>BSBN01000394.1:2500000-3125000 GCA_027924645.1 Cunninghamia lanceolata
AATCTATAATATTCATCAAAGTGTCAACTTTCTCCAAATTCACCTTCCCATCCTCTACCATGTCATGAACAAAATGGTACTAGACATCAATATGATTTGTCTTTGTGTGGAATGTAGAATTCTTCACCAAACATATGGCACTCTGACTATCACAACAAATGGTAATCTTTCTTACATCAAAACCAATGTTAGAACACAATCTCTTAAGCTAAATGGCTTCCTTACTAGCATGAGTTGCTTCCATGTACTCTACTTCCATAGTGAACAAAGTGACAACTTGTCACTTACTCATCTAGCCAATTGCACCACCAAACATAGTAAAAACATAACCAATAGTGGATCTTATGCTATCAATATCTCCAATCCAATATGAATCCACAAATCCATGAATACTCATAGAATGTTGAGGTCATGTAGGATAACCATGACAACATAGCGAATAATCAGAAGTACCATGCAAATATATGAACACTCTCTTCACTGCATCCCAATGTACTCATCCAAGATTAGCCATAAATCAACTAAAGACACCCACTTCTTGGACAATACCTGGTCATGTACACACCATAGCATATATCAAGCTACCAACAACACTGGCATAAGAAACTATTGTCATGTCCTCCATCTCAGGTGGAGAATTCGGACAATCCAAAATAGATAACTTTGTTCCCATTATCAGAGGAGTAGTCAATGGTCTACAAGTTGCCATGCTAAATCTCTCCAACACAGAATTCACATATTTTGGCTTAACCAAAGTTTTATGTTTACCCAGTCTCTTTTGATTTCCATCCCTAGAATGTATCGAAATGCCCCTAGATTTTTCATCTTGAACTATGCTGAAAGCTAAGACTTGAAATCAAAAATCAAATTTTTCCATTCCCAAAAAACAACATATCGTCAACATATAAAGCAATAATGAGAATGTGATCGTTATCCATCTTATAGTAAACACAATGATCTCATTTCGATATTAGAAATCCCAAACTCAACACAAAGGCATTAAACTTCTCGTACCACATCCTAGGAGATAGTTTCAAACCATACAAAGAAATTTTCAACTTGCAAACCAAATTTTCATTACCTTCAAAAATGTAGTGCTATGGCTATGACATATAAATATCCACCTCCAAGTCACCATAAAGGAAATCTATCTTCATATCCATCTACTCAAATTTAAGATCATACACTTTAGCAAGTGATATAAGAAACTAATGGATGTCAACTTTTCAACAAGAGAGAAAATCTCACCATAATCTATTCCCTCAACCTGGGAATACCCCTTCACAACCAATCTGGCCTTATAGCTCTCAACACTGGCATCTACACCAAATTTCTTTTTGAACACCTATTTAATTCCAACATGCCTTTGTCCTTCAAGAAAAGGCACCAAGTCCAGAGTATTATTCTTTTCCAAAGAAACCATCTCTTCTTCCATGGCCTCTTTCAAGGAACCTACATCTTTCATACCCATAGCCTCTTCCATAGTTCTAGGCTCATCAGTGTTAGAAATTAATGCAAAAATACAACTAGAATCAAGGAATGAATGACCAAACCTCTTAGGTTGCCTCCTAATCTATGTAGACCTCCTCAAAGGCTGAGGTTGAGGTTCTTCTTCTTCTTCTGAACTTTCAGACCTATTAGAGCTCTCCTCATCATTAGGTCCAATAGGAGCTTTCGATTAAGTCTTCTCAGGGGTAGAAGGAAACTGAACCACATCCTCTTTCATTTCTTTCTCTTCTGGCTGCAAAATAAAAAGAGGACTTACTTCTCTAAGGATAACACTTCTTCTATACAAGACATTCTCAGCCACAAGATCTCAAAGCTTATACCCTTTCACACCAACACCATAGCAAATGAAGATACACTTAACTACCTTGTTCTCCAACTTTAACCTCTTCTCCTTAGGCACATGTGCATATGAATCACAATCAAATACTCAAATATGTCTCAATGAAGGCTTTTTACTAGGCCCCACCTCCATGGGTGTCTTCTCAACAAGCGATCAAGTAGGAGACATGTTAATTAGGTAGTAGGAAGTAGCTATAACTTCATACCAAAAATTATGTTTGAGGCTAGCTCCACTAAGCATACTCCTAGCCCTCTTCATCAACGTCATGTTCATCCTCTCTGTAAACTCCATTTTGCGGAGGGGTGTATGGAGTTGTCTTCAGTCTTTCAATCCCATGTTCTTTACAGAACTTCTCAAAATCTGCCAAACAAAACTCACCACCATTGTCAATCTTCAAACATTGAATCTTTTTACTAGTCTAATTCTCTACAAAATCTTTAAACTCTTTGAACCAACTAAAGACTTTAGATTTGCTTCTAAGGAAATAAACCCATCTCGTTCTACTATAATTATCAATGAATGACACAAAATATATAAATTTACAAATCAAAGGAACACTCACAGGACCAAACACATTAGAATGAATCAGATCCAAAGCCTCAGAAGATTTGTGAGAACTAGAGTAAAAATGAACATAGTTTTGCTTCCCATATACACAATGTTCACAAAAATTAAACTTGAGATTACAATCATTTATCCCCTTGATGAGGTTTTTATTTTTTAGGGCTCTATGACCCTTCTCACCAATGTGACCAAGTCTCTCATGCCACAACATTGTCTTCCCAGTAGGAAGTTTCATCTCCAAAGCATGAGCACCCTAGGTACCGAGAAAACATGACCATCAGAAGTAGATGCAACACACTTCCTCACTACTAGTTCCAATAGTGAGGATGAAGAGTCTGAAGCTCTTTTTTTGAAACCAAAGAACTATTGCACTAAACAGTGTGTTGGGGCCCAAAATTACCAGTTATTAAAATGCTTCATTTAGCCCCAAAAACTTAGAAATTCCATCAAATTTCTCCACCTTTGCCTTTAAATTTCAAAACCCATCAATTATACCTGATCTAAGATATTCTACATGGGTTCCCCTCTAAACTTTTCTAAGTAAAATTCCCCTTTTTTCATTGTGTTTCTTTCCCTTAGAAAAATTTACCTTTTTCTTCCCTTTATCGGTGAATTGATGATTTCCCTAACTTCTGAACTAGTTCGGAAGTTAGCCTTTTTCTAATTCATTGATATAATAGCTAGCGGGTAGTGCAAGGTGTCGAAGGTAGAAGAAAAGATGCAGCATGTCACTTTTGTTGGTGATTTTTTGAGTTCGTGAACTCGAGGGTTCACCGATGGCAAACTTCACTGAAAGAGGGTGTCAAAATGAAGCAGCTGCAGTGAGGAGAAAAGTTTCTAAGTCACAAAAAGATGGAGAAAGAAAAGATTTGTCAATAAAATTGGAGGTTCACAGACCTTCAAGTTTATTGACAAATGGTTTCGCCGAGGAAGGATTCACCGATAGGAGGAAGAAAGATGGAGACATGGAAAGTGCAAAAAGTGAAATTGAGAAAATGGCTAAGGCAGAAAAGATAAAGGGGGCTTTATCGGTGAACCGATGAAAAACCAAACTATCCAACTTGCTCAGGTTTTTCGAAGTTCACTGATAAGGTGATCGACCGAGAAAGCAAGGTAGAGGAGCTTCTCCCTTAGTTTGTCAACTTAACTATTTGCGGACGAAGGGGTTGATAATAAAGTAATGGGTGGTGAAATGATGAGTTCGCATAAATGAGGAATTACCGACAATGAAGAAAAAGATGGAGTGGGCTTGGTTCTGAAATATGAGGATTCACTGACAGAGAAAGAAAATGACAAAGAAAAGTCAAAGTTAGAGAAAGGCCATATTTTTTAGTAAGGCAAATCAAAAGAAACAAAAAATGGACTAAGGCAAATAAGGAAAAGAAATGAGAACAAATGGTTTAGTCGGGGAATTGGCAAAATGTTGAACTAGTAAAAAGTTCATATTTTGGCAAGTATGCCGATAAGGCAAATTTATCAATAGAGTAAAGAGAGAAAAGGGAGAAAGAAGATAACTAAGGTGAAATGGTTTGAAAAGGGTCACTTTTGCCAACCAAGGAGAAAGAACTAGAAGTTTGGCAAATTGAAATTTTCTGACAAAAGGCAAAAGGCTTGCTGGTTCTGAAAAGGTGGATTCATTGATAAGGTGGATAAGGAAGAGAAATAGGATGAGGAGAAAGAGTTTGAGAAAATGAAGATTTGCCGATATAAGGGGAAAATGAGAAGACAAGAAAAGTTTAGAAAATGATAGATTTCTCAATAAGGAAAAATAGCACTGAAGAGATAAAACGCGGAGACAAGGCCATGGTTTGAAGAGGTGGAATTTTTTGACAAGGTGAATAAAGGAAGAAAATGCAAAACTTTGTGATGAAGGAGAAAGGATGATAAAGAAGAAGGAAAATTGACCAATATGCATATGGGTACAGTCAGAAGATAGAATTGCCCAGAATAGAAAAATTGGACAACACATTTCAAGTGTTGTAAAAGCTTTAAAGACTGATTTATACTCAGAATATAATGATTTTGAAGAGTTGTACCTTGCAGGTAGTTAAAACAGTGTAATTGTTCAATGCATGGGTACATTTGGAGGACAAGCCAGATATGTCAAATGCTACAGATCTTAGAAAGAGGATTTGAGCCTTCCCTCTTTTTTGTCCCAAGTACACTAAGAGTGCAAACAATGTTTTGTTGTCAGTTTGCAGAGTTGTTAGAGTATGGGTATGCTTCTAAAATGAAGATTTTTTGTCATGGCAGTGGGCCTAAATTTAATGCATCACAATTGCTTGTTGAGTGATTTTCTCCAACGTCTAGAAGTTGCACAGTATAGAACTGATTGCTATATATACATGTTTGAAAGACATTCTCAAGGTTGGCCCTTGAGCCAATTGTTTGGTCTGGGAGCACCTAAGGGTTTTCTCTAGCACCAAACCACGTTATCCCTAGTTTGTTAGTGAAGGAATGTATTTAACATAGTATAGGAAGGCTATGTAATGTAGATATGAATGTAATGGTATGTTTCCATGGGAGTTCATAGTGATTTTGGTAAATATATAATCACAGTTGTATGTTTTCCCTTGCCACATTTGTTGGTATGATTGTAACAGATGTTTAGAGATGTTTGACAACATCCAAGTTAATACAAGGCTTTGTATTTTCCATTCTTTTGTTGCATATGAATCATTGCAGTTCTCTTTTGGATTATTATATCCATTATATGAGGATCTATTGGTGTCATATATGTGAATATATGTATAGTTCTATTGATCCTATGCTGTGTATTTTCTTTCCTCCATTGCATTCTATGACTCTATTACCCAATGGAATAGGCACTGGTCCATATTGGAGAGGGACAAATCACGCTTTAAAATCAAACAAATCATTCACTTGTGGTTTAGGGGAAAAACCATCTTTCCTGTGCATGTACATTCACACAGTTGAATCAACTATATAGGGATTTTGTGATAGCCAATCGTTCTTGACTTAGTGAGAGATTTTGGAGTCAAGCTAACGAATTAGATTTGGCTGTTCATTTATTTTTAGTTGTTCATCTGGTTTGAACATAATATCTATTTAGGTATACCCCTTTGGAATATTCCTCAAAAGTTTAAGCTGAGCTCAAAGTGTAGAGGAGCCTACCCACTCCTGTTAGTTTGCCAAAATCCCCCTTAACTTGATGATAAACCTCTTCCTATCACCCTGACGGCAATCCCTGGCCTAGGTGATTTAGGAATGTTTTAAAGTTTTGGGTTGCATTCATTTTGGGTTCTAATAGATTGGCACCATTGCTGGGGACATAACATCTTGGTTTAGATCTTGAAAGACCTTTGCAACACAGTCATTCAAGAAGTTTGTAGCCATTGCTAGGTGCAGTTTGTTGTGTGTGTAAGTTGGCAGCCCGTCAACTTACACCAACAGATTAGCGTCATTGCTAGGGAAGAGTAAAGTGGTGGGTTATAAAGATTTGAAGAATTTGCTAGTGTGAGCAACCCAGAAGCAGTTTTAAATCCTTGAAGACTGTCACATTTCAAGGGATTTCCTCATTCAGTGAGGTGGCAACTTTGTTGTCAAAGAAAATAAAGTGTTGTTGTGTGCAGGATTCAGTGAGATCCCAGCTGGTTAAGGTACATGTTTTTCTTCCATCTTTGACCATGGGTCCTTTCTCAGTAAAGGAACATGTTATTTGTTCTTTTTTTTTCCTACACATGTGGTTTTTAGTTGGTCATGGCCAACTGGTATGAACATGGATACCCTAGGGAGGATTCTTCATGTGCATCTTCTTATGTTGTAGAACGTAGGAACTATATGGCTTTTGACCATCCTGACAATAAGTTTTCTAATCATAGCCCTTCTAGCTCTACAAAACCAGAAATTTTTGAACCCTTGCATGATAGAAATCACTCCACTTGGTTACAGTGTGAAATTAAAAAAGAAAAGCAATTGCTTGAGTCTTTGCTACAACAAGAAAAAGAGTTAGAAAGCCAAACTAGGCAGCATCAGTCTAGGCCGCAGTCCAATTCCCCTACTGTTGTTCCTAGTTGCTCTTTTTCCTGGCCCCCTATTGCAAGTGAAATACATATAGATAGTTAGACCTCTCATGGGTCAGTTATGAGCAGTAGTCCATGCCCAACAAGATCTATTATCAGATGCCTTTATTTGACGGGTGTGAAGTGTATGATGGGAAGACACACATTGAGGTATTTTTAAACTTCATGGACAAATTCTAGTTTTAAGATGAACATATGTGGATCAGATTTTTCGTTACATCTCTATGTGGAATAGCATGGAAGTGGATGGTTAGTTTCCCTGATCAACATTTTGCTTCCTAGGATCAATTAGTCGTTACATTTGAAGACTTTGCAAGTAGTCTATCTAACCCTAGTTTTCTTGTCCAAGAACTAGAAGATATTAAAAGGAAAGAAGGAGAGTCTAGCATGGAGCTCAACCATAGATTTGCAGTGGCCCTATCTCACATCCCAGAAAATTTCAGACCTGATCTTTCTTTTTGTATCATGTATTTGAGGGCTTATGATATTACCTTAAACCCAAGTTCTATACAAGAAGAACTTAATCTAATGGGTATGCAACAGGCATACTTGTTCATTGATTATGTTGACAGAGTTAAGTGAGATATGATTGCAAAATCTCTATCCCCAAATACAGAAATGGCTGGTAATGAACATGTTATTGTAGACAACAAGAATGTGAGTGTTTCATGTGATCCAGACATAATATTAGATGATGATTGTGTGTACAGAAGGGTAGAGGAAGGTGCTGGTGTAGTATATGATAGTGAATTAGATGAAAATAGTAGTGACTACACTTACCTTCAATTGGATCAGTCATTAGTAGATGATGAAGATGAGAAAATCAATGATGATTTCCAATCTAACTATGAAGAGAGTTTTGACCCTGCGGATTGTTGTAGTATTGTGGACCACCTGGAAGGTATGTACATGCAAGTGAAAATTTGAATACTCAGCTCATAAAGTCGATTATGCAGAGCATACATACATTGATGAAGCAAATAATGATGAAGAGATGAGCATAAGGCACAATTCCCTTTATGAAGAACATGCAAGTCCATCAAGTAGCACAATTCATGATTGTCATTGGTGCATGGATAATCCTCTTTTTAATGATGAGTTAGAGCTCAATGAATTTGAGTTGTTAGCTTTGGAGGTGGAGAGTTTTACGTTGTATGACCTGGTTACCTATGGACACGAAGTGGATAGAGAGGGATGTATACAAAATGATCTTAAGGGTGAACAAGTGACTGGTTTCTTATTTAGTGTGTTACCCTTATTTATCCTTGAAGATGACATTGAGGTCATTGGCACTTGTTTGCATGCAGATAATGCAGATTATGCATCAACTGGACATCATGAAGACACTGCTACAACTACAAGTGATTCTGGGGTAACTGTTTCCCACTATGAAGATTGTGTTATAAATGATTTTCTAGATCTTTGTTTGGGGCAGTTATCTCTTATTGATGTGGATCATGTTGAGAGAATATTTTTGAGCTCATTGGTTGGGCCTAAAAATGTTCAAGCTAGATATCCTTGTGTGGGTCATGTTTATGATCTGTAGGGTGAAGAGGAGAAAATCATTGGTGATAATCTTAGCAGCAAATTTTACATAGCAGTGTGTGTCAAGGAATTCAAAACAAAGAGGTAACTTGAAGATTGTGAGTCTTCATTTGAAGTGCCTCAAATTTTTGATTTACATGCTAATGATGCAGATTTAAATCTGAATCATGCCTTTGATTCAATCATGGAGGAGTACATTAGCATTTGTAGTGCAGCTGGGCCACAAAAATTAGAACAGTCATATGACATAGCCTAGCATGAGACCACATCTGAGATGGATATGTTTCAGCTTGATGTTCCTCATCATACTGATATTTATGCAGACCCAGAAATATATCATGCTAATATGAAATTTGAATGTAAGTATTTCTATATTAGTCAGCATGATAGTGAGTCATATTATCTATGGTTGCCTTTCCCTGGTGATAATTTTTTCCATCTTTTGTATGATGATATGAATGTCTGTATTTTGTATGTGTATGCATGCAAGATGTTTTTATTGCTGATGTTGGGTGATTAGTGTAGCAAAGGATTGAGGGAGATCAGCTCTTCAATAGGTTTGTCTTTGATAGAGGCAAGTAGCTTCATCAAGTTTTTTGCAGGGGTGGCCTGTAGTGTCCTAAAATTTTGATACGGTCTTTTATATTGTATGTTGTTGTAAATATGTTTTGTGTGTGTCCCTTTATGTGTTTTGTGTTTTGGTCTATTAGAAGATATTTTGTGGTTCTCGTTGTGCCATACAAGTTTGCTACACATCCCCAACCAAAGCTAGTGTTGGTGCCCAAAATTACTAGTTCCTAAAATGCTTCATTTAGCCCCAAAAACCCAGAAATTCCATCAAATTTCCCCACCTTTGCCTTTGAATTTCAAAACCTATCAATTATACCTAATCTAAGATATTCTACATGGGTTCCCTTTTAAAAATTTCTAAGTAAAATTTTCCTTCTTTCCTTGTGTTTCCTTGTGTTTCTTTCCCTTAGAAAAAATTAGCTTTTTTTACCCTTTATCAATGAATTGGTGATTTCCCTAACTTCCAAACTAGTTCAGAAGTTAGCCTTTTTTCTGATTCATTGATATAATGGCTAGTAGGCGGTGCAAGGTGTCTAAGGTAGAAGAAAAGATATAGTGTGGTGCTTCTGTCGGTGATTTTTTGAGTTCCTGAACTTGAGGGTTTACCAATGGAGGGTGTAAAAAGGAAGCGTCTATGGTGAGGAGAAAACTTTTCAAGTCACAAAAAGATGGAGAAAGAAAAGATTTGTCAGTGAAATTAGAGGTTCATGAACCTCCAAGTTCGTCGACAGGAGGAAGAAAGACAAAGCAGCAGTGAGTGCAAAAAGTTTATAAAGCAAGGAAAAAAGTGAAAGTGAGAAAATGGCTAAGGTAGGAATGATAAAGGGGGTTTTATTAGTGAACCGACAGAAAGATGAACTATCCAACTTGTTTAGGTTTTTTGAATTTCACTGATAAGGTGATCCACTAATAAAGCAAGGCAAGGGAGCTTCTCCATTAGTTCATCAAATTAAAGATTTGTCAACTAAGGGGCTAATAGAAAATTAATGGGTCGTGAAATGACAGAGTTTGCATAAATGAGGAATTGCTGACAATGAAGAAAAAGATGGAGCAGGCTTGGTTTTAAAATATGAGGATTCACCAAAAGAGAAGGAAAATGACAAAGAAAAGTCAAAGTTTGAGAAAGGCCATATTTTTCGTTAAGGCAAATCAAAATAAACACAAAATTGACTAAGGCAAATAAGGCAAAGAAATGAGAATAAATGGTTTAGTCAGGTTGATAGGACTCTGGTAAAAATCCTAATTTTCATATCCTGTGAGTCCTTGGTTAGGGTTTTGAATGCTTTTGAAGGGCTTATCCCTTAAACCCTAATTCTAAAATTCATTAGAAAATGCTTTAAATCATTGTGTCACCCATGTTGAAAAATCAAAGGACCATTTTTAAAGCCTTGTTGAGTCATTTCCTGTCATGTTGTGCTATTTTTTTTGTAATTTTTATCTTTACAGCATCCCCGCGGGTATGTCTAATGAACCCTTGCAGGCTTGTGGGAGCTTAAAGTGTGGTGTAGTTGTTTACCATAATACCGCAGGATCTTCTATCTACAGTGGCGAGACGGTGGTAAGAATTGAACCATCACCACTATACCACGGTCGTTAGTAAGGAAGTCTATGGGACAGTGATAAGAAACTAACCTCTCACCACATTATTGCAGGAGTCAGAAGATATATGCACAGGGTGGTGATGAGATTATTCATAAACACAAGATACTTACTGTGCCACCATGGTGGTCAACAAAGGAGTTTGTGGGCTAGCAGTGAAGATATAAAAAAACACATATGTTTACTGCATTCTCATAGTGGTCAGTGGAGGTCTACGCAGGCATGCGAGAACCTGAACCACTCACCGCAATATGTAGAAGTTTATATGAAGCATGGAAGACCAACAGTAGGAAATAAAATGCTTATCACAATACCACGACAGGAAGAAAACATGTCCGTGGGATGGTGGTAAGACTTAAACCAAGCACAAAGCTGTCACTGTTATACCACGGCGGTCACAAAGACACTCTGTGGGATGGCAGTAAAGGGATGGATATGGCATATGGTGTTCCCCACAGTCCCACAAGGGTTAATGAAGAGGTGTGCGGGTTGGCGGTAATAGGTAAAAGGGCATAGAATATAGCCTGCAGCCACCTGATGGTTTTTCATAACAAAAAATTATATAGCATGCGGTACTATGGTAAAGTCTGAGTTGGCGTTAACAGAGGATTTTGAACAGTTGGAGGACTATTAACTTTGACGTGGTAGTCCATGTAATGCTTCAGGGAGCTCAATGATGTTTTGCAAAAGGTCATATCCTATGTGGAAGCCGCTAGAAGACTCCAGGTGAATTGCAAATTCTGAGATGGCATTCTGATGGCAGAAATTGTTATATTCATTTCAGGTTGTGGAAGATATAATCCTAAGCTTTTATTACAGTCTAGAATTTGAACCAAAATTTGATTATCTATCAGCATTTTTCATGTATACCTCTACTCTACAACTGATTGCATTCAATGTGTTCAGAAGCGAATATTGGATCAGATTGCTTAGCAATGAATGGGAAGATTGTTGTTATGAGTGTCAAGTAAAAATGTAACACATGTAATAGACTGAAGCTTGTTGCTCCTTGATTTATAAAAGGAATTCAAGGCCATTTACACAGGGATTTGGTTGATTTCTAAGAAAGTTTTGTCCAGTAGAACATAGGGAATAAAAGTTTTTGCTTTTTCCAGGTTCTGAGTTTGAATTGTATGTATTTATAAATTTGTTTTAACAGTACTAGCATCCTAATGAATATACTGGCAAGTTTCTAAATTTAGTTGTCTCCTGAGGTGTGGTTTGCACAGATTATGAGTGAATAGATTAAAGATTGTTCATCTTGTCTCCATAAACTTCTTATGGATGTGTTTTTCTGTCTGAGGCTCCTTTTCAAAGAATGAGTTAAATCTTTTAACAGGAATACAGATTTGTGTGAATGTATGCAAGGATATCATAAGAATTATTGATTCAAAAATACTGAGTATAATGTTGTAAGACAATGTTATAAAGCTCTTTGATGGTCAGGTTAAATACTGTTATCAAGTTTCAATTACACTTGGTTTGACTCTATTGCCCAATTGACAAGGCACTGATCTTTTGTCTCTGTATCTAGATTTCACACTCTAGAATCAGTCAGACACCCAAATACTTTAAAATCACTAAAATCAAACTTAAGTATTTGTTTATTTGATGGTTTTCCCTATTCTATGGTTTGAGGAATGCAAAAGCTTGATTGATTTGAGCCAGGTCTTCATATTTTCATAATCCTCAAGCAAATATGCATAGAACCAATCTACTTTTCACAATATTGATAATAAAAGCTATAGGAGGTTATTGAATACTGTCAAGGGATTACCCTCCCAGTTCTTGTAGAGCCTAAAGTGAAGAGGGAAAGTTGTTTCAACTTTCACCTATGTGTTGGCTAGCTCCTCATGATAGCTAAACATTGAAAGTGGCTAAATCATAGGCTATTTCATGAGATAATGTTGGGATTTAAAAACAACCAACAAAAATGGCAACTCTACTAGGGACATTCTAGTGGTTTTCTAGGGGTGTTTAGAGTTTGCATCTTTATAGTGTTGTATTATTCCATTTGAAGAGGGTGGCGACTTTGATCAGAAAAAAAGAAATAGTTGTGTATGAAAAAGGAAGGATTCCTCTATATTTTCACCTATATTGTTGCAAGGTTTCTTTGAAAGATGAAATATATTGAATTCCCTTAATTGGGTGGTGACTTTGATTTTCCTATACTGGTGAATGATTTACTTCAAGGCAATTGAACAAAAGAGGAAGCTAGAAAAGTTGTAGAGAAATGAAAGGAACCAGAGGACACATGAGGAATCATCCTGAACAAAAGTTGGAAGGGGGATTGCCACAAAATACTTAGCAATCATGGAAGAAGAAGAATGCAAACACTGGTAAGTCTAATATCTGTTCTCCTCCACTAGGATCTAGAAGTTCTCTTCATAATAGTGTTGATAATTTGGAAAGATCATATGAATTTGGTATGCCTGCTACAAATGAGGATGATTCTATTTTGAGAGACTTTGTTGAGAGTAAGAACTTGAGATCAAGACTCCTAGATAACAAACAGTCAATCCCTAGAATGACAAGTCCTCCTGGTCTTATGGTTTTGACTTATTAAGCAATCCTGTTAGTAGGTCACCTACCCCTGCTTTTCACATGAGTGCTACAAATTTCTTGGATAGTACCCTAGAAACTTCTAATTCAGACACTACATTGCCTAGTGAAGAAGAATTAATGAAGGAGATAAATGAGTTACATAAAGAGACTCAGAGGATAAAGGAGTTGAATGCAATAAAGGCCAAGCATAGAGAGGAGAAGATTATAAATGCTATGGATGAGAGAGACAGGATGAAGATGAGGTTGGAACGTTTGAAGTCAGTAACTCTAAAAGAGCCTGAACCTATATCTGTTACACTTAATGGCCTAGTAGTTTCTCAAATACCTACCCAAAATAATGTGACTATCCCATTGAATACTATCCTTGCAAATACTTGGACTAGTTCTATTGTTACCACCAGTGTTGCAGTCCCTTTAAAACCCTCTGTTCAATGCAGTGATAAAGGGAAGAAGCCTATGTAAGGAGCGCATGTCAATGAAGGTGGATCACCTCAAAATGTTGTTATGGAGGAATCTATTTCACTAGATCTTAAACTAAAGAAAGAAAATGAACAGATAGAAAAGGAATTGGAAAGAATAGAAATATTAGCTACAAATGCTAAGATGCAGAGGAAGATTGAGTTCTTGAAGACTTCTATAGGGAATCTTGTAGCCTCTATTTTCCACAACCCATCTACTCCTTCACCTATTGATAAAAATATTTCAGCTCTTGCTGACCAGTCCAATCCTAATTCTCATACATATACTCAGTCTGGGGGTTAGAATTCGGGACATAAAGGAAGTCTGGGTGTAGGGGGAATTGGTGTAAATAGACAACACATAAATCAAATAGACCTATTTACTAGAAGTCCTATGTGGCTGGATGGATACAAATAACTTTGCTTTGATGGGATACCTGGGTATCCAAATCTTCTCCCAAATGATATAAGGAAAGTGTTAGTCAAATTCTCTAGAAATAATGCTATAAGTGGAGAAGATCACCTAAGGTTATTTAGTAATATGATGGATAATTTTGAGGTGGAGGGTGAAGATGTAATGATGAAGTTATTTATGCAGTCACTCACTGAAGATTCCAAGGATTGGTATAGAGGATTGCCTGAGGCCAGTATTGGGTCATGCGAATAATTCAAAAGTGTATTTAGAGAGCAGTATGGTGACAAAATAGATCCTCAGTTCATGTTGAATGAATTTAACAACATCTCCAAAGGACAGAATGAGATGGTTTCTGATTTCAACATAAGGTTCTAGAAAGCCATGCATATAATTCTAAATCATTTAAGACCAAATGGGCCTGTATGTTTGGTTACATATAGCAATGCATTTGGTCCTAAAATGGGATATCTTCTTAGAGATAAGAATCCCCAGACTCTTAGAGAGGCTTACAAAGTTGCCCTACATATTGAAAGCAATAGAAAAAATGTTGGTAAAGCAGGGAGGAGAGAAGATGTGAATCTTTTAAAGAGTCCAAAGAAAGAAGATAGAGGATCTGCAGAGAGAGCATCTTCACAAATAGATAAAATGGATAAGGTTATGAGTGCCTTAAAGGATCTAAATTACAAGATTACTAGACAAGAAAAAGGTGTGACAAATAAAAGACCAACTTTCCAAAGGAATGATAAACCACCAAGATTACATGATCAACCATACAATACAAATTGGTATAATGGTAAGCTAATTCCTAACAATCAGAAGAATCAGCAAAATCAGAATCATCATGATCCATTAAAGAAGGCTTCTACAAATTTTGTAGATGATACTCCTTGGTGATTAGCTTTCCAATTGCCCCACTCACCACACCAGTGTGCTCTTTCCCAATCTATAGAAGAAGATCAAAATACATGTGGTGATTGTGACATGTCTCATGAACAGGATGGGGTGATTAATATGTTATTTTTTGATGGTGATTTTTACTCTGATGAAGAGACAAGTGAAGTGGATGTTGAAAATTAGAGGTATATAGCAAGTGCATGTCAACAATAGATATACTCAAACGAAGATGAAGAAGAAAGTTGTGTTATGCATGCCCTTGAAACTAAAAAACATGATGTCACTTTGAGAAGACCATTAGATGAAGAGATTAAAAAATTAACTACTGCTACTGTTGCTTAGTTTAAAAGCAATTATCATTTGAGGAATAGAGTTGTAAATAGTGATCAGGCAAGGCTGGCAGTGTTTTCATTAAGGAAAATCTAGCAGGTATGAAAAAGGAAGAATCCAAGGTTAGAAACACCAAGGTAGGGGGAAAGAAGCCTGGTGAGAAGCATACTGCTAAACCATTGACCTCTCCATCACCTCTGAACAAAGCTCATTAGTTAAATAATGGGGCAAAAAAGAAAGGGAGTGGGACCCAAGAGGAAGGACCTTCTGATGCAAATAAGGGACAGTCCTAGGATAGTCTTATGGATGTACAAGATGTACCTAAATATACCCCTATTGACTTGTTCCAATTGTTGACAGAAATAAAGGTGTTAGTTCCATTTCTGGAGTTGATGAGGATTAAGGAACATAAAGATAAGGTGGTAGCCTTTATTAATAGTATAAATTCATCATGCAATAAAAGGAAAGATAATGTTTAGCCTGAGGGGAGCAACAATGATAATCCTTAGATATTTTTGGGTGCTACACTCACTGCATGTCCTAATCAAATAAATCCTTTTTATGTATCTCTGACCATAAATGATAAGACTCTGAAGAACTGTATGATTGATTTAGGGGCATCCTCCAATATTATGCTAATTAGAATCATGTGAGAATTGGGTATGAAGATCACAAAGGCTTATGGAAAGTACTATGCAATGGATAATAAAGAGATACCAGTCATAGGGATTATAAGAGAAATACCATACAGATTGGTTGCATATCCTGACAAGGAGTTTGTGATGAATGCAATTGTGGTTGATATTCCTCCAACTTATGGGATGCTTTTGTCTAGAAAATGGGCTACTCCCATTGGTGGAAGTATGCAATGTGATATTCCTTTTACCACCATCCCTATTGATAGCAAGGAAGGCAAACTTCATAGGGAGCCTCTTTCTTCATATACAATTGTGTAAGATAGGCTTGAGGAGCATATCCACTTTGTTGATACAAATATTGATAACTTTAGAGTTGAAATGATAGAAGAAGAAAAGGGTAGGAAACCTGCACCCTTGGAAAATAAGGTAAAGGAACAAGCATCCAAGGACAAATTATGGAATATGTATTTTGATGGTGCTTGTTCTAAGGAAGGATCTGGTGCGTGTGTTATCTTTATTTCCCCTAGTGGCAACACTTTTAAGTTTTCATTTTCATTGATGTTTGTTTGTACAAACAATATTGCTGAATATGAAGCTCTATTACTTGGGTTGAAAGTAGCACTCAAGCATGAACTAAGAAAATTGAGAGTCATGGGTGACTTAGCATTAATTGTGTCTCAAGTAAGGTCAGTTTTCATGTCAAAAAATAGTAGATTAAAGTAGTACATAAATGTTGTTTGGGACACAATAGAAATGTTTGATACTTTTAATATTAAATGGGTAGAAAGAAACAAGAATGCTATGGCAAATTTACTAGAAAACATAGCATTAAGGCCTAATGATATGACTTTTGCAGGAATCTCAAAGGTTGAGACACAAATAAGGCCTTTTGTCCCTGACAATATTCAGAATTGGCAAGTGTTTAATAATGATCAAGATGTATTGAATTTCTTGTAGTGTGTAGACTGATATGAGGCTCAAGAGATAGATTTTGGAGCTTTTGTAGAAGAAAAGGATGGGAAAGAAATGGTCTTTGGATGTGAAGTGATCCAATTCAAGACTAATAAAATTCCTAGAGGTCTTGTGGGTTTGGAAAGGGTTTTTGATGGCCCTAATAAAAGTTCTGTTAAACAAAGTTCAACACATCCAGATGATTTAGAGGAAATAAATTTGGGAACTGAGAGTGCTCCAAAGAAGGTATACATAGGAAAGAGAATGAGACCTCAAGTTAGGGCAATGTTGATTTGACTATTGAGAAAATATAGGCATGTGTTTGCTTTTTCCTATGATGATTTGAAGGCATACAGAGAGGATTTGTTCCAGCATGAAATATCTCTCAAACTAGATGCAAAGCCTTTCAGACAAAAGCAAAGGTCCATAAACCCAACACTGGTGCCTAAAATGTAAGCAAAGCTAGCAAAGCTAAGAGAGGGTAGGATCATAAAGCTAATCAGGCATTCAACTGGGGTGTCAAATATTCTATTTGTTAGAAAGAAGAATGGTGATATCAGACTTTGTGTAGATTTTAGAAATTTGAATGTATCATCATTAAAGGACAATTACCCATTGCTAAACTTGGAAGCAGTGCTACAAAAAGTCACTGGTTGTGAATTATTATCTATGATGGATGGTTTTTCAGGTTATAACCAGGTGAAGTTTAAGGAGTCTAAGTAGTTCAAGACAACATTTACAACTCCTTGGGGTACCTACATTTATGTCAAGATGCCTTTTGGCTTGAGTAATACTGGTGCTACATTTAAAAGAGCTATCGATGTATCCTTCTCTGATCTAATTGATGTCATCATGGTAGTATATCAAGATGACTTAACAACATTTTCCAAGAAGGAGGAGAATCATTGTATGCACTTGGAAAAGATCTTTATCAGAGCCTTAGAGTATGGAATATCTCTCAATCCAAAAAAGTGTGCTTTTGGAGTCACTGAAGGGAAGTTACTGCTAAGTATTGTGTCCAAGGATGGGGTACGAATTGACCCTAAAAGAGTAGCTGCCATTGATAGGATACTAGAACCAAGAAATGTCAAAGATATTCAATCATTATTTGGACAAGTTAATTTCTTGAGGAGGTTTGTGACAAATTTTGCTAAGATTACAAGGCCTATCTCTAAAATGTTGAAGAAAGGAGAAATGATATCTTGGAGTGAAGAATCATGTAAATCATTTAAAGGTATAAAACAGGCCATGAAGGAAGCTCCTGTGTTGAAGTGTCCAGATTTCTCAAAGCCATTCCAGCTCTTTTCTTTTGCTTCTTTTCATACAATTGCTGCAGTCTTGTTACAGAAGAATGAGGAAGGCTATGAGAAGCCTATTGCTTTCTTTAGCAAGTCATTACTGTATACACCTAAAAATGACACAACTCTATCTAAATAAATATTTTAAATATTTATTTCATTTTAAATTCCTCTATCAATAAATAAATAAATCAATTTATTTATTTGATTCATATTTCTCTCAAAAATTAAATAAAATCATTTACTTAATTAAATCATCCAATTTCTTCTAAAGTCATTCTAAATTAAATAATACCAAATTATTTAATTAATTCTTCTCATTCTCCATATTTAAATAAATCCAAATATTTATTTAAATTGTCTATTTCCTCCAAATTTGAATTAATACTAAAATAATTCAATTAGTCCATGTGGACACATAATTAAATATTTTAATATTTAATTAGCTAATATTCTCTCACACACATGTTCTATTTCTTCTCTAGTCAGATTAGTTAACTCATCAATCAAATCTGTTAACTGATTAGTCATCTGAGTTCACTGTTCAATCAAATCAGTCAACTCCCCAACCAGCCCACTTATCTCTCCAATCTATTCTGTTAACTGGCCAATCATCTCAATTAACTCCTCAATCTATTCTTTTAACTCCCCTGATGCATGAAGGAGCGAGACACTTGTCCTCTCCCTATTCGTGGACATCCTCTCAAATTTCCTCAACCGTTGATCTTCTTATTCATTCTACACCATTGATCTTCTCTCTCACAAGTCTATAAATACAACCCCTATTCCTCCATTTCAATCATCAAAGATTTTATAAACTTACTCTACAAGAATCACAGCGTGCCTTTGGCACCAAATCCTCATAGCTTGAGATCACCATTATCATGGCATTGCAAGAGCCTCTTCATTGCAAACCTATCACAGTCGTTCTCCTTTGTCATCTTGGAAAAAGCAAGGAAGTACACCTTTTGAGGGCTACATTCACACAACGAGATCAATTGAGATAGGTGACCAATGGAAGCTATGAAACAATAAGGTTTGCAAGGTGTCGTTCCTTTGTGTTTGATTTTGTTTGTTCTTATTTCATTGAGATTATTGGATTATTGATAGTTTAATACTATTAACCACATTTTCTGATAATATTTTTGGCACCCACCGTGGGGCCTTGCCCCAATCTAACTTCAAAATTGATTTTTTGTACGTTAGAATCCATACACAGGATGTTCCTACACATCCAATACATTCTGCAACACATTTACTCTCTGTTTCGATGCATCAGTCCAAGCTGTGCATTTACTCCTTGTTTCAATGCATTTACTCTCTATTTTGGCGCATCCAAAAGACCTGCACATCTATTCTATGTTTCAATGTAATTACTCTCTGTAACTGTGCATATATCAGATCTACACATCTGTTCTTTATTTTAGTGCATGTACTCTCTGTAACTGCACATTTATCAGATCTGCACATCTGTTCACTATTTTGGCACATTTACTCTCTATTTCTGCACGTTTTTTAGTGCATCCATTCTACTAGGGTTTTTGAGTTGTTTCTAGGGATATTTCTAATGCTAACCCCATTTATAGGAATATTCTCACATCCACCTTGCAATTTAAGAGCTAGTTAGTCATATAGTTGCATTGTTAAATTTCATTTAGATTTAATTAGCAATGGAAGTAATTGAGCTTGTTCATGCAAATCTCATCTAGACCTAAATAGGAGGGATGTAACTTGAACTTGTTGCATCACAACTTGAACATAGTCCCAACTAGGAGTATTTAAAATCAAACAATTGTTTTCAAAGTTAACAAATCTTGTGTGCCCAAATAGAGTAACTCATTTAGTTTTTTTCTTTTTAATTAGGAAGAAAGAACCAGTGTTTTCCATGATTTTGGAATGATGATAGGACTATGCTCTCCCCTTAACTGGGTGAACAAAATTCCAGAATCATCATTTCACATGTGTTTCCTTTAGAGAGGCCTACCCTTGGAATTCCTTCCTTCTAAGCAGGATGACCTTAAGTGGTAACGGGCTAACGCCAAGCTCTTTCGATACACTATAAATAAACTGTGTTTGAGGTAAAAGCTTCATGAAACGAGTGAGGATTAGTTATACTAATAGCCAACCTCCCCATAAACCCCGCAAGATGCAACCCTTGCAAGCTGGGAGACTCCATAATGGAGAGTAGTGTTGCTGCAAGTATAACCACTCGAATGGTTGCCCTTACTACATATCCATTGTTTTTCGAAGCCAAAATCCCCTATTCGGTGACACAAGAGGAAAACATTCTCTAGAGTCATCCAATGTCATACACTCATTCAGTGTAGAGATAGAAAAGTTCAACCCTTCAGGGGAACTATAGCTTGGTATGCGTGAGAAGTGAGTGCCATGGAGGGGAGCCGGTACTACCAAGCTATTAGTTGTCTGCCTTTATGCAAGTGGCTAGTGTAAAAACCAAGTTAGAATTCATTGAATACTATCCTGGACAACCTTAGGATTGTGCATGCTTTTGTAAGTCAAAATTCAAAAAAGAACAAAAAAATCAAACAATCTTAAAAATATTCATTGTTTGTGATGTGTCTTTCCTGCCATAATCAAAGAAGCAAATCAAAAAGAGAAACATTCAGACAAAGAACCCAAAAACATTTAAAACATTGAAAAATGTGCCTTTACCAAGTCAAAAATAGTCAAAAACAAGCATAGCTGTGCATCTATTTCATCTTGTTTCACATTTGTTCAATCCTGTCATGCATATGTTCACTCCTACGCATTTACTCAATTCTTCCGGGCATTTGCACATTTCTGTTGTGCATTTGTTTTTCACTAGACTTGTGCACATACTTAATCTAGATGCACATTTGTTCTCTGTTCCTGCGCATCTACGTTTCACCAGACCTGCACTTTATCTTGTCGTTGTTGCGCATGCATGCTCTATTCCTGCACATATGTTCCTGTGCATCTGTCACAATGAGCACTTCCGTATAGTTTGTCAGAAAATGTCAACCTTTTTGAACACCCATTTCAGCCTTGTTTTAGTTTCCAAGATCAAATTAATCATGTAGTCACTTCTCCTGTCTGTTTCCACAGCTTACCCTCTTTTCCACCAATCACCTCGTCAAAATTTTCACAAAAACTTCCCAAAAACAAAATCCAACCATCAAAACCAAGTTACAACAAGCCAATTTTTTATCATATCATACTAAAACATCCCTAGTAAGTCTCCACTATCAAGGATCTATCTTCCTTCTCTCTTGAAACTTCACTAGTTTGATTTGGTGCAAGACTAGTTTCTATCAAGTAATCAAATTCCAACCATCCTTACTTTAGGCTACCGTTTTGTATCGACCGACTTGTTTGACACCATTGATCAAAGAAAACCCTTGTTCAAACCTTATCACCACAAGTATCCCCTTCACTACAACCTCCAAAGACATCTTACCAAAGCATCCAATTTCACCCAACTCCATTCCAAATCACCTTGCATTGTACTAACTAGATCCCAGAAACAAAAAAAAATTGAAATGGTTGGAACGGCTGACAAAATTGTATCCCCTCATGACAGTGATGAGGAAATATCTCACGAGGACTTACAAGAAGCTCTACAAGACAAAAAATTCAACGTATGATGGACAAAGTACTCAACCAAGACCCTAGTAAATTCTTCCTTTACCTAGCAAGCCAAGGAGTTAAGCTCCCCAAAGAATTTGACGTCACAAGGTTGAAAGAAACTGAAGACGAAAGAATTCATGAAGAGAGCACACGTGAGGAAAGAATCCTTGACACAGACAAAGGCAAGAAAACCATAGACTCAACCGCGCCTCTAGACATGTTGACAAAACAAGTTCAAACCCTACAACAACAATTAGTGGACCTCCAAACAGGGACGCCCACTAAACACTATTCTTTGGAAGATATCTCGCCATACCCCTTCGACAAGAGCTTGAAAATGGTCCCCTTTCCCCTTAGATTCAAAGTTCCAAAATTTGACAAGTATAGAGGAAAGGGTGACTGTAGAGACCACATCAGAGAATTCAGTGCCACATGTCTAGAGGTGGCCCACAATGAAACTTTTCTCATGAGACTCTTCCCTAGATCTCTAGGCAGACAAGCCATGGAATGGTTCTCTCGACTTCCCCTAGGTATCCGTACCTTTGATGAGTTAGTGAACAAATTTGTAATGCATTTCTCGTATAATATAGAACATGAGGTATCCATGCTTGACCTTTGCAACACAAACAAAAGAGTGGTGAATCCTTTGTTGCTTTCTTACAAAGGTGTTATCAACTTGCCAGCAAATGTCCTCATCATATACCAGAAAAATAAATGCTTGAAATGTTTGTCCATAATCTCAATTCTGATCTAAGCTACCAAATTCAACTCCAATGCCCTACCTCATTTACAAAAGTCATTGAGATGGGGTTATTCATCGAAAAAGCTATGATCATGAAAGGACAAATAAAATTGTCCAAAGACACTCCTAACTCAAACTATACCATGGATAAGTCAAAATTCTAGAACAAAAACAAGAACATCATCAATGATGGAGTGGTTGATGCTAATGTAGCAGCTCCTAAGCAACCAATTTTCAATCTCAAAGGAGCATCAAACAATGCAACACCAAGAAAAGCACCATCAAATGAACTAAGACAACGATACAACTTTCCTCCTAGACAAAAATTTACGCCACTGGGGGAGTCCTATGAGTCCACTTTGAGAAAATTGTTGGCAAACAATGAGATCACCCTTCCCGCCACAAGAGACTATGAACCTGATGTCAAACCTCCAGGATACCAAATTCTTGGAGTACCATAGAGGCAAACGCCATACAACTAATGACTGTATCCACTTGAAAAATGTCATACAAGACTTACTAGACCAAAACTGTGTGGGCACAAAAGATCATCCTTCTAACGAATCACATGTGGCATTCAAGGATCCGCTCCTTAACCATGATAGGAAAAACGCCCATAGCAACAACAATAACAACCAACAAAACCACAATAACAGGAACAATGATGCTAACTACACGAACGTGCCATTCGACTACGCCCTTAATTGCATATCATAGCATATCCCACAAATTAATGTGATCACATTTAACAAACAAACAGATCCCAACACTAAATTTGATTACAATACCACCATCTGCAATGGAAAAGTCACCTTGCACACACTCCCTCTAAGGTCATCATCCTTACCATCTACCCCCCACAAGTACAGCGTCATAGACCAACTACAAAAGAATCTAGCGAATATATCCATACTAGAGTTGTTGCGTCTATCACCAGCCCACAAAGAGATTCTTGATAAGGCCCTAATGGAAACTATTGTGCCCATGAACTTGGCCCAAGAGGAGTTCCAAGCCATGGTAGGTCATCTTACCTCACCTAACATCCTATCATTCACTAAACAGGATGATCTATCCATATCTCAACCCCATAACGCATCATTCCATATTGAGGTCTTCATAAATAAATATTGCATCAAAAGAGTTCTCATTGATGGAAGAGCATGTTTGAATATTTGCACGCTTAAATTAATCCTTACATTGGGGTTCTCAGAAAATGTAGTGGATCCAAGAAAGAAGATCACAATAAAAGCCTATGATGAAGAAGAATGGACAACAAAAGGAACTGTGGTGTTATCGTTAAGAATTGGACCAGTAGTAACAGAAGTTGTTTGCCAAGTCCTTGACAAGAAGCTCACCTATAACATTCTCCTAGGTAGACCTTGGATACACACCATGAAAGTGGTACCTTCCACATATCATCAATGTATCAAGTTCCCTCACAACAGACGAGAGATCACCATCCAAGGTGACCCTGATCCTTTTCAACACTATAACTCTATCCAATCAAAGCCATATTTCAACATCCCTAATAATAGAGCTTCCACATCTTCCACTTCCCAGCATGATCCTCATTCCCAAGCTTCCACATCAAATCCCAAAGAGCAGAAGGTGAAGAGTAAAGAAACATGGGTAGGAGAACACTCCATCGAGAATTCATTTAGTTTAGCCAAAATGCCTTTATCTCCAAAGTACTTTGGGTGACCTACACCCTTCCCCAAATCATCTGCTCCTCCTAAACCTCCCAAAGCTCCCTTTGTCAAATAGGGCACCCTATCAGATGAAAGTGAAGAAAGAGATGTTCTGCAATGGATCTACATAGATGAAGATGACACACCACAAGACAAACAACCAAAGCTCCCAACATAAATCTATGGGCATGGTCAATCTATCTTACACATAATGGGATATGGAGGACAGGGTCCCATTAGCTTAAGAAAAGAAGGAATAATTGAACCCATTCAACCCTCTTCATCCTCATCAGCCTATGACATAAGAGGACTATGATACAAAGATAACGACAAAGGCAAAGATAAGGCTACTACTTGTTTTGTGGAACAGATCCAAAACCTCCAAGAGAATAGTGATACAGATTCTAATGAATATGAATGGGATGAACTTTCAAAACATTTCTACGAAGACAAAGGAATCGATACCGTTTGCACCTATAGCCCCTACCGTGAGGGATAAATGTTGAGGCCTAGATTATAAGAGTGTGATTTTCCCATTCCAGAGAGTACAACTTATGAGGAAGCTCAGAGTTCTAATGCAATAAACAATCTTGAAGAGAGTACCATCATAGATCTTATTCCTATCACTACCAATCCTGATCATATATCCATCATTACCATCACACCCACTAAATTAGATCAACCTATCAACCTCCTCCCCCTGGTACATCCTGAGCTTATCAATTGGGATCTATAAGGAAGCCCCCAACTAGACATGTTCCAAAATGATGATGCCTACATTGATTACATGGAACTAAGAGACCCCCTACCTGTGGGAGATCATAAGGCTAGCTTTGCCATAGAACTCAACACCGCGGCTTATTTTGGAGAGGGTGTCAAGCCTTCTAGTTGCAAAAATATAAAAATAAAAAATGGATCTAATGGTGAAAACCACTCTACGGCAGAGTTAGATCCCAAAAAAGTAAAAATAAAGGACACATTAGATGGTGAAAACCTCTCTATGGTGCCAAATGATGGAAGGTTTGACACTCTCCCCAATGACATGTATCAAGAGAAACTACAAATTGTTGAAGAACCTATGGAACCTATCAACATCGGCATAGTAGGTAAGCCAAAGATCATACACTTTGCCAAGTCTCTCTCTCTCTGCCAAAAAAGATGAAATTTGTACCCTTCATCAAAAGGAAATAGGTCAACTTTACTTGGTCCTATGCAGATATGTCCAGGTTAGACCTAGACTAGATCTTGCATCATCTGCCACTAGATCCTGGAGTTAAACCTGTTAAACAAAAACTCAAGAAAATGCATCCACATGTTGTATTGAATATGTGGAAAGGAAAGCTATCAAGGGTCAGGTTATCGCCAATTAGTTAGAAAAGGCACCATTGCAAGATACTACTCCAATGACATTCGAGTTTCCCAACGAATCAATTTTTAGTGTTATAGCACATTCATAGAAGATCTACTTTGATGGTTCCTATACAAACCATGGATCGGGGGTAGGAATCTTATTAGTCACTCCTCAAGGAGACACAATTCCTAAGTCCTATCATCTACTCTTCCCTTGCACAAATAACATAGTAGAGTATGAGGCCTTAGTCATTGGTCTAAAGATTGTGGCAGAATGGAAAGTAAAAGAACTACATGTCTATGGTGATTCGCAACTAGTCGTCAATCAAGTCAATGATGAATATCAGACAAAAGATGACAAGATAATACCATACAAGCGTAGGGTAGATGACTTTAAAGGATACTTTGTGATAGTCACCTTTGAGCAAATTCCTCGCATAGAGAACAAAGCAGCCGACACCATGGCAACCATCGCCTCGCTTTTCGACATACCAATGAATGAGTCACGTTTTGAGTTCTTGGTGGAACCAATCATGCAACCAGCTTATGATATCCCTGAAACCCAATCCATTTGCCTCCTAGTCAGATCTAATTCACCCTTGTATGGTAAAATTTACACTTACCTCAAGGACAACACCTTACCTACTAATTTATCCAACAACCAACGCCGAACCTTTATCTGCCAAACATCTTGTTATACCATTATTGTTGACACCCTCTACCATCGAGGTCTAGATGGTACTCTACTCAGATGTCTTGAATGTGAAGAATATCAAACCACCTTATGCGAAGTAAATATTTTAAATATTTATTTCATTTTAAATTCCTCTATCAATAAATAAATAAATAAATCAATTTATTTATTTGATTCATATTTCTCCCAAAAATTAAATATAATCATTTACTTAATTAAATCATCCAATTTCTTCTAAAGTCATTCTAAATTAAATAATACCAAATTATATAATTAATTCTTCTCAATCTCCATATTTAAATAAATCTATATATTTATTTAAATTGTCTATTTCCTCCAAAATTGAATTAATACCAAAATAATTCAATTAGTCCATGTGGACACATAATTAAATATTTTAATATTTAATTAGCTAATATTCTCTCACACACATGTTCTATTTCTTCTCTAGTCAAATAAGTTAACTCATCAATCAAATCTATTAACTGATTAGTCATCTGAGTTCACTGTTTAATCAAATCAGTCAACTCCCCAATTAGCCCACTTATCTCTTTAATCTATTCTATTAACTAGCCAGTCATCTCAGTTAACTCCTCAATCTATTTTGTTAACTCCCCTAATGCATGAAGGAGCAAGACACTTGTCCTCTCCCTATTCGCGCACATCCTCTCAAATTTCCTCAACTGTTGATCTTCTTATTCATTCTACACCATTGATCTTCTCTCTCACAAGTCTATAAATACAACCCATATTCCTCTATTTCAATCATCCAAGATTTTATAAACTTACTATGCAAGAATCATAGGGCGCCTTTGGCACCAAATCTTCATAGCTTGAGATCACCATTATCATTGCATTGTAAGAGCCTCTTCATTGCGAACCTATCACATTCGTTCTCCTTTGTCATCTTGGAAAAAGAAAGGAAGTACACCTTCTCAGGGCTACATTCCTACAACGAGATCAATTGAGATAGGTGACCAATGGAAGCTATGAAACAATAAGGTTTGCAAGGTATCATTCCTTTGTGTTTAATCTTGTTTGTTCTTGTTTCATTGAGATTATTGGATTATTGATAGTTTAATACTGTTAACCAAATTTTCTGATAACAATTACAAACAGCTGAATTAAAATATGATATATCTAAAAAGCAAGCATATGCTTTGGTAAAGGTAGTAAAAAATTTTAGACCATATTTGATTGGTGTAGACATTGTTGCCTTTGTCCCAAATGCTATTGTGAAAGATATTTTTACACAGCAAGAGGTTACTAGAAGGAGATGTAGATGGATAAATAGGATTCAGGAATTCAGCATTGATGTGCAGATCACTAAATTGGTCAGAGGACAAGGACTAGCTAGGTTGATGATAGATGCAAATCTGGAGGCAAATCAGGTAAACAATGTTGAATATGTTGATATATCTCCTATTTGTGATATGCAAATAGCAAGGTAGTATAAAAATGTGGTATATTACCTACAAAATATGTCATGCCCTGAAGGAATGAATGATAATCAAAAGAGAACATTAAAGCTGTAGGCTGTGAAGTATGTTATAATTGAAAATGAGTTATGGTGGAGAAATATTGATGGAGTATTATTGAAATGCATTGATGGAAATCAAGCTCTAGAGATTTTAACTAATATGCATAGTGGTGTTTGTGGTGGTCACTATATGACCAAAACAACTACCCATAAGGTTTTAATGGTAGGATTCTGGTGGCCCACGTTGTTCAAAGATGCACATAGACTAGTGAAATCATGTGATGCTTGTCAAAGATTTTTAGGGAAGCTGAAATTCTTAGGAAATCTACCTCTCACACCAGTCACAGTGTAGGCACCTTTTCAACAGTGGGGAATTGATTTTATAGAAGAGATTGTAGAAAAATCTAGTAGAGGACACTCTTGGATTTTGGTAGCCACTGACTAATTTACAAAGTGGTTGAAGTTGTCCCTACAAGGCGGGCTACTAGCAAGGTGGTGATTGATTTCTTAATGAATAATATTTTGATTAGATTTGGTGTCCCAGAAAAGATAGTGTTTGACAATGCTATGTGCTTTAGATTAAAATAGTTCGTAGATTTCTACAATAAATATGGAATACAAATTTCCTACTCAACCCCTTACCATTCACAAGGGAATGGATAGGATGAATCCAACAATAAGAGTTTGATGAAGATCATAAGAAGGGTAATAGAGAAGAATAAAAGATCTTGGGATTCAAAACTGAGGCAAGCCCTTTGGGCTGATAGGATGACAATCAAAAGGGCAACATGGCATTCTCCTTTCAATTTGGTTTCTGGCCTAAAAGCTAGAATGCCAACTAATAACTTATTGTAGGTGTACAAATTCATTCAAGAATATGATGAGAATATTATAGCTGATATGCAACATAGGATCAATGCTTTAATAGAGCTAGATGAGGTTACAAGGGATGCATAGCAAAGAAATCAAAAGTTGCAATTACAGGTCAAGAGGTTATATGACAAAAAATCTTCTCATAGAAAGTTTTAAGATGGAAGCATGGTTCTAATGTGGAATGCCAAGGCTGAGGACAAGGGAATACATGGAAAATTTGATGCCTTATGGTTGGGCTCTTACTTGATCAATAGTCCTCATGGAGAAAACTCATATTTTCTACAGTCTTTGATAGGTGAACTTCTGGAATTGCCAGTACATGGACAATTACTTAAGCCATATTTCTCTTAAGGTATATTGTTTTCCATGTACACTGTATCATATGTGCATAGGGCATCTATTTCTTTTTTGGCAGTTTGCTTTTTATTTCTCTAGATTTTCACTAGTCTGGTCTACTCTACCTAAAGATTTTCTGGATCCTCACCTTGTTCTTGCAAACAAGCATCCTTGAACATGAGCCACTGATAGGACTCTGGTAAAAATCCTAATTTTTTACAGCCTGTGAGTCCTTGGTTAGGGTTTTGAATGCTTTTGAAGGGCTTATCCCTTAAACTCTAATTCCAAAATTCATTATAAAATGCTTTAAATCCTTGTGTCACCCATGTTGAAAAATCAAAGGACCATTGTTAAAGCCTTGCTGAGTCATTTCCTGTCATGTCGTGCTAAATTTGTTTTAATTTTTATCTTTACCGTATCCCCATGGGTATGTCTGATGAACCCTTGCGGCCTTGAGGGAGCTAAAAGTGTGGTATAGTTGTTTACATCAATACCGTAGGGTCTTCTATCTATAGTGGCAGGACAGTGGCAAGAACTGAGCCGTCACCACTATACCATGGCCATTAGTAAGGATGTCTATGGGACGGCGGTAAGGAACTAACCTTTCACTGCATTATCATAGCAATCAGAAGATATATACACAGGGTGGCGGTGAGATTATTCATAAACACAAGATGCTTACCGCGCCACCGTAGTGGTCAAAAAAGGAGTCTGTGGGCTAGCGGTGAGGATTTAACATAAACACATATGTTTACCGTATTGCCGTAGTGGTTAGTGGAGGTGTACATGGGCATGGAGGAACTTGAGCCGCTCACCGCAATATGTGGAAGTTTATATGAAGCATGGTAGGCTAGTGGTAGGAAATAAAATGCTTACCATGATACCGTGATAGGTAGAAAACATGTCTGCAGGATAGTGGTAAGACTTAAACCAAGCACAAAGTTGTCACCACTATACCACGACGGTCGCAAAGATACTCTAAAGATGGCGGTAAATGGATGGACATGGCATATGGTGTTCCCTATGGTCCTGTAGGGGTTAATGAAGAGGTGTGTGGGTTGGCAGTAATAGGTAAAAGGGCATAGAATATAGCCTGTAGGCCCGTGATAGTTTTTCATAACAACAAATATGGCATGCTGAACTGCGGTAAAGTTTGAGTTGGCATCAACAAGGGATTTTGAGTAGTTGGAGGACTATTGACTTTGACGTGGCAGTCCATGTAATGCTTTAGGGACCTCAGAGATGTTTTGCAAAAGGTCATATCCTACATGGAAACCGCCAGAAGACTCCAAGTGAATTGCAAATTCTAAGATGGCATTCTGACGGCAGAAATTGTTATATTCATTTCAGGCAGTGGAAGATCTAATCCCAAGCTTTTATTACAGTCTAGAATTCAAACTAAAATGTGATTATATGTCATTATTTTTCACACATACCTCTACTTTGCAACTGATTGCATTCAATGTGTTTAGAAGTGAATATTGGATCAGATTGCTTAGAAATGAATATGTAGATTGCTATTATGAGTGTCAAGTAAAAATGTAACACATGTAATGGCCTGAAGCTTGTTGCTCCTTGATTTATAAAAGGAATTCAGGGCCATTTACACAAGGGTTTGGTTGATTTCTGAGAAAATTTTGTGCAGTAGAACATAGGGAATAGAAGTTTTTGCTTTTTCTAGATTCTGAGTCTAAATTGTATGTATTTGTAAATTTGTTTTAACAGTACTAGCATCATAATGAATATACTGTTAAGTTTCTAAATTTAGTTGTCTCCTGAGGTGTGGTTTGCATAGATTATGAGTAAATAGATTAAATATTGTTCATCTTGTCTCCATAAACTTCTTATGGATGTGTTTTTCTGTCTGAGGCCCTTGTTTAAAGAATGAGTTAAATGCTTTAACAGGAATACAGATTTGTGTGAATCTATGCAAGGATTGTTAGATTTAAGATAGACAACTGAGAGGGGGGGAGGTGAATCAGTTGTCTGAAAACTTTCTCTTATTAACCACATAAATCCTTCTTATAATTTAGCAGCATAATAATAAATCAATCATGGAAACATAATGCAACAATTCAAGAGCAGAAACACATTAACACATATGACACCAAGATTTTGACATGGAAAACCCGGTTAAGGGAAAAACCATCAGGTGACTAACCCAAGATTGTATTCTTTGTTAAAAGAATAAGAAGAACAAATGGCACATGCCAATTAGAGCTCACTGCCTGAGCACACTGCTCACAGCCTGAGCACACTGCTCACAAGAGGCCCACTGCCTACAGGAGACACACTGTCTATAGAATAATTATAAATATTACATACTTGGACTGAAGAATAGCATCTTCACCATGCTTGAGTCAGTTCCATTTAATCTCAATACTTCTGCTCTTCTCCTCTCTACCACACTCTCATCTCCACCAAGATACCTTTGAAATGACTTCACAACTTCTTATTTATACAAGACATCGACTTTGGGATAATCATCCAAGTCCGCATACTTTACAGAGAAAGTACATAAATACAACATGACTAATTACAAAAGACTTCATGCAGATCACCACACTGTCAGCTACACAGATCTGACACTTTAATCTTCTTTGAGGAACATGCCATGCTTCACAGAACATCTTTAAAATCATCCGCAAGATGTGTAAATCATCTGGTTAGCTAAGTTTAGGAAGAACATCATCATCCGAAAGTAATTCTTCAATTACAAGATCAATCTTCAATACGGACCACCAACATGAACTGGACACAATCCAAAGACCTCCACAAGCTTGCCTAAATCACCAAGAACATCCACACTACTTTTGCTTACTGAAATCATTCTCTCCATCTGAAACCTCAAGAACACAGTCTGTCACTGACATATTAGAAAAGATGCTTGTGGACCTCCAGACCACGAACCAATTGAGTTTTTAATTCACATTGACTTCCTAAACACACCACCAAATCCACATAACAAGATATTGCATTTCTGGATCTCACCGAACCTCTCTATGTCACTCTATCACCTCTCAACATCTGCCAGAACCAGTTTCACTCAAATGGCCATAACTTCTCCAAATATTCATGCGGACCTCTCAAATCTTTATTGGATCACCTTTGGACACATATCTACAAGCCCTTTGATGCGCATCCTTTGATCTTCATCTTAGCTGGGATCTTTACTTCACTGTCTTCAATGTTCTTCTCTGTTCCTAATAGGACTAATTTTCTTAATATCCTCAGCATACAACTCATTCAATCCTTGACATCAATGCAACAAGAGTATGTTAACATCAATGACAACACCGGTTAGGCCCATACTTGCAACAATCTCCCCCTTTGTCATTGATGGAAACATATGATGTGAAAAACTATTTTAACCATCAAGACAAGAACTTCTCCTCACTGACTAACATAACTCCCCCTATCAACAACAACCATTCACATGTCTTCTCTTCCTTTACAGCTCCCCCTTTGATCAACAACCACTTTTTGTTTTTCACATGTCTTCTCTCCCCCTTTGACATCAATGGCAAAGGGCACATACTTGCATGACTCAGAATCATACCAACTGCTCCCCCTGAGCAACAGCTTCCCATCATCAATTTGGACCATAAGATATGGCTATGAAATCCACCGAACTGATGCACATCAGTGCACCTTAATTCAGAACTGGAGGGGTAATAACCCCTAACTTCTCCCTGAGATACTCAAAAGAGTCCTTAGGTAGAGGTTTAGTAAAAATGTCTGCAATCTGATCCTTCAAGGGCACAAACTCAAATCTGACTTCATTCTTGTTCACTTGCTCTCTCAAAAAGTGAAACTTGATGGATATATGTTTTGTCTTTGAATGTAACACCAGATTTTTTGATATATTTATTGCACTTGAATTATCACAAAAGATTGTGATAGGTTCCTCATACTCCACTCTGATGTCTCTTAGCATTTGCTTCATCCATAATACTTGAGTGCAACTACTTACTGCTGCAATATATTTTGTTTCTGCAGTGGACAGAGATATTGCCTCTTATTTCTTGCTTAGCCAAGAAACCAATCTTTTCCCCAAAAAGAATGCTCCACCACTAGTACTCTTATGGTCATCCACATCTCCTGCCCAATCTGCATTTGTATATACATGAAGAGAGAAATCATGATCTCTAGGATACGATAAACCATACTTAATTGTTCCTTTTAGATATCTAAGAATCCTTTTGATTGCCATGACATGAGATTCTCTAGGATCATCTTGGAATCTAGCAACAAGACCAACATCATTCATAATGTCAGGTCTAGTTTGAGTAAGATACAATAGTCCTCCAATCATAGACCTGTACTTTTTCTGATCAGTCGTAGGAGAGTCATCAGCTTTGCTCAATTTACATCCGATTGCCATGGGAGTACTCATTGGTTTTGAGTCTTCCATCCCAAACTTCTTCAACAATTCTTTCAAATATTTGGTCTATGAAATGAAGATTCCTTTCTTTGTTTGAATGATTTGCAGACCCAAGAAGAAATTCATTTCCCCAAACATGGACATCTCAAATTCACTTTTCATTTGATTTGCAAAAGTTTTGCACATACTATCTCTTCCTCCAAAAATGATATCATCAACAAATACTTCAACAATCAAGATATTTTTATTATCAATTTTGAAGTACAAGTTACTGTCAGCAATACCTTTGTTGAAACTAATCTTCAAAAGATGCTTATCCAATCTTTCATACCAGGCTCTTGGGGCTTGTTTGAGTCCATATGGTGCTTTCTTCAACTTGTAGACCATATCACCATGATTAGACAATTGGAATCCATCTGGTTGCTCAATGTAAACTTCTTCTTCCAAGTCACCATTCAAAAAGGTAGACTTGACATCCTTCTGATATACTTTGAAGTCCTTGAAGGAAGCAAAGGCAGGAAATAATTTGACTACTTCAATTCTTGCCACCGGAGCAAAAGTCTCTTCAAAATCAACTCCTTCTACTTGGGAATAACCCTTACAGACCAATCTGGCTTTGTTTCTAACTACTTCACCATCTTCATTTAGTTTATTCTGGAAGACCCATTTGGTTCCAATCACATTTTTGTTTCTAGGTCTAGGAACAAGATCCCAAGTGTGATTTTTCTCAATTTGCATTAGCTCTTCCTTCATTGCTTTAGTCTAGCTTTCATCATTGCATGCTTCATTCACTATCTTTGGTTCAATCTTTGAAATTAGACAATACTTTTCTGAGTCTTGAGCAATCTTTCTTCTTGTTTGAACACCTTTGCTTTTATCACCTATGATCTGATCTTCAAAGTGATTTAGCCTTACATACCTGGGAATTTTGGGAGTTTCGTGCACTTCTATTTCTTGAATAGGTTCATTCAAACATATCTCTTCTTCTTGATTCTCTGGATCAGTCTGGATCTAAATTTCAGAAGGGGCTTGGACTTCTTGGACCAAAACATCATTCTGATCATCTTCATCATTTTCATAAAACCTTGAGGGTTTTTCAATACCTTCATCAACCTTTACATTTGTACTTTCTATAATATTTCTCAATCTCTTGTTATAACACAGGTATGCTTTGCTTTGAGTAGAATAACCCAAGAATATTCCTTCATCACTTCTAGCATCAAATTTACCAAGGTCTTCATCTCTTTTAATATAACATTTTCTACCAAAGACTCGGAAATACTTCACAGTGAGAGTGATGCCAAACCAGAGTTCATAAGGGGTCTTACCAGTATTGCTTCTGATTTGTACGTGATTAAAAGTATAGATAGTAGTGCTTACAACTTCTCTCCAGTAGATCTGAGGAACATTTGCTTCCATCATCATGGTTCTATATGCTTCCTGGATGGTCCGGTTCTTTCTTTCCACTACTCCATTCTGCTGTGGAGTCCTTGGAGCAGACAACTATTTTTTTATCCCATGTTTCTCACAGAACTCTATGAAATCTCTAGATGTGAATTCTCCACCTCTATCAGACCTAAGACATTTTATGTTTAATCTAGTTTCATTCTCTACCATAGCTTTGAATATTTTGAATTTCTCAAAAGCCTCATATTTCTCTTTCAAAAAAGTCACCCACATCATCTGGGAGTGGTCATCAATTAATAACATGAAGTATCTATCACCTTGCAAACTCCTAATTCTTGCCGGACCACATAGATCAGTATGTACCAAGTCCAACAATTTGGTAGAAAATTGTTCCTTACTTTTGAATGTGACTCTGCTATGCTTACCCAACTAACATTCTTTGGACAAACTATTAGTAGGTTTCACGAGTCTTGGAAGATCTCTTACAGCCTGAGTGTTGCTTATCTTGATGATATTATCAAAATTCACATGACACATTCTCCTATGCCACAACCAACTCTAATCAATTTGAACAAATAAACAACTTTTACCAGTACCAACCAAGTGGAAGATATTACCTTTTGTTTGAGTACCGGATGCAATCTCTATTCTCAAACTTTCAAAGATCTTACATTTTCCATTTTTGAATCGAAGATCATAGCCTTTGTCCACCAACTATCCAACACTGAGAAGATTGTGTTTTAGAGCTTCAACATACAGTACATTACTGGTTTTGTTATTTCCATCAAAAGAAATAGTTCCTCTACCTATGATCTTGCCAGCAGAATTATCACCAAATTTTACAACTCCACCTTCATATCTTTCCAAATCTATAAACTTATTTTTGTCACCTGTCATATGGTGGGAGCACCCACTGTCAATGACCCAATCATCCTTTTCTTCAACTTGGGTAGCTAGAGCTCTTTCTACCATTTTATGATTGACAGATTCAGAAGGCATTGGATCTTCTTCCTTGATGGCAATAAACACCCAGTCACTTCCAAATTTGTTTCCCATCTCTGATTCATCATCTGTTACTCCTTCATCATCATCATCATCATCATATTCATGAACATAGTAACATTTCTTTTGGAATCTTGATCTATTTGGATTAGCTCTTGAAAATCTTTTCGGACACTTTGAGGCAAAATGACCAATCTTATTGCAGTTGAAACATTTGAAAGGCAATTTTCCTTCATACTTACTGGATCCTCTTGGCAATTTTTTGCAATAAGGGCTTCAAGTTGAGCAGCTTCTGCTTCATCTTCTTCTAGATCTTTTCTTGCTTTTTCATACCATGATAGTTTCTTTGAAGAGTTCTCTCCTAGATCAAACTTTTATTTGCCTTTTACAGAGGCACTAGCTTTGAATGCAAATTCAGTCTTGGGGGGTGCATCTCCAAACTTGACCAATTCAAATGCAGCTAATTTTCCAACCAATTGATCTCTTGTGATATTTGAGAAAGATCTAAATTATTCAATAGCAGCAACCTTGTATTTGTAAGAAGGAGGTAGGGATCTGAGAACTTTGGCAACAATCTCATCTTCATCCAAGATTCCACCAGCACATCTAATGCCACAAACAAGCTCATTTACTCTTGGCATAAATGTAGTGATATTCTCATCTTCATTCATCTTCAGGTTTTCAAATTTTCCTTTCGAACTCTGTAGCTTGGCACATTTAACATATTTGTCTCCTTCATGCAGAAGTTCCAGTTTTTCCCAAATCTCATATGTAGTTTTTAGATCTATAACATTTGTCAGCTCTGAATTAGATAAGGCACTTAACAAAGCTTCTTTAGCCCAGAGATTGTTTTCAGCATCTCTGATTTCATCTACAGTTCTTGGACCATTTTAAGGAGGAACATACTTCTTTGAAGCCATGATCCAATATTGCATTCCCATACATTGCAAGTGACATTCCATGCAGCTTTTCCAAAGAGTGAAATTGGTTCCATCAAACCTCAGACTATCCTTCTTGTAGGAAGACATCCTGGATCTCCTCAAGCGGTTAAGCTCTTTAAGAGGAATTTAGCTCTTATAACAATTGTTAGATTCAAGATAGACAACTCAGAGGGGGGGTGAATCAGTTGTCAAAAAACTTTCTCTTATTAACCACTTAAATCCTTCTTGTAATTTAGTAGCATAATAATAAATCAATCATGGAAACATAATGCAACAATTCAAGAGTAGAAACACATTACACACATATGACACCAACATTTTAATGTGGAAAACCTAGTTAAGAGAAAAACCATGGGGTGACTAACCCAAGATTGTATTCTTTGTTAAAAGAACAAGAAGAACAAATGGCACATGCCAATTAGGGCTCACTGCTTGAGCACACTGCTCACAAGAGGCCCACTACCTATAGGAGACACACCATCTATAGAAAAATTATAAATATTACATACTTGAACTGAAGAATAGCATCTTCACCATGCTTGAGTCAGTTCCATTTAAGATCAATACTTCTGCTCTGCCTTTCACTCTGCTCCTCTCTACCACACTCTCATCTCCACCAAGATACCTTTGAAATGATTTCACAACTTCTTATTTATACAAGACAACGACTTTGGGATAACCATCCAAGTCGGCATACTTTACAGAGCAAATACATAAATACAACATGACTAATTACAAAAGACTTCATGCAAATGACCACACTATTGGCCACACAGATCTCAGACTTTAATCTTCTTTGAGGAACATGCCATGCTTCATAGAACATCCTCAAAATCATCCACAAGATGTGTAAATCATCCGGTCGGCCAAGTTTAGGAAGAACATCATCATCTAGAAGTAATTCTTCAATTACGAGCTCAATCTTTAATGCGGACCACCAACACGAACTGGACACAATCCAAAGACCTCCATAAGCTTACCTAAATCACCAAGAACATCCACACTACTTCTGCTTACTGAAATCATTCTCTCCTTCATCTAGAACCTCAAGAACACAGTCTATCATCACTATCATATTAGAATAGATGCTTGCAGACCTCCAGACCATGAACCAATTGAGTTGTCAATTCACATTGACTTCCTAAACACTCCACCAAATCTGCAGAACAAGCTATTGCATTTCCAGATCTCACCAGACCTCTCTATGTCACTCTATCACCTCTAAACATCTGCCAGAACTGGTTTCACTCAAATGGCCATAACTTCTCCAAATATTCATGCGGACCTCTCAAATATTTACTGGATCACCTTTGGACACATATCTACAAGCCCTTTGATGCGCATCCTCTGATCTTCATCTTAGCTGGGATCTTTACTTCACTGTCTTCACTATTCTTCTCTATTCCTGATAGGACTAATTTTCTCAATATCCTCAACATACAACTAGTCCAATCCTTGACATCAATGCAACAAGAGTATGTTGACATCAATGACAACACCGGTTAGGCCCATACTTGCAAAAAGGATATCATAAGAATGATTGGTTCAGAAATACTGAGTATAATGTTGTAAGGCAATGTTATAAAGCTCTTTGATGCTTAGGTTAAATATTGTTATCAAGTTTCAATTACACTTGGTTTGACTTTGTTGCCCAATGGACAAGGCACTGATCTTTTGTCTTTGTATCTAGCTTTCACACTCCAGAATCAGTCAGACACCCAAATACTTTAAAATTAATGAAATTGTAGACACCTAAAAATGTCTTTTACCATCAAACCGACTCCCGACATCTCTAAACATACCAATTTCCCTTCTCACTAATTAATTAATTTTTTATTTAATTAATTATCCCTTCATCACCTAATTTTACATCATTTTATCCCCAATAGTTGGATTAATTCCATTAATTCAATAGTTCCAACTTTAGCCAATTGATTTAATAAATATGCAATATTTATTTAGTCAATTTCCCCCTCCTCTCTAAATCCAATTAATTAGGTAAATCATGTTTAACTAATTAATTCAGTCTATTAATTGACATATCCCTACCCTAGGTAATTAAATAGCTATTATTTAATTGCCTACCCTAGCCTACCTCATCCTAGCCCTAGGATTAATTAAATACAACCTTCTGTAATTAATCTTAAAACCTCTCATTAAGATGGTCAAATCCATCTTAACACCCTTCCCCTCATCCTCCAAATAAAAAATTGAAATATATCCACATAAGTCAATTTTTTATTTAAATAAGTCCCACATCACAATTAATTCCTCTTACAACCCCTTACCACCCCCATACCTAATTTATCTTCACTTATCCCCAAATTAATTTTTAATTCATTTTACATTCCCCATATGAATCTTTAATTCATAAATATTCCATCTCACCCATACTCATTTAATTCCTCATTTTCCCAAAATGAATAAAAGATTTACTTTTATTCCTAGCCCTCCATTCCTCCAAGATCAAATTTGGACCCTCCACATCACTTTCATCCTCCACCATTGATCTTCCAAACCAATCTCCACCCTTGGATCAAAATCCATCCAAAAAAAACTATAAATAGAACCTCTCCCAAATCATTTGGGGGATCCAATCTTCAAGTAATGTTACCATGTCCAAATGTCTATTGAGCTAGCATTGTGAGTTGCAATTGAGATAGAGCATTTCACATTTTATTCATCCATTAGGGTATATCTTGTCTAGGAGCTCTTGGGTGCAAAGCTTCATTCCCTTTTTGATGAGATTTTGTTTTCATGTCTAGGTATAACTATTTGTTTTGATTATGCATTTGGTTTGTGTTTTTACCTTTGACATGATTTTCCTAATCACATTAGCACACCTGGTGGGACCCACAAGGTCCATATCTAATCCTTTTTTGTGAGTTTTTGTTTTGGAGACGTGATTTTGCAGGTCTGGCACCATCCACCTTGCGCAACGCCGCTATCTCTGGAGTATTTTGGCGCTATTTATTGTTTTAGCACTATTTCGCAGAACACTTTCTCTATTAACCTCCACTCACAAATCCATCCAAGTTTCTTTGCTTTCCTTCTATTTTAGAGGTTTTTCATTCTCTGTTTTTGCAGACATCTTGTACGAACAGGGGGAAGTTATGCCAAAATTTTCCTAAGGAAACAAACACATGTTTTGGCATTTTTATTTGTCTTGCTTTCCATTCCATTAGGTTAACTAGGCTAACAAGCTCTTTGTCTTTGCAGTTTAACCTGTTATTCTGGTTAGGAAGACCTCCATTTTGTAGGATGGACGAGTTCAGACACGTATTGGCACTATCGGCACCCAGCGCAGCGCCATTTTCAATCTGTGACCAGACCCTTCGACTGCACGCACAGTGGCGCATTGTTAGAGTTATATTAGCACCATTGTGTGTTTTAGCGCTTTATATATGTCATATTAGTGCTATTTAATGTTTCAACACCTTCTGTATAATGTATTAGCACTATATCTTATTCTATCGCAATCTGTATGATTTACTAGTGCTATTTGTTGACCCAGCACTATCTATATTGTAAATCAGTGCCATTTGTCCAGAGTGTCAGGTTCTTCTATCATTTATGTCAGTAGCGCCATTTTCTATCCACAGTGGCACCATTAGGTCTCTATTTTAGTGCTACTTTTAGGGACTGACTTTGTGTTCTATGCAGGGACTGACAATTTGTTTGCAAGTCATCACCATCATTTTGTGAACACTAACAAGTTTTTGTAGGGTGTTTATCTTTAGTTTAGCAAACATTTCATTTGGGAATTAAAAAGAACCCTTGCATGTAAGCTTAAACAACATTTCGATTTGGTGCAACAAAAATTGATCAATAACCAACAAACAAATCTTTGTGTGTGTGTGCCTTAGTTGAGAACAAACATTTGAATTTGGTGTTCTAAAATTCACAAGTGTGTGCCAACAACTCCATCAAAACATTTCAATTTTGGGCTTTAAAAAGAATCACAAAGTGCATCAATAAACTCATTAGATTAAAAAGAACAACAACCTGCATTCTTCACTCATATAAACAAGAAAAACAATCTAATTTGTGTGAAGTGTTTTCGTGATTTTGTTTGTGGTGTGAAAAAGTGTATGCTCTTCCCTCGCACTGTTGGTGACCTTGGGAATCAAAAGCTTTTCACAACACTTGCGCAAATCACCCCCAACATAATCCAAAGAACTAAAATGAACCATGTTTAGTGTGATGCAAGCACAAAGAATACATATGCTCTCCCCTCGCATCCTTGTATGAACTTGGGGATCAAAAGTATTTTTGTGGTTGTGTTGCTTTTGTTAATCCTTAGAGGGCCTATCACCTTGCTTCGAAAGGTGGGAATGACCCCAGCGGCAACAAGCTAAAGCCAAGCTCTTTCAAGCCGCTATATAAAATAAGGTGTTTGTGACGAAAGTCATAAACAACAGGTGTTGTTGTGTTATACTGACAGCTAACCTCCCCCAAAACCCTCCAAGGCGTAACCCTTGGAGGCTGGGAGACTCCATAATAGAGAGTAGCACTGCCACATGTATAACCACCTGAATGAAAGCACTTACTATGAACCTTTGTTTTAGCAAGCCAAAAACCTTCTATTTGTTGGCGTAGAAGGCAAACCTTTGAAGCAGCCCCGATTCATGTGGTTCTTAGCCGAGGTAGCAGGGACAATCCTAAGGTTTGGTGAGGGACAAGCCTTACAGGAAACCCAGATCTTGGTATACGTGAGAAGTGTGTGCAATTGTAAGGAGGAGCCAGTGCTACCAAGATCCTGGAACTACCCTCTTTGAATAGGCACAGCTAGGGGATTCAACAAATACTGTCATATCTTCACCTTAGGTTGTGCAAAGTGCTTGTTTAACAAAATCACACATCTTTTCACAAACAAAATCTTAGTTATTGTGTGTTATTGTGCTTAATTTGTCTTTCAAAAAACTTGCCAAGAGACAATAAAAAATCATTGGATCAAACTTCATATCAAAACAAATCCAAATTTGACATCAAAATCTATCTTTTTCAGAGCCTTGACAAACACTGCCTTGTTTTAGCGCCATCTCTGTCTGCTTTTGGTGCCATTTCACCTGTGGCTTGGTGCTATTTGTAGATTGACTTGCCTAAAACTGAGACCAATTCCATTGTGATCTTTAGGACCTGCTTTGCCATAATCCATATTCACCTTCCAAAAAACTATCAGTACCCCATCCATTTTCTCCTCAAAATTTCCAAATCATACCTTCATTTTGACCTTAGAGAATCAATCATTATCATTGTTGGACCCTTTGCTATATCAAATCCACTCAATTTTGTATCCATTCATCCTCATTGATCTTTGTATACCTTTTTGGACCAAAACAAAAAAATCCTTGCCTCAAGAAATCATTCCAAAATCCAAAAACATATCCAAAATCTTTCAAAATCAAAACACCCATCAACCAAAAACTTGTCATCCCTTTGAGCTAAAGCTACATCTAGATTTCATCATTCACATCATATTTTTCTTAGAGAGTCCTTAGTCTACCTTTCAAGTAAAATAATCATCCTTCTTTGTGTAAGGTCATTAGTCTACCCCAAACAAAGAGAAACATCCATTTATGCAGCACAAATCTAGATCTTACCAAAGCTCAATTTGTTGACTATCAAAATCCTTTTTTGAAAAACATCATCCTAATCTCTCATATCGAACATCAAAATCAAAACATCAAAAATCTCTTCCATCAAATCATCCTCAAGCAAACATCATCCATCACCTACCTTTTGGTCCAAATTTGTGCAAAAAGTCAATACCGTCCATTCTTATCATCCTTAGATTAACACCTTTTTGAAGACTTATTGATCCCTCATCATACTACACTCATTCTCTCCATCTTACTACCACATCCATCTTTGGGTCCAACAATTTAATCCCAATTCTCTAAGGTCTCCATCCCCATTTCACTCCATCTCCAAAATTAAATCCATACACTTGCATTGCCATAACTAGATCACAACACAAGAAAAATCAAGCAATGGCAGAACAATATAAGGGCATAAGAATGCCTAATACCAATGACAGCAACATACCAATCAACCAAACATACAACCTACCTACGGTCTTTCAAATCCCAACATATAATCCCAATGAAAATCCCTTCCATTTCTTACAACACTCGCTGCCACCACCACCACCACCACCAACACAAAACATCCCCACCATGTCCCAAGATGATCTAGATGTCTTGAGATTTACACAAGATTTTGATAGCATGGACCTACTTGACAAAATCCTAAGGTCAGATCCAAATAGATATCTTGACTATCTCTTCAAAATTGGTGTTCAACCACCCCACAACACGACACCGTCCCAACCATCCACCTCCAACGTCAATCCTACCACATCCTCCCAACCATCTACATCAAACACCCAACCTATCATCTCACAAACATCAACTCCCATCATATCTACCGCCACCACAAGCTCTAATGCTACCACAGCTACAATTCCCACAAGTGTCTCCAATCCTACCACTTCCCAACCTGTCACCACATCCACTATCACAACTATTGTAACCACTTCCATTCCACAAATCACCCTAGGCATACAAGGGAACATCATGCATGCAAGTACCTCCATGAGTGTGCCTCCACCCAACCCTCAAACCATAGCCTACATAAGACAATTATTCTCAAAACCACCGTACAATATGACCAACTCATCCAACGTCTACCCATCTAACGTCAATCCGTCCAATGTCACATATCTTCAAAACCCCATAGCATCATCAAACCAACATAACCCCAATCGCCAAATACCCCCACATATTCTCCAACAACTCTATGCTTACCAACAACACCTTACACAAAACACCGCCCCATAATATCAAAACACGATCTCCCAAAACCTCCAACATCAAACACCACGCGATCTCCAACACCTCATCCATTAGCAAACCTACACACCCCAACCACAATCAACACCGGATCTCACAACCATTGTATAGGCCTTGATCCAAAAGGTAGATGACATGCAAACTGGGGGCAAACGCAAGCATTACTCTTTTGAGGACATCTGCCCCTATCCATTTGATTGGACATTGTACATGCCCCCTTTCCCCAAGAATTTTGAAACGCCAAAATTTGACAAATACAAGGGAAAGGGAGACCCTAGGGATCATCTTAGGGAGTTTTACCTCGCTTGCTTAGAAGTCTCAAACAATGATACCTATCTGATGAGACTATTCTCAAGAAGCCTCGGTGGTCAAGCCGCTGAATGGTTCATACATCTTCCCCTAGGCATTAGGTCTTTCCTTGAGCTTGCGGAAAAATTTGTAAATCATTTCTCCTATAACTTTGAGCATGAAATATCTATGACATACCTTTGCAACACAAAACAAAAAAGTGGAGAATCCTTTGCTTCCTTCTTGCAAAGGTGAAGAAGCTTAGCAAGTAAACTCCCTTGGCCAATTCCTGAAAAATAACTCGTCACCATGTTTGTGACCAACCTCAATCAGGAAATAGGGTTCCATTTACAAATCCTTTGTGCATCTACTTTGAAGAAGTCATCGACAAAGGTACTACCATTGAATGGGCCCTCATCGCCAAGGGCTCCATCAAATTGTATGAATACAAATCCAACAACAACAACAACAAACTCCATATCAACACCCCCAATACAAACAACAATGCCAACATGCAATCAAATGACAAGCCACACTATTGGGGGGAGAACAAGAACACTTTGAACGACGGCGTCATGGATGTGAAAGCCATCTAATATGTACAAAATCAGACACCTGCACATACATATACTGCCAATGTAAATAACCCAAGGGGTAAACTAAGCAAAACAAACCTTGAAGGCAATTTACACCCTTAGGGGAACCCATCCAGGATATCCTTGACAGGTGTCTCAAGAAAGGTTTGATAATGCTCCCACCTGTTAGACCCTGTCAAGAGAATGAGCTCAAAGCTACGTGGTACAATGAAAATGATTATTACAAATACCACCGCATTGTGGGCCACAAAACCGCTCACTGCATGAAACTAAAACATTGCATCCAAGATCTCATAGATCAAAATCAAGTCAGCCTTGATCAAAGCACCCAACCATCGCCAAACGCCAATCTCAAAGCTTACAAGGATCCACTACCCAACCATAATAAAGCCTCCTCATCCAATCAAGCATACAACATCACCCCACCACCTGCATCCTATGACTCTATCGTAGGGCGAATAGAGCCATCATCTCACCATGTCAACACAATCACCATTCGGGCACAAGTACCTGATTGTGCTGTCACAACCCATCGTGGTCATGTATCCATCCACACAATCCCTACCATTGAACAAACACCTGCATCCACATCAGATTCCCTACCCCCTCATCCAACCACACATCCATCACCTACCAATCATTACAACCTCCTAGAGCATCTAGGAAAGACCCCTGCACAAATATCCATACTTGAGTTGCTCCGCACATCACCCCTTCACAAAGACGTCCTTGACAAAGCACTCTTGAAAACTCAAGTTCCCGCCAACTTGAATGTGACCAAATTCCAAGCCATGGTAGGACATATTGCCACACCTCACCATCTCACATTTTCAGAAAAGGATCTTCCCACTTCTGAACACTTACACAATGACACCTTACACATCAAAGTCCGTGTCCACAAGCACATCATCAAAAGAGTCTTAATAGACGGTGGCTCTAGCCTAAACATATGCACTCTTAAATTATTAAAACACTTGGGATACTTAGATGTGGTTGTAGACACCAGTGAGTGCATCATAATCAAAGGGTATGATGACACCGAACGACTATCTGAAGGCACCATTAAGCTCCCTATTCAAGTGGGACATAAAATACTGGAAACAAAATGTCAAGTCCTTGATCTTGACCTCCCCTACAACATTCTTCTCAGCTGACCATGGATCCATGCCATGCAAGCGGTCCCATCTACATTCCATCAATGCCTCAAGTTCCCTCACAACAGCACAGAGGTAACCATCTACACCGACCCCTGCCCCTTCCAATACTACAGTTTCTTGGAAGGACATGACCACACCTTCTGCCCATACAACAAAGCCACCACCAAATCCAATCCAACAACTTCCACCTCATACATTGACCCTACCAACATTGCCACCACTTCATCCCAAACACCACCACCACCTGAGGTCAAGATCAAGCTCAGTGACATGGGATGTGGAGAATACGACCTACACGGTACCTTTTGTGTGGGCACATTACCCAACCCTAAAACGTTTGGCATCCCAAAGACAGAAGCAGCCAACACAGTAGTCATCAAGTGTAAACCATCACCCATCTTTGAAAAGAAACATCTCCTGGATCAGGATGTACTCGAAGATATCTCATCCTGGCTATATAAGGATGAAGAATCTGAGCAGGAAGCTCCCACCATACCAACAGAAATCTATGGTAAAGGGTCTGAAATTGTCAAAAACATGGGTTATAAAGGACAAGGCGGTATCAGCCTTCATGAACAGGGGATCGTGGAACCAGTCCAAGTGACAAGAAATCCCTATATACAAGGGTTAGGATATGGTCAACAACAACGTATCCTCACTATCGGTGAATGTATCTTAGCCGAGGTCACTACGGTTTCCCTTGAAGTCAACAACATCAACGAAACAAGCCATCAAGACTCCTTTAGTGACTTTGCCAATTTATTTGACTCATCCATATGCACCATCTACACAGTCACCACCCTAGCTTCGTCATCCAATGACTTACCACTTGTATACTCAGACCTCATAAACTGGGACCAACGGGGACCTCCTATCTTCGATGTAGCACCAAACGATGAGGCCATCGCTGAAATGATGGGGGTTAGAGATCACTTCCCCCTGGGAGATCACAGAGCAGGATACATCATGGAACTTGATACACATGCCTATTTCAGGGAGACAACCCCTACTTCCAGTCATAAAAACATAAAAATCAAACATGGATCTGATCATGAAAATTGTTCTGCAGCAGTGTTAGATCCCACAAAAGTAAAAACAAAAGACATATCTCCTAGTGAAAACCTCTACAAGGTGCTAGGAGATGGAAGCATGGGCCTTCCTGAGATAGACAAGGTTTATCCAGACAAGTCACCCATCCTGGTAGAGCCAGCCCAAGAGATGAATCTTGGGACGGAAAAAGAGCTGAAAATCACTTTCAGAGCAGAATCTCTCAGCACAGTAGAGCAAGAAAACTTCCTAGCATTCTTCAAACGTAGAAATCGCAATTTTGTGTGGACCTATGCAGACATGCCAGGGCTAGATCCCACTTTGGTTGTCCACCACCTGGCAATACGCCCTGATGAGAAACCAGTAAAGCAGAAGCTCAGAAAAATGAACCCTCAGGTGGCCCTCCTAGTCAAAGCAGAGCTAAAGAAACTACTAGATGTTGGGTTCATTCGCCCAATTGATTATCCTAAATGGGTTTCCAACTTGGTACCAGTAGCCAAACCTAATGGCCAAATCCACTGCTGCACCAACTTCTGAGATCTCAACAAAGCCTGCCCAAAGGATGACTTCCCCTTGCCTAACATTGACATGATAGTGGATCTCATGATAGGACACGAGATGCTATCCCTAATGGATGGCTTTTCAGGGTACAACCAAATCTGGATCGCAGAAGAGGACCAGCATAAGACAGCCTTCATCTGTCCATGGGGGACGTACTACCGGGTGGTAATGCCATTTGGCCTAAAGAATGTTGGAGCTACATATCAAAGAGCCATGACTATCACCTTCCATGATCTTTTCCACCACATCATGGAAGACTATGTGGATGACTTACTAGGAAAATTGAAGACACGGGAAGAACACCTTGATGTATTGGCAAAAATCTTTGACCGACTAGAACAATACAATGTTCGCCTAAATCCAAAGAAATGTGTCTTCGGGGTAACCTCCGGAAAACTCTTGGGATACATAGTCTCCAAAAGAGGAATTGAGGTAGATCCTGCAAAAGTCAAGGCCATCACTAAAATGCCTCCTCCAAAAACCCTAAAATAGCTGAGAAGTCTCCAAGGGAAACTCCAATCTATCTGTCAGTTCATTGCTCAACTGGCTGATAAATGTCAACCATTCAAGCACCTACTCAGAAAAGACACAACTTTTTTTTGGAACACCCAGTGTCAGGTTGCCTTCGACCAACTCAAAGATTATCTAGCTAATCCCCCTATTCTAACTCCACTGAGGCAAGGAGAACCCCTCTTGTTATATATCTCAGCAACAGAGACAACTATCAAAGCCTTACTAGCATAACACGATGAACAAGGGAAGGAAAGAGCCATCTATTACATCAGTCGTACCCTGATCTCATATGAGCTAAACTATACACAAATTGAATGAGCATTTCTGGCCCTAGTCTTTACTTCACAAAAACTAAGGCACTACATGCTCAATCACAAGACCAAGCTCATTGCCAAGATCAATCCACTAAAATATCTACTAAATAGAGCTGCTCTTACTAGGAGAATGGCAAAATGGGTCATGATCCTCACTGAATTCGACATCAAATATACTAAGAGAAAAGCCATCAAAGGACAGGTTATCACCGATCAGTTGGCTAAAGCACCCATTCCTGTAGAATATCCTACACTGGCAGAATTCCCTGATGAAGCCATCTTGACAATAGCACCACCAACAGAAACATGGAAAATGTACTTTGATGGATCATACACACATAGAGGCTCAGGGGCAAGCATCCTGTTTGTTACTCCTCAAGGCGACACCATCCCTAAGTCCTTCAAAATCACATTCACATGTACCAACAATGTGGCAGAATATGAGGCCCTTATCACAGGTCTCTGAATGGCAATCAAATGGCGCATTGAGAAGCTGACAGTATATGGAGATTCTCAACTGGTCATCCGGTAGGTAAACAATGAGTACTAAACCAAGGATGATAAGCTCCTGCCTTATAAAAAGATGGTCGATGACTTCAAAGACTACTTCAATGACAACCACTTCAAGTAAATCCCAAGGCTAAACAACAAAGCCGCAGACGCCATGGTCACCATCGGATCCTTGGTCGACATGAAGAAAGACAGCAATAAGTGTGAGTTCTTGATAAAAGAACTCCCTATCCCAGCATATGATGTTCCTCAATTAGAGCTAGTGTGTGAAGTCATTGGTCCCCTATCCCCATGGTATCAAGAGACCTACCTATACCTCCACGATAATATCATCCCTCCTAACCTATCCACCTCACAACAAAAATCTTTCATCCGCCGAGCCTCCCGCTTCACTCTTGTAGGAGAGACCCTATACAAAAGGAGTCTTGAGGGCATGCTTTTACGATGTTTAGACTCTAGGGAAGCTAAAGTGGCCTTGAAAGAGGTACACGCAAGTATCTATGGGGCACATTCAAGTGGACCCACTCTTGCTAAAAAGATCCTGAGGACCAGATACTATTGGCCAACCATGGAACGAGAGGCCTACCGATTATCAAAAAATGCCTACCATGTAATCAGCATGGGGACCTCATTCACGCACCAGCACAGGAATTGCAACCCATCATGACGTCATGGCCTTTCTCACAGTGGGGACTTGACCTCGTAGGTAAAATACATCCCCCATCCTCCAATGGCCATAAGTTCATAATCACTGCTACCGAGTACTTCACTAAGTGGGTGGAAGCAATACCACTCACCTTCACCATTGGAACCCAGATATCCAAATTCATCCTCCATTACATCATCTGTCACTATGGTATCCCTCATTCCATCGTCATCGACAATGGAAAACCATTCAAGAACTAGGAAATTCACACTTTGTGCAAAAAATTCCAAATCTAACACCATTTCTCCACACCATATTACCCTCAAGGAAATGGTCAAGCAGAGGCTTCAAATAAAACCATCCTACACATCCTAAAGAAGACAGTTAATGAAGTTGGCTATGACTAGCACCTCCAACTCAACCCCACCCTATGGGCCTACTGCACAAGCATTCGTACCCCCACAGGAGCCACTCCATTTTCTCTAGTATTCGGCTCTAAAGCCATTTTACCTATTGAGGTTGAGTTCCCATCCCTACGAGTATCCCTGCAAAACATCATCAATGATGAGGAATACCGAGTCACACAGTTGCATTATCTAGAATTACTAGATGAGAAACACCTAAATGCGTTGAACCACCTGCAGGCCTATCAAAATTGCCTCAGAAGAAGCTACAACAAGAGGATCAAAAACTAAAAATTTGAAGTAGGTGACCTTGTCCTTATGGAAAATCAGAAGAACTTATAAGAGCATCCTAAGAAAGGAAAGTTTGAGCCCAATTGGCTAGGACCTTCTGTCATCACAGCCACCTATGGATTAGGAGCATACCAGCTTGCAACACCTAAGGGGCAGCCTCTGGATGAGCCTATGAACATCTTACATCTGAAAAAAATTTACGCATAACCCATTAGGTACCCCAAGTAAAAAAAAATTTAAAAAATTTGAAAAAATTGAAAAATTGAAAAAATAAAAAAATCAAGAAAAACCTGAGTGCAATAAAGACTTCCAATGGTGAAAATCACTTCAGTGATGCTTTGGATAAATACCATGGTGAAAACCTATTTCAGGCACCACGTTTAGTGGCTGGTTCTACCATCTAATAAGTCCTTTTTCTGTCACAACACTCCATATCACACACATCCCATGGCTTGGAATTCTAAAACATCAAGTCCTATCACCCACCCACACTACCCCATCCCAAGGCTAACTCATGGAATGAGGATCCTTGTAAGCTCCCTTTTGTACAGCTAAAAATCAAAAAGTCCAAAAAAATAATACAAAATCATCAAAAGTCCAAAAAAAACAATACAAAATCATCAAAATCCAAAAAACAATACAAAATCATCAAAATCTAAAAACAACACAATTCACCGCAAATCACCCCATACATCGATCTCGCAGTAACTCGCAACCATCTACATCTATCAATCCTCACCATCACACCCATCCCAAACCATTCCCACATCATCAAGTCTTGCCAGAACTACATATTCATCTCGCCCGCATCTTGAAAGTACCTTGATCCCGTGGACACAGGGTATGTAGGCAGTCTGGAATACAAAGGAAGTTTCTAGTACTCAGGTACCTAAGATGCACCTATCCACCCCGTTTGGATGGTCCCCATACACTGAGCTTCCTGGACCCAATAAAGGATACACACGCTAAGTATACGCTTGAAGCATGTCCCCTAACGCAAAAATCATCAATCAACATACTAACTATAATCCCACACATAGCTTGACTATCCTTTTGCCCACCTTTCAAAAATTATCCAACAAAATCCAACTGATTCGCGTCCTAGGATATATCGTTCCTACAATGGACAAGAATCTGTCATCCTAACAACATGAATCTTGGCAAGAATACACAAAGGCTATTTGTATCTTTTTTGTTGGTCTTTTTTACTATTGATTTTTATCTTTTTGTCTCACTCTAGGCCATCTCCAAAGCTACCTTGATCTCATTATATCATGGCAAGTGGCGAACAACACCTAGAGTCGACATGATCATTACTTTTGTATGCTGTGCTTGTGGGTTGATTCCATTACTCCAAGAAGAGTATTCATATCTTGAACCTGGGTCGGTTCTAGCATGATGTGTCCCATTTGCATATACAGGCCTCAAACCTTATATGTACTATTCGTACTCATTGCTATGAGTCCCCTTCCTAGGCTAGGCAAGGTTATACTACCTTGGGCATGCATGAAATCACCCTATTGTTTGCGGGTCTAGTCCATGCAATCATGGGATATATATCATTTCCTAGGTCATTTCATACCTTTGTGAACTGTATCCTACATTGCTATAGTAAACTAAGAAATGCTCTCAATTAATGCTATGCAACTACTATTACTAGCTCAAATCATCATCCTAATCAACTATACCATCTGGTCCTAGATTTCATAACCACCTACCCCCCTCACCTTACCAAATCCCCTCACTAATCCTACTCCTCTAACTAACTCTCACTCAACACATCCCGAACCAAACCATATCCCCCCCTCAATGATGTGGTGTTTCAAGACCTAACAATTCCCTCATGCCACCGCTCACAATCCTATCCATTCCCCAACCATCCACCCTTATCCTATCCCCACCTATGCCTCTATCGCATAGCCCCACCACCCAGGGTCCAACAACAAACATCATGTGTATCAGGACTTAATCATCTCACACATCACCTAGCTTGCATCTCACATATCATCTAGCTACATATCATAATCATTTAATATGCATTTCATTAGGTTCATTTTAGAATCTTGTAGTTGCATATCATCTCATTAGGTTCATTTTAGAATCTTGTAGTTGCATATCATCTCCTTAGGTTCATTTTAGAATCTTGTAGTTGCATATCATCTCATTAGGTTCATTTTAGAATCTTGTACTTGCATATCATCTCATTAGGTTCATTTAAAAATATCATTTAGTTACAATCATTTAGGTACATTTTACAATCATTTAGTCACATTGCATAATCATAATCAATAAACATTTACCTGCATATCCATAATTCCATACATAACATGTGTTTATTTAGAGAAACATACATTTCCATTGCATCACATTTGACATCCATAATAAATGATTATTAATCTAAACATTTATGTTGCATTATACATCATAGACCAATAGATCACAAACATGCATATATCACAATAAGTAAACCATCATTGCATCCATCATATTACATCAATAGGTACATCCATAACATCAACATAATGCATTGCATTGCATAAACACAACATATCTATAGCATATAATCCATAAAACATACTACATTGATCATCATAGAGCATCATCATACTCATATAACATCATTATAAACAAACATATATGCCATCAAAAAGCATCATATCATATATCATCATCGCAAAAAAATGTACATCGCTCGTATATACATCAAAAAATATAAGGTCCTGATACAATGCCTCTAAGGGCTAAAATGATACAACTGTCACATAGTGGACCCTCTCTCTAATGGAGTGGGGGATCCTGACCCTGGGGGTGGCTGTGGTCTTGCCTGTGGTGGTGGCTGCGGCTGTGGCTGTACCTATACCTATGGAACCTACCAGGGCACATGTGATGGAGGACCCATCGTCTGTTGAACGCTCTAAACAGATCTAGATCTGTGTGACCTGGATGCCCTCGAGCCACTGACCTGACTATAACTCGGTGCATGTTGATTTGCTGGCACTGCCACGTAGTAGAGGCCCCAATAATACTCCATCCGCCCTCTGGCCTCTGCCAACTCCCCTTGTACCTGAGATAGCTGCCCCTATACCTGAGACAACTGTCCATGTACCTGATATAACTGTGTCTGTGCCTGAGACACCTGCGTCTACATCAATGTCAAAATCAGAGCCATACCAGCACCTGAAGCCTGTAAGCTACCCACTGTAGTCTCTGCCTGTTGTGCCCTCGTAAGGGCTACATCCCGCTCGTCAGTCAAAATCACTATGTCACCCTGAGCCTGGGCTAACTGTGCCTACAATGTAGCCACCTGCTCATCTGAGCCATCTAACAATGCTACTGTCCCCCGCAGCTGAATCAACTCTGCCTCACGGCTCTCTAATGCCTCCTGCAAGCTGGCCACCTATGCCCACAGGGTCTCAATCTCCTCCTCCTCACCCCATGCCCACTGATGGGATGCTAACCTCTCAACGTCCACCTCTCCACCTGCCCCTGAAGGGCTTGCTGCCCGGCTGCCTGCTGCTTGGCTGCAACAACTTGCTGCTGTGCTACCTGTGGTGGGGGTAGACCCCCCATGTCCACCCTTAGCTGTCCCCCACACTGGCGAGGCCCTCTATGCTTCGCACCACCCCAATCTGAACCTGCTCAACAGGCACCTATTGTATAGGTGCCTGCTGTCTCACCTGCTCAATAGGCACCTGTTGTACAAGTGCTTACTGTCTCACCTGTTGTTGGGCCACCTGTCCAGCTACTGCTGCGTCCAGCACATCCATCGGCTGCCCATCCCTCCCAACCATCCTCTCCTATCCATCCCCTCCAATCTCCATGATGTAGTCTACAATGATCTCCTCCCCCTCCTCCAGGAAATCATCTCCATCAAAATCACCGTCCCCATCATCCTCTGAATCATCATCCCCTGATCCTGCCTCCTCCACAGGGACCACCTCCTCGACTGGATCAGTAAACCAAGTTGGCTGCCACATCTGCCACCATATATCATATGCAGGCGTAGTGCCTGCATCCCTCACCATGCTCTCCCAATCCCACTGCAACGGCCACAAAGCCGCAAAATCCTCTAAAGTGACCTAGGGCTATATGGCTGTAGGCCAAAAATGAGCATCTCGGTGGGTCCATGCAAAGATAGCCATCTGCTGTGGTGTATCCTGCTGCAACCCAAATTGTCGCATCACTTGCGACGGTAGATACATGTCTATCATATGGTCTCCTCGACCTATCAGGTATCGTTGCTGAAAAGTAAAAGGCATGTGCATATCATCATCTGGCCATGGCTCTACTTCGATGTACGGTCGCTAGGTCACCTGAATAACATAATCTAACATCCGCCTCTAATAACAAACCTATCCAATGTAGGTGTACTCAGCATCCTAGTATAAGAACACAAAGGCCTCAAATGGACGGTGATAGTACCCACATATCGATCGTGTAACTGCAATGTGCTCCCAAATCCACACATGTAATAGAGTAACCTCGGCTGATAGAGATGAATCATAGTGATAAACAACTGTGTGCATCTCATGATATAACTGTGATAGCATCGATGGTCCCCAAGCATACACAGTCTCATGAACAACCATCCCCTTGATCATCTCCCCCCAGCCAACTGGAAATCCCCTGCCCCTCCTATGAGGCATCACTACCCCTCCAATCAATGCGCACATGAATAAGGCAAACGGATCTGCACCTGCCGCTAGTGTCCCCTCATAACTCATCTCCCTCCCATCTGTTGATAACACAATATGATCCTAGCCAAATACTTGGATCAGGGCCCTTTGTCCCCTCCTCATGTCATATCTCACTCGTCGGCCATGAATAGGTAGGTTGAGGATGTGATAAACATCCTCAAGAGTAATAGTAATCTCACCAGTCGACAGCAAAAAGGTGCATGTCTCCGACTAATACTGCTCCACTACTGCTATCATCAAAGCTCTATGAGCTTGCAACACCGGCATCGACGCCACTGTCAAGAGCCCCAACCTAGCTAGTCAAGCCCGAGTGGCATCATCAAATTGATTGAATAATGCCATCACTGATGGAACGCGTCACTCCCGCGAGGACACTATGAACGACCTCATATCCTACATCCACAACATTCTGGTCAAAAATCTACCTATCTTTTTTCAAAAAACCCCCCTTCTTCTAATGTTGAATGCTAAAATCATTTGGTGCCAAAACAAACCATGCTTCGTGCCATTTTAAAAATAGTGCTACCACATCTCCCTAAGGTACTATTACAGATAATAGCACCACTGCGCAAGACACTTTGCACCACTTTAAAAAATAGCGCTACTGTGCAAGATACCTTACGTCATTTCAAAAAATGGCGCCACCCTAACATTTGGTGCTAATCTAAGGAATAGCACCAATTCTCCCAAATGCGCATATATCACATATATTGTTGATTCCCTACATAGCGCTAGAATAAAATATAGCGCTACTACTCACAATAGCGCTAGTCAAGAACATAGCGCTACCCTCGTACCCATTTGGTGCTAAAATGCCAAAACCTTAACCCCTGCGCATATTGCAGCAATACAGATGATGGCACCAAAACACTCAGTCTTTGGCACCAATCTACCCCTATTCTACCCAAGCGGATAGCGCCAATCCCAAGGATGGCACTAATCTACGTACTTTTAGCACTGCACGACCTCGCGATAGCGCCACCAATTCCCAAACCCATTCCCCGAACAAAAAAATGCGACAAAAAATCAAAAACCACAAAGTCAGGGTTAGGCCCTACCTGGGCTCCAGCCTCCGATGCCCAGCCAAACGATCAAAACCACTCAGAAATATGTTAAAGTCACAGGAATTGGGGTGGTTGTGCTCTGCCATCTCTCCTCTGCTCCTTCTCACCAAGTCAATATGTGCAAATGTGGCATTCTTAGGGCCCACTTGTCCTAATATAGCATGCCATGTCATCCCCCCACCCACTCTTTTTCCCCTCCAGGGTGCAGATCCCAACCTTTTTCCTTCATTTTTCTTCCTGTCATCTTCTTTTCCCATCTTCTATCCAACCTTCGCTCCCGTCGCGTCCTTTTGAGAGCTCACCTGAAATATTTTTATTTTTTTGGCGACCTCTCGAGGGGGCATCCCTCACCCATCTTATTCCTTCCTGGAAGCTGGGGCAGATTCTTTCTTTGACTTGACACCACTTCCCTGCTAGGTCCTAATGCCACGTCAAAGAGGGGCAAATGTAGACACCTAAAAATGTCTTTTACCATCAAACCAACTCCCGACATCCCTAAACATACTAATTTCCCTTCTAACCAATTAATTAAATTTTTATTTAATTAATTATCCCTTCATCACCTAATTTTACATCATTTTATCCCCAATAGTTGGATTAATTCCATTAATTCAATAGTTCCAACTTTAGCCAATTGATTTAATAAATATGTAATATTTATTTAGTCAATTTCCCCCTCCTCTCTAAATCTAATTAATTAGATATATCATGTTTAACTAATTAATTCAGCCTATTAATTGACCTATCCTACCCTAGGTAATTAAATAGCTATTATTTAATTGCCTACCCTAGCCTACCTCATCCTAGCCCTAGGATTAATTAAATACAACCTTGTGTAATTAATCTTAAAACCTCTCATTAAGATGGTCATATCCAGCTTAACACCCTTCTCCACATCCTCCAAATAAAAAATTGAAATATATCCACATAAGTCAATTTTTTATTTAAATAAGTCCCACATCACAATTAATTCCTCTTACAACCCCTTACCACCCCCATACCTCATTTATGTCCACTTATCCCTAAATAAATTTTTAATTCATTTTACATTCCCCATATGAATCTTTAATTCATAAATATTCCATCTCACCCATACTATTTAATTCCTCATTTTCCCAAAATGAATAAAAGATTTACTTTTATTCCTAGCCCTCCATTCCTCCAAGATCACATCTGGGCCCTCCACATCACTTTCATCCTCCACCACTGATCTTCCAAACCAATCTCCACCCTTGGATCAAAATCCATCCAAAAAAATCTATAAATAGAACCTCTCCCCAAGTCATTTGGGGGATCCAATCTTCAAGTAATGTTACCATGTCCAAATGTCTATAGAGCTAGCATTGTGAGTTGCAATTGAGATAGAGCATTTCACATTTTATTCATCCATTAGGGTATATCTTGTCTAGGAGCTCTTGGGTGCAAAGCTTCATTCCCTTTTTGATGAGATTGGGTTTTTATGTCTAGGTATAACTATTTGTTTTGATTATGCATTTGGTTTGTGTTTTTACCTTTGACATGATTTTCCTAATCACAGAAATCAAACTTAAGTATTTGTTTATTTGATGTTTTTCCCTATTCTATGGCTTTGAAGAATGCAAAAGCTTGATTGATTTGAGCCAGGTCTTCATATTTTCATAATCCTCAAGCAAAATTGCATAAAACCAATCTGTTTTTCATAGTATTGATAATAAAAGCTATAGGAGGTTATTGAATACTATCAAGGGATTACCTTCCCAAGTCTTGTAGAGCCTAAAGTGAAGAGGGAAAGTTATTTCAACTTTCACCTATGTGTTGGCTAGCCCCTCATGATAGCTGAACATTGAAAGTAGCTAAATAATAGGCTATTTCATGAGATAAGGTTGGGATTTAAAAGCAACCAACATAGGGAATCAACAGAAAGTTGAACTAGTGAAAAGTTCATATTTTGGCAAGTTTTTCGATAAGGCAAATTTGCCGACAGAGTAAAAGAGGGAAAAGGAAGGCAGAAGATAACCAAGGTGAAACGGTTCAAAAAGGGTCACTTTTTCTGACCAAGGAGAAAGAACTAGAAGTTTGGCAAATTGAAATTTGCTGACAAAAGGCAAAAGGCTTGCTAGTTCTAAAAAGGTGGAATTCACCAATAAGGCAGATAGGAAAGAGAAAGACAACGACGAGAAAGAGTTCAAGAAAATGAAGATTCACCGACATAAGGGGAAAATGAGAAGACAAGAAAAGTTTAGAAAATGTGAAATTTGCCAATAAAGAAAAATAGCGCAAAGAGATAAAAGACATAGACAAGGCCATGATTCGAAGAGGTGGAAGTTTGCTGACAAGGTGATTAAAGGAAGAAAATGTAGAAGTTTGTGATAAAGGAGAAAGGCCGATAAAGAAGAAGGAAAAATGACCAATATGCAGATGGGTATAGTTAGAAGATAGGATTGCCCAGAATAGAAAAATTGGACAACACATTTAAAGTGTTGTAAAAGCTTTAAAGACTGATTTGTACTCAGAATATAGTGATTTTGTAGAGCTATACCTTGCAGGTAGTTAAAACAGTGTAATTCTTTAATACATGGGTACATTTGGAGGACAAGCCAGATATGTCAGATGTTGCAAATCTCAGAAAGAGGATTTGAGCCTTCCCTCTTTATTCTCCCAAGTACACTAAGAGTGCAAGCATTCTTCTACTATTAGTTTTTAGAGTTATCATAGTATGGACATGCTTTTAAAATGTAGATTTTTTGTCATGGCAGTGAGCCTAAATTTAATCCAATGTAGTTCCTTGTTGATTGATTTTATCCAACATCCAGAAGTTGCATAGTATGGAACTTATTTCTATATATACATGTTTGAAAGACATTCTCAAGGTTGGTCACTGAGCCAATTGTCTGGCCTAGGAGAGCCTAAGGATTTTCTTTGGCACCAAAACATGTTCTATCTAATTTGTTAGTGAAGGGATGTATTCAACACAGTATAGGAAGGCTGTGTAATGTAGATATGAATGTAATGGTATGTCTCCATGGGAGTTTGTATTGATTTTGGTAAATATATAATCCCAGTTGTATGTTCTCCCTTGCCACATTTGTTGGTATGATTGTAACAAATGTTTGGAGATGTGTGACAACATCTAAGTTAATACAAGGCTTTGTATTTGCCATTCTTTTGTTGCATATGAATCATTGCAATTCTCTTTTGGATTATTAAGTATGTCCATTATATGAGGATCTATTGGTGTCATATATGTGAATATATGTCTAGTTCTATTGATCCTATGCTATGTATGTTCTTTCATATTCTATGACTTTGTTGCCTAATGGAATAGGCATCGGTCCATATTGGAGAGGAACCAATCACCCTTTAAAATCAAACAAATCATTCACTTGTGGTTTAGGGGAAAAAAACATATTTCTTGTGCATGTACATTCGCATAGTTGAATCAACTATATAGGGGTTTTGTGACAGCCAGTCGTTCTTGACTTAGTAACAACTTTTGGAGTCAAGATGATGAGTTGGGTTTGGTTGTTCATTTATTTTTAGTTGTTCATTTGGTTTGAACTTAATATCTATTTAGGGATACCCCTTTGGAATATTTCTCTAGAGTCTAAGTTGAGCTTGAAGTGTAGAGGAACATACCCACTCCAGTCAGTTGGCCAAAATCCCCCTTAACTTGTTGATAAACCTCTTTCTATCACCTTGATGACAATCCCTGGCCTAGGTGATTTAGGAATGTTTTAGATTTTTGGGTTGCAGTCATTTTGGGTCCCAACACATTACATGCATCTTGTTGGTTCCCAAAATAACTACACCCTAAAACCCTAAAATGTTTCAAAAATCATCTAGGCCAAGTTTATCATCAAGGTGATTGAAAGAGGTTTATCAACAAGTTAAGGGCAATTTCTGCCAACTGGCAGGAGTGGGAGGGCTCCTCTACACTTCAAGCTCAGCTTAAACTCTGGAGGAATATTCCAAGGGGTATACCTTAATAGGGATTGAGTTCAAACTAGATGAACAACTAAAAATAAATGAACACCCAAACCCGAATCATTGTCTTGATCCTAAAACTATCACTGGACCTAGAACAACTAGTTGTCACAAAACCCCTATATAGCAGATACAAACTGTGTGAATGTACATGTACAAGAAAGTTGGTTTTTCCCCTAAACCACTGGTAAATGTTTTTTTTTGTTTAAAATATGGGAGGCTAATAGGAATGGTTCCATACTAATGCCTACCCTATGGGAAACAGAGTTATAGTTCATCAAGAAAATAACAAACTAAAAAACAAAGCAATGCATCATTAAGAGATAATCACATGTCTGCTTCTTCTTCTGAGATGGTGAAAACTATGGAAATTCATGATAATACTCTTGACAACATCACTAATAAAACATGAAGGAATAGACTAGCAAGAGAAAGAAGGAAAAAAAGACAAGCCTTTATTCGAAATACACCACCACAACAAGAGAACATTTCACCATCTAACACTAAATCAAACAAAGAAGAGCTTAAGGCCAAAGAATTAAAGGATGATAACTTTAGTCAACCAATTGTACTTTATGTACCCCTTTCTTCATGCATTCAAGATTGAGAGGAAGATGAGTTGCTCGACGACAATTTTTAGTTCGGTTATATACATAGGTAAGTATTTCTAACCCTATTGGTCACCTTTGTTAAAGCATACCTTTGCTCACTTACATGACCTCCTCTTATGTGTTGTGTTCTCTTGTTATGTGTTATGTATTATTTAGGTCTCCATGGATGACCCTTGATACTCTTGTAAGGTGAAGGATACCGGGAGACCGTGTCTGTTGTGACCATTCTTCTATTTGTTTCATCATTCTTCTATATTGTCTCTCCTCTATTTTATTGTTGTGTGTCATGCCTTAGGGGCATACCATTGTGGACCATGTTTTGGGGGCATCCTCCTATGTGGTGTTCCTAAGGCATTTGTTCTCCTCCCTCATTTTTATTGTTTACCTTCTTCAGTGATTCTACCTAGTTGGCGGATGATGAAAACAAATAAATACTAATACAAATCATGTGTCCCTTCAGTGAGTAAGCAAAAATCAACCTAGTCCATGATATATGAAGATGGGGTTGATATATATATCTGATGCTTGACTAGTAGAATCACTCCGTGTGATATATCATGTTGTCATATCTTTTCTAACAAACTTTTACAATCCACTCAATATGCTCTTGTACACTTTGATTGGTATCTCACCTTGTTGCTACACTTGGTTCTGAGGTACCTGTAGTATAGCCCAATGGTTATACTCAGCTCTGAACATGTGAGTATAACCTTGGTCCTTGATGTGACTATTTTTATGCATACCTTTCATGATTTGATCTTGTTGTTTATCTTAGCATATTATATCAATGTGTTTGTGGGAACATTCGGCAATCGTAAGCACATGTCACCTCGGGGGCATGGGCTTTGCAAGAGCTCTTGTTCCCTTGCATGTTTTCTTTCTACCTTAATGTGCTTGATACTGGCAAGTGGTATCAACCACCTTAAGGTGGGGGCTTATATAATGGTATCTATCTGATGATTTTGGCGCTAACGAAGCGTGTTTGTAAGCCCTCTCCGCAAGGTAAGATGTTACATATCTCTTGAGATAATGCACATCCTTATCTAAATTGCAATAAAAAAGCCCTCTCTGTGAGGCGGGATAACGTATCTCTTAAGCTAGTGCGTATCCTTTTATACAAAGCCCTTTTTCGAAAGGTGGGATGGTGTATCTCTTGAGCTAGTGCACATCCTTTTATACAAATTCTTCATCGGGAGCCAAGGTTGGATTTTGAGCTATCCTCCCTTAAGCTTGTCTTTGGTAGTTGTTATAACATAAGCTCAACTATCAAGTGTTTTTGTAGTGTGTTTTAGATGGTGGGACTTAGCAATACGCTCCTTCCATCACTCGTGTTTGTCATGTTTAAGATGTATAGTGTGTCTATGGCATGCTATACGACGCTCATGTATTCCATGTATCTTCTTTATGTGTATTCCCCATGTGTGGTTTCAAGGATGTAGCGATGAGCTCCCCCCACACTCAAGTTTTGTTTGGTGTGTCTTCCCCCTTGTGTCGTATCAAGGGTGTATCCATGAGCTCCCCCCACACTCAATTTTTGTTTGGCATGTTTTCCCCCCTGGTGTAGTATCAAGGGTGTAGCGATGAGCTCCCCCTACATTTTGGGTATTGTAATGTATTTTTTGGTGGTTTCAAGGGCGTAGTGATGCGCTCCCCCTGCCCCTTAGTTAGGATTTTATTACATATATGAAAATGTTATATCAATGTATTCATCGTGTTTTGTGTGACTACTATGATGTCTTCATCATGTATTACATGCTTCCACTGTATTCTTCATGTTTTGCATGCTTCCTACTAGCTTCATTGTGTCTTGCATGTCTTCAATGTGTTTTCTAGTGCTTACCTAAGACTCGGGACTAGAAATAGTTCCTCAATATTTGTGTATGCCTTAGCTTCATGTGCTTGGCGTGTTTAATGTGTTTTCAACTATACTTTAATGCATGTATGGTTCATAAGATCATACATACATTAAAGTGGGGGCTAAATGTTATGTCTTAAAATGTCCCCTAGGACTTTTTGCCTCCTAGTTTCACTCCTAGGTCCCCTTAGTTTAATCATGCATGTGTAAAACTTATCCTGGAGCAAATTCCCCACAAACCTATGTCAAATGGGGCTTAGGGGTCTACCTCAATACTTAATCAAGACCAAAAAAAGGCCTCTAGACTTAGGCACCCATGCCCTAGTCCAGACGTATTTTGTCAGGACCCAAATTTAAAACTCTTAGTTTATGACCGTTAAAAGGTTTCCCTTTGTCAGCCTTTTCAATTTAAATTATGAATGTTAGTAGGAGTGCATATATAAACATGTTTAAGACTTCATTTTACTCCTAGTTGATTAAGGCAAATTTATGATCATGAAGCAAAGAGCATTTAAGGAATTCATTGTGTTGCAGAGAAAAATTGTGTTCTATTTGTATGTGTTTGTTGCAGATTTGGTTCCATCAACTCATTTCCTCATGATTTGAAGGCACTTCATTTCTGTGAGGGTTTCACCTCCAAGGTGATATCTATCTTATATTTCAATCAATCTATCTTATCTTTTGATTTTGCCTCTGTCCACCAAGGACACACACTTTATCTAACAATGGTGTTGGGAGAGGCTTGAATGCCATTTGTAGGGCTTGACTAAGGAAAGCTCCTAAACACCACAACCCCCAACCCCTCTCTTGTGATTGCAAGTTATATGTGCAGAATCTTGTCGAGAGGAGGTGCAGAAGATCGAAAGAGAGGATTAAGATTTAGGATCTAAAGAAAAGAGCAGAAAATATTCACTTATGGACAAGGGCACCTGCCCTTGTGTCCTCTTGATTTCCATTGTCAGAAATTATGAAGCATGTTGCAGTCTTCATCATCTTATAGTTCTAGATCTATAGAAAAAGTGTCCTCTCAGAGTAGGGCTCCCACCCCAGTGTTCCTGAAGTTTCCTCTTTCTAGAATCTGAATCCTGGTATGTTTCTAATCTGCATTTAGTGCCTTCCTATGCAATCATTTGGCATGCTTCATCTGTCTGTATACAATTTCATATAATTAGGGTTTAAGGCATAATCGAATTAGGGTTTAACAAATTTATCAATACATTCCAACTTTCCCTATCATCTCAAATTGACACCAAACATGTAGCTAAGTCCTCTTGTAGGAGAAGTGCCTTAACTCAATTTATGTCCTTGAACGATATATGTGAAAGGAGGGTGTGATTGAATCTATCCAAAAACACTACCAATCTCATCATTCCCACTTTTCATATATAACAATATTAAAAGCAACTGAAAAGTAATATCACATTAAAATTGACCTTCAACCAAAATAAAGTTTACCAAAAGATTCTATGCATCGACAAGCTTTCAAAATATATAGCCTTGTCAATCATAACTATCTTTAAAATAATAATGGCTTCTTGAGGACAATCGATTAAAAGATGTTTAAATAAGTCATTAAACTTAAAAGAGAGCTCTCTAGAGCCAATAATTCTTTTGAAAGAAACAAATAACAAAGCATATGAAAAGTCATTAATTGATAACTATCACATCCTCCTCTTGTGTCACCTCCTTCTCCTTGTTTTGTCCTTCACCTGTAGTTGAATCTGCTTGTGCTGCTTTTGTTTCCAACGCTTGCAACTTTGCCTTCTATGCCCCGTACTTAATGATGATTGGGGTTAGCACTTCGCCACTTCGATTGCTAGTGATATGAGCTCAAAGTTTATATTTTCCTATCATTCAATCAACATCTACCACCTTTTTATGAATATCCTCGATCTCATTCTTGAATGTCCAGAGATATAATGCCATATGTCCAAGTTTTCATATTAACACTACAGTAACTATTTCAGTGCCAATGAGTTGTTTAGTTAGCATTTTCTTGAAGCTCTATTTTACTTCTTTGGTCTCAAGCAGCTTATCTCCACTTCATCGAAGGCTTTTATCTCCAAGATCACAAAATTACTTTTTAGATCTTTCAGATCAGAATGAGATCAACCCAATGTATTCTATATTTCATGTTCAACTCCCCCTAGCACAGATATCCTTCATTCAAGTGTATCTAACCAGGTTATAGACTCATTATCTTTAGGATCACTCAGAATCTTCTTAGCTATGAGGAGACTCATATCAATTTTTATTATTTCTTATACTTCCTTAAAAACCATTGACACATTACCAATGTCTTTAACATTCTGGACTTCTGCAACCAATGTTTTTGTTTTATCAGAAATCAAGGTGTACAATTTCATAGCTTCTTCAATATATAACATTCCATCAAAAGTAATATGTTCAATGGCTTTACCTATGGCTTGGTATTTCTTAATTTGTGGCTATATGTTGGGATCTAAACCATTCATAGTTACACTAGGTATCTCATCTAAAGGTTGAACAGTAATCCTTAAAATGAACTAAATAAATGAGGTTAAAGTTATCACTTGAGCTTGCAACTTGGCTTTCTCTTGTTGCTAAGTTTTGACCCTTTTTGATAGTGTAAGTTCACAAAAAAATTGCCATGGTAAATATCACCTTCAACTTTAGAGGGACCCATGTCAATTTTGCTCATGTTAAAACTTGCTTTGGTAACCTCATCATCAATCTTTTCACCAATCGGGTCTGCAATCTCCAAAATATGTTGTCCAGTAGAGGGATCTGCAACCATTCTTGAAATCCTCTTAGCCCTTTTGGGCTTAGGTGTATCTTGTAGCAATTTGGCTATAGTATCTATATTTGTGTCCACCATAGGAGCATAACTCTTCTTCTTCTCTACTACCTTTTTCAACCATGAGGGGGAGGGAGATGCCAAAACACTAGTACTAGCATTAGTATTCAAAACAACATTATCTGACTACATAGGAGGGGTATTATGCTAAGGGGGTTCACTCAACCATGGAGAATTGGGATTACTGAACAAAGAATGGAAAACACTATCTTCACTAATTTGATTAAAAATCAAAGAACCACTGTCAAGCACCAGAAAATTGGGAGAAGTGACATGGTCTACTTGTAGTTGTTGTAAAGCATTCAATTTATCTTCTATTCCTGCTCTTACAGAAGTAGGTTGGCCATCCTGTTCACATGTGCTCTTTAGTCTCCTACTATCTTCAGGTTGTTCTCCATCTCCTCCAGATTATGATCCAAATCTATAAAGAGTTGTATCCACATTAGTTGTAGCTCTTGGAGTATGGGAGACCTATGATGTGTTCCATTCTTTTGTTACTGATTCTTTTTGCACTGAAGAACCAGCATGTTCTCTTATTCTTATCTGAAGACATTTCTAAGTTTTTCTTAACACAAAATAAGACCGAGCCATGATATTTTTGACCTCTTTATCAGACCAACGTATCTTAGGCAAAGGCTCCAAACAGCATTTTAATAATCCTCATCTAAGATTTTAGAATTATCATCAATACCATGTGGGTCTTGTAAGGGAAACTCAAAATCCCAGACTTGGTTTATTGTCAACCTCATCCAATCTCTCCTTTGTACTTCCCTTTCATCAATACAATCTTCCCAATAATCCTCAAGGTGAGGTTGGTGTTCATACAAGCTCCCTTCATGCAAATTCTTCTTAACAAAATTCTTCCTGTCAAACAATGGCCATGTGTGCAAAGGATGGAAATTGTATTCAGAAAAGATTTTCTCAATGTTCTTAGCATTATCATTACTCTTGCAAACATAAAAAGATAGAGACACAAGAAACGAATACCCTTTCTTTTTTAATACCATGATATTTATTATTCACAGCCTCCATTTGGTGACATACTTCCAAAAGTACAAGGTAATCCGAAGAATACCTAGGCAACTTCAATAGAGCACTTTCAAAACCTCCAATCCATAGATAGGTAAACCTATCAAACTGAATGTAAAAGCTTCCAAAATTCACAATCAATGCTACTACTTTAGGAGAAATTCTCCTTTCAAGTGAGCCTTCAATCCTTTTAGCAATCAACATGAGAAAGGCATCATTTACACGATGAAAGTCTTTCATCCCAACTTCTTTTTGTAACTATGGAAAATAATGTTACATAGGTGTATCTAGCATGAGAGACCATTGATTCCTCAGACCAAACCAGACAACCTCTTTGCTAGCTAGCATGTAAATCAGAAAAGAACACAAATGGAAGGACACCCTTTGGTGAAAGTTTGTTAGTTGTTCATTCATGTGTTCACTTATCAACTTCACCTACTCCACGTACTAAGATTCACTTCAAATCACCAGAATAAATTGACACATCCAATTTACAAATGAGTCTGATTCAGCACTCCCGACAACAAGGTGTAATAGGTTAATCATATCAAAGATTTCTTCATTGAAATGCCTTCTCTTCATCAAATTGGAAGGAAGTCAAGATTTGTGTTTCCTTTTGACTTTAAGTCAACTCTTAGCAATTAGATTAAGGCACCAATCCTTTTTATCCCAAAAATATCCCAAACCCATGGTAACAAACATATCAACAAACTCTTCATGGTCTGGCAACGTTAATGCTTGCGACACAGCCTCTAAATCAACTCTCGTAATCATGGTGCCATTAAAAGCTCCAATTTCTTGTGAGTCAGGATGATAATTTCTTGCATAGGAACTAATTAAATTTGGACATAGTATGGAAAGTGGAAAATCCCTAGCACGGACGCAATCCTCTCTGCAATTGGAGACCTAATTTCTTGTTGCATTCTAATCCAAAAATCTTCTAGGTCTATGTGTCAAGGATTAGTATCCCTTACTTTGGACAAAACCATTTTCAATTACAGAGGCAATTGGGAACCCTTGATACTTGTATTTCATTTTGACTTGTTTCAAAAACTAGAAAAGGAAATCTTCTGAAATAGTTAGGGACACCAGAGAGGTCCGCAAGACATTTGAGAGAAATTGAACACCCAGACTCATGAAAGAAAAATTGTTTTTCTTCACCTAGAAAAATAAAAGTGCTCAATTTATTGCAGGCAAGAAAAAGCAAGTAAAGAAGCTGATTATCTAACCTGGTTATGAATATTTTCACAAACCTTTCACTAGCTTCAAGGTTCAGAGCTCCTCTAGCATTATCTCATCACAATGAAAAATAAGTCTCTTCTTCACAAGGTGGTAGCTTTAATAATACTTTGCATCAAATCTCATTAAATCTTCATTAAATTTGGCAATAAAAAGTACCAGGTATTTCTTAATGACCCACTTTAGTTTCCATTAAAAAAATGTGTGAAGATTTCCCCCAATACATTCCAAATTTAATGTGAACAGACATGTGTTAATATCTCCTACATGCTAACTGTTGAAAAGATGATGCTTTGGGAACCGGGATGCATGTTCAGTTAGGGCGTCGGCAATTTTGAGAAGTAAAGAACCAACAAATCAAGAGTTTGAAAGTTCAAAGAACTTCTAACTCTCCGACCATAAAGAGTCTTCAATGAACCAACACAAGATGAAACACTAAGGTTAGGGCACTGATTTAATGAGGAGTCAGAGAATCAAATGGTTCCAGAACCCATGAACTTGCCGATCGAGGTATAAGCAAACTCAAGATCATCGACTAAGAGTAAAAATGACTAAGGGTCACACCTTACAAAGAGAGTGAAATATAATAAATAATAAGGAGGGGGACTTTGACTTAACATATGAAATGACTAAAAATTTTGATTATAGGATAACAACAAGCTCTGAATGGGGACAAGGACTGAGCAAGATGCAGAGAATCCAGACAAACTTGGCACAAAGCCTTATTCCAAAGGAAAAATGAGTCACACCAAAACAACAACTACACACAATGGAAAAAAAAGGAGACTATGATACAAAGAGGGACTTAGTAGCATTACCAGTTGTATAGCATGAGATTCTGCCCATTATAAGCAAGAGGCATTGGAGTCCCATCTGGATATGCTAAAAGGAAAGCATTTTCCCTGATCACTTGTCTGACTCTAAATGGTCCCTTCCAGAAAGAATCAAATTTCTTGTGAGCCTCTTTAGGCTCTCTTCTTCTATCCCACAACAATACAGCATCTCCAACTACAAAATTCCTTTGTCTTACTTTTCTGTCAAAGATCTTCTTCACTGCCTATTGGTGCCTTGTTATTCTATCTACTGCTCCATCCCTTTGTTCCTCAAGCTTATGCAAATACATAATTCTCTTTTCCAATGCTGATTGGAATTATTCATCCTCAATGGCCCTTTGTAATTTCAATGCTAATAATTCCAGAGGAATAGGCACATTACTATTAATCCCATACAACAATTGGAAAGGAGACATCTTGATTGCTCTCTTGTAGGTTATCCTATCTTCCCACAAATCTTCAGAAAGGCTCTTATGCCATCCTCTCTGATTCTCATTATGGGTGAGGAAAAATCAGGTTAATAAGATCAAGCATTACAATCAAAACTCAATCCTCCTACCTTCAAAGAATCCATCTAAATGACAAAAAATGAAAGTAAATCAAAGAATAATGTCACCTAGATTGTATTGATTCCTTAGTTGAAATGTGGATTGCTTCTCAATAGTGAACAACCATAGTTTCCATAGCTGCTATGATGATAGATGATATGCTCAAAGTACTCAATAGATGCTCAATGGATTCAATATGCATAAGATGATAATTTGGGTGCTATCAAGATTGTGTGGTATGAATGGAATGAGGTGGAGAGGGTATATATATAGCTCCCAACTAAGATTAATCAATGGTGGAGAAAAGGTGGCTATGTGAATGGTTGAGATGAAACAAGAAGCTTGGATGAATGTGTACAAGACGTGTCCATAGAGATAGCTTTTATTAAATGATTGTAGTTGGTTTGTTGATAATGATAAGATTGATTTTCTTAAAATAGGATGCTTTTCTATTTTAAGAGTTGGATGATGTGGATGATTGATTTTAGAACCAATTAAATCATTTTTGTATTTTTTATTTTCAACCAACTATGGACAAGTGTGACTTGTACACATAGAAGAAAGTGATAAGAGAGGGAAATGATAAGATAAAAATAAATTAAACAAATAAATTCATTTAATTTATTTTAAAATGATAGAGGAAAAAAGCTAAATTTAGAAAATTGGAAGAAAAGATATAAATTAAATAAATAAATTTATTTAATTTATATGCATGATGAGAAGATGAATAAATAAAATATTAATTTTATTTATTTAGAGGAATAATGGGATAAATAAATAACTAAATATTATTTAATTATAGATAGAAAATAGAAGAAATAATGATAATGGAAATAGATGAAATTAATTAAATAAATATAATTTATTTAATTAATGATAGAAATAGGTGGTTTAGAAGAAAATAGATGATTGACACAAGTGTGTTAGATAAAATCAACATATGCAATTGTGAAAATGTGACAAGTTGATAAATGATGTGAAGGGAAGGGTTAATTTTGAGTGTCTACGCTTATCTACCAATTTCTTGAGAATTGAAATTAGATTCTTGTTACTTGACTCAGCTTGCCCATTGCCTTGTGGTAGTAATCAGAAGAGTGAGAAAGACTAATTCCATAGTCATAATAGAATAATGAAAAATCAAAAGAGGAGAAACTGCTAGCATTCTCAGCAACAATTTTCTTAGGGATGCCAAATTTGACCAAAATGTTCTTCAGAAAATTACAGATAATATTAGAAGTGGTGTGCTTCACAGAAATCGCCTCCACCCACTTAGTAAAATAATCAGTTGTGGTTAAAATGTGAGTGTGACCAGCACTAGAATTAGGATTGATAGGTCCAATAAAATCTAGCCCCCATTGTTGAAAAGGTTCATCAATTACTACAGGCCTTAGAGGCAGTACATCCAAGTGAGGTCTACTGGTAAATCTTAAACACTTTTCACATTTTGACACCCCTTCATAACTATCCTTAAACATACCTGGCTAGTAGAAACACTATCGTAGGATTTTGAAAGTTGTCATAGAAGCAGAAAAATGTCCTCCACATGCTTCATTGTGAAAAGTTTCTAATAGCTTCTTCTGTTGCTCCTTGTCTACAAATCTTAAGAAGACATCATCCACTCCTTTCTTATATAAATTTCCTTCCCAGAGAACATATTTTCTAGATTTAAGTTTCAAGTTCCTCATCTCTTTAGTAGATAAGTGAGGTTGACATTCACCGTATGTCAACAGGTAGGAAACATTCGAAAACTACTCATCAGTAGTACTTGTGAACAAGACCAGTAGTAGATCTTCATCTTCAGTGGGTTTACTCTCAGCAATCATTTTACATAGACCTCTGCCTCTAACTAGGGTAGTAGGTTTGAGATCAATGTCATACTCCTGCACCTTCTCCACCCAAGCTCCTCTTTTATCGCAACCAATCTCCTATTGGGTCAAAATGCTCTTAATAGCAGAGTTAGGGATAAAGACAACAACATGAGAATGCAAAATATAGAACCTAAAATTCTTCAAATCCTTCACTACTGTATAAGCATGCTTTTCCAAGGAAGAATATTTCAATTCATGCTTCTTTAGAGGCACACTCATAAAGGCAATCAGAGCTTCAATCCCATGTTCATTCTTTTGCAATAAAATAGCTGGTAGAGTATGCTCAGATGTGTAATAGTAAACAATGAAATCTATCTCAAAATCAGGATGTACTAGAGTAGGAGAATTAGCAATGGCTATCTTAATCTCTTTGAATGATCTCTTACCTTCTTCATTCCATTTGAAGACCGGATGGTTCTTCATCATTTTTTGCAATGTGCCTAGTCAATTCAGCAGAGTCAAGGATGAATCTTATTAAAAAGTTGACCTGACCAAAAAATGATCTAGTATTACTCTTTGATGTAGGAAGACTCAATTGTTGAAATGCTTTAACCCTCTCAAGATTGATCTTTATACCATCCTTGGAAACAATATGACCTAACAATTTGCCTTTAGTCACTACAAATATTGACTTCTTAGGATTCAAAGAGATACTATGATCTCTACATTGTTGTAACACTTCCTCTGGATCATCAATATGATCAACTCTTATTTTGGAAATGACAGTTAGGTCATCGAGGTAAACAACAATAATTTTGTTCTTCAAATCTCCAAAAGTCAAGTCCATTGCACTTAGAAAGGTGGCCCCTGCATTGATGAAACAAAAAGGCATCCTATTGTAAGCAAATGCACCAACTAGAGTAGTGAATGCAGTTTTATGTTGGTCCTCAAGGGCTACTCCTATTTGATTATACCCTAAAAAACCATCTAGCATGGACATCATCTCTAAACTAGACACAGTTTGCAAGATGTGATCCATTATTGGTAAAGGATAGTTATCCTTAAGAGATGCTTGGTTTAAGTTACAAAAATCAATACAAATTCTAATCTCCCCATTCTTCTTCCTGACTGGTACAATATTTACAACCCATGTGGAGTGGTGAATATGGTAGATAATATTTTCTTTCAACATTTTGTCAATCTCACTAAAAATAGCCTCGGCCATTTAGCATTGTATGTCTTGTGTTTCTGTCAAAATGGAGAAGTGTCAGGCCTCAGTGGGATGTTGTGTTGTATTTCACCATTTATGAATTTCTTTAGATCAGCATAGCACCATGCAAATACATATTTATACCAAATTAACAAAGAAATCAAATGCTCTCTTTCCTTAGGAGAGCAACATTTTCCAATACAGACAATTTTGGGGTCCTCTTCAGTGCCTATATTGACACGATCATATTCAACAGATGACTTGATGGAAACCATGCTCTTTCGTTTGATATATTGATCATGTCTATTAAAAATATCCTCAAGGAAGACCAAACCCTTAGGGATCTTATTCCCTTTCAGTTGTATCACTTAAGTTCCTTGGCCATTTTGAGAACTGACCTCCCCTTCAAGAATGTCATTACTCTCTTCAGTGCTTCCTTCAAAGAATATGTTGGAAAATGACGCAGCCTTCTCCAAAAAAGAAATAATATGTCGGTCATTATTGAACACTTGCCATTGGTTAACATTATCAAGAACGCTAGGCCTATAAACTACCTCTACCTTGTACAATTTGACCTTGAAGTCTAGATGAGGTAGGAGAAGAGATGCTTAGATAGCCAATGAATCAGTTCTGGTGTTTTGATCTCTAGGCACAACTTTTATTGAAAAGGAATCAAAATCCTCAATACAATCCCAAACCATATTCCTATAATGCCTTAACCTCCCATTTTTAACTGAATACAGTTTTCTTACCTACTTTACTATGAGTTCAGCATCACCTTTTGCATTCAACTATTTGATCCCCTTTTCTTTGGCCACTACTAACCCTAGTAGCAAGGCCTCATATTCGGCTATATTGTTAGTGTTTTCAAACTCTAACTTATAGGCAAAAGGAAACTTGTAATCATTAAGAGAAACAAGAACGATACCAACACCTGATCCGACAATGGAACAACTTCTGTCAAACTCTAGTGTCCATGTACCTCATTAGACAAGTTAGGGCTGATTATATATGAACTCTCCTTAGTAGTTGAAGTAAACATATAAGTGTCTAATCCGATCTCCACATATAATATATCCATTCTTGGATCTCCAGATTTTAGTACTATAAACTTTGCTTTGGGTTCAAGATTCAAGTAGACTTTCTTACCATCCATAGGTATTAGGGCATGAGACCAATCCATTTATATTTCCCCTCCTAAGTCTTTGCAGAAAATTCTACTCAGGAGCATTCAATAACTTGCAAAGATATCAACCACCAAAATGGTTAGCTTTAGCCTCTTTTTTGGGTATGCTTCTAAAGCAACCTGTGTATCCTTGATTTGACCTAAGATAGGCACTTGTGAGGAATCCATAGAAAAGCATCTACCATGGGAAGAGGTAATTGACAAGCCAAGAGCTTTAGCTACTTGAGTGGGCATGACATTGTCCGAGGCCCTAGAGTTCATGACATAGTTGCTTAGCTTGTAACCAGCAATATACAATGATACATAGAAAGGCTCAGGCTTTTCAAAAGGATTCTTAGGATGGGAAACTTTAGAGTGGGAATTTGAACAATTTTGAGTTCCATCATCAGTAGTCTCCCTCTTCTAGGCACCGCAATTATGTCTTCCACAAAGATGATCTCTTGCGCTTCACCAAAGCACCTAGCATTTTCTCTTAATATATCTATAAGCTCTTCTTCAACTTCAACAACTCCATTCTCTTGGTGAAACTATTGATTTGTTCTCCTATTCTGCCAGGCTAAATTTTGTAGACTAGTAATGATAACTTCTTTTTCACCAATGAGCCAATCTACATTATACTGGAGGACTAACATAATTCTTCCTCAAAGAACCATAAAAACCAATGATCTAAAGCAACTCAATATATATGTAAAAGAAATATTCCCTAGAAAAGTTACCAAAAATTTGTTGGTATCTAGATTTGTCACTTAACTCTATCTTCTCTCGCCCAAACAAATGACAACTGAACCAAAAGTTGAATCGATTGCAATAATATTTTGTATTGATTCTCTGCTTATTTTACAAGGCACGGATACCTTCCAATGATATACAAAGAATGGAAACAATGTTTTCTTTTTACCAAAAAGCAAGAAATGTGGTGCTTTTAAACAGAAATCATCAAAGTCAATGAATCAATATGTAATTTGAAATATAAAGAAGCACAAAGACTTCGATCACTAACATCACAATCTTATATCGATTATCATACAATCATCACCACGAGCCATTAATAAAAAGATAAAATTCCACAACAATGAGTCAGAATATAAATATCCAATCACTTTAATATAGAACTGCAAGCTAATAAGTTCATAGCATATTCAACATAAGAAGAATAAACATTCATCCACCATAACACAATGTTTACAATTTCAGAAAATCAACTGCACCAACTTCCATTCATATATTAAAAGTACCTGAAAAGTAACATCACATCAAAATTGACCTTCCACCAAAACAAAGTTTGCCAAAAGATTTTATGCATGGACATGATTTAAAAATATATAGCCTTGCCAATCATAACTGTCTTTAAAATAATAATGGCTTCTTGAGGATAGTCAATTAAAAGATGTTTAAATAAGTCATTAAACTTAAAAGAGAGATCTCCAAAGCCAATCATTTTTTTGAAAGAAATAAATAACAAAGCATATGAAAAGTCATTAATTAATACTCATTAATTAATCAAAATATAAACTTCCACACCATGTCCTTCCCTTGCAGTTGAATCTTCCTGTGCCACTTGTGTTGCTAGCACTCGTAACTTTGTTTTGTATGCCTTGTACTTAGTGATGATTGGGGTTAGCACTTTGCCACTTGGATTGTTAGTTATATCAGCATCTACCACCTTTTTATGAATATCCTTGATCTCATTCTTGAAAGTCTGGAGATATAATGCCATATGTCCAAGTTTTCCTATTGACTTTGTAGTCACTGTGTCAGTGCCAATGAGTTGTTTAGTCAACATTTTCTTGAAGCTCTATTTTACTTCTTTGGTCTCAAGTAGCTTATCTCCACTTTCATTGAAGGCTTCTATCTCCAAGATCATAAAATTACTTTTTAGATCTTTCATATCAGAATGATATCGACCCTGTGTATTCCATATTTCATCTTCAACTCCCCCTAGAACAAATATACTCCATTCAAGTGTATCTAACTAGGTTATAGGCTCATTTTCATTAGAATCACTCAAAATCTGCTTAGTTATAATGACACCAGTGTCAATTTTTATTATTTCTTGTACTTCCTTAAAAACCATTGACAATTTGTAAATGTCCTTCTTAACATTCTATACTTCTGCAGCCAATGTTTTCCTTTTATCAAAAATCAAGGTGTACAATTTCATAACTTCTTCAATATATAACATTCCATCAAAAGTAATCTTTTCTACCTGTTGTTCAATGGATTTACCTATGGCTTGGTAATTCTTAATTTGTGGCAATATGTTGGGATCTAAACCATCCATCGTTGCACTAGGTGTCTCATCTAAAGGCTAAGCAGTAATCCTTAAAATGGATTAAATGAATGAGGTTATAGTTCTCACCTAAGCTTGCAACTTGGCTTTCTCCTATTGCTCAATTTTGACCCTTTTTTATAGTGTATTCATAGAAAACTTGGCACGGTCAATATCACCTTCAACTATAGAGGGACCCATGTCAATTCTGCTCATGTTAAAATCTGCTTCGGTAACCTCATCTTCATTCTTCTCATCAATCGGGTCTACAATCTGCACAATACGGTGTCCAGTAGAGGGATCTACAACCATTCTTGAAATCCTCTTAGCCCTTTTGGGCTTAGGTGTATCTTGTAGCAATTTGGCTATAGTATCTATATTTGTGTCCACCATAGGGGCATACCTCTTCTTCTTCTCTACTACCTTTTTCAACCATGAGGGGGAGGGAGATGTCGAAATACTAGCACTAGCATTAGTATTCAAAACAATATTATTTGATAGCATAGGAGGGGTATTATTCTCAGGGGGTTCACTCAACCCTAGACAATTGGGATTATTGAATAAAGAATGGAAAACACTATCTTCACCAATTTGATTGAAAATCAAAGAATCACTGTCAGGCACTAAAGAGTTGGGAGAAGCCACATGGTCTACTTGTAGTTGCTACAAAGCATTCAATTTCTCTTCTGTTCCTACCCTTACAGATGCAGGTTGGTCATCCTATTCACATGTGGCCTTCAGTTTCCTACTGTCTTTGGGTTGTTCACCATCTCCTCCAGATTTTGAACCAACTCTATGAAGAGTTGCATCCACATTAGTTATAGCTCTTGGAGTATGGGAGACTTGTGATGTGTTCTATTATTTTGTTGTTGATTCTTTTTGCACTCAAGAACCAACATGTTCTCTTATTCTTCTCTCAAGCCACCTCTCAGTTTTGCTTAACACAAAAGAAGACTGAGCCATGATATCTATGACCTCTTGATCAAATCAACATATTTGGGGCTAAGGTTCCAAAACAACATTTTGATAATCCTCATCTACGATTTCAGAATTATCATCAATATCATCTAGGACTTGTAAGGGAAACTTGAAAGCCCAGACTTGGTCTATTGTCAACCTCATCCAATCTCTCCTTTGTACTTCCCTTTCATCAATACAATCTTCCCAATAATCCTCCGAGTGAGGCTGATGTTCATACAGGTTCCCTCCATGCAAATTCTTCTTAACAAAATTATTACTATCAAACAATGGCCATGTGGGCAAAGCATGGAAATTATATTTGGCAAAGATTTTATCAATGTTCCTAGAATTATCATTACTCTTGCAAACATAAAAAGATAGAGACATAGGGAACGAATACCCTTTGTTTTTCATACCATGATATTTATTATTCACAACCGCCATCTAGCAACAAACTTCCAAAAGGACAAGGTAATCTGAAGAATACCTAGGCAACTTCAATGAAGCACTTTCGAAACCTCCATGTTAAGAAAAGTGTCTCAACCTTACAACTATGAAAGGTTACTATTCTTCCCAGTTTTGGTCTTTTCAAATACCCTTTATCTTGAAGAATGTTCTAGAATTTTCAATGTTTCCAAAAGGGACAAAAATGGCAGGACTTACTATTTTTAGTAACTCTACATTTGACCTTAGACGAACCTGGAATTTTCCCAAAAGGCACAGAATGACTAAGTAAATATCTCGGATGAGTTTTGACTCAAGATCATACCTAGATCATGAGATATTAAAGTTTATATTTTTGAAACTGCTGAAAAAAGTTTTGAACTCACTTTTGAGGCACTTAGAGGTCCCTAAACATCCCAAAAGTTGTCATAAATAGAAAATCCATTTATAGCTTTATAGATCTCTTCACGAAGCTTTCCGACACATTAAATGGTTCATCAATTAGACACCCGGATCAAAAGTTATGACCTCCAGAAGTTGGACCTCTTGTTTTTGGGAAATGTAAAAATATGTTGGACACTTAAAAGAGTTGTAAAGGAGGAGAGTTACATGTGTTAGTGTGTCATTTGGAACACCACAAGGCATCTTTTATTGGAAATAATTTGGGCACCATTTTTGGGTGGTTTTGGCTCATGGTTTTATAAATACCGTTGATGGTTTACTGTATTGTATCTCCTATAGATCAGGGGCTTGAGATGGAGGTTGTGTGTAAGAGTCTTATATATGTTGAGTTACCTCCTGGATCTCTAGTTAGTTATACTCCTATAAAAGCTTGCTTTGCAAGTATATTGTAATCTTCTTGATTCCTAAATAATATATTGGTTGGCTTTGGAGTGGGGTTTTTTACCTGAAAGTGTTTTCCCCACATATATCTTGTGTTGTGAGTTTTGTATTTAGAAGTTGTTATTATCTTTCTATTAATGTGCATCTTAATCTATAACTATAAAAGTTAAAATTTGCATAAATCTTTCCTCAGTAGATCAGTGTAGGAAACATTTTTCGCATACCTTTCTTTCTTTCATTTGGTATCACAGCTTGATCACCTTTCCTTCTAGTTGTTGGGTAGAGGGTTTTTTGAGCTGATCTTCGTTTGAGCGGGAGCTTGTGCAAAGGATTTTGAAATCTTTTTTGTAGGAAAGAGATCGCAAGAACATCTGGGAGGTTTGAGATAGAGAAGTTTAATGGTAGTAATTTCGAGTTGTGGAAACTCAAAATGGAGGACATGCTTGTATATTAGGATTTATGCGATGCCATATCTGGTACAAAACCAATGGAAATGTCTCAAGTAGATCGAAAGGCTAAGGGTTTGATAAGACTCTATTTGTTTGATTCAATATTCTTGAATATCCATGAAGAGAAGACTGCAAAAGATCTTTGGAAGAAACTTGGAGATGTTTATCAGGCTAAATCCCTGGTAAACAAGTTATTCTTGTGAAAGAAATTGTATTCTTTGAGGATGGAAGATGGAGGATCTGTTGCTGATCACTTGAATACTTTCAATATGCTTGTTGCCCAGTTGACCTCTGTTGGTGTGAAGATGGAGGAGGAGGATCGATGTATGAGAGTATTGTGTTCCTTACTAGATTCATCGGATCACCTTATTGTGGCCATTGGGAGTACCAATACCACCTTCAAGATGGATGAAGTGATTTCTTCGTTGTTGTCTGAAGAGATGCAGAGAAAGTCTTCCGAATTGGCTAAGGAGGCTCTTGTGGTTCATGGTAGATCTAAAGAGAAGGGAAAAAAAAGGATAAGAAGAAAGAAGAAAAAGGAAGATCCAAATCCTGTGGGAGATCTAAGTCTCCTGGAAAGTCCAAGGCCCTGTGTTGGAACTGTTGTAAACTTGGTCACTTCACAAGGAGTGCAAGGAGGAGAAATATAAAAAGAACTATGATTCAGATTCTGACAAGTCATCTTAGGATGAAGGAGAAGCATTTGTTGCTACCTTGGCAACACATGCATATGAGGATGTGTGGCTTAGTGACTCTGGTGCATCTTTTCACATGACCTCACATCAGGGTTGGTTTTTGAAGTACGAAGAATACGATGGTGGAAAGGTGTACTTGGGTGATGACTCTCACCTAAAAATTGTTAGCCATGGAAGTGTCTTGATTCAATTCTTTGATGGACAAGTGAAGGGGATCAATGGTGTTCTGCATAGGCTTGGTTTGGTACATAACCTCCTTTCTGTAAGTAACTTGAATGATGTGGGTGTGGAGGTTGTTTTCTTGAATGGAAGATGCAAGATGACTAGAGGATCTATGGTGTTGGCTAAGGGTGTTCAGATTGGCACTTTGTTTTAGCTTGATGCATGCATGGTTCAGTGCAATAGTGCCTCTATTTTGAATAAGAGAGCTTTAGAGTCTTCATCTTCACCACTGGAACCAGCAACGAAGAGGACTATTGCATCTACATCCAATGGTCATGCTTTATGGGTACCTAAGGGTGCTCATTCTATGGAGATAAAACATCTAGTTGAGAAGACAATGTTATGGCACCAAACACTTGGTCACATTGGTGAAAAGGGTTTAAGGACCCTCAAAAATAAAAATCTTGTTGAGGGTATGAATGACTGTAACCTTGAGTTTGATTTCTGCGAACATTGCATTTATGGAAAACAAAATCATGTTTAGTTTTATTCCAGTTCTCACAAATCCTCGGAGGAGTTGGACTTGAGTCATTCAAATGTGTTTGGTCATGTTAATGTTCCTTCAATTTTAAAATCTATTTACTTTGTTTCATTCATTGATGATTACAATAGAAGGACATGGGTGTATTTCCTTAGAAGCAAATCTGAAGTCTTTAGTAGATTCAAAGAGTTCAAAGTTATTGTAGAGAATCAGAAGGATAGAAAGATTAAGTGTTTCAGAACTAAATATGATGGTGAATTTTGTTCATCAAATTTTGATAATTTCTTTAAAGAATAGGGGATTGAGAGGCACAAGACAACTCCAAATACCCCTCAGCAGAATGGAGTTGCATAAAGGATGAATATAACGTTGATGGAGAGAGCAAGGAGTATGCTAAGTGGAGTTGGCCTTGAACAAAATTTTTGGGCTAAAGTTGTTGGTACTACTTGTTACCTAGTTAACAGGTCTCCTACATCGGTGCTCATTGATAAGACACCTATGGAGGTGTGGTTTGGTAAAAATCCTTCATTGAGACACATTTGAGTATTTGGTTGTGAGGAATATGCACATGTGCATAAGGAGAAGAGGTATAAGTTGGAGAACAAGGTTTTTAAGTGTATCTTCATCGGTTATGGCATCAATGTGAAAGGGTACAAGCTTTGCGGATCCAACGGCTGAGAGAGTTTTGTATAGAAGAAGTGTGATCTTCAGAGAACTTAATCCTTCTTTTGTTGTCTTGTAGCCATAGAAAGAAGAGAAGAAAGAGGGTGTGGTTCATTTTCCTTCCACCCCTGAGAAAGTTGAACCAAAAACATCTATTGGACTTGATAATGAGGAGAGCTCTAGTAGCTCTAAAAGTTTAGAAGAAGATGAAGAACCTCAATTTCAATCTTTGAGGAGGTCCACACGGATAAGGTGAGAACCTGATAGGTTTGGTTATTCACTACATGATTCCAGTTGTATTTTTTCTTTGATTTCTAACACTGATGAGCCTAGAACTGTGAAAGAGGCTATGGGTATGAAAGATGCAGGTTCCTAGAAGGAGACCATGGAAGAGGAGATCACTTCTTTGCAAAAGAATAATACTTGGGACTTGGTACCTTTGTATGAAGGACGAAAACCTATTGGATGCAAATGGGTGTTCATAAAGAAATTTGGTGTAGATGGTAGTGTTGAGAAATATAAGACTAGATTGGTTGTGAAGGGGTATTCTTAGATGGAGGGAATTGACAATGGTAAGATTTTCTCTCCCATTGCAAAGCTAATGTCTATTCGGTTCCTATTATCTCTTGCAACAACATATGATCTAGAAGTGGAATAGATGGATGTGAAGACAACATTCCTTCATGGTGACTCGGAGGAGGAAATCTATATGTCACATCCAGAGCACTACGTGGTGAAAGGTAAAGAAAATCTAGTTTGCAAGTTGAAAAAGTCTTTGTATGGTTTGAAATAGTCGCCTAGGATGTGGTACTAGAAGTTTGATGCCTTTGTGTTGAGTATTAGATTTTTGAGATTGAAATCAGATCATTGTATTTATTACAAGTTTGACAATGATCACATTCTCATTATTGCATTGTATACCAATGATATGTTACTCATTGGGAATGGTAAAAGTTTGATTTCTGATTTGAAGTCTAAATTGTCAGCACAGTTTGAGATGCAAAATCTAGGGGCAGCTCAGTACATTCTAGGGATGGAGATCAGAAGAGACCTAGCAAACAAAAAACTTTGGTTAGGCCAGAGTAAGTATTTTAACACTGTGTTGGAGAGATTCAGCATGGTAGATTGCAGACCTTTGACTATTCTTGTTATGATGGGGACAAAGTTATCTGTTGTAGATTGTCCAAAGTCTCCTTCTGAGATGGAGGATATGAGTAGAGTTCCTTATACTAGTGCGGTTGGCAGTTTGATGTATGTGATGGTCTGTACAAGACCGGACATTGCCCAAGCAATGGGAGTCCTTAGTCGATTTATGGCTAATCTTAGATGGGTACATTGGGATGCAGTGAAGAGAGTGTTTAGATATTTATGGGGTACTTTCAAGTATTCCTTTTTATTCATGGATTTTTGGATTCAGATTGGGCAGGTGACATTAATACCAGGAGATCCACCAGTGCTTATGTGTTCACTATGTTTGGTCATACTAATAGTTGGATGAGTAAGTGGCAACCTGTGGTTGCTTTGTCCACTACTAAAGTTGAGTACATGGCAGCAACTCATGCTTGTAAAGAAGCAATTTGGATTAAGAGATTGTGTTCTGATGTTGGGTTTGATGTAGGGAAGATTACTATTTTTTTGTGATAGTCAGAGTGCCATATGTTTAGTGAAGAATCCTACTTTCCATGCGAGAACCAAGCATATTAATGTCTAGTACCATTTTGTTTGTGACATGGTAGAGGATGGAAAGGTAAACTTGGAGAAAGTTGACACTTTGACGAATGTTGCAGATTCCTTGACAAATCCTATGAGCATGGGGAAGTTCAAATGGTGTTCAGAGTCTATGGGCCTCTTGGCCCCTAACAATTAAATCATGGTGTTGATACTCCCTTTTCTCTTGCAAGGTGTTTGACAAGTGAGAGAATGTTAAGAAAAGTGTCTCAACCTTGCAACTACGAAAGGTTACTATTCTTCCCAGTTTTAGTCTTTTCGAATACCTTTTATCTTGAAGAATGGTCTAGAACTATCAAAGTTTCCAAAAGGGATATAAATGGCGGGACTTACTATTTTTAGTAACTCTACATTTGACCTTGGATGGAGCTGAAATTTTTCTAAAAGGTGTGGAATAACTAAGTAAACATCTCAGTTGAGTTTCAACTCAAGATCATACCTGGATCACGAGATATTAAAGTTTCTATTTTTTGAAACTGCTGAAAAATGTTTTAAACTTAGTTTTGAGGCATTTAGAGGTCCCTAAATGTCCCAAAATTTGTCATAACCAATGAAGTAGGTTATAGCTTGATAGATCTCTTCATGATTCTTCTGACACATTAAATGATTCATCAATCAGACACCCAAATCAAAAGTTATGGCCTCCAGAAGTTAGACCTCTTGGTTTTGGGAAATGTAAAAACGTGTTGGACACTTAAAAGAGGTGTAAAGGGGAGAGTTATATGTGTTGGTGTGTGATTTGGAACATCACAAGGCATCTTTGATTGGAGATAATTTGGGCGCCATTTTTGGGTGGTTTTGGCTCATGGTTTTGTAATTACTATTGATGGTTTATTGTATTGTATCTCCTATATTTCAGGAGCTTGAGATGGAGGTTGTGTAAGAGTCTTATAGATGTTGAGTTACCTCCTGGATCTCTGGTTAGTTATACTCCTATGAAAGCTTGCTTTGCAAGTATATTGTAATCCTCTTGATTCCTGAATAATATATTGGGTGGCTTTGGAGTGCGGGGTTTTCTACCTGAAAGAGTTTTCCCCAAATATATCTTGTGTTGTGAGTTTTGTGTTTGGAATTTGTTATTATCTTTCTGTTAATGTGCATATTAATGTGTAACTGTAAAAGTTAAAATTTGCATAAATATTTCCTCAGTAGATTAGTGTAGGAAGCATTTTTCGCGTACCTTGCTTTCTTTCACTCCAATCTATAGATAGGTAAACCTATCAAACTGAATGTAAAAGCTTCCAAAATTCACAATCAATGACACTACTTTAGGAAAAATTCTCCTTTCAAGTGAGCCTTTAATCCTTTTAGCAATCAACATGAGAAAGGCATCATTTACACGATGAAATTCTTTCATCCCAACTTATTTTTGTAATTGTGGAAAATAATGATACATAGGTGTATCTGGTGTGAGAGATCCCCGAGTCCTCAGACCAAGATAGACAACATCTTTGCTAGCTAGCATGTAAATCAGAAAAGAACACATATGCAAGGAAACCTTTTGGTGAAAGTTTGCCAGTTGTTCATTCATATGTTCACGTATCAACTTCACCCAATCCACATACTAAGATTCACTACAAATCATCAAATTAAATTGACACATCCAATTTTCAAATGAGTCTAATTCAGTACTCTTGACAACACGATGTAATAGGGTAATCATATCAGAAATTTCTTCTTTGAAATGCCCTCTCTTCAAATTGGCGGGAAGTCAAGATTTGCCTTTTCTTTCAACCTTAAGCCAGGTCTTAGCAATACGATTAAGGAACCAATCCTGTTTATACCAAAAATATCCCCAACCTATGGTAACAGACATATAAACAAACTCTTCACAGTCTAGCAACCTTAATGCTTGTGACACAACCTCTGAATCAACTCTAGTAATCACGGTGCCATCGAAAGCTCAAATTTCTTGTGACTCAGGATGATAATTTCTTGCACAGGAAACAATTAAATCCAAACACGGCATGGCAAGTGGAAAACCCCTAGCACGGACTAACACACTACTTGCAATCCTCTATGCAATTGGAGACCTAGTTTCTTGTTGCATTCTAATCAAAAAATCTTCTAGTTCTATGTGTCCAAGATCAATATCCCTTTGGACAATCCATTTTCAATTACAAAGGCAATTGGGAACCCCTAATACTTGTATTTCATTTTGACTTATTTCAAAAACTAGGAAATGATAGCTTCTAGAATAGTTAGGGACACCAGAGAGGTCTGCAAGACATTTGAGAGAAACTGAACACCCAAACTCATGAAAAAAAAATCATTTTTCTTCACCCAGACAAATAAAAGTGCTCATTTTATTGCAGGCAAGAAAAAACAAGTAAAGAACTTGATTATCTAACCTGGTTATGAATATTTTCACAAACCCTCTGCTAGCTTCAAGGTTTAGAGCTCCTCCAGCATTATCCCATCATAGTGCAAAATAAGTCTCTTCTTCGCAAGGTGGTATCTTTAATAAGACTTTGCATCAAATCTCATTAAATCTTCATTAAACTTAGAGGCAAAAAGTACCGAGTTATTCTTAATAATCCACTTTAATTTATGTTTGAAAAATGTGTGAACATTTTCCCCAATACATTCAAAATTTAATGTGAATGGACATGTGTCAATATGTCGTACATGCTAACTGTTGAAAAGACAACGCTTTGGGAACCGGGATGCATGTTCAGTCATGGTGTCGCTAATTTTGAGAAGTAAAGAACCAACAAATTGAGAGTTTGGAAGTTCAAAGAAATTCTGACTCTCTGACCATAAAGAGTCTTCAATGAACCAACACAAGATGGAACACTAAGGTTAGGATGCTGACTTGAATGAGGAGTTGGGGAATTGTGTGGTTCTGGAACTCATGAACTTGCCAACCAGAGTACAGGAAAACTCAAGATCACCGACTAAGAGTAAAAATGACTATGTAAGGGCCGCAACTTACAAAGAGAGTGAAATATAATAAAGAATGAGGAGGACTTTGACTTAACATATGCAATGACTAAAAATTTTGATTATAGGGTAACAACAGGGAGAGTTCTGATCTTCATGGGGATCTTGATTAGGAGATATACATGGAGCATCCATAGGATTTCTAACAGGACTCTTCCTTGGTATGTAGACTAAAGAAATCTATCTATGACCTCAAACATGCCCCTAGGTCATGGTATTCCAAGATGGATTCCTTCCTTCTCATTGTTGGATTCACTCAATGCCATTGTGATCTAAATGTCTATATATTGTGGTAGGATGAGTCTCTCTTATTTCTTGTTTTGTATGTTGATGACTTACTAATCACATGGATCTCTTCATCCACTATTGTGATAGTCAAAACTTTCCTCCATAACAAGTTTTTGATGACCAACTTGGGTCTACTACACTATTTTCTTAGGATTGAGATCTCCCAGTTTGCTTTTGGAATTCACCTTGCACAATCTAAGTACGCACTTGATATGGTCTCTCATTTCCATATGGTTGACTACAAATCTACTAACTATCTTTCTCTCTAGAGTCCAACTTGATGCACAGTGTTCTTCACCTTTAGTACATGTTTAGGGTAAAATTTGGATTTGTTGATGTTTAGGTGTTTAGATGTTTGAATCCTCCTTTCACCCTTAACATTCAAGGACCTAGGGTCAAGTGGCAATGCACTATCATACCCTAGGTCACTATGAGATGTAGGGAAACTTGGATTAGGGTGTTTAATTATTAATTTTCCTTCTCTTATGCTTAATTGACCATTAAAACCCTAATTTTGCAAATGCGATAGTAAATGGATGAATTACAGAAAAAGCTCTTGCAGAGGGATGTAAAATGTCAAATCACAGAGTACTTATTTTTAAGGTTCCAAGGTGGAAAAGTCGGGGACACATGAGCGGGAGCCCAAGTCCAAGGCCTATATTTTTGTCCAGATCTAAGAACTCAGTCTGCAAATCTTTCCTACTGTTTTAGATATTTTCTCGTCACAGAACTTGGAGGACTAATGAGCGGGCAACCAAGTCCAGGGGTAAGATTTTCTTTCTGTTCTACAATTCTGACACTCCAAGATGTCTTCTTGCAACTTCACTTTGTCTAGCTCATCAACCTGTAACCTGCAACCATGAAAACTTTGGGAGGGGGTTGTGGTGTTTAGGGGCTTGCCTCAATCAAGCCCCAGAGGACACTTAAGTCTCTAAACACCATTGTCAGATAGAGAGTGTGTTCCCTTGTGAGGTAGAGGCAAAAACCAAAGGAAACGATGATGAAAACACAATATAATGTCACCTTGTAGTGAAGATATCATGGGAGGAAGATGCTCTTCATTCCATGATGAAATGGATGCTCAAATCTGCAAACACAATGCATAGACGACACAATTCTTCTCTTGCAACATAATGAAAGACTTGAATCACCTTCAGAACACATGAACATCACAATTGCCATCTAGTTTCTAAATGAATTCCTAAACATGCTTTTATATGCAACTACAAACACTCCCGCCAAGATTTCATAAATTCAAACTTACCGTGTCGGCATAGGACCCAAATAATGGTCACAAGCCAACACCCAAAAATTGGGATTGCCCTAAAATAGGACACGACTAGGGCACGGGCGCCAAAGTCCTCCCCCCTTATTTTGGGTAGGGTCTAGCTCAAGGGGTCCTCCTAGGTCCCATTTGTCATGTTACCTAGGGCTCATTCCATCGGGATGCCAAATTATGAAATAAGATGTCCTAAATGCATGCAAAAAACCCGGGAGCTAAACCTTACGAGGGAAAAGCCCCCAAGGGGACATTTTCTGACATTACATTTAACTCCCACTTTAATGTATGTATAAACGCAAAGCCAATACATGCATTAAAGTACGGTCACAAACACACCAAACACACCAAGCACGAAGAAGACATGCCAATCACATAGAAGATAGTAACAAGCATGCAAAACACAGAGAAAACAGTAAATGTATAAAAGACACAATAATGCATGGAAGACAGAAATGATATCTTTTCTTTTCTTTTTCTGGGTAAGTGCAAGAAGTTGGGTTCACATAGAGGGGAAGTCGCGAGCAAAAAAAAATTCTGACAGAAACAAGTACCTGTTTTAAAAGAAATGGGTATCTGTTTAGGAACAGGTGCCCGAGCCTAAATGGGTACCCATTTAGGAACGGGTGCCCATTTCTATATAGATATTTAAATATGAAAAAAAACCCTGCATGCCTTTTTTTCCCACACAAAACGAATGGGTACCCGTTTTAAAATGGGTACCCGTTCATAATGGATACCTGTTTTAGAACAGGTACCTATTTTAGAATGGGTACTGATTGCTAAAACCTTAGGCTTGGGAAAGGCATGGTAAGCTAGCCCCTTGCCTTGGATCTGCAAGTTTTTTGCTAAGTACAAAACAAGAGAAAAGACCGATTTTACCTATATGGCTGACGACATTTTTTTCTGAATTTTTTTATGAAATTAAAACCCATTACAGATGATAGTGTCTAGTTTTCAAATATGTAATTTTTTTTTATTGGACTTGTTTTTCTATTTATTATTTAATTTATGAGTAAACTAGTCCAAAAACTTGAAATGACAGGTGTTTGTATTTTTTTAATAACTTTTAATTTTTAAAGTTTTTTTTAAAAAAAAGTATATGTCATCAATCTACACATCATTCTTTACACAATGAAAAAAAAATCATTTTATGATTAGCTTTTCTCAAATTATGTTGGCCGTACACGAGGGTTTTCGAAAACAACAATTAGGGCCAATAAAAAATTATAAAAAAATATCCTCATCAAACTTCACTGTACTACACATCTTTCCCCAAAAGGATTTAGAAGAATACGTTTATTTAGGTCAAATTATGTTGGTCGTACACGTGCATGGTATGGTAAACAAAAAGTGACTTTTAAACAGTGGTTTTTAGAAATGCTTATTGAAAATCAATTTGTATCATCTGGGTATTAAAATAAATTACATATTTAGAAACTAGAATCCGAGTACTACATTTCATATTACTAACTTTTTTTAAGATTCAATCTTTAAGTGCCTCAAATGTTTAGGTCAAATGTGACAAATTCTAAAAATTAGGGAAAACACTTCCACTTTTTGGCCAAAAAGTGGACCCAACTTCTTGCACTGACCCTTCTCATATATATGAAATGCAGATGCAAATACCGGAAAGTAAACAAACCTCCCATAATACAGGATGCACTCATCACGCAAGTCTTTATAATGTATATATGGGGCAACACACGCAAGACACGCAAAACCTCCCAAAATGCAGGAAGCACTCATCGCGCTTGTCTTTAGATTGCATATGGGGCAACAAACACGCCAAACAAAGCAAGCACACCAAAGACACACACTTGAAGACACGGAGAAAACATGGCAGACAAGTGATGGAGTGTACCTATTTCTAGGTCCAACATCATCTCAGGCACATTATAGGCACACACCGACGATTGGGCTTCACTACAACAATTGCCGAAGACACGCTTAAGGGTTGAGTTAGTCATAGAACCGCTCCTTGCCTCCATAGAAGACTTTTGAAAATGACAGGATGATGTAATCTACTCTGAGAAATACACCATCCCCGCCTCCGCAGAGGACTTAAGATAAAAAGGATATATGTGATATCCTGCCTCCATAGAGGGCTTACATGATTGATTGATTGATTGCAAACAAACTCAGGATGCAGGAAGCACTCATCACGTTGGTCTTTAAACTACATCTAAGGACAAGCACATTGCTAACATCTATAACAGATAGCTTACCTTATATATACCCCCACCTTAAGGTGGTTGATATCAGGTATCGATATCAAGCACGTTAAGGTAGGAAGAAAACACACAAGGGAACACAAGCTCTCGCAAAGCCCATGCCCCCCGAAAGTGACATGTACTTCACGATCGCCAAATGTTCTCACAAACACATCCCTGCAAAAAACATGTTAGTGTCTACAAAATCATGATAAACAACAACATCAATGCATATGATTGACCACACAAAGAGCCAAGGTTATACAATGAATCCGGAGTTTGAGGATAACCATGGGGCTATATCATGAAGCTCTCTGAATTGAGTACCCACCAAGGCTAGATTCAAAGAAAAATAAAGGTGCACATAGTAGCAGTATTGTTAAGGTTTGTAAATGAGATAAAAACATCATCATAATCACTACGCAGAAAGCACGAGTGCTTCCACTAGCCAAGCAACGGATAATTTATTACAACCCCATCATCATATTAGGAACTAAGTCCATTTTTTTATTTCTCTCGAAAGGGACAGTAGATCTGCATTAGTGTAAATGTTGTTTGCCATCCGCCCGCTAGATAGAAACACTAGAGGAAGGGAAGCAATAGGTAAGAGAGGAGAAACAAGTGTCTTAGGGATAGTCACGTAGGAGGGTGCCCCCAACTCACCAATCGCAACGCTATGTCTGTAAGACACAACACACAACAATCAAATCAAAGAGAGGCAATATAGAAGAATGATGATACAAACAGAAGAAGGTCACAATAGAGGCAGTCCCTTGGTATCCTGGACCTTACGAGAGAATCAGGGGTCAACCAAGGAGGCTTAAACAACACAGAACACATCACGGGGGAAGCACATCATGAGAGAGATAAAGGGTTAGAGATACTTACCTGTAGGGAGTTTCCCGCTAGAGGTTATCAACAATCAAATCATTCTCTTCCCAATCACAAACATAAGGTACAATTGTCAAGTCTTTGTCATTACTCTTTTGTTCATTCTTAAATGCTTCTTGGTTTGACTCAATGTAATGTGGAATATTTTCTTGTTGAAGTTCATTAGTACCCTTATTCGCTATCCTCTTAGGTGGTGGGAGAAGCAAATTATTTTGAGTGATCTCATCATCCATCCTTGAAGGATTTAATGTGAGAGACTTCTCCTCATCCACTAGTGCTACATCCTTAGTGACATCCAAATGATTTGAATATTCAAACAAAGGAGGGACATTAAAGGTCTTCTCATCATTAGTGAAATCCAAGATATGTGAACAATCAACTAAAGGAACAAGGTTGGTAGGATGATCCATAGAGGTTTCATGGATTATGATAGAGTTTTTGTTGTTGTTAGATGAAAGCTTATTGTCTACCCATGGAATGTTCTTTGTTGAAGGGAGTTCTTCATTCACTAATGCTTCCTCTTGGCCAAGGAGACCATTGGAATGGCAAAATGGTAATGACTCTTCATTTTCTAATGTTTCGTCTTGGCTAGAGTGTAGATTAGAATGAAGGTTTGGTAGTATGATGTTAAGAGATGTGTCAATGAAATCATCCTCTTTCATCAAAGTGTCCTCATGAGGAGGAACAACCTTGTGAGATGGATCATAAGACCAACATAAGTTATCATCACATGTTTTAGCGATAGGTGTCATAGTGGAATGTTCCATAAAGTCATCTAAGGATTCATCTAACATCTTGAGGTCATCACTAGTATATATATTATTGATCATGAATTTAGTGAGATCATTGAATATCCCAAGGTATATTCCCATGAAGTTTGTGAAGCTATCAAAATCAGATATATAACAAAGGATTTCATATGTAGAGCACGTAGAGAGATCAACATCATGAATGTGTGTTATTTGTTCCAAAACTTGAGGATGTTTATCAGTGAATTTAGAGAAATGATCAATGTCTATGATGTATGCAAACAACTCTTCTAAAGAAGTAGCCATGATATATGTCTTCAAATTAATGCAAATTCAGATTTTGAAAGCTTTTCAAAATTGGTGCAAAAGACAAGTGCAAAACTATTTGCAAAAATAGCCTAAAATGCTTGTTTTTTTGTACTTTTTCGATGCAAATGAATGAAACAAAAGGTGTTGTAAGGATTTTGATCTAGAGTAGAAGATCATATGTCTGATATCAGTCCAAAACAAAAATAATATCCTTCACAACACACTCTTGATGCAAATCTAAGATGACGATAGGTCAAAATATAGTGAAAATATGTAGAAATAAGCACTTTTTTTCACCAAATCGTGATTGAAAGGAGCATGACAAAGGGTGATGTGAGGAAAATGATGATGGAAAGAAACTTATATTAGTAATAAAAGCCTCTTAATGTTAATATATCCATCACATCATTCTTTTAGTGCCACTTAAGGTCAAACCCTAGTGAAAATACAGCAAAAATAAGCTATTTTTCACGGTTTTTCAATTCCAAGTCCTAGAAAAAGGGGTGTTGTAATAAATTTTATGGGGTGAAGAAAATAAAAGTATTGATATCATTCACCTCAATCCATAAAATTTTTCACAACACACTTGGAGTGCAAACTAGGCCAAACCCGAGGGCAAAAAATAGAAAAAATGTGTAGTTTTTCACCAAATTTTCAATACAAGAGCCCGTTAAAAGGGTGTTGGGAAGATTTTCATAAGGGAAAAAAAAAAAATACCCTGATAACAACCAATTAATGCAAAAATAACCTTCACAACATGCCTATGGTGCAAATTTAGAGAGTCGATAAGGCCAAATCTAGTGAAAATCATTGTTTTTGAAACCCTAGGTTTAAGATGTTGACACAAAATGCTATATGAATGATTTGAAGTCTAATTTCTGATGGAAATGAAATAATATTAGATCTGAAAATGAATTCCAAGAACTAATATGCAAAATGTCAATGCAAATCTAATGAAAATACATGAAAATTGCTAGTTTTTTGTTGAAATTTTCTATCGAAAAATGCAAATATTTTAAATCTAAATGCAAATTTACACTAAAATGCAAGACTACAGCCAAATTCTAATTTTAATGGGCCTCTAGAATCAGTAGAAAAATCTGAAAGAAGATTTTTCCTACTAACCTTAGATTTTGGAATTACTAGGTTTAATGAAAATTATCAAATTTTCTACAAAACCCTAGAAAATTAATGATGCAAATGTCATGCAAATTATTGAATTTTTGTATTTTTCTATATTTTTATATCAGATCTGATGGAAAAATCACAAATTAGGGAAATTTAGAAAGAATTGCTACAAATTAGTAAGCCTAACAATCCATTTTTTTTAATATTTCTCTATGCAATAAAATGAATGACTATATGAATCAATGAAATAAATCCAAATTTGAAGACAAACACTCAAAAAGTTGCAATTAAGTCCAAAAACACGAGTTCACCAAAATGTTTAGGGTAAAATTTGGATTTGTTGATGTTTAGGTGTTTAGATATTTGAATCCTCCTTTCACCCTTAACATTCAAGGACCTAGGGTCGAGTGGCAATGCACTATCATACCATAGGTCACTGTGAGATGTAGGGAAACTTGTATCAGAGTGTTTAATTATAAATTTTCCTCTCTTATGCTTAATTGACCATTAAAACCCTAATTTTGCAAATGCGACAATAAATAGATGAATTACAGAAAAAGCTCCTGCAGAGGGATGTAAAATATCAAATCACAGAGTACCTATTTTCAGGGTTCTGAGGTGGAAAAGTCAAGGGCACAGGAGTAGCCACCCAAGTCCAAGGCCTATATTTTTGTCCGGATCTAAGAAATCAGTCTACAACTCTTTCCTACTATTCCAGAGATTTTCCCATCATAGAACTTGGAGGACTAATGAGTAGGTGCCCAAGTCCAGGGGGCAAACTTTCTTCTTGTTCTACAATCCTGACACTTCAAGATGTCTTCCTGCAACTTCACTTTGTCCAGCTCCTCAACCTGTAACCTGCAACCATGAAAACTTTAGGACAGGGTTATGGTGTTTAGAGGCTTGCCTTAGTCAAGCCCTGGAGGACACTTAAGTCTCCAAACATCATTGTGAAATAGAGAGTGCATGCCCTTGTGAGGCAGAGGCAAAACCCAAAGGAAATGATGATGAAAAAATAATATAATGTCACCTTGTAGTGAAGATCTCATGGGAGGAAAATGCTCTTCATTCCATGATGAAATGGATGCTCAAATCTGCAAACACAAACACATAAACAACATAGTTTTGCTCTTGCAACACAATGAAAGCCTTGAATCACCTTCAAAAAACATGAACATCACAATTGCCATCTAGTTTCTAAATGAATGCCTAAACATGCTTTTATATGCAACTACAAACACTCCTGCCAAGATTTCATAAATTCAAACTTACCGTGTCGGCATAGGACCCAAATAACGGTCACAAGCCAACACCAAAAAATTGGGACTGCCCCAAAATAGGGCAGGACTAGGGTGTGGGTGCCCAAGTCCTCCCCATTATTTTGGGTAGGGTCTAGCTCAAGGGTTCCTCCTAGGTCCCATTTGTCATGTTACCTAGGGCTCATTCCATTGGGATGCCAAATTATGAAGTAAGATGTCCTAAATGCATGCAAAAGACCTAGGAGCTAAACCTTATGAGGGAAAAACCCCCAAGGGGACATTTTCCAACGTTACATTTAGCCCCCACTTAATGTATGTATAAATGCAAGGCCAATACATGCATTAAAGTACGGTCAGAAACACAGCAAACACACCAAGTACAGAGAAGACACGCCAATCACATAGAAGATAGTAACAAGCACACAAAACAAGGAGAAGACAGTTACAATCACGCATAACACAAAGAAGATAATAAATGCATAAAAGACACATTAATGCATGGAAGAAAGAAATGATATCTTTTCTTTTCTTTTTCTCATATTTATGAAATGAAGATGCAAGTACTGGAAAGTAAACAAACCTCCCATAATACAGGATGCACTCATCGCACAAGTCTTTATACTATATATATATGGGGCAACACACACACAAGACACGTAAAACCTCCCAAAATGTAGGAAGCACTCATCACGCTAGTATTTAGACTACACATGGGGCAACAAACAGGCCAAACAAAGCAACCACGCCAAACAAACACACTTGAAGACATGGAGAAAATATGGCAGACAAGCGATGGAGTGTACCTATTTCTAGGTCCAACACCATCTCAGGCACATTATAGGCACACACCGACGATTAGGTTTCGCTAAAATAATAGCCAAAGACACACTTAAGGATTGAGTTAGTCACAAAACCGCTCCCCACCTCCGCAGAGTACTTTTGAAAATGACAGGATAATGCAATCTGCTCCTAGAAATACACCAACCTTACCTCCACAGAGGCCTTAAGATAAAAAGGATATACGTGATATCCTACCTCCACAAAGGGCTTACATGATTGATTGATTAATTGCAAACAAACTTAGGATGCAGGAAGCACTCATCGCGCTGGTCTTTAAACTGCATCTGAGGACAAGCACATTGCTAACATCTATAACAAACAACTTACCTTATATATGCCCCCACCTTAAGGTGGTTGATATCAGGTATCGATATCAAGCATGTTAAGGTAGGAAGAAAACACACAAGGGAACACAAGCTCTCACAAAGCCCATGCCCCCTGAAGGTGACATGTACTTCACGATCACCAAATGTTCTCACAAACACATCCCTGCAGAAAACATGTTAGTGTCTACAAAATCATGATAAACAACATCAATGCATATGATTGACCACACAAAGATCCAAGGTTATACAACAAATCCAGAGTTTGAGGATAACCGTGGGGCTATATCATGAAGCTCTCTGAATCGAGTACCACCAAGGCTAGATTCAAAGAAAAACAAAGGTGCATAGAGCAGCAGTATTGTTAAGGTTTGTAAATGAGATAAAAACATCATCATAATCACTACGTGGAAAGCACGAGTGCTTCCACTAGCCAAGCATCAGATAATTTATTACAATCCCATCATCATATTAGGAACTACGTCCATTTTTTGATTGCTCTCGAAAGGGACACTAGGTCTGCATCAGTGTAAATGTTGTTCATCATCCGCGCGCTAGATAGAAACACTAGAGGAAGGGAAACAATAAATAAGAGAGGAGAAACAAGTGTCTTAGGGACAGTCACGTAGGAGGGTGCCCCAAGTCACCAACCGTAATGCTATGTCTGTAAGACACATCACACAACAATCAAATCAGAGAGAGGCAATATAGAAGAATGATGATACAAATAGAAGAAGGTCACAACAGAGGCGGTCTCCTAGTATCCCAGACCTTACAAGAGAATCAAGGGTCATCCCAGGAAGCCTAAACAACACATAACACATCACGTGGGAAGCACATCATGAGAGAGATAAAGGGTTAGAGATACTTACCTGTAGGGAGTTTCTCGTTAGAGGTTATCAACAATCAAATAATTCTCTTCCCAATCACAAACATAAGGTGCAATTGTCAAGTCTTTGTCATTATTTTTTTGTTCATTCTTAAATGCTTCTTGGTTTGACTCAATGTTAGGTGGAATATTTTCTTGTTGAAGTTCATTAGTACCCATATTCACTATCCTCTTAGGTGGTGGGAGAAGCAAATTATTTTGAGTGATCTCAACATCCATCCTTGAAGGATTTAATGTGAGAGACTTCTCCTCATCCACTAGTACTACATCCTTAGTGACGTCCAAATGATTTGAATATTCAAACAAAGGAGGGACATTAAAGGTCTTCTCATCCTTAGTGAAATCCAAGATATGTGAACAATCAACTAAAGGAACAAGGTTGGTAGGATGATCCATAGAGGTTTCATGCATTATGATAGAGTTTTTGTTGTTGTTAGATGAAAGCTTATTGTCTACCCATGGAATGTTCTTTGCTGAAGGGAGTTCTTCATTCACTAATGCTTCCTCTTGGCTAGGGAGAGCATTGGAATGGCAAAGTGGTAATGGCTCTTCATTTGCTAATGCTTCATCTTGGCCAGAGTGAGCATTAGAATGAGGGTTTGGTAGTATGATGTTAAGAGATGTGTCAATGAAATCATCCTCTTGCATCAAAGTGTCCTCATGAGGAGGAACAACCTTGTGAGAGGGATCATAAGACCAACCTAAGTTATCATCGCATGTTTTAGCAATAGGTGTCATAGTGGAATGTTCCATAAAGTCATCTAAGGCTTCATCTAACATCTTGAGGTGGTCACTAGTATATATATTATTGATCATGAATTTAGTGAGATCATCCAATATCCCAAGGTATATTCCCATGAAGTTTTTGAAGCTATCAAAATTAGATATATAACAAAGGATTTCATATGTAGAGCACATAGAGAGATCAACATCATGAATGTGTGCTATTTGTTCCAAAACTTGAGGATGTTTATCAATGAATTTAGAGAAATGATCAATGTCTACGATGTATGAAAACAACTCTTCTAAATAATTATCCATGATATATGTCTTCAAATCAATTCAAATTCATATTTTGAAAGCTTTTCAAAATTGGTGCAAAAGACAAGTGCAAAACTATTTGCAAAAATAGCCTTAAATGCTTGATTTTTTGTACTTTTTCGATGCAAATGAATGAAACAAAAGGTGTTGTAAGGATTTTGATTAGGGGAAGAAGATTCTATGTCTGATATCAGTCCAAAATAGAAATAAGATCCTTCACAACACACTCTTGATGCAAATCTAAGATGACAATAGGTCAAAATATATTGAAAATATGTTAAAATAAGCACTTTTTTTCACCAAATCGTGATTAAAAGGAGCATGAAAAAGGGTGTTGTGAGGAAAATGATGATGGAAATCAAATTATATCAGTAATAACAGCCTCTTAATGATAAGATATCCATCACAACACAGTTTTAGTGCCACTTAAGGTCAAACCCTAGTGAAAATATAGCAAAAAGAGGCTATTTTTCACGATTTTTCAACTCCAAGTCCTAGAAAAAGGGGTTTTGTAATGAATTTTAGGGGGTGAAGAAAATAAAATCAATGATATCAATCACCTCAATCCATAAAATTTGTCACAACACAATTGGAGTGCAAACTAGGCCAAACCCTAGGGCCAAAAATAGCAAAAATGTGTAGTTTTTCACCAAATTTTCAATACAAGAGCCCGTTAAAAGGGTGATGTGAATATTTTTAGGAGGGGAAGAAAATAAATACCCTAATAACAACCAATTAATTCAAAAATACCCTTCAAAACACACCTATGGTGCAAATTTAGAGAGTCGATAAGGCCAAATCTAGTGAAAATCATTGTTTTTGAAGCCCTAGGTTTACGATGTTGACTCAAAATGCTATATGAATGCTTTGAAGTCTAATTTATGATAGAAATTAAATACTCTTAGATCTAAAAATGAATTCCAAGCCCTAATTTGCAAAATGCCAATGCAAATCTAATGAAAATACATGAAAATTGCTAGTTTTTTGTTAAAATTTTCTATGCAAAAATACAAATATTTTAAATCTAAATGCAAATTTACACTAAAATGCAAGACTACAGACAAATTCTAATTTGAATGAGCCTCTAAAATTAGTAGAAAAATCTGAAAGAAGATTTTTCCTACTAACCCTAGATTTTGGAATTACTAGGTTTAATGAAGATTGTCAAAATTTCTACAAAACCCAAACAAATTAATGATGCAAATGTAATGCAAATTATTGATTTTTTGTATTTTTCTGTAGTTTATATCAGATCTAATGCAAAAATAATAAATTAGGGAAATTTAGAAAGAATTGATACAAATTAGTAAGCCTAACAATGTAATTGTTTTGAATTTTTCTCAATGCAATAAAATGAATGACTATATGAATCAATGAAATCAATCCAAATCTGAAGACAAACATTCAGCAAGTTGCAATTAAGTCCAAAAACATGGGTTCACCAAAATGTTTAGGGTAAAATTTAGATTAGTTGATGTTTAGGTGTTTAGATGTTTGAATCCTCCTTTCACCCTTAACATTCAAGGACCTAGGGTCGAGTGGCAATGCACTATCATACACTAGGTCACTGTGAGATGTAGGGAAACTTGGATTAGGGTGTTTAATTATCAATTTTCCTTCTCTTATGCTTAATTTACTATTAAAAACCTAATTTGGCAAATGTGACAATAAACAGATGAATTACAGAAAAAGCTCTTGCAGAGGGATATAAAATGTCAAATCACAAAGTACTTGTTTTTCAGGGTTCCGAGACGAAAAAGTCAGGGACATAGGAGCGGGCACCCAAGTCGAAGGCCTATATTTTTGTTTGGATCTAAGAACTCAGTCTGCAACTCTTTCCTACTATTCTAGAGATTTTCCCGTCACGAAACTTGGAGGACTAATGAGCGGGTGCCCAAGTCCAGGGGGTAGATTTTCTTCCTGTTCTATGATCCCAACACTTCAAGATGTCTTCCTATAACTTCACTTTGTCCAGTTCCTCAACCTATAACCTACAACCATAAAAATTTTGGGAGGGGGTTGTGGTGTTTAAAGGCTTGCCTCAGTCAAGCCCCAGAGGACACTTAAGTCTCCAAACACCGTTGTCAGATAGAGAGTGTGTGCCCTTGTGAGGCAGAGGCAAAAACCAAAGGAAATGATGATGAAAACACAATATAATGTCACCTTGTAGTGAAGATCTCATGGGAGGAAGATGCTCTTCATTTCATGATGAAATGGATGCTCAAATCTGCAAACACAAACACATAGATAACACAATTCTGCTCTTGCAACACAATGAAAGCCTTGAATCACCTTCAGACCACATGAACATCACAATTGCCATCTTGTTTCTAAATGAATGCCTAATCATGCTTTTATATGCAACTACAAACACTCCCGCCAAGATTTTGTAAATTCAAACTTACGGTGTCGACCCATAGGACCCAAATAACGGTCACAGGCCGATACCCAAAAATTGGGACTGCCCCAAAATAGGGCAGGACTAGGGTGCGGGCACCCAAGTCACCCCTATTTTGGGCAGGGTCTAGCTCAAGGGGTCCTCCTAGGTCCCATTTGTCATGTTACCTAGGGCTCATTCCATCAGGATGCCAAATTATGAAGTAAGATGTCCTAAATGCAATCAAAAGACCTAGGAGCTAAACCTTATGAGGGAAAAGCCCCCAAGGGGACTTTTTTGACATTATAGTGCCCTTATTTCATATTATTGTGGGAAGTCCCCCTAGCAACTAATTGAAGAAACCTCCTAGGGGGGCGAGGGTTTTAGAAAAGCCCTTGGACTTAACCTCCCACCCACCCTTGATGTCATTGTCAGGTGTGGGGTTTTATTTCGTTAGCCCCCCCTTATATCAGTTTCTTCAATTAGTTGTTGGTGGGGGCATCAGTTCCTTGAGCCTCCATTACAATTTGTTCTATTAGTGTTTTTATGTTAGAAAATGTCCCCTTGGGGGCTTTTCCCTTTTAAGGTTTAGATCCCGAGTCCTTAGAATGCATTTAGAGCGTCTTGCATGTTAATTTTGACTCCCAATGAGAAAACCCTGAAGTCTTATAGCAAATAGGACCTAAGGGTGCTATTTTGATGATCCTCAAACAAAATAGCAGGGTGGACTTGGGCACTAGCACCCTAGTCCTGCCCTATTTTGGGTCTTCCGTAAATTTTAATGTTAGTTTTATGACCGTTATTTAGGTCTTATGCCGACATCTCAAGTTTGAATTATGAAATTCTTACAGGGAATCTTTGTAGTTGCATATATAAGCATGTTTAGGTTTCATTTGCAAACTAGATGGAAACTAGATGAACATTATGAATTTGTGATTTTGATTCAAGTCATTCATTGTGTTGCAGAGCAATACTTTGTTGTTATTGTGTTTGTATTTGCAAATTTGACTCCATCTCCTCATGGCATGAAAAGCATCTTCCTTCCATGAGATCTACACTTCAAGGTGATATCTATTGTGTTTTTGATCATTTATCATTTGGATTTTTGCCTCTATCTCGCAGGGATATGCACTCTTATCTGACAACGCTGTTCAGAATACTTGAATGTCTCTCTGGGGCTTGACCAAGGAAAACCTCTAAACACCACAACCCCCTCTCACACTCCTTTGTGATTGCAGGTTACAGGTACCGAATTTCACGAAGTGAAGTTGCAGAAAGGAGGGTGCAGACAACAAGGATTCAGGATATGAAAGAAAGAGGACAATGGTGAACATTTTGGGACAAGGGCGCTAGTCCAGTGTCCTCCATCTTTTCTAGGGCAGAAATGAAAGATACAGTGCAGATCAGTGTCGAATGGAGATTCAGATTCCGTGATGAAAATTGTACCTTGGAAATGGGCGCTAGTGCTAGTGTCCTTGACTATTTCACATTCTAGATTTCAAAAATGGTAAGTTAATAGTCTTTGTCCTTCATCTCAGTCTGAAAGGATTTGTCATAATTCATTGATTTGCTTACTGTTTTGTATATTTAGGGTTTAAGAGTAATTGAGTATTAAATTGAGACATTGTTTGATACATCTGAACTTCTGCATCATTCCAAGTGGCAACCCAACCTATTAGGTGATTTCTCTCACTTAGTGGAGATTCAACTCAGTTGATATGCCCTTGAATGTTTGGTGAGAAGGGAGGATTTTCCTTTGAAACCTAAATGAAAAACATTTCCTCCCCCTTTTACCCTAAACATTTTGGTGAACCCATATTTTTAGACTTTTTGCACCTTTCTGAGTGTTGTGTGATAGATTTGCATTCATTCATTTCATTGCATTCGAAAAACTACAAAAAAATTGCAAATTTTTCAAAAAATTCAAAAAAAATTACATTCTATGGTTTGAATTTTCACATAATTTACATTAATTTAGTTGAATTTTATTTAATTTATGATTTTTGCATTAAATCTGAAATTTATTTTTCATCATACATTTATTGCATTTGAAAAAATTACAAAAAAAGTATAAATTTTGAAATTTTGAAAAAATTGGCATCTTAGGCTTGCATTTTAGCATCATTTGAATTAATTGGGATATATTAAATTTCTATTATTTTCATTAGATCTGATATAAATTACAGAAATTCATCATTTAATATTCACTTGCATTGCATTTTCATGCTTAAATTGTCAAAAATTGCTTGAAATTGTGCATTTTTCATAAAAACCTAGTTTTGGATTAGTTAGGGTTTGTAGTCAAAATCTTGTTTCAGATTTTACTACCCTTTTAAAACACTCATTAGGACTGATTTCTAATTGTGGTGTTGCATCACAGTGGTTTTCTTGCAAAAATTTCATGTCTAGGGTTTGAAAACCTTACATTTTCACTAGATTTGGGCCTTATTGTCTCTCTAGATTTGCACTAAAAGTGTGTTGTGAGAGATTTTTATGCATTAATTTTCTATTATTAGGGTTATTATGTGCTTTCCCTCCTCAAATTCCTTACAAAACCCTTCCTATTATGCATTTACATTGAAAAATTGTGAAAATTTGCATATTTTAGGTGTATTTTCACTAGGTTTTAACTTGGCATCACTCTAGATTTGCATCAAAGGCGTGTTGTGAAAGATATTGTTCAATAATTGGACTGTTATTAGGCATATTATTTGTTGTCCCTCTTTAAATTCTTCACAACACCTCTTCTCTTAGTGAGTTGCATTGAAAAAAGTTGAAAAATCAAGCATTTTGGATCTTAAACATATCTTGCTGCCTGGGTTTGTTCTATTAGTTTATACATTGAGTGTTGCATGTTATTGTATGAATCTTATAACTCACTGCCCTAATAAAAATATACCTTTTATAAGAAGTAGGAGACTCATGGGATCTAGTTCTCTTGAAGAAAATGATATTCCTACCTCTGAAAATCCATTGAACACCTTCTTTACAAAAGGAGAGACACAAAATTTGCAAGACAGTATACCTCATACAACCACTATGGAAGATCAAGTATTTCACAATGTTGAGGACACTATTGAGGTGGTCACACATGTACCTAATGAGCAAATAAACAAACTTGATAAAGAGTTAGCCAATTTCCAAGCATTTGTTGAAAATGAAAGGATAGCGAAAGAAGCTATACCTATGATTCACAACATAAGAGAGTTCATAAAAGAAGGACAAGATGGTATTTTTATTCGAGGTTTAACACATATAGTACACAATAATGTTCTGATAGTGACTGAATGTGCGAATGGTATTAATAACATATCGTCACCATCTCATACGCAAGTATTGACACCTATACCGACTACGGGAATATCTACATTTACATCAATGATTTTAACTACTAATGCAAATGCTTGTAGTAATGTTACCACTGGTATTGGAGTATCTAATGGAACTAATTCACAAAATTACAAAGCTGTGGGATTTAACTATCAGAACTTGGGACCTAAGGTGACCTCTTCTATGAATAATTACTCTCAACCACATCTCCATCCCACTTATTCTCAACCACCTTCCACTTATCACTATGTTCAACTACCACTCACCTATTCACAACCTCCACTTGTCACTACTCAGGCTCAATCACCTCCACACTTTGGTTCTAATTCCTCACAACAAATTGCATCTCCTAATGATGCCATCTTAAACCAACTTTTGCAAGGCATGACTTTATTACAACAAAAGGTGACAAACTTGACGAATTCTTCACAACCTACTATACCAACTTATAATGCTCGTAATCCCCTATCTTATGCAATCTTGAGAACCCCTATGCCTAAGAAGTTTGAGATTCCTCTCTTTGAAAAGTATAGTGGAAAAGGTGATCCTAATACTCATGTGGCAGTATTCACGGTTATGTGTAGTAATTTCTACTTTGAAGAAGATTTGTTAGCAAAACATTTCCCATGATCTCTTAAAGATACTACTTTAGAATGGTTTTTCTCTTTGCCTTCGAATTCAATACACTCTTTTTCATAGTTAGTAGATCAATTTTTACAACATTTTCAAGCAAATATTGGACCTCAAGTCTCTTTGATTGATTTAGTTCATTGCAAGCAAGGTCTGAAAGAGAAGTTAACTGGGTTTATTAGTCAGTATCAAGACCTTTATGCACAAATTCAATATCAGATGAAGGATGAGGATGTTTAGAAGGTGTTTATTACAAATCTACAACCTAACATCCATGATAAGATTCTCTTGATGAAGTATAACTCCTTTCAACATTTATGTATTGCCCTTCGTGATTATCAGCTTTCATCTAGTCAGTATGAAAACCAAAACTCATCAGTTGGAAATAATAGTGGTTCTCCTCCTCATAAGCAACAAAAGATTTCACATACGCAACAATTTGAGAAACAAGCATGACATGGACTTCTTGACAATAAATAAAACTCTCATAAGAACCACTCAAGCTTCGCACAAAACTTGATAGAGCATCTCTCCAAGAGGCTCGCAAGTTACAAATTTTAGTACGATTGTACTGGTAGGTAAGTATTTATAACCCTTCACCTCCATGTTGTGTTTCCCCTATGATATGTTATGTGTTGTTTAGGCCTCCTAGGATGACCCTTGATACTCTTGTAAAGTCAAGGATACCGAGAGACCGTCTCTATTGTGACCTTTCTTCTATTTGTATTATTATTATTCTATATTGCTTCTCCTCTATTGTCATTGTTGTGTGTTGTGTCTTATGGACATAACATTGTGGTTGGTGACTTGGGGGCACCCTCCTACGTGACTATCCCTAAGGCACTTGTTTCTCCTCTCTTGATTTATTGTTTACCTTCCTCTAGTGGTTCTATCTAGCTGGCAGATGACGAAAAACATATTATACAGATATGGACCTAGTATCCCTTCAGTGAGAAATCAAAAAATGGACCTAGTCCATACATGACAATGGGTTGATATATATTATCTGATGCTTGGCTAGTAGAATCACTCTGTGTGATATTTTGATGTTGTCTTATCGCACTTACAAAACATAACAATATTGTTGCTCTATGCACTTTGTTTTTCTTGGATCTAGCTTTGCATTGTTGTTTATCATGATTATAGGGATGCTAACACCTTTTCTTGCAGGAAATTGTGTGTTTGTGGGAACATTTGGTGATCATAAAGTACATGTCACCTCTTTGGGGCATGGGCTTTATGAGAGCTCATTTTCCCTTGTGTGTTTTCTTCCTACCTTAACGTGCTTGATATCGGTACATGATATCAACCACCTTAAGGTGGGGGCATATATAAGATAAGCTATATGATAATTTTGGTACTAACAAAGCATGTTTGAAGTCCTCTCCAGAGGCAGGATGTTGTATCTCTGAGCAAGTGCACATCTTTCTTTTTTATATTGCAATCACTTAAGCTCTCTACAGAGGTAGGGATGGTGTATTGCTTGAGGAGATTACACATCCTTTCATTTTCTAAAAGTCCTTCGAGTAGGCAGGGAGTGGATCTGAGAATATCCTAACCCTTAAGTGTGTCTTTGGTGATTGTTGTGGTGAAACCTAATCATCAGTGACAAGTGTGTGCCTGTAATGTGCTTGAGATGGCTGTAAACCTAGCAATAGGTTTCTTCCATCACTTGTCTGTTGTGTTTTCTCTATGTCTTCCATGTGTGTGTGTATAGCGTGTTTGTTCCTAAGCATAGTTTCAAGACTGGTGGCGATGAGCTCCTCCAATGCTTTGGGATTTGTATGGCATGTTTGTTCTCAAGTGTAGTTTTAAGACTGGTGGCAATGAGCTCCTCCTACACTTTGAGATTTGTTTGGCGTGTCTGTTGCCCCTCATGCAGTTTCAAGGTTGGTGGCAATAAGCTCCTCCTACATTTGGGTTGTGTGTTTACTTTCCTTGTACTTGCATTTGCATTTCATATATATGAGAAAATGAAAAAGAAATAATCACTGTATTCACTATGTTTTGTGTGTCTTCAATGTTGTCTTCTCTGTGTTTTGCATGTCTTCAATGATGTCTTCTCTGTGTTTTGCATGCCTATCATTGTCTTCAACGTGTTTAGCTTGTCTTCACCGTAATTGGTTGGTTTACTGTGTTTGTTGACTGTACTTTAATGCATGTATTGGCCTTGCATTTATACTATGTACATTAAAGTGGGGGCTTAATGTTATGTCAGAAAATGTCCCCTTGGGCTCTTTTCCCTCTTGAGGTTTAACTCATGGGTCCTTAGAATGCATTTAGAGCATCTTGCATGTTAATTTTGACTCCCGATGAGAAAACCCTGAAGTCTTATGGAAAATAGGACCTAGGGGGTGCTATTTTGATGATCCCCAAACAAAAATAGCAAGGTGGACTTGGGCGCTAGCACCCTAGTCTTGCCCTATTTTGGGTCTGGCCTAAATTTTAATGTCAGTTTTATGACCATTATTTAGTTCCTATGCCAACATCTCAAGTTTGAATTACGAAATTCTTAGCGGGAATCTTTGTAGTTGCATATACAAGCATGTTTAGGTTTCATTTGCAAACTCGATGGAAACTAGATGAACATTGTGAACTTGTGATTTTGATTAAAGGCATTCATTGTGTTACAGAGCAGTACTTTGTTGTTATTGTGTTTGTATTTGCAGATTTGACTCCATCTCCTCATGGCATGAAGAGCATCTTCCTTCCATGAGATCTACACTTCAAGGTGATATCTATTGTGTTTTTGATCATTTATCGTTTGGATTTTTTCCTCTATCCCATAGGGATACACACTCTTATCTGACAACAATTTTTGGAAGACTTGAATGTCTCTCTGGACCTTGACCAAGGTAAGCCTCTAAACACCACAACCCCCTCCCACACTCCTTTGTGATTGCAGGTTACAAGTACCGAGTTTCACATAGTGGAGTTGCAGAAAGGAGGTTGCAGACAATGAGGATTCGAGTTTTGAAAGAAAGAGGACAATGGTGAACATTTCAGGACAAGGGCGCTAGTGCGAGTGTCCTCCATCTTTTCTAGGGTAGAAATGGAAGATACAGTGTAGATCAGTGTCGAAAGGAGATTCAAATTTCGTGACGAAAATTGCACCTTGGACAAGGATGCTAGTGCCAGTGTCCCTGACTATTCTGCATTCCAGATTTCAAAAAATAGTGAATTAATAGTCTCTGTCCTTCATCTCAGTCTAAAAGGATTTGTCGTAATTCATTGATTTGCTTACTATTTTGTATATTTAGGGTTTTAAGAGTAATTGAGCATTAAATTGAGATATTGTTTGTTACATATGAACTTCCGCATCGTTCCAAGTGGCAACCCAATCTGTTAGGTGATTTCTCTTGTTTAGTGGAGATTCAACTCAGTTGATATGCCCTTGAATGTTTGGTGAGAAGGGAGGATTTTCCTTTGAAACCTAAACCAAAAACATTTCCCCCCTTTTTAACCCTAAACAATTGTTCTACCTCCCACCCACCACTACTTTAGAATAGTAGGGGCCCTCCCACCCTTAACTATCATTCCATTCCAGTGATTTTTTAGTGGCTAATTTTCACCAAATGCTGAATAGTTGAAATTGGGTCTTCAATTTTTGGTGACTACTACAAGATATAAGGTGACCTAAATCATCACATTTTTATGAAATTTTAGTTTAGTGATAGTTAAATTACTTGAGCATTTATTTTATTAAACTTCTAAATTCAACTATTTCACCATAATATTTAATGCACAATTAGATTGGATTCACCTAAAGTTTATAAGTGATATTACAAATCTAAATTGATTCATTATTAATATTACATAATTCTCTATTATTTTAAAGCCAAATTTCCAATATTCATTTCCCATCATTGATTTTATCTCTAATCTAATAGTTCTCATTACTTCCTAGGTGCTAAAATGTAACTACACTTTTAAATGTTCATCAAGTGATCAATGGTTCAAAAGAAATTTTAGACCTGTTGAACATTTGAAAGCATGGGTACATTTTAACTCTCAAAAAGAAATGCTAATTGTTGGGTTACAAGACATCAACAATTCAAAAGGAATTCTAGGCACAATGAACATTTGAAAGCATAAATACATTTTAGCTACAAAAAAATAAAGGTAATCATTGAATTAGAGATGAGTTTATAGCTTTGTGTAGGGCTATTATATAATTATTTTATTTATATGGTTTTGATTTAAAATGTTCAGTCCATATGAGATCTAATGATTTATTGATAGTAGATTTGAGCTTCACATCAAGGGGTGGCCCTTGACTCCTCGTATATTATGATAGCAGTGTGTTAAGGATGTTTTCCTTGAACCGTATGAGGGGCCATTGACCCCTTGACCCCCATAAGGGGTGCTACCCCATGACTATATAAGGTAGTGCTACCTTCTTAGCCCTTGCAAGGAGCACTCCCCTTGACCCCATCAATGGTTACCATACTGAAGCTGCTAATTTTTCATAAGAATTTATTTTTTAAAAAATAAAGGATTTGGCATGGTAATAATGCGCTTGCCTATTACTTTACAATATTAGCAAGGATTTTTTATAAATTTCTAGTGATGTAAAAAAATTGCCAATAAAATTAATATTTTTTCAAATAAAAGCAAAGATTCACTAAAAAAAATTAAGATTTTTTCAAAAGAGGAAAGATTCACAAGGATTTTATAAGATTTTTTGGCACCTTAAATTTATCACTAGTTGGTGCTACTTTATATCAACAACATGTGGGTAGCCTCATTTATTTGACTCACACTAGGCATGACATTTCCTATTCCATTAGCATTGTCTCTCAATTTATGCATGAACTACATTGGAAGGGCGTTAAGTAGATTCTTCAATATGTTAAGGGAACACACAATTATAGGATTTACTATGCAGTAGACATTGATATCAACTTGATTGGATACACTAACTCTAACTGGGTATGTGATTCTCAGGATCACAAGTCCATTTCTAGTTACACTTTCTCACTTGGTTCTAGTCTAATACATTGGTCAATCAAGAAGTAGGTTATTTTTTCTCTTTCTTCCATAAAAATTGAGTACCTAGGAGTTGTGAATTCCACCACTAAGGCCCTTTAGCTTCAAAATATTCTCATTGAGTTTAGTATCAAATTTTCCAATCCATCTAACATATTTTGTGATAACTAGAGTAATATTGTGATCTCTTAGAATTGAGTCCATCACTAGCAGGCCAAACACATTGAGATGGGCTCTATCCCTTGACCCCTCCTATATCATGATAGGAGCACATTGGCATTGTTATTCTTGAACCATACAAGAGGGAACTTTCCCCTTGACCCCCACAAGGGGCTCTACACCTTGAACCCACAAGGGAGCACTTCCCCTTTGACCCATTAAGGGGGCACTACCACCTCAACCCCTACAAGGAGCATTCCCCTTGACCTTGTTGGTGGCTACCACCCTAGGCCCCCTACTTTTTCATAGGAATTTTTTTTGAAGGAAGTATTTACCATGGTAATTAATGTACTTGCCTATGATTCACTAAGATTTGCAAGGACTTTCTACAAATTTCTAGTGATGTAAAAAATTGCCAATAAAATTGATATTTTTCTCAAAAAAGGAAAGATTCACCAATAAAAAATATTTTTTCCAAAAAAGGAAATATTTGCCAAGAATTTATAAGATTTTTTAGGGAGCTTTTCTTAAAGTTATCACAAGTTGATGTTACTTTTATCAACAACTTGTGGGTAGCCTCATTTATTTGACTCACACTAGGCTTGACATTTCCTATGTCATTAGCACTATCTCTCAATTTATGCCTGAACTACATCAGAAGGGTGCTAAATGGATTCTCTAATATGTTAAGGGCACACACAATTACATGACTCACTATGCATCATGCATTAATATCATCTTGGTTGGATATACTAATTCTGACTAGGTACGTTATTCTCAAGATCACATGTTCACTTCTAGTTACACTTTCTCACTTGGTTCTAGTCTGATATGTTGGTCAAGCAAGTAGTTTACTTTTCTCTTTCCTCCACAAAAATTGAGTATCAAGGGGTTGTGAATGCTACCGCTAAGGTCATTTGGCTTCATCATATTCTCATTAGCTTGATATAAAAAAATTTAATCCATCTATCATATTTTGTGACAACTAGAGTACTATTGTGATATCCCATAATCTAGTCCATCACTAGTAGACCAAGCACATTGAGATCCATATGCACTACATTCAAGGGCTCATTCATGGATAGATCATTGATCTTTTCTATTACCTAACTTTAAAATAGCTATCCAACATCTTCTCTGAACCCTTCACCAAAACCAAGTTTCCTCATTTATGATCTTTTATAGGGGTGTGGAAGGATACATCTTAGGAGTTGGCTAGTCCTCTTCTCTTATCTTTCTCTTTATGTATGGGGGTAGCTATGCCCTCTCTTCTTTGGGGAGCTAGCTAGTTCTCTTCTCTCTTATCTTTCTTTCTCTATTTGGGGGTGGCTATTCTCTCTGTTCTTTGGGGGTACTTCTTTTTGTGGTGATTTTTATGTACATGGGTACCTCATTATGCTTCATTCTCAGGACCCATCTTTTCATCCACCTAATCTATGCTTAAGGGTGGTGTTAGTGTAGCTTTTCAAATTTCCTTTATATTTGGGGGTAATTCTTTTTCCTACACATATTATTAAGTTTTCTTAGGTTATTAGACATAGTAATTATGAGGATACATGGCTTCCTCCATGAGTGACATGTGTGTAACTCTTACTATTCTTGGGTAGCTAGAGTTATGTGTGTAATTGTTAGGTTCTAACTCTATTTTCCTATTTTGATTCTAGAGTCATCTATATACACAGTTTCATTTGGTTTATTTCTTGGATAATTTCTTGCTTATGTGAAGAATCTAACAATTTAGTTCCACGAAGTGGAACATCTTTTACACTATAATTGTTTTGACAATTGTACACTATATATTTTATATGTCCACACTTGATTTTTTCACTTAAGTTATCATTAGTGTTCTTTTCCTCTCATCTTTGTACTAGTTTTAATGCATCCTCCATGTTCTTTGAGATGTTTAAATACTTCATTATTGTTTAGTGGACTATTACCATGCTATCTATTTACCCACATCTTTCTTTTACATGAATTTCCTTCTTAGTATGGGAACATCTCGACTTTGGTGATTTTTCTCTTAGGAAACTTTTAAGTTCAACTTTCCCTTTTGTCTTATTTATGCAGGCCGTATTCCATCATATAAATAATTTTTTTCCTCTTACATTTCATTGATTCCTTTTCCTATTCATTTAAGCTCATGAACTTTTGTTTTTCTTCTTTTTTTTAACTAATTTTTAAGATTGAAATAGTGCTTTATTTTTAAATGAAACACTTAAAATTTGATGATTATGTTCGGGAGGAATGAAAGTTTAAGAATTATTATTTTCAAGATAGATGTAGTGATAGGTTTTTTTATTTTTGTTCAAATTAAGATTTTCATTTTTTAACCTATCAAACACTATTTAAATATAGATTGGATACAATTATTCCACAATAGATATTTTATGAATTTTTGTAATGTAATGAAATCATTGTGTTTACTTTGTAGTATTTTTTATTTGATTTAATTATATCTTTTACATAACACAAACTTTACTTAAATTACACTATTTTACTAATGTTAGTATAGCTTTTACTTAAGTATCTTGATGCGTTTTGTAATGTATGTGTATAGGTTTTTGGATAGAATGCTTTTAACTCATTGAAGAAATGTGGAGGTGTATTATGACAAGAAAGGATTTGGGGGAGCCTAGTTTGAGGGAAACAAGATTGGATTACATAGTGTGAGAGGTAGTGGTTAGAAATTGAGTTTCTTGATTAAATATGACAAGTTTGTGACTGATAATGAGGCAGCAGAGGTGTTGGTGGAGGAAGTGTGCATTAAGAATATAAGACCCCTTCCTCCTATGTAGTTGCCCATGACTTGCTCAACTAGGGCTATATTTGGAGTGTAAGACAATGATTGCTGGTGGAGCACGACATCATCTTCAATAAATTGGACGCACATTTGAGCAAGGAGGATCTCTTCTCAATCTACCTTCTCAAGACTTTCACTATAAAAGCATATGCTCACTCACATTTACGCCTTGCTTAGCTATGGAATAAAGGAAATTGGAGCTTGCCTCCCTCCCATGCTTTTTATATAGCATAGCTCTTTCAAATTTTGCTTTTAGATGGGTCGAGGAAAAACATATGGTTTGATCTATGTATTGTGTTGTCAATAATTTAACGTCATTTTTTGTGTGTGAGGACTAAATTATCTTATGTGATTTACTCAACTAGGGCTATAGTTGGAGAATATGACAATGATTGTTGGTGGAGCATGACATCATCTTCAATAAATTGGATCCACATTTGAGCAAGGAGGATCTCTTCTCAATCTACTTTCCCAACACTTTCACCATAAAAGCTTATGCTCACTCACATATGCGCCTTGCTTAGCTATGGAATTAAGGAAACTAGAGCTTGCCTCCCTCCCATGCTTTTTATATAGCATAGCTCTTTCAAATTTTTCTGTTAGATGGGTCAAGAAAAAACATATGGTTTGATCTATGTATTGTGCTGTCAATAATTTAACATCATTGTTTATGTGTGACGACAAAAAAATCTTATGTGATTTGCTCAACTAGGGCTATAGTTGGAGTGTATGACAATGATTGTTGGTGGAGCACAAAATCATTTTCAATAAATTGGACCCACATTTGAGCAAGGAGGATCTCTTCTCAATCTACTTTCCCAACACTTTCACCATAAAAGCATATGCTCACTCACATTTGCACCTTGCTTAGCTATGTAATATAGGAAACTAAAGCTTGCCTCCCTCCCATGCTTTTTATATAGCATACCTCTTTCAAATTTGGCTTTTAGATGTGTCAAGAAAAAAAATATGGTTTGATCTATGTATTGTGTTGTCAATAATTTTAACGTCATTTTTTATGTGTGAGGACAAAAAAATCTTATGTGATTTGATCTCCATATTGTGTTTATAGTAATTTTAATGTTATGTTGCTTTAAGTTGTTTTCAAAATTCCCTGAGGGACTAGTCAAACTCAAAATCAAGTCGCTTGACATCATAAACTATAAAAAGGATTCCATTTCCATTTACATTTCCTTATTGAGTAGATTCCTATCATCTCCCTTGGACGGCGTAGGTAGTTACACGCGGCCAGTTGGAGGTCCTCCTTTTTCCCCGCTATACGAAAGCATTCGAAGGAAAGCACTAGGTATAGTGACCACTTTAAAATTCGGCTGATTGTGGGAGAATAGATTACGCGTGTATTTATTAGGCATTCTTCCATATCATGCGACAGTTTTTAACATGTTTCCAGCTGCAGGCCAAAAGATTAAACGGAGATGTTTTGTTTTATTCTCTCCCGGTGCAACGTATTCTAAAAAGCAGGAGAATCTAAGGACTTTGTCGGAGAAATGAGGCCACTATAGGAGCCATTTAATATTTTGTTTTGCAAAATAGATATTCACTTTTTTGGGTTATTTTTCAAAAATAATATATACTCTTGATTTCCTCTCCTTTTATTGCTTTTTTTTTGGGTTACAATGTGACAATGTTTAGTATAAAGAGGTGATACGTGGTTGATGTGTATTGTTTACAGTGAGGACCACTTCTAATGTAAAAAGATAGTACATTGACCATAATGTGCCAACTCTTTAAGCTTTATAATTGTTTATTGTTAAGATTTGAACAAAACACTTGAATTTATATCATGAAATAAAATATATACATATATTTGATGTTAAGTTCATATCTACTAGACCTTAACCCTATATGCTTCACTTGTGAGTAATGTTGCCCCTTGTTAGGAGAGAAGAATTTTATTTTCAAATGAGAAAATATTCAATGAGAAAAAGGTGTTCCCTAGTTATGCCATCCTCAAGGTTCAAAAATTCTGTTGTTGCAGTTGGGCCATGGTTGACCCATGGGTCACTTTGATGGACTAGATCCTCTTACTCGTGTAACTTTGGAGAAAGACATCCACTAGTTTAGATGTATAATCCCTTGAAATGTCGTAATCTATTATATAAAGGTAAAGTTGTTTATATCTTTGTAATCCAATTGTTTCCATCAAAAAATTGAGAAAATATTTATATTATATTGTTTTTTCCATTTATTTAAGTATTATTAGATTTTGTATTGATAAGTTGTTTCATGCTAAGATCAAATAATAAATTTGAACTTATCAATTTGTTTATTCAAGAGGACCTAGTGATTGTGAGGGTTAATTTTACTCCCTTAAACTATTACCTAGTAAGTCAAATAACTTTGAAATTTGAACACCATTATACTTGGCTAGTTAAAGGCTTAAGCTTATTGTTGGGGTCAAGGTCATCAAATTTGCGTTTGCATTAGTTAACTATCTTTGTAAGGTTATTTTTAAATGTCAAAGAAAGCGTAGTTGAAACATGTGTATCAAGTCATGTATTTTTATGCACCTTACAAGTCACTAGTGTTTTGATGTGAGTTATAAAAAGGAGTAACTTTTGCCTTTTTGGTAGCTAAAAATAACAATCATTAACTTCACAAGTAATACATAAAGGTCAAATAAGTAATGGTCCTTTATTTCACAATACACTAATCGCTATTGGATCTCACTCAACTATTGGGTCCTCTGCCCTATTAATGATGACATCAAAACTATTACCGATTTTTATAACATAAAATTGTAATAGTAAAACTAGAATACTAATGGTAATTCCTATTTAGGTTATCTTATAATCATTATATTGTGAATTGTATTCTTATTAGAGATATTTAAAGCTCTACCCCTTGAAAGTGGATTATTATTCTCAAGCATTATCAAGTATTTGTAGGATATTTCCTCTTATCTTGTTCTCTTGTGCAAGTTATTTCATTACAAGGTAGATCCACCTGACCATATTTCTAATGACAAGGATTTTTCATCCTCTACTTTAGATGATGAGAGTGATGATAAGGATCACCCTCCCTCCTCTCTTAGAGCATTCTAAGCATGCATGTAACCTCCTTCCAACTCTTCTATATTTGGCCCACTTTGGGCTAGATAGACTTTACAAGTTGTAGGTGATTGGGTTGGGGACCATTGGGACATTAGGAAAACTCAATCATAGTTCTAAGCATCACCTCATGTTTTAAATCATCACCTCTTCATTTGATCTATAATTTTTTTGGGAGTCATTAGACATTCTTGAGTGGGATGCAACTATGCAGGAGTACAATTCCTTGATGAGGAATCACACTTGGGATTTAGTCCCTCTTCCTGAGGGAAGAAAATTTGTTCAATGTAAGTAGATGTATCAAAATAAATATTCAACAGATGGGTCAATTGATAAGTTCAAAGCTCGCTTGGTCACTAAGGGATTTTTGCAAGTTCCTAGCATTGACTACATTAAGAACTTTGCGCCTATTGGAAAGATGAACTCAATCTGACCCACTCTTACTCTTTACATTGCACATCATTTGGAGGGTCACGAAATGGACATGAAGAGTGAATTTCTTCATGGGGATTTTGAGGAGGAGATATACATGAAGTAAGCATATGGTTTCCAATAGGTCTCTTCCTTTGTATGTAGACTTAAGAAATCTATCTATGGCCTCAAACAGACCCCTTGGGCATAATATGCCAAGATGGAATCCTTCATTCTCTTTGTTGGATTCACTCAGTGTCATTCTAATGTAAATGTCTACATATTGTGATAAGATGAGACTCTCTTATTCCTAGTTTTGTTTATTGATGACTTACTAATCACATGGAGAGCTCGTCATCCTCTATTACAATAGTGAAAACTTCCCTCCATGATAAGTTTATGATGACCAACTTGGGTCTACTACACTATTTTCTTAGGATTGAGATCTCTTAGTTTTATTTTGGAATTTACATTACACAATCTAAGTATGCACTTGATACGGTCTCACATTTCCATATGGTCAACTGCAAACCTACCTTGGCTCTCTTTCTCTCTAGAGTTAAACTTGCAACAAAGTGTTCTTCACCTTTGGTTGATTCTAGTGATGTTTTTAGTGGCTAATTTTCACCAAATGGCAAATAGCTGAAATTGGGGCTTTAGTTTATGGAAAATAGTACAGGATATAAGGTGACCTAAATTACCACATTTTTATGAAATTTTAGTTTAGTTCTAGTTAAATTGCCTAAGTATTTATTTTATTAAACTTTTAAATTCAACTATTTCACTACAGTATTTGATGCACAATTAGATCTGATTCACCTAAAGTAAATATAAGTGATTACAAATCTAAATTGATTCACCATTAATATTACATAACCTTCTATTATTTTAAATCCATATTGCTAATATTTATTTCCTATCATCAATTTTGTCTCTAATCTAATAGTTCTCAATAGTTGATGCTACTTTATATCAACAACTTGTGGGTAGCCTCATTTATTTGACTCACACCAAGTTTGGCATTTCTTACGACATTAGCATTATCTCTCAATTTATACATGAATTGCATCAAAAGATCACTAAGTGGATTCTCCAATATGTTGAGGGCACACACAATTATGAGATTCACTATGTAGCATGCATTTATAGCAACTTGGTTGGATACACTAATTCTAATTAGGTACATGATTCTTGGGATCACAAGTCCATTTCTAGAACCACATTCTCACTTGGTTCTAGTCTGATATGTTAGTCAAGAAAGAAATAGTTTATGTTTGCTCTTTCTTCCATAAAAATTGAGTATCAAGGAGTTGTGAATGCCACCACTAATGCCCTTTGGCTTCAACATATTCTCATTAAGTTTAGTGTCAATTATTTCAATCCATCTAGCATATTTTTTGAGAACTAGAGTACCATTGTGATCTCTCATAATATAGTCCATCACAAGGATACCAAACACATTGAGATGGGCTCTGCCCCTTGACCCTTCCTATATCACGACAAGAGCATGTAAGGGATGTTGTTCCTAAACCCTGCAAGGGGGAATTGACCCTTTGACCCCCATAAGGGGAACTATCCCTTGACCCCAACTTCACCTTTAACCCCTTGAGGGGCCACTACCCTCTCAACCTCTACAAGGAGAACTCTTGTTGACCCTGTTGATGGCTACCACATCGAGGACCCTACTTTTGCATAGGAATTTAATCTTTTTAAAGGAAGGATTTTGTATGGTAATTAATGCACTTGCTTATTATTTGTCAAGATTAGCAAGGATTTTTTAATAAATTTCTAGTCATGTAAAAAAATTACCTACTATTGTGATCTCTCATAATATAGTCCATCACTAGTAGACCAAGCACATTGAGATCCATATGCACTACATTCAAGAGCTCATTCATGGATAGTTCATTGATATTTTCTATTACTTGACTTTAAAGTTAGTATCCAACATCTTCTCTAAACCATTCACCAAAACCAAGTTTCTTCATTTATGAGTTTTCTACGGGTGTGGAAGGATGCATCTTGGGGGTTGGCTAGTCCTCTTCACTTATTTTTCTCTCTATATATGGGTGTAATTATGCTCTCTCTTCTTTGGGGGGTTGTCTAGTTCTCTTCTCTCTTATCTTTCTCTCTTTTATTTTGGGGTGGCTATTCTCTCTATTCTTTGGGGGTGATTCTTCTCTTTAGAGGGATTTTTATGTACCTGGGTACCTCATCATGCTTCATTTTTTAGGACCCACGTTTTCATCCACCTAGGTAGTGTAGGTTTTTTATTTTCCTTTATAGTTGAGGGTAATTCTTATTGCTACACATATTATTAAGTTTTCTTAGGTTTTTTGACCTGGTAATTATCAGGATACATGGCTTCCTTTATGAGTGACATACATGTAACTCTTTCTTATTCTTGGGTAGCTAGAGTTACTCCCTCTCTTCGATGCATTAGCCACCTCTCATGGCCATTTATTTGTCTTCTTCTAGGTTAGTGTAACCATCAATTTGGTATATCCAAGTAGGTGTAACTCCCACCTCATTCTATTATTTAGAGTCAATCCTCCTATTGGTTGTATTTGCCTCTCTTAGTGCTATATACACAACATTCTTCTGTTATATCTGATGATTATATATATAGTGCCCTTCCTTATGCTAGTTTGAAAATCTTTGGTACTTGTTAGGTTCTAACTCTATTTTTCTATTTTGATTATGGAATCTATATAAACAATTTCATTTAGTTTATTTCTTGCATGTGTCATGGATAGTTTCTTGCTTATGTGTAGAATCTAACAATTTGCTTCCACCAAGTGGATCATCTTTTACACTATAATGGTTTTGACATTTGTACATTGTATTTTTTATATATCCACACTTGATTTTATGACTTAAGTGATCATTAGTGTTCTTTTTTTCTCAACTTTGTAGTAGTTTTAATGCATCCTCCATATTCTTTGATATGTTTATTCTTCATTATTTTTAGTGGACTCTTAGTATGCTATCTATTTACCCGCATCTTTCTTTTACATGAATTTCCTTTTAGTATGGGCACCTCTCGACTTCGGTGATTTTTCTCTTAGGAAACTTGTAAGTTTAACTTTCCCTTTTGCCTTATTTATGTAGGCCTTATCCCATCACATAAATAAAATATTTTCCTCTTACATTTCATTGATTCCTTTTCTCTTTTCGTTTAAGCTTATGAACTTTTGTTTGCCATCTTTTATTTTAATGAATTTTTAAGATTGAAATAGTACTTTATTTTTAAAAGAAACATTTAATTAAAATTTGATGATTATATTTGGGAAAAATGAAAGTTTACGAATTATATATTTCAAGAATTATTTTCATGATAGATGTAGTGATAGGCTTTTTTATTTTGTAATGTAATGAAATCACTATGTTTACTTAGTAGTATTTTTTATTAGATTTTATTATATCTTTTACATAACACAGATTTTACTTAAATTACACTATTTTACTAATTTTAGCATAGCTTTTACATAAGTATCTTGATGAGTTTTGTAATGTGTGTGTATAGTCTTTTGGATAGAATGTTTTTAACTCATTGAAGAAATGTGGAGCCTAGTTTGAGGGAAGCAAGATTGGATTACATAGTGTGAGAGGTAATGGTCAAAAATTGAGTTTCATGATTAAATATGACAAGTTTGTGATTGATAATGAGAAAGGAGAGGTGTTGTGGAGGAAGTGTGCATTAAGAATATAAGACCCCTTCCTCCTCCTATGTAGTTGCCCATGAATTGCTCAACTAGGGATATACTTGAAGTGTATGACAATTATTGTTTTTTAAGCACGACATCATCTTCAATAAATTAAACCTGCATTTGAGTAGGGATGAACTCTTCTTAATCTACTTTCCCAACACTTTCACAATAAAAGCATACGCTCACTCAATCTGAGCCTTGCATAGATATGGAATAGAAGAAACTAGAGGTTGCCTCCCTCCCATGCTTTTTATATACCATACCTCTTTCAATTTTGGCTTTTAGATGGGTTGAGAAAAAAAAAACATATGGTATGATCTATGTATTATGTTGTTAATAATTTTAACGTCATTTTTTATGTGTGCAAACAAAAATATCTTATGTGATTCAATCTTCATACTGTGTTGATGGTAATTTCAATATTATGTTGATTTAAGTTGTTTTTGAAATTAGATGAAAGTCTAGCCAAACTCTATTCTTTCATGGATTTGTTTCATGGACACCCATTTACTCTAATATGTACATGTTTTTTTTTTTTTAAATTTGAAAAAAGTGAAAACTCACCCATACTAAATTGATGAAACTAAAAAAGTTTTACAAGAGTAAACCCTAGAGAAACAAAATACAAAAAAAAAACATATTGGAGGCTAACACCTTAAATTAGAGGCTAACACCTCAAACCAAAACCCGTCAACTGTAACCAAAATATATATTGTATTGAACTTCTAATGATTCAATTACTAAAGACAATGTTTTTGTTTTTTTTTTTAAGAAAAAGGTGATAAGACACCCATAATATTACTTAAAGTGTTTTTACAGAAAATAGCATGGACGCCATGTCTAGGAGCATATCCAAAAATACAAGAGAATGGCCCTTAACAGACCTGATAAAAAATAACAAAACCAAGTCCCCAAAAAAACAAAAGAATCCTCAACCTGAAACACAGAGAGTAACAGCAAGGAAGAGGATCCCCACACCGTCGAGCATACCACCAAAAAAGAACCCCATAAAACGTCATCCAGAACAACTACATCAACCGTGCCACCCGAAAACTATGGAGCAAAAAAAAACAATGACCGCTAAACTAAACTCCACACACCCCATTCATGAACCACCCTCCCTTGTTTCAGAAGCACCTGGGAGGACAAACTGTACCAAGGGGATGTTGTCATCTCTATCATCATTTTTGTCAACCTCATCGTCATTGTCATAAGCTTCAAAGTAATCCAAGGGCATGTGAAGAGACTAGTCGGTAGCGCCACCTTGTGTTTGGAGAAAGAGTAGGTATAGGCGCTCAACTCCCAGTCTAGGTCATCTATGCAAAGGGAGTGTAGGCTTTATTGTAGTGCCCTAAAGATGACTTGAATTGGTGTTGAAGCCCTCAAATTTTGAATGTTGAACATCCCACCGACAAGGGTATCTCCCTGATGCAAGTCATAGTCTCTTAACGTGGGACACCATCTATCCACTGAATTTAGCTGGTTATAGAATAGACCTGTGGCGATGGCATGCATGTACTCCCCGTCTTGCACTAAATCCATTATATTTGACAAGATGTGGGAGATAATATCTGAGTGATAGAGAACCCTACCCTCATATCCTTTCATCCACCTATTTCTAGCAATATTCCTTACAGAAAAGAGCTAAAGTGCAGTCGCATTCAATTAAATTTGTCATATCTTCTGTCTGCCATTGATCCTGCAAAAAACAAGACAAAAGAGCTGGGTGAAAGTAAATTTGAAAGTGACTGGAAGCCATCGGATCAGCAATAAAAATAGTCTTTGGGACGATGACATAGGAATGCCCGCGCGGGATGAGATCCTCTGCCATCTAGCTGGGAGGACTTGATACGGCGCTGATCCAGATGTCTTGTCACTAACTAATGGCCACCTTCTTCCCCACCTTCTTCCCTTGCCCTGCAATAACTTCTCACGTACTTACCAGGGTGACGTGGCTCTGTTTGTGAAAGCTAAGGATGGCTAAGAATCCATAATTCCATACTTCCTCACCAACGGATCCTGACAAAGGATTTTCCACTAGGTGATAGATCCTGAGATGACATACCATTGAATGGGGATTAACATGAAGAAGACTCAGGGCTGTTCGAAACATGTGAAGAGGAGGACGATGTAACGCGCCACCTGAAAGCCATAAATGGAATGAGCGATTCCCAAACGTGCAAGAACATATGGCTTTCGTCTGCAATGAACCCATACAATAGGCGTTGGGGGAAAACTGTTCTTAAAACACGCTGTCATACATGTTGGTTAACATTGTCACGTAACTGTAGGGGCGAGGACCCAGTAGTGGTGCACCCTAAGTTCATGCCTCTCAAAATTACACATGGCAATTTCAAATCACTTCAAAAATTTTACAGCAGCTTACTTGGCAATGCCCTTCCTTATAACTAAGGTTTCAGGGCCACATCATCAAATATGATGCCACATCAGCATGCTTTTTGTTGAGGTGTCAAATAGTTCCCCAAAAAAAAAAGGGTGGACCAATAGGTGTGCATTAAGTCATGTTTTGTTGTTGGGATGATGTGGCATCACATGATTGGTTGCTTTTTAAATCTAAAGGGCACATTTCATTCAATTATTAGTACTTATAGTAACACTTAACAACCTTAAAGTCACAACTACTAGTACTAAACTTCCAAAAATATTGGGCCTTAAATGCACATATACTATCTCAACCATTTGGAATTATCTCATCTATTGGGGCTTTTCCCCTATATACTCATGCCCGGACAAGTGACAAATGTAATCAACAGTTGAGTCTGATGTATTGGTATTTTACATCGGCTCTCTGCGTTATTTAACAAGATGCATCTACCTTCTACAAATATTTTGAGGAATATAAACTTGAGGTTGCTTTTAACCAGAAAGAAAGATAAAGGCAGAGCTTTTAACCAGAAAGCTATAAAGGTGAATATACAACTCTAACATCAACACAAGAAGTTCACAGGCTCCCAATCACAAAAGAATATTGAAAATACTATACATACACAAGAATTCACCACCTTGAGATAAAATACCAACAGATAGATTATTCAAAGCAGTGAGCGAAATTTAATAACATCCAATGACCAGAATATACAAATACCATTAACATCAGCAGAACAACATTCAACTTAGGAAGAACTTAATTTCAAATAATCACAACACAATGTACATGATCAACCAAAACTCCACTGTATTAACTGTATTTCATATATTATAGAACCCATAAAACAAAATTTAACTATTACCCTACCCAAAAAATAAAATTTTTACCAAAAGAAGTCTCCCTGGTTAGACCAGCGATTCAAAATATATAGCTGAGCTCAACCATAACTGTTTAGAAAAATCATAATGACTTCTTGAAACAGCCGATTAAAAGATTGTTTAAATGGTCATAATAATAAGGGGCCCTCAAGAGCCAATAGTTTTAGAGCAAATAAAAGATAACTTGAAAATATGAAATTTTAAATTAATTCAAGATCTGCAAGTCCGTGTCACCATCGTCCACCTCATCCATGTCTTCATCTTCCCTTGACTGCTCGCCTTCCTTAGTGACACTTTGCGCTACTTGAGGTACCTGTGCTTGCAATCTGGCTTTATATGCTCTGTATTTGTTGATAACAGGTGTTAATAACATGGCAGGTGGAGATCCGGTCATGCTAATTCGATGCTTCCTTTTCATGATGGCCCTGTCGGAGTCAGTCACCTTTCGATGTATCTCCTCAATACCATTTTTGCAAGTGCTAATGTAAGCTGCCATCTTAGAAAGCCTGTCCAACGACTCCTCTATAATCGTATTGTAGTTTTCTATATCCTTTGTCACCACCTTCTTGAAATTCTGCTTGATTATCTTGACATCCAACAACTTTTCATCATCAGACCCATTGGCTTCTACATCCAAAGCAGCAAAGTCTCTTTTAATTCTCATCATTTCTTTGTAATAAATTGCCACTGTCTTTCCTATTTCTTCTTCAGTTGCTGTAACTATGCAAATATTCCATTCCAATGCATCAGCCCACACAGCAGTATCTAATTCTTTGGGGTCAGCTATGACTTCTTCAGCCATTAGGATACCAGGGTCCATGTTGGCAATTTCTTGCACTTCCTTAGAAATTAAGTTCAAAGTGTGGTGATGACTTCAGACCTTTTCAAATTCTACTATTAAAACTTCTCTTTTAACATAGATAGAATCAAACAATTTCACTACTTCCTCAATAAATATTCAAGACCATCAAATATGATCTTCTCAGTCCATTGCTCCATAGCTTGCCTTAGAGACACAGAAGTTCTAATTTGTTAAAGTAGATTTGGGTCAAGAGTGGAAATATTGGTAGTGGAGGAAGTTCTAATAGAGGGAGTAATTATCTCCTTAATTGAATTAGCGAAGGAGGATAGAGAACTTACATGCGCTAGCAACTTCAAATTTTCATCCTGCAAATCTTTCATTCTTTTAGAAATGTTGCTCACTGAATAGCGCATGTGGTACAAATCACCCTCGATGTTCAATGGTCCTAGATCCACTCAGCTTACTCTGAAATCAGCGTCAGTTATTTCATCTTCATTCTTCTTGATTAGTGGATCTGCAATCTCCAAGAATTGATTTCCTAAGGTGGCATCAATTACCATCTTGGACATCCTTTTTGCACGTTTTGATTTTGGTACCATCTGCAACAAACTAGCAATAGTATTGATGCTATCATTGGATGGAACATTGTATCTCTTTTCCTTTTGAACTACCTTCTTTAACCAATTTGGAGATGAGATTGGTGCATTGGCAGCATCGGTAGTCGCCACTATTTGTGCAGGATGAGAATTCTGCCCAGGGATCTCTTTTTGTTGTGGGGAATTAGGTGGACTGAGTAATGAGTGCAATAAATTGTCTCCCAATTGTGAGAAGATAAAAGAATCAGAATCACTTGCCTGATTGTTTGATGAGGGCACTGTTGTCTCTCAGATTTGCACCCTTGCTAAGTTGTAAAATTTGGCAATCTGAAGAAACATGGGATCTTTCCAGGTCTGTGGGTCACCTGTGTTGGAAAGAATCTCCGGAGAAGGCCGGCTTCCTAGCTGGTTATTACCTAAAATCTACTAGATTTGCAGAAGAAAAAGGAGAAGGAATGCTTTTAAAAATGAAAGACAAAACTGAAAAACTTGAAAATAAGGGTGATTCACCAAACTTGATAAGGTATAATGAAACTCAGATCTGCATACACTTGGCCACAGACAACAGAAAATAAGACCTACACAACCTATCACTGTATGTTTGCAAAAGCACTTCACAAAGAGGCCTAACTGCATTAAAATCTTTAAAAAAGGAAGCTAAACTTCATAATTTAAAGTCCTATAACACTCTAAGACATAGTTTGCAACCTACATAAACACAACTTCTGTAGAAAAAGTGATACTGAAAAACATAAGATAGTCACAAGGAAATAAATTATCTCACAAATGACTTGTTCAAACACTTAATAACACCCAATACTGCAAGACAAGAAGGCAAAATCTAACTGTCAGTGGTATCCAAGGTGTTCTTTGTATTTCATATGCCCAAAGAGTTACAAAAACATACTCAAACTGAGTAGGATTCAGAAAAAAATCACTAACTCTAGAATGTATATGGAAAGAATTCCTTATAAAGAGTCAAATGAATGACTATATACTCTCCAAACAGCTGCAATCAGATAAAGATGAGCCATCTCCATTTTCGTGTATCTCATAAATGTACCCAAAATATATGCTAAAAGTCCTCAAAAAGGGTCTCCAAAGCAGAAATGGTCAAGGCATGCCATCAACTATCATAAAGGCACCTAAAAATGTCTTTGAATGCCTTTAAATGATATTTAAGGCCATGAAAATAAGTCAAATATGTGCAATAGCTCCCCTACAACATCATAAATGTTTGGATATTTTCACACTAAATGAAATAAATACACAATTTCTGCATTCATTTAACATTGACTAAGTGATTTATAATTTTATCACCTTAGTTAATGTTTTACAATCGAAAATTTATACAAACCTATGTAGAAAATAATGACATTTATGACAACATTTAATTCCCTGATTTTGTATGATTTAGGGTCAATTAAATGTCGTGAAAGGACAACAAAGTAATCAAAGAGACTTACTTTGTCATTTGTGATAAACTGCCCAATGTTGCCTCTTCGCATTTTATTACAGACAATAAGGTAATTAATAACTAATTACTTTGTCGTCTTTTTACAACATCTAATCTGTTCCTAAACTATGTACAAAAAATGTCATAAAAAACGTCCTCATAGCTCCTAGGCAAAAAAGACATGACTCACATACACTTGCACCATATCTCGCATCTCATGGCTATGCCAAAAACACCTTATAACCCCTAGCCATTCCTACGTTCACACATTTCTATCATCATGATGCGAGGTCCTAAGCAATATATTATAAGGTGCCCCTTATGACTCCTTATACATATGTTTCAAATAGACAACATACCCACTCTATGATCTCAACACCAACATGCCTTATACCTACACTTCATCCACTTTGTGACTCTATCATGACATATCTTGCAAGATATAATACTCGTCCTTGTGTTTTCATAATGCATTTGGCTCAACTTGGAAAGAGAAACAAAAGGCATAAAAAGTCTCACGGCTTCCTTGTATCATCACTAGGTTTGAACACATGAAGTCTTCCCCATAGTGCATAATGGAGGGTAATGATTTGCAAATCAAAAGTCAAAAATACAAAAATGAAATTAGGTCTATTCGACCCTAAAAAGAGGAAAAACATAAAAAACATCTCATTTGTATTTTATTTTTACTCGTTGCCCTGCTCGACAGCCGCCATGGAGGAAGGGTTTGAAGCAAGCCTCATCATTTTCAGTCATTTGCTGAGGGATTTGATGCAGATTTTTAGTGTAAACAATAAGGTGAGTTACATTTTTCTGAGATTTTGATCCTCTGAAGTCAAATCTGGGCCAATTTTTTGCTTTTCTAGCTGCGTTTTGACTGTGTTTTGATGCATTTTTTGTGGTTTTGATGGCCGACCACTGTCTTGCATTTTGGCAGTGTTGAGGTCGTATGAAAGTCGCTTGAGGAGAAGAAAACATGATTTTACATAGTAAATGGGAGAACCATAGAGGTAATTCCTCACTGTCAACTTTCTCTCATTTCCTGTGTTTTACTTTGAGCTTGCAAAGTTACTTTGAGCAGCACACTGCAACATGATTCCTCAGTTCTTTGAAATAATTTGCAAAAAACTTCCCAAACTCTATATTTGCTGCAACTGATGATCTCTTCCCAAGCATATTGTTGTTTCTGAGATTTTCATGTGGGTTTGCAAAGAAAATTTGTTTTCACTGTTTATGTTGAGAACACTTGCTTCTTTCCTTGTGCACCATACCTTAACCTATTAAAAGTTATTCTGAGAAAATAAAGTGACCTTGCCATCATCACTACCTGAGACAAGCATTGTAGGCTCTATGCATGAAAAAAAAATCTACACTCCATGCTCGTTTTTCATGCCCTTCATACTCCATAATGGCCTGACATGTTCTCAATCAAACTCTATGCTTGATACAATATTTGCATTGTTGAATAGCTCCCCTTGTCGAAGTTCTGCAATGACCCGCAAATGACTGTATCTCGTAAATGTTGTGAGAATAGACTGGAATTCCTCAAGGCCTGCATGATAGCCCTCCCTGACGATACTACTCCCATCTCTTTCTTTTTGAGAACCACTATCCAATTGTTCTTGCAAGGGATGAGTACCATGTCGTCTTTTTTGCAAGTAACATTGTTGTAAATCATCAAACTGTGCAAATACTTGTCCCTTCCTTGCAATTGTCACTCCTTTTGGAATGGGCAAAACCTGGGAATCAGAACCACAAAAAGAATTTCTCTTTTCCATGTTGTGAGAACTAGATTGCACTTTAATTTTAGACCTTTTCTATTGTAATTTCCCTGACATAAGACCACCATGCCCACCACGAAAGAAAGTTGCAAAACGATTATTGGTGCTATCAGGTGCAGCATGTCCTAGTGAAGTGGCCATTGGGTCATCTAAAAGCATACATAGTTTCATGGAGTATTGTTCTCTGGCTCTGGATAGCTCCAATCTTCATTTCTCCACAGTGGATATATCCTCCTTAAAATACTGCAAATCTGCTTGTACCTCCTATTTATGTTGCTTCAAATGTTGCAAGAAGTCATGAAGTATCTCCATATTTGTTTCAGCTTCCTCTTGGTAAACTTCAAATTCTGTGAATTTTGATTTTTTTTTTAAATTCTTGATCTTAGAAGAATTACGAAGCCTTGTTGGAATTAAGGAACTTAACAAGGGGTCCTCTTCAGAAGTAGAACTTGTGTCAGAAGCAATTGGATTATTCCCTGCCTCAAAGAAAACTTTCCTTTTGCAATTGTTCAACCTACTATTCTTCATACCATCAAGACCTTTAAACTCATTGGTAAGCACTTTTGTCTCTATGATTTCATTCACAGATCTCAAAGTCTTCTCTCTGTCACTGAATACTGTTATCCCTTGTTTTTCATTGTATCTTAGGGTAGAGGTGATGACTGCATCTTTGTCCAGGCTGCTACAGGATCTTTGATAGTTTCTTTTATTCGAAGAGATAACCCTGCTGGGGTTTCAATGTATATTTTCTCTCTAGGATCTACATGCTTATATCACAATGTTGCCATAGCATTAATTGTTCTTTACTAGCAGTGATTGACTATCTCCATGTTTGATAAATGTGAAACCTATAGACTATCATGATAAATGCCTATTTGATGTTTATCACTGTGCCTTCATATTGCTGCACCTTCTTGAGACAATCAAAAGACATAGTCTTAAACAAAGCTTCTGAGGATAAAACAATTGGTGTGAAGAGGTATCACATCTTGTACAGGAATTTGTTGTATAGTATCCTATTGCTTGCCTTGAGTGTTTCTCTGATTTATAACAGCAATTTTATGATTGTTTTTCTTTTATTTATAACAACAATTTTATGACTATTTTTCTGCTGCTACCACAATTGTGACTTTCACCTTCCGTTATGACTATAATCTTCTTCTTCTATGACTTCATGTTTCATATGCAAAGGCTTTTCAAGAGGTTTTCCAAACATCAATGAGACCTCCTATTCAAAGACAAAAGGCCTGAATGCTTTTGTATTTGGTTGTCTCAAACATGGCCTATTCCTGACTGTCACAACTGCCCTTTTCTCTATTTTTTAGTGTTTTGAAGCATCATGATCTTTACTCATTGATTGTTGACTGCCCCTTCTTCATAGTCTGTTGTATAACTATTTCTTTCTAACACTATACTGCACCTATGAAGTACCAATTATGCTTCCTACAGTAGATGTATTCGTGGCTCATACTTGTACAATTAATCATGAGTTCATGTACCTTTCATTTGCTGCTCTCTCTTGATAGTTGACTGTTGTTAGCATGCAGTCATCTGAGCACAAGATGTTACTTCTAGTTTATCTCTGATGGATGGATTTATTGGACAATCATTTAACTATTCTAAACTATTTGATGCTACAATCAATGAGATGATTGTCTCTATTCCTTATTGCATATACCACTATCTTCTTGTTGTAGCATTCATGCACTTCTTGTGACTTTGCATCTTTGTTCTGTAAGTTCTCTTATGATTGTTTCTCACCTTTATGGCAGTTTGTCTTGCATTTGTATATGGCATATGAAATGTTCTGTAAGGACTATGAGCTGGGCTCAACCCTTGTGGGAGTCACATTTCCTCCACTCATAATGGAACCTGATGAATCAAACAAAAACATAATTACACCTGCATCTACACATGAAGCAAACTCGTTAGAAAATAAAATGCATATTTTGGATGTGTTTGATGACTGATTGTTCGCTAGGACATCCAAGGTATACATTTCTTGTTTAATGCAATTGAGGAATAGTTTATACACGTATGGTATAAGACCATTCATTGCTTAGAGCATTTCTCTAACACCATTGTTTTTGTCAGATAGAGGAACCAGGGACGACATGAAGCTAGGAAGGACAAAGACGACTTGGGGTGATAGGACAACAGGCCAGAACTAGAACCAGTCATTCTCAGGCAATGACTGGCCTCTGACCCTACATGCACATTACTTTATTTACTTATTCATGTATAGATTGTTCTTCTATTTCATTGAATAAGGTAGTTAACCTTACGGCTTGTGTGAGATGATGAACATTTTACATTCAATAAAGATTATTTATTTTTTGGAAAGGATTTTGGATAAACCCTTCTTATGTTACATGCACTTGGATAAATGTAGTAAACTAATAAACATAATCTCCTGAATTATTTCATTTATGCACTTGAATGTAATGTATGAAGGACCAGATGAGATGTACCTTACAAGTTTTGAATCAAAACTCTACCTGAATGAGCTATAGTGAAATTTAGGTAACAGGCACATGGTTAGACTTAGATGATAAGGCTGCCAATCTGGTATTCCTTTTTGTGACTTGAACATCTTGTTCACAGGCAGTCTTCAACTTGCCAAACTCCTCGAGTGGACCTTCATCCTCACCACTTAGTCACGAACCAACTCTTTGTATAGCTGGATCTAAACTGGATGCTCTTCTGTGTGAGGTGGCAGTTTGGGACCTGGCATGATTTTGAGAGGCTGAATCCTAAGGTGTCGATGAGCTAGTGCATTCCCTAGCCTTTATTTGCAACCACTTTTCAGTTCTCCTTAAAACATGAAATGATAGTAACATAATATCTGTAACTTCCTTCGCCGACCATTCTATTAGGGGTGGGGGTTCCCTAGGCACTGTACCATATTCTCCACTCAAAAGATCTGAAAAATCATCAATTATATTTGGGACCTGAATATTGAGCTTGAAAGCACGGACCTGATCAACAGTCAACCTCATCCACTTCCTTTTCTGAACTTCTCTTTCGTCAATATAGTCCTCCCAAAAATCTTCAAGCTAAGGAATGTGTAAGTAGGAACCCCCTCTGTGCATATGTTCCTTTATAAAAATTTTACTGTCAAATGATACATGAGGAGACAAACTATGAAGAGTAAACTCAAACAACAATTTGTCTACATTCTGAGTACCTTCATTATTTTTGCAAGAATAGAAGGACAAAGACACAGGAAAAGAATACCCTTTCTTTTTCATTACCTGATATTTGACATTAACCACAGCCATTTGGTGGCAAACTTCCAGTAATACTAGATAGTCGGGGGGATACCGAGGCAATTTTAATAGGGCATTTTCATAACCCCCAATCTTTAAATATGAGAAGCAGTCAAATTGAACATAGACACTCCCAAATTTTGTGACCAATGAAAATGCTTCTACAAAAAATCTCTTTTCTATTGAGCCATCAATTCTTTTAGCTAGCAACATAGAAAATGCATCATTCACATGACAAAAATCCTTCATACCTTCATTTCTTTTCAATTGAGGGAAAATTTGATACACAGGTGTGCTCACCAAAGAACTACTCCAGGTCCTCAAACTAGGCCAAGCAGCCTCTTTCTGAGCCAAGATGTAGATCAATTGAGAACACATGTGGAAGGTTGTGCTTCATGTAAAATTCATCAATTGCTCATGTAGACAACCACTAATGATTCTTGGCCTGTCAATTTGGTGATCTCCACAAATTAACAAGATAAACCTGCACATCCAGAATTCAAAAGCATCTGCCTCAGGGCTGCCAATTACTATGTTCAACAGGGTTATCATATCTAAGATTTCTTCCTTGAAATGGCTTCTTTTCAAATTACCAGGCAGCCGAGACTTCCCGGTCTTTTCTTCTTCCAGCCAATTTTTGGTGACACATGTACAACACCGGTCTTTCTTCTCATTGTAGTAATTCTAGGCCGAGGACACAGAAACATCAGCGTTATCTTCGTGTTCTTCCAAGTCTAGAGCCAGAGCAATAGATTCAAAATCAATTTTAGCCACCACAGTACCATTGGGAGTTTTTATCTCCTGAGAGTCTGGAAAATAACCATTGGCGCATGCAACCATTAACTCGGGACAATCCATAGCAAGCGGAAAGCCACCAACTTTATGCAGACTGCTGCTGACAATTTTCTCTGCTAAAGGAGTTCTTTTCTCAGACTATATTCTTCCCCAAAAATCATCTAAATCAACATGGCCCAAATTCATAGCTCTTACCCCAGATAGACCATTCTCTATAATAGAGGCTACAGGAGCTCCGTGGAATTTAAATTTCATTTTTGTATGCTCTAGAAACCAGGAAACGAGAGACTCAGAGATATGTGTGGATCGCAAAGAATGAGGCAACATGCTCACAAAGAATTCCTTATGCAGATACATGGGAAATAGAAATTTCTAACACCTCCAAGAAGATATGAAGCCTTTATAGAGAGGGAAAAGTTACCAGCTTTACTAACTTGCAATAATAAAACTGAGCTAAAATTCCACACGTAGCGAGCTAGCCGTTTGTTCCTCTGCAACACATTCTTTGGCTCATATTATCACCTTATGCAGGCCTTTAATTCAAGTCACTTCTCATGAACTCCCCTGAGAAAGACATTAAATTTTGGCAGCGAATTTATCATTGAAAATCATAAATGCATGCCTCGACTTTCCCTTTGATAAATGTGCCACTATGTCCGCACGTACCTCAAATTGAATGGATAATGACAAGTGTCATTTCTTCATACAACATGCCAATGCAGCCAATGCTACTTAGGAAAGTGCACCATGCGAAGTCAGCGAGTCAGGCAGAATATGAACTTTTGAACTAGGAGTCAGATTCAAAACTTCAAAGAATCTCTGACCTCTCGACTACAAAGGAAAGACTTCTTACAGAGACTTAATAAAGACTCGGGGTACTATAAATTCAAGGTGAGTAGGCATGTCGAGTGATTCAAGAACTTATGAACCCACCGACTTGACTTCAAGAATACAAAGGATCGCCAACAGACGAAAATGAGTAAGTAAAATTGACCCGAAGGAAGAAATAGGTGAATAAGGCCAATGAAAAACCATAAGGGAAAAACAAAGAAAGAACCTAAGGCAACAACTGGCTCTAATTGGGGACAAGGACTCGAGAGGATGCAGAGAAGCCAGGTAAAACATGGAGAACAAGCCTTATTCCAAGGGCAATAGAGTCACACCAAAAATGAAACAACACATGACAAAAATGGGAAAACAGGGAAAGAAACTATGGTACAAGATCGGACTCAGAAACCTTACCAATTGCATATTTTCAAATCTTGCCCATTATAGGCAAGAGATAATGGTGTTCCATTAGGATATGCCAATAGAAAAGTGTTCTCCCACAACCTCTGATTTTAAAGGGGCCTTCCCATAGAGAATCAAATTTCTTGTGTGCACCTTTTGGTTCTCTTCTCCTATCCCATAAGAGTACAGAATCCCCCACAAAAAAATCCTTTGCTTAGCCCTTTTGTCAAAAATCTTCTTTACAGTCTATTGATGCCTAGCAATCCTAGCTGGTGTAAGTACAAAATTCTCTTTTCTAGGGCTGACTGAAACTATTCGTCTTCAATTGCCTTCTACAGATTTAATGCAGACTATTCCAAGGGAATAGGAATTGCACTGTCAATGCCATAAACAAGCTGAAAAGGAGACATACCAATTGCTCTTTTATATGTTATCCTATCAGCCCAAAGAGCATCATACAAATGTTTATGCCACCCTTTCTGATTTTCTTCAACTAGCTTTTTAACGATAGAGATGAGGTTTTTGTTGCTAGACTCCGCCTGGCCATTACCTTGTGGGTAATAATCAGATGAATGGGATAAGCTAATACCAAAGTCATAATAGAAGAGAGTAATTTTTGTAGAGGAAAAACTTGAAGCATTATCAGTCACTAGCTTCTTAGGCACACCAAATCCAACTATATTATTTTCCTTGAGAAAAGCACAAACTAGCTTAGAGGTAGTACTCTTTACTGGTATAGCTTCTACCCATTTGGTAAAATAATCCGTTGCAGTCAAGATGTGAGTATGTCCAGCACTTGAGCTAGGATTGATTGGTCCAATGAAGTCTAAACCCCATTGCTGAAAAGGTTCATCTATGATTACTGGCCTCAAAGGCAAGGTAGTTAATTGTGGTCTGCCTATAAATCTTTAACACTTTTCACACTTTGATACCCATTCATAAGCATCTTTAAACATCCCAGGCCAATAGAAGCACTGTCTCAATATCTTGAAAGTTGTTACTGATGCAGAATAGTGTCCTCCACAAGCTTCATTATGGAAAGCTTCTAGTAACTTCCTCTATTGATCCTTGTCTACACACCTCAGGAAAGTTCCATCAACTCCTCTTTTATACAAATTACCTTCCCAAATAACATACTTGTGTGCTTTGAGCTTCAGATTTCTCCTCTCCTTGGCCAATAGGTGGGATGGACAATCACCATAGGTTAAGAAGAAATATTAGAGAACCACTCATCAGTGTTGCTAGTGAAAAGAACCAAGGGTAGTTCCTCTTTACCTTCCTCCTTACTTTCAGCAATCATCTTACACAATCCTTTACCTCAGACCAAGTTAGTAGGTTTGATCTCAACATCATATTCTTTCACTTTAGCAATCCAAGCTCCCCTATTGTTACACCTAATTTCTTGCTAAGTTAATATACTTTTTACCACAGATTTTGGAACATATACCACATTATGTGAATGTAGGATGTGAAACCCGAAGCTCTTCAGTGCCTTCACCACTGCATATGCATGTTTCTCCAGAGCAGAGTATTTAAGCTCATAGTTCTTCAACGGCACACTCATGAAAGTGATGGGAGCTTCAATTCCTTATTCATTCTTCTATAATAAGATGGCTGATAAAGTATGCTTAGAGGCGTAACAATAGATAATAAAATCTTTCTGAAAATCAGGGTGCACAAGTGTGGGTGCGTTAGCAATGGCCCTTTTTATGTCCTTGAATGCCTTCTTCCCTTCAACATTCCAACTAAAGATAGGATTATTCTTCATCATTTCTACAATGTGTCTAGTCAACTCAGTGAAATTAGGAACAAATCTTCTCAGAAAATTTACCTGACCGAAAAAGGACCTCGTGTTATTCTTAGTCGTAGGTGGACTTAACTGTTGAATCACCTTGACTCTCTTTGGATCAAATTTTATCCCATCCTTTGAAACAATATGACCCAATAGCTTTCCTTCAATGACTGCAAAGATTGACTTCTTAGGATTCAAGGAAATACCATTTTCTCTGCATCGTTGTAGAACCACTTCTAAGTCATGCAAGTGATTAGATCTTTTCTTGGAGAAAACTGTCAGGTCATCAAGATACACTACAATGATTTTATTTTTCAAATCGCTGAAAGTCAGGTCCATTGCTCTCTGAAATGTGGCTCCAGCATTAATGAGACCAAAAGGCATCCTGTTATATGAAAATACACCAATGGGGTTAGTGAAAGCTGTCTTATGCTGATCTTCTTGGGCCACCTCAATTTGGTTATATCCTGAAAAACCATCAAGCATAGACATCATCTCCAAGCTAGACACAGTTTGTAAAATATGATCCATAATTGGCAAGGGATAATTATCCTTTAGGGAAGCTTGGTTCAAATTTCTGAAATCAACACAAATCTGAATCTCCCCATTTTTCTTCCTAACAGGCACAATATTTGCCACCCAGGTAGAGTGGTGGATAGGGTAGATAATTTTAGCCTTCAACATTTTGTCAATTTCATTGAAGATGGCTTCAGCTATTTTTGGATTATAAGTCCTTTGTTTTTGCCTGAAAGGTATGGTACGAGGCTTCAAAGGAATATGATGCTGCATTTCTCCATTCCTAAACCTCTTAAGGTCAGCATAACACCAAGCAAAGACATCTTTGTATCTAGTAAGCAAAGAAACCAAACATTCTTTTTCTTCTTTAGAACAACATCTACCAATACACACAATCTTTGGATCAATGTCGGTACCAATATTCACCCTATCATAATCAGCTGATGTTGCTATTGAAACTTTATTCTTCTTTTTAAGGTATTGGTCATGTCGATTAAAAAGATTTTCAAGAGAGATCAGCCCTTTAGGGATCTTATTTCCTTTCAGTTGAATGACTTCTGAGCGTGAACTATCAGGGGACTTCATTTCTTCCTCTAGGACATCATTACTGCCTTCAAAAAATATACTGGCAAAAGATTCAGCCTTTTCAAGAAATAAAATAATTTGCTGATCAGAATTGAAAACTTGCTAGTGATTAACATTGTCAAGGACATTGGGTCTATACACCACTTCAATCCTATATGGTTTGTTTTTGAAATTTGGATGCGACAGAAGGAGGGATGCTGAAACAGCTAAAGAGTCAGCCCTGGAATTTTGTTCTCTAGGTATCGCCTCTATGGAAAAAGCATCAAATTCTTCAATACAATCCCATACCCTATTACGATAATGTCTCAATCTACCATTTTTGAATATGTACAATTTCCTTACTTGCTTAACAATTAGTTCAGCATCTCCTTTAACTTTCAGTTGTTTTATACCCTTTATTTGGCCAATTGGAGTCCTAATAATAAGGCTTTGTATTCGGCTATGTTTTTTGTGTTCTCAAACTCTAGTTTGAAAGTAAAAGGGAAAGAGTAACCATCAGGTGAAATCAAGACAACCCCTGCCCCACATCCTGCAGTAGAACAACTCCCATCAAACTCCAAAGTCCAAAACTCATCAGCCAGTTTAGGATTAATTAATTTCATATTCTCATCTTCAGTAGATGTACACATGTAAGTGCATGGTCCAGTTTGCACAAACAGAATGTCTGCCCTAGGATCTCCAGATTTAAGCACGGTAAACTTAGCTTTAGGTTCAAGGTTAAGGAAAACTTTCTTCCCATCAACAGGTATTAGGGCATGCGACCAATCCATTTGAATTTCTCCTCCCGGGTCTTTATAGAAACTATGACTTAAGAGCATCCCATAACTGGTAGGTATGTCTGCCACAAGAATAGTCAACTTCAATTTTTTCTTTGGGAAAGTAGCTAAGGCAGTTTGGGCATCTTTAATCTAACCCAACATAGGTACTGAGGAGCCATCCATTGAAAAACATTTTCGTTGTGAGGGCGTATAAAACAAACCTAAAGCTTTAGCAACTTGCACATGCATAACATTCTCTGAGGCCCCAGAATCAATAACATAATTATTGAGTTTAAAACCAGCAATATAAAGAGAGATATAAAAGGGCTCTGGCTTGTTAAGAGGATCTTGGGGACCATTGTCTCGAGAACTAGAGTTTGAACAGTTTTGGCTTTTCACATGTATTTCGGCATCACTAGATACTTGAGTATTACAATGGGAAGGGGAAGGTTCCTGTCTGACATACTTAACTAGTCTATCAAGTTCAGATGGGTTAAGTCTCAAATACTCGGCTTGGGAAATCTCAATCTTAGTATTCTTACATGATTCTACAATATCAAATGAATTTGAGACATGAGTTTTAGGAGATGAAGTAGACGGTACCTCAGCTGCTACATGTTTGGTTGGCACCTCCTCAGCTTTCTTGGCATTGTTTTGTCTTGTCAAGATATACTTAGGGGTAGGATTCAAATTATTGGATTGGCCTTGAGTATTTTGACATCTCTGTACTTGCTGGCCTTGAGTAAACATCACACAGTTAGAATTGTCCATTTCAGTATATACATCTTCCCCATCCTCTTCATCTGATTCATATTCAAAGAAATTCACACCAGCATCACCGGGTGTGGAAGGTTCTTCTACTAGTGGTTCTTCGATGTGTTCATTCATGGACAACATCTACATATACCGCATCATCTCGGGACAAGAGGCTCCATCATGGTTGGATGTGAGATGAAAATTGCAAACCATATGATTACTCTTACTCGCTGAAGGTCCTTCAATAGCTAACCTTTGATTAGGGTCGGGCAATTGCAACATCCTATTATAACCTCCTTGAGGATTTTGCATAGGACCTTTAGGCATCTGGCATTTCAGAGTGATAATGTCATTGGCCATTCTCTGAATGACTGGATCAGTAGAACTGGTTACTGTAGATTTACCAGTTTGTAACTCTCTTTTCCATTTCACTGCAATAATCAAATCATCTTCCATAGTTACAGCCAGTGCTTGTACGGCAGCCAAGTTAGGGACTCCTTGTCTTTTAATGGCATAGCTGACATCCGGTGGCAATGAAGTGATAAAGAAACACATCATTAACCCATCTCTAGGTCTAACATTTGCAGGAATTCTATTGGCTAGTCTGTTGAACTTAGCTACGTACTCCCTCATTTGCTCCTGAATCTCCTTCATAGTGGACAATTGGGCTACTAGTGTATGTTCATTATCAGTAGTTTTAAATCTTTCTTCGAACCTTTGCCTCATTGTAGCCCAATTGTTAATAGAAGCATTAGGAAGGTGGTAAAACCACTCAGCAGCTGAGTCAGCCAGCGACTCAACAAATAGCCTGATGGACACATCCTCATGTTGAACCCCCAAGATAGAACATGTAGCAAAGAAGGCATTAATGTGCTCTTCGGGAGTGACTTTTCCATCACCTCTAAACTTAGGTAAAATTTTACCTGACCCTCTTGGAAGATCATGTAGGTTAGCACCAAGGTTGAGCGGTCCAATGGTTGCGCCCCATGGAATAGGAGGAGGCTGTGGATGGGCCATATTTAGAGGAAGGAAATTTACTTGTAAGGGTAAGACAATACCATGTAAAGTCAAGATTTGGCAAGATGAACCAGCGGCAATTCTTGTGGGTGGAGGAGAGGATGGTCTACTCAAGGACTTGACTTTTCTTGTGGGAGGATAAGGAGCGAAGTTCAAAGATTGGAGCAAATCAAAGTCAATATCGGCTATACCCTTTTTTCTATCCCCTTATGTATATCTTTTCATGTCCCACTTCTACAGATATATAATATAACAATTAAGTAGAGTTGCCAAACCACTTACTGGTTATTGTGGGGAAGAACTAGCCTGGAAGGATTTTGATTCCTTGGTCTAGCAGCAGGATTTCTTAGCCTATTTTCAAGAACCACTCCAATTTTCTGAGGCTTTGCTCTTCTTAGTGTAGGAACAATCTATCTGATGAAAATTAACTCATGAGCATTAGCAAAACGACTTGCGTTTTCTTCTATAATTTCACCAAGTTCTTCTTCCACTTCTAGTACTTCATTAACTTGGTGATACTACTGATTAGTTCTTCTGGTTTGCCAGGCAACAAGCCTAAGGCCAATAATAATATCTTCTTGGTCTTCTACTAGCTAATCAACATTAGGCTACAAAACTGGTGCACATCTCCCGCACAGAACCATAAAATCCAATTAAGCAACTCATAAAGATGATATAACAAACTTTGATCTTTCCCTAGTAGAGTCACCAAAAATCTGTTGGTTAACAGATTTGTCACCTAACTCTATATACTCATTCTCGGACAAGTGACAAATGTAATCAACAGTTGAGTCTGATGTATTGGTATTTTATACCGGCTCTTTGCGTTATTTAACAAGGTGCAACTACCTTCTATAGATATTCTGAGGAATATAAACTTGAGGTTGCTTTTAACCAGAAAGAAAGATAAAGGCAGAGCTTTTAACCAGAAAGATATAAAGGCGAATCTACAACTCTAACATCAACACAAGAAGTTCACAGACTCCCAATCACAAAAGAATATTGAAAATTCTATACATACACAGGAATTCACCACCTTGAGATAAAATACTAATAGATAGATTATTCGAAGCAGTGAGAGAAATTTAATAACATCCAACCACCAGAATATACAAATACCATTAACATCAGTAGAACAACATTCAACTTAGGAAGAACATAATTTCAAATAATCACAACACAAAGTCCATGATCATCCAAAACTCCACTGTATTTCATATATTATAGAAGCCAGAAAACAAAATTTAACTTCACCCTTCCTAGAAAATAATTTTTTTACAAAAAGAAGTCTCCCTGGTTAGACCAGCCATTCAGAATATATAGCTGAGCTAAACCATAACTGTCTAGAAAAAACATAATGGCTTCTTGAAATAGTCGATTAAAAGATTGTTTAAATGGTCATAAAAATAAGGGCCCCTCTAGAGCCAATAGTTTTAGAGAAAATAAAAGATAACTTGCAAATATGAAATTTTAAATTAATTTAAGATCTACAAGTTCATGTCACCATCATCCACCTCATCCATGTCTTCATCTTCCCTCGACTGCTCGCCTTCCTTAGTGACACTTTGCGCTGCTTGAGGTACTTGTGCTTGCAGTCTGGCTTTATATGCTTTGTATTTGATGATAACAGGTGTTAATACCATGCCAGGTGGAGATCCAGTCATGCTAATTCGATGCTTCCTTTTCATGATGGCCCTATCAGAGTCAGTCACCTTTCGATGTATCTCCTTGATACCATTTTTGCAAGTGCTAATGAAAGCTGCCATCTTAGAAAGCCTGCCCAATGACTCCTCTATAATCGTACTGTAGTTTACTATATCCTTTGTCACCACCTTCTTGAAATTCTACTTGATTATCTTGACATCCAACAGCTTTTCATCATCAGACCCATTGGCTTCTACATCCAAAGCAGCAAAGTCTCTTTTAATTCTCATCATTTCTTTGTAATAAATTGCCACTACCTTTCCTATTTCTTCTTCAGTTACTGCAACTATGCAAATATTCCATTCCAACGCATCAGCCCACACAATAGTATCTAATTCTTTGGGGTCAGCTATGACTTCTTTAGCCATTAGAATACCAGGGTCCATGTTGGCAATTTCTCGCACTTCCGTAGAAATTAAGTTCAAAGTGTGGTGATGACTTCGGATCTTTTCAAATTCTACTATTAAAACTTCTCTTTTAGCATGGATAGAATCAAACAATTTCACTAGTTCCTCAATAAATATGAGACCATCAAATATGATCTTCTCAGTCTATTGCTCCATAGCTTGCCTTAGAGACACAAAAGTTCTAATTTGTTGAAGCAGATTTGGGTCAAGAGTGGAAATATTGGTAGTGGAGGAAGTTTCGACAGAGGGAGTAATTATCTCCTTAATTGAATTAGCAAAGGAGGACAGAGAACTTACATGCACTAGAAACTTCAAATTTTCATCCTACAAATCTTTCACTCTTTTAGAAATGTTGCTCACTGAATAGTGCATGTGGTACAGATCACCCTCGGTGGTCGATGGTCCTAGATCCACTCAGCTTACTCTAAAATCAGCTTCAGTTATTTCATCTTCATTCTTCTCGACTAGTGGATCTGCAATCTCCAAGAATTGATTTCCTAAGGTGGCATCAGTTACCATCCTGGACATCCTTTTTGCACGTTTTGGTTTTGGTACCATCTGCAACAAACTAGCAACAATATCGATGCCATCATCATATGGAACAATGTATCTCTTTTTCTTTTGAACTACCTTCTTCAACCAATTTGCAGATGAGACTAGTGCATTGGCAGCATCAGTAATCGCCACTATTTGTGCAGGATGAGAATTCTACCCAGGCATTTCTTTTTGCTATGGGGAATTAGGTGGACTGAGTAATGAGTGCAATAAATTGTCTCCCAATTGTGAGAAGATAAAAGAATCAGAATCACTTGCCTGATTGTTTGATGAGGGCACATGGTCAACGTTAGATGATAAGGCTGCCAATCTAGTATCCCTTTTTGTGACTTGAACATCTTGTTCACAGGTGGTCTTCAACTTGCCAAGCTCCTCGGGTGAACCTTCACCGTCACCGCTTGGTTGCGAACCAACTCTTTGCAGAGCTGGATCTGAACTAGATGCTCTTCTGTGCGAGGTGGCAGTTTGGGACCTGGCATGATTTTGAGAGGCTGATTCCTTATGTGTCGATGAGCCAGCACATTCCCTATCCTTTATTTGCAACCACTTTTTAGTTCTCCTTAAAACATGAAATGACAATAACATAATATATGTAACTTCCTTTGCCGACCATTCTATTGGGGTAGGGGTTCCCTAGACAATGTACCATATTCTCCACTTAGAAGATCTGAAAAATCATCAATTATATCTGGGACCTGAATATTCATCTTGAAAGCATGGACCTGATCAACAATCAACCTCATCCACTTCCTTTTCTGAACTTCTCTTTCATCAATATAGTCCTCCCAAATATCTTCAAGTTGAGGAATGTGTAAGTAGGAACCCCCTCCGTGCATATGTTCCTTTATAAAAATTTCACTGTCAAATGATACACAAGGAGACAAACTATGAAGACTAAACTTAGACAACAATTTGGCTACATTCTGAGCACCTTCATTGTTTTTACAAGAATAGAAGGACAAAGACACAGGAAAAGAATACCCTTTCTTTTTCATTGCCTGATATTTGACATTAACCACAGCCATTTGGCGGCAAACTTCCAGTAATATCAGATAGTCGGGGGGATACCAAGGCAATTTTAATGGGGCATTTTCATAACCCCCAATCCTTAAATATGAGAAGTAGTCAAACTGAACATAGACACTCCCAAATTTTGTGACCAATGACAATGCTTCTATAGAAAATCTCTTTTCTATTGAGCCATCAATTCTTTTAGCTAGCAACATAGAAAATGCATCATTCACACGACGAAAATCCTTCATACCTTCATTTCTTTGCAATTGAGGGAAAATTTGATACATAGGGGTGCTCACTGAAGAACTCCTCTGGGTCCTCAAACTAGGCCAAGCAGCCTCTTTTCGAGCCAAAATGTAGATCAGTTGAGAACACATGTGGAAGGTTATGCTTCGTGTAAAATTCATCAACTACTCATGTAGACAACCACTGATGATTCTTGGCCAGTCAATTTGGTGATCTCCACAAATTAATAAGATAAACCTGCACATCCAGAATTCAAAAACATTTGACTCAGGACTGCCAATCACTCTGTTCAGCAGGGTTATCATATTTGGGATTTCTTCCTTGAAATGGCTTCTTTTCAAATTAGCAGGCAGCTGAGACTTCCCGGTCTTTTCTTCTTCCAACCAATTTTTGGTGACACATGTATGACACCAGTCTTTCTTCTCACTGTAGTAATTCCAGGACAATTACACAGAAACATCAGCGTTATCTTCGTATTCTTCCAAGTCTAGAGCTAGAGCAACAAATTCAGAATCAATTTTGGCCACCACAGTAGCATTGGGAGTTTTTATCTCCTGAGAGTTTGGAAAATAACCATTGGCGCATGCAACCATTAACTCGAGACAATGCATGGCAAGCAGAAAGCCACCAGCTTTATGCAGACTGCTGTTGACAATTTTCTCTACTAAAGGAGTTCTTTTCTCAAATTGTATTCTTCCCCAAAAATCATCTAAATCAACATGGCCCAAATTCATATCTCTTACCCCGGACAGACCATTCTCTATAATAGAGGCTACAAGAGCTCCTTGGAATTTAAATTTCATTTTTTTATGCTCCAGAAACTAGGAAACAAGAGACTCAGAGATATGTGTGGATAGCAGAGAATGAGGCAACACACTCACAGAGAATTCCTTATACAGATACATGGGAAATAGAAATTTCTAACGCCTCCAAGAAGATATGAAGCCTTTATAGAGAGGGAAAAGTTACCATCTTTACTAACCTACAAGAGTAAAACTGAGCTAAAATTTCACACGTAGTGAGCTAGCCATTTGTTCCTCTGCAACACATTCTTTTGCTCATAATACCACCTTATGCGGGCCTTTAATTCAAGTCACTTCTCATGAACTCCCCTGAGAAAGACATTAAATTTTGGCGGTGAATTTATCATTAAAAATCATAAATGCATGCCTCGATTTTCCCTCCAATAAATGTGCCACTATGTCTGCACATACCTCAAATTGAATGCATAATGACAAGTGTCATTTCTTCGTACAACATGCCAGTGCATCCAATGCTACTTAGGAAAGTGAGCCACGCGAAGTCGGCAAGTCGGGAAGAATATGAACTTTTGGACTAGGAGTCAAAGATTCAAAACTTCAAAGAATCTCTGACCTCCCGACTACAAAGGAAAGACTTCTTAAGGAGACTTAACAAAGACTCGAGGTACTAGAAATTCAAGGTGAGTTGGCAGGTCAGGTGATTCAAGAACTTATGAACTCGTCGACTTGACTTCAAGAATACAAAGGATTGCCGACAGATGAAAATGACTAAGTAAAACTAACTTGAAGGAAGAAATAGGTGAATAAGGCCAATGAAAAACCACAAGGGAAAAACAAAGAAAGAACCTAAGGCAACAGGACATCAACCAGCATGAGCTCCAGCTAAGCCTCGACGGTTTCTACGTTCCCTTTCAACCATGTCACCAGCTGACAAGGAAGGTCCTGTTGACCAAGGAGGAAAACATCCACTTCTTTATCTTGATCTATAGTCAAGTTTGAAAAATAGTCTACCACCCTATTTCCCTCCCTGTAAGAGTGGGATATGATATAATTGTCGAAAACAAATAACAATGTGACCGCCTATTGAAGGATGTAATTGATTTTCCAATTATCTGAGCCCTTGGATTTCAAGGCATTAATAATTATTAGGGAGTCCCCCTCAATCCAAAGATCTTTAATGTCAATCTCTATCACCATGAGAAGACTGGGCACCAGTGCCCAGGCTTCAACTTCATTGTTAGTTCCCTTTAGGATTTTGGTCGACTTGGCTACCACCAAAGACCCATCCCCATCTCTGATGACGCATTCTATCCCAGAGAGGCTCAGATTTCCTCTACTTGTACCATCAAAGTTTATCTTGGAAAAGGGCCAAGTAGGGTGAATCCATTTGATACATTTCTATCTGGGGGTTGATTCTTCTTAGAGCCTTTAACTCTATTTCTTATAGAACTAAGAGACTTCCAATATCTTGTCATCTCATCATCCCAATTAGACCAGCAAGAAGAATTGGAGTTTTTCTTACTCACCTTAGCCTTGACAACTTCCACAATTGCCACCTCTATTCTGTTACAAACCTCATAGCATGAGAGGGCTTCCTTTCTAAAGATTCTATAATTTCTCTCCCTCCAGAGATGCCAAATAATCAATGAAGGACCAATCTCCCAAACACAAGCAAAGAAGAATTCAGAGAATAAGCTTGGCCAATTAGCAAACATAGAAGCTAGTGTTTCTGACAAGGGGGTATGCCAATTCAACTTCCTCATAAACCAACTCCAACATTCACTACTGAATAGGAAATGAAGAAGTAAATGATTAACTGTTTCTTCCCTTCCATCACAAAGGACACAGCCAAAATTACCTCCCAGGCCTAATCTTTTGATTTTGTCCCTCATGAGAATTTTGTTATGGAGTGCTAGCCAGGAGAAGGCGCCAGCCTTCGGTAATACAACATCATTCCAGCATAGATTAGTAGGCCACCCCGTCCTCTCCTAATGAGTGAAACTTTTGTAGCCTTCTTTTGCCGTATAGGAGCCTGACTTTGCACTGTCCAAACCAGCTCATCTTCCATGTTGGAGAAAATGACCACTCTACTCGCTAACAGTTTCTTTAACAACTCCTTTTGAACATGAGGAATGTCGCAGTCCCTTGTGCTTCTCCATGACACAGACAAGCAATCATGGCGCTGGCTGAAAGACTAATAATCTTTTACCTTATTTCCCCAGTTAGATTTCAAGTAATCTTTGGCTTCCCTTAGTTCTTCCCAATTCGAGAGCTTAGGCTCTCCACACCATGAATCCTCCCAAAAATCAAATTTCTCACCATTATGGATCAACCAAAACAATTTAGGCAAAATGATCTCTCTACTTCGCAGGATGAAATTCCAAATTGCTGATCCCCGTGGGGGATTCTTGATTGTGAAAATTCTCTCTTTTTCTGCAGAGTCCAGGTATTTGTTTCTCGTCAGTTGGGCCTATTTTGCCTCAAGATTTTAATAAAGACCCCACACCAATTTGGCTCCTAATGCTTGATTTTGGACACTTAAATTTAGCACTCCTGCACCCCCTACTTCCTTAGGCTTGCAAACTTTATCCCAAGCCAAAAGGTTAATCATTTTCCCTTCCGAAGTGCCCTACCAAAAGAATTGTCTACAAATTTTGTCAATCTCCTTGCTCATGCCTTTGGGAATTTGGAGGATCGAGATCATATAAACTAGAACCGCCACCAAGACTACCCTAATCATAGTTAATCTGCCAGCTAAAGAAAGCCAATGCCCCTTCCACGAAGAAAACTTAGCTTGCAAGTTAGAGATCACATTCTTCCACAAATTATTTTTATATCTACCACTGAAGAGAGGGATTCCAAAATACTTTCGAGGCAGGGATACAACCTTAAAATTGAAAATTCTATGAATCTCCATATGAAGAATAGGTTCAACATTGAAAAAGTAGATCATTGATTTGCTGTTGTTAACCAATTGACTTGAATCCTTACAGAATTTGTCAATTATATTCTTGATCACTGTAGCTTCTGGAACTATGTATAGACTAAAGAGGATTGTGTCGTCAGTTAAAATGGCATCTGTGAATGTATCCTGAATATTTCAAAGTTTAATTCCATTCCAAACCAACCTTCTATTTGCTTCCCTAATAGCTCAAGTGAACACTTCTGACATCAATATGAAGAGGTAAGGAGCTCGATGGGATCCCCTTGCCTCAATCCTCTTATGGGTTCAAAAGGAGTCTGATTCCATACCATTTATTAACACCGAGATTCTAAATCCTGAGATGAAGGAAAGGATCCATTTACAAAAATCCTTGGAGAAGCCTAGTTTGTCAAGAATGACCATTAAAAAATGCCAATCCACCCTATCATACACCTTAGCCATGTCTAATTTTATAATCATAGCTAGATCCTTACCTTTGCTAACCGAGTGTAAAATTTCATGAGTTAGAAGAGCACCTTCATTAGTTTCTTTGCCCGGGATGAACACTCCTTGCTCTTCTTAAATAACCTCTAGTAAGATCACTACTAATCTCAAGGCAAGCGCTTTAGAAATGATTTTATAGACATAATTGCACAAAGAAATAGGCTTGAAGTCTTCAAATTTTTGGAGAATTTTAGTATTAGGAATTAGCATAAGGCTTGTAAATTTCATCTCCTTGAGCACGTTCTTATAGTTTCTAGACTCCTCTACTGCCAAAAAAATGTCTTTGCATACCATATCCTAGCAATTCTGAAAGAAGAGGCTGATCCATCCATATGGTCCTGAAGCTTTCTCACCTTGCATTGAGAAAACCACTACTTTCACTTCATCCATGGAGAATTCTTTTAACAAATCCTTATTGTGTTGTTCTGAAACCCGTTTTGGGAGAAAGGATAGGTCTAAAAAATTTGCTTCTCTTCTAATATCCTCCTATTCTGAGAGCAGCATCCCATTTGAAGATTCAATCGAACAAATGGAATTCATCGATTTTCTAACCTTAGAGGCTGTGTAAAAAAAGAGATGTTTTTGTCACCTTCTTTTAGCCACAATTCTCTAGATCTTTGTCTCCAAAAGATTTCTTCATGCTTCAAAATCTCCAAATCATTTTTGAGATGTTTTTCCAGTTGATAGGAATCTGCATTCATGCCTTCCCTAATCACTTTCTCCTCTAGTAGTCGCAGTTCTTTCTGAAGTTTAAATTTCTCCCCAAAAATCTTTTTGAATTGAGATCTATTCCGGTCCATTATTTTGTTTCGGAGGAATTTGAGCTTGGAGGTGAGCTGGAACATGCGTGATCCCCTAATGAAGGGAGCCTCTTTCCACCAGTCATCGATCTTTTCAAGGAAATTAGGGTCTCTGAACCACATTGATTGAAATCTAAACTTTCTCTTCCCCGAAGGTTTATCCATTCCAAGTCTGAGCTTGATAGGAAAGTGATTCGAGCCCGCCAACGGAAGAATATCTGACTCCAAATTTACTTGATCATCAAAGAAGCACTCAGGGGATAACATGAATCTATCTAATCTTTCTGCAATCTTGCCAAAATCCTTCTCCTATTAGTCCAAAGTATATTTGCCATTCCTTGGAATGCAGTCAACCAAATTATTCGACTCAACAAAGTCTTTGAAGTCCAGCTAAGACTTGGTCAGGTGTGAAATTCCACCCGTCTTCTCCGAATCATCCAAAATGGCATTAAAATCACCTCCTATCAGAATCCTCTTCTTCCTTAGCGAAACTAACCATGAAGAGATTTGAAACCACACTTGTCTCTACAAGTGGTTGGGGGGACCGTAACCACAAATGACCCATAAATCATTACCTCTTAGCAAGTTTGAGAATCTACCAGTCATCCAATACTCATTCAAGTCAATCACCTCTACATCAGGAAGATATGTCCTCCAAAGGATGGCGGATCCACAAGGCGCAACTGCAACAAATTTCCAGATTACTAAAGACAATGTTAATAAACCATGATCAATTTTTTTTCTTATTAATCTTTTTAATCCTTTTAATCTTTACTCATAGTCAAATTTTATAAAAACTTTATTTCAATTAAAATTAACATTACAAGCACATCACTTTTATTTATTTCACACTTATTGAGTAGATTCCTGTCATTTACCTTGGACGTCGTAGCTAGTTACACGCGGCAAGTTGAATGTCCGCCCTTTTCCCCGCGATAAAGGAAAACACTAGGTATTAGTGACCCACCTTTAAAAATTCGGGTGATTTTTGTGGGAGGATAGATTACGCGTGTATTTATTCGGCATTCTTCCATATCATGCGACAGTTTTTAACATGTTTCCAGCTGCAGGCCAAAAGATTGAACGGAGATGTTTTGTTTTATTCTCTCCCCGTGCAACGTATTCTAAAAAGCAGGAGAATGTAAGGACTTTGTCGGAGAAATGAGGCCACTATAGGAGCCATTTTATATTTTGTTTTGTAAAATAGATAATCACTTTTTTGGGTTATTTTTCAAAAATAATATACTCTTGATTTCCTCTCCTTTTATTGTTTTTTTCGAAATAGAGTGACAATGTTTAGTATAAAGCGCTGACATGTGGTAGATGTGTATTGTTTACAGTGAGGGCCACTTCTAATGCAAAAAGTCAGTACATTGATCACAACTTGCAAACTCTTTAAGCTCTCTAGTTGTTTATTGTTAAGGTTAGAACAAAGCGCTCAAATATATATATATATATATATATATATATATATATATATATATATATATATATATTTGATGCTAACTTCACATCTACTAGACTTTAACCCTATATGCTTCACTTGCAAGTAATGTTGTTCCTTGTTAGGAGAGAAGAAACTTTTTTTGAAATGAGAAAATATTAATCAAGAAAAAAGTATTCCCTGGTTACACCATCCATCAAGGTTCAAAACTTTTGGAGGTGCAATTGGGCCACTATCAACCCATGGGTGACTTTGATTGACTAGATCCTCCTACTCATGTAACTTTGAAGAAGGACAACAACTAGTTTAGATGTATAATCCCTTGTAATGTCTTTATGTACTATATAAAAGTAAAGATGCCGATATCTTTGTAATTCAATTGTTTCCATCAAAAATTTTTTAAAAAAAATTAAGAAAATATTTTTATTATATTGTTTTTCCATTTATTTATGTATTATTAGATTTTGTAAGTTGACAAGTTATTTCATGCTAAGATCAAATAATAAATTTGAATTTATCAATTTGTTTAATCAAGAGGACCTGGTGATTGTAAGGGCTAATTTTACTTCCTTAAACTATTACCTAGTAAGTCAAATAACTTTTAAATTTGAACAACATTATACATGGCTAGTTAAGTGCTTAAACCTATTGTTGGGGTCAAGGTCATCAAATTTGTAGTTGCATTAACTATCTTTGTAAGGTTATTTTAAAATGTCAAAGAAAGGGTAGTTGAAACATGTGTATCAAGTCATGTATTTTTATGCGCCTTACAAGTCACTACATGATTGGATGTTTTGATGCGAGTTATAAAAAGGAGTAATTTTTGTCTTTTTGTTAGAAAAAATCATTAACTTCACAAGTAACATGTAAAAGTCAAATAAGTAATGGTTCTTTATTTCCCAATACACTCATGGCTATTGGACCTCACTCAACTATTGGGTCCTCTCCCCTATTAATCACGACATTAAAACTATTATTGATTTTTATTACATAAAATTGTAATGGTAAAACTAAAATACTCACGGTAATTCCCATTTAGTTTTGTACCCACCTTGATGGGAATATATTTTAATCAAATAATATATTAAGAAGTGGCATACTCTTTTTTAGTCTTGGCTCATGGCCTCCAACCCTATTCATCCCTTTTTCACTCTAATTTGCACTAATTCCCATACATTTTCTCCCTACCTCAAAATAAATAATTTATCATTATAGGTCATTATTGTGAGATGCAAGATTGATCCAAGTCAACCCCATAAAGCATGGAAATGATCCTCAAATCCCAAGACACTAAATTCAAATTTAAACTTTCTTTGAACCTCCTTCTGCTAGCTATTGTGAGTTGGCCTAAGACATGTCCCATGTGACATTTTGTTATATCATGGTATTCATATACATTCATTGTGTACCTAACCATGTGCTAAAGTGCAAGAGGATAAAGAAAGGTAAATAACTAGAGCACACTTCGATTCTAAAGGGAAAATAAATGAACCAAGATTGTATCATTGTATAGGCCATCTACATGTTTGGGAATGTTGTCTTCAATCTTTCTCAATGTCAATAATATTGGGTCTACCAAGGGGTTTGACCTAGGCCAACTTATTCACCAATTGAATTGGCAATCACCTCAATAGTGTCTCTTGATAGCACCTTGACTTGTCATATATCGAACAGGGGAAGACAAACAAATTACAAGAGAGCATTTTCAATCAAATCATTCATGTGTATCTCAAATTAGTTATGCATACCAAATTAGGTTTGCATTAGTTAGGAATGACCACATAGGGTGTGACTTTGATCCATAGAGTTTTCTATGCTAATTCTAAATGATATATTCATTAGATATTTTTCAATAAGACTTGATAAATCATTCCAAATTAACATCAACATATTTTATTCATCATCGATTCTAGAGCTATATATACCTATCTTCCTATTTATTCATGGCATTTACTTTAATTCTATTATTATTTATCTAATCACTTATATCTAGTTTAATTGTTTGCTAATTAGTTGCATTTATTTAATGAGCCTAGATATTTTAGGGTGATTAAAACCCTTACATTTTTTGTGAACGTAACATTTTTTAACATAACCCAAAGTTTTTCCTTAGGGTTTGTCCTCCTTGATTAGTGTTTTAGATCTAATTTCTCTGATTACCTATCTTTTATACCAAATTTACCTATAGTATGAATTTGCTCTTGTGTGATAATTCATTGCTCTACTTCTTTTAGTGTTTTAATTGTCATTGCTTGATCTCATTTTCCACCCATCCTATCCACATTTGCTTTGTCCTTTAGAGTTACATTTCACAATTATTTCAAATCTAATAATTGATTGGGTTTTTAATTTATATTAGCTCTTAGATCATACCCATTATCATTTTATAGATTCTAGGTTTTAAAAGAGTATTTGCATGCTAAAATTGCATTCACATCATTTTCCCTTAAGAATAAGTGCACACTTGAATCCTCAAAACACTTTAAATCTATTGAGAATGGTCATTTTGATTTCTCTTAATGCCTCTACTATTATTATTACTAATATTCATGTTGAGGGTGACAATTATGATCATGAACCACATTTTTGAATGGTAAGAGTTTGTACAAAAAATTGTTAGTTTAGCATTTGCTAAGAACCTTGCACAACTTGTTGTGACAATACATAACATATTCATCAACAAGCCCTTTGGATTGGAAGTACTTCAAATCATTGGTGCTAATATTTCCACCACTAGTTCTTTGATGATTGCATCTATTATCCCCTCTACTTCCACAGCCATCCCTTCATCCACCATAATCCCATCCTATGGCGTATCTCCCTCCCCATTATGCCCCCACCCCCCATTTTTCAATATGGCATAGCTCATAATTTAACTTACTCCCACCTTACATGTATCTCATTTGTAGTTTTTCACATCTTCTCCTCCTTTTTAGTCCACTACCACTAAACTTACCACTTTCAAGTAAGTGTAAGACCATGATGGGCCAAATAGTGGTAATAGGAAAAATGTCATAGAGGTAGCCAAAATTGTAAAACATTTGTTAGGTTAAAAATCTCTACCTCAAAATTGGTTTCGAAAGTCAAACCAAAATAGATATATATTTTGTAAAAATAATGAATCTTCACTTTAGAAACATATTTTTATTTATTAAAAATGGATATTTGTTTCCTATTAAAATATTTTCCCGTAAAAAGTTCTCCTTTGGATTGCTTTGGAATCAAGATTAAGAGTTCAAAATTTATAATTTCCATGTAAATCATGGGGTGAGGGTTATTCATAGAACTTCCTTGACTTTTCCCTCAAAGATGATAGGCTTTTTAAATCAAATTAAATAAAACAAAAAGGGTTTAAAGAGGAAACTATCACAATTCAAAAAATATAATATATACTTCATTATAATGTCAATACTTAATTATTATTTATTTTCTAAATTCACTATCTAAATTTCTGATATAGATATACATATAAAAACATTCATAACTTTCAAACCATGTATCATTTTCCAAATTTGAAAGATGTGTCATGGTTTAGGATTAATTGGCTATAGGTTTTAAAACAAATCAAATATCATATTGTATTGACCAAGTTATGTTGGCCAAAATATTATTTTTTAATATTTTAAAAAAATTCTATAAAAAATCCATAAATAATTATTTATTTACAAAAAAGATCACTAAAATATGTGTCACATCCACTTATGTGTCTTTTACTTATATCCAAGTGTGATGATTTTTTTTCTCTTAATTAGGTTGGTGCAATAACATCTTAATTTTTAAAAATAATTTAGTAATGCCTCTATGGAATATCTAATTTCTACCAAGTTAATTTGAAAATTAAAAAAAATAGTAGTCCACAAACTAAATTCAATTTCCTACAACTTTTATTTACCCATTTTCATATTTTGTAGATAAATTAGGCCATTTGTCACACAAAGTTATTTAAATCGTACTTTTTAGCATTTTCATTGCCACTTAATGTTGTTGTTTGGACCATTATGATCTTGCACGCACTCTTTTATAGCTCCTACTACATCCACTAATCCTACCACTACTTTCACTAATGTCTTCCTTACTTCTACTATTTCTTCTTCCACCACTGCTACATCCCACTCCATTCCTCATTCTATTTTGAGCCTTCCATTCCTATGTACACACACCACTAGATATCCTCATCTAAGCCCATATCTCATTTCATTCGTAATTCCACCACTCCTTATGTCCATCACATAACTTCATTCCATGTATTATTCCATGGATTCTACATACACCCCTCCTTTTTCTTAAGCCTCTCATGTTACCATCCCTTCCTCTACCCTAGATGCACTCATTTAAAAGATAGATAAAGTTGAGAGAAAAGTTGATACTATGAATGGTGGAAAGACACTAATGAGTTTATTGAAGCTTAACATACACCATTGTCATTTCATATTGTTACATATCCTCTACATATGGGTTTTGTGTCATGTTTCTTTGAGATGTATAATAGGAAAAGTAACCCAATTAGACATTTATGTTCTTTCACTACATTTTAAGACTATGTGTATGAGGATAAATTATTAGATAAATTCTTTTTAAGGACTTCAAAAGGTTATGCTATTGAATGGTTTTTTTCATTGTATCACAAACACTATTTTTGATTTATTTGAGTGTGGCTAAGGTGCCTAGCATAAACCATTGGCATATTGTGGTCAATATTATGGTACTTTATGGTGGGTCCACCCCCAATGTAAAGTTGTAACTATAATGCCTAATTTTAGTGTTGAAAATTACCATGCAAGAATGTGACTAGAATTGTCATTAAGGGCATGGTTAAGTGGCTAAGTCACTTGGTTGTATAGGCAGACACTAGGGTTCAAACCCCCACTGGGACAAAGAGCTTGCAGGATTTGTGCCATCGTTGGGCCAACAAGCTCATGGATTTGAACCTCTAGTGTTGATTCATAGCTCTAGTCAAAAACATTCTTCTAACCTGGGAGGGCCAAGATAAAAATTACCCATTCATAGATCAAACAAAAAAAATGGGACTAGAATTTTTTTAACAAACACAACCACTTAATAGATAATCTTGTGTAAAAGCATGCACAAATGTTGTTGACTTGTTGGTGACACTAGTATAAATGCCACTACACATGGAAAACAATAAGAAGGTGATACTCACACTATGGAAAAATGAACCTATAAAAATGGAAGACTTCTTATAGGTAGCCTTGACAATTATAGTTTCATTCCTTCATTCACTACTAGTGTAAGGCATACATTAGGGTTCAATGATGCTAAAAGTAATTTCCAAAATTTTTTACATCTAAGAGGTAATATCAATAGATCAAGAATTTCCACTAAGGATATGAAGGGTAAATCCACACAAATATATGACAATAGATGATAAAGTTCCATTGCTACCCATTCATGTGATTATCTATACCACATATCATTAATAAGGTCTCTAAACAACAAAATTAAACATTATGTGATTATTTTGAAATATAAATGCACACACTAATTAAGAACTATCCCAATCACCAAGACATCATAACATCTCATTCATACTGCATGTATCAAGTAACACACATCACATAATGACATACCATGACTCACATCCCAAGGCTCACATAATGAGTTTACAAGGATGCCAAAGGTAACAACAATGGTTGGGCCTTACACTAACATGTTGATCATAATGTGTCAGCACTTTAAGGTCTTCCTACCTAAGGACTAAATGAGGATAAATTAATGAATCTTATATCATAACATTTTAATCTTTATGTGCTAAATTGCATCATGTTTTCCATGATCTGGAGTTGCTACGTATTTTTATCAAGGGATTGGTCTAACAAATTGCTAATAGTCAGTACCTTTATAGATTTGTGTCTTTCATGGATCCTTGGGCACATGTGAAAATAGCTGAAGCTAATATACTAGAAAATAATATCTTCAAACATGGGTCATAGATTTCAAATGCTTCTTCATACCTTAAAAAATTAAAAAATTTCTTTTTTTGAAGGTATTGATTATGACAAGAAGGAAAATATGCATCAAATTGCTAACACTTTCAATATTCCCTCTTTCAAAGAAATTGCTCGTAGAAAATTTACAAAGATGCAAGAACCTTTGGATAATTTACTTCAAACTTTACTGAGCAATAATTTTATTAACCTCCTTCATATTCATGCATAGAGTTAAGGGACATAATATTCAGTATCGCATGGCTTTGAAACATAATTTACAAGATCTTATTGATAATAATCTAGGATTCATGTTGAAGGTATCAATAATTGTGGAAATCATTTATTTTCTCCTCCAAACCAAAAATTTCTAATCTATAACAACCCATTATGTAGTCATGCAAATAATATTAATGCACAAGATTTAATTGTCATGGATCATTATACTAATAGATGATTATTATGTTGATCCAAGGGACACACATGTGATGATATGGAAGTGGGGATGACACACATTGATTGTATACCTTCTTCCTTTAGATTTACCCCATTAATTACACTTTTGGATGAGGAAATCCTCATATAACTAGAGTGTTTCATTGTGTGCGAGTGATTCCCTTGTAGAATTTTCACCTAGTGAGTTTATTATTGACTCAACTTCACAATTCAATGTAGGCACTAAGTTCTAGTTTAATAAACATGTGCAACAACAATCATATGTTTATTTAAGAGTTTTATTTAAAATGAAAAATGGAATGTTATTGAAGACCATGGATTGTATTAAATCTTATCTTTGAAGGTTGGGTGTAAACAAGGATTCTTACTTTGTCATATCCTTTTATGATAGATTTCAATTTTTATGTGGAAAACCTTAGATAGAACAATGGAAAACTATACCGCCCATTTTACACCAATATGTTGATACAACACTTTCTAAGCCACTATCTAGTATGACTCATATCATATTAGATGTATTTGTAAACATTCCCAAGAAATACTCTTATGAATAGAAATATTTTTGCATGGCATATAAAATATCATATAAAGAAAAAAATGTAGAGAAAACATGAATAAAAATAAAAGACTATTCCACCTAATGAGCCTACAATTGTTTCAAAACCCTTATTTTATGAAGCCAAAGAAAGACTTGAAGAAATAACTATAGAGACAAACATTACACATTTGAAGGTACTTGAGCATAATGGATTAGACATTTCCATGAATTCTAATGATCCATATAAAAACAAATTTTTCATGTACCAAGAAATCCAAAACTAGATTATGAATTAATAAGGACAAGCCATGGTTTCATCAAAGGGCCAATACTTCTACATAAATAGTAATGGGTTAATATAGACAAATCTAATTTAAACAAAGCCATGTTTGATAAGAGTAAAGTGCCATATCATGAAGATAAATACCTATTTGAGCATGTAGAGCATGATGTTACCTTCTTAGAGGAGGGTGGCCTTTTAGGAGACCATTTTAATGTGGTTTCACAAAACCTCCCCTTTTCTACTTATATTTATGTACTTATGTACTTGTTTAAACCTTTGTTCCTTATTCTATACATGTTTTTATTTTTTATATGTTCTTTGGCATTTGCTTCATATATATTCTCACACTTTGATCTTTATGTTTTCCATGTTTGTTATGCCCTTTTAATCTCATTTTATCTACTATGTTATGGTTTTGCAACTTATTTTCCCCTACTTGGGGTATATCCTCTTTCTATGTCATATTTCTTTCATTGTATTTTTATCATTTTGGTCCTATGGATTTTATCTTTATACATGAACTCTTCATTATCCTACATTTTTTCTATATGAACTTTCACTCTTAAGATATCTCATGATTTTTATCATGCCTTATGAGAATATTTGTATCTTTATTTTATTTTTCATGTATCATTTTAATTTTGTGTTCTATGTTTTGTTCTTCTACATTACATTTAATGTTACATGTTATGCTATTCACATGTTCATGCTATGTCCCCAATGCTTATTTATGATACCATGATCAAGTTGTAAAACTCATCAATGCCTCACATATTAATACATGTTCATCTTATGATATATACCATGCTTGTTCTTATCTCACATTTTTAAAAAATTTCAATCCTCATCATGTCTTTATCTTATGATTTCATATTTGTGTTCTTTCTCATCACTTATATCTTTTATCACCATATCCTAATTATATATCTAGCTTATAGAACTATATTTTTGATTGCCCAAAATCAAGAGAAACTATGGGGGAATCAAGCCTTCCCCATGGTATGTGCTTCCATGAATACATCTTTTTCATTTTAATCTTTTATCTTTGTCATGTATCTTTTTTCTCCTCCAATTCCTTGCATTTGTTGGATACAACCAATTGGGGTTGACATTCATTATTGCTAACATTTTTAATGTTTGACATTTTAGATGACATCTTGTTCTAGACAAAGACTTACCACCATATCTAGATAGAGTTTTATCACATTACATTGCCACATTGCATGGAGTTTCATTGCATTGTCACGTCATGTGGACCCTTGTCACATTCCTACATTGCACGAAGTTTTAATACTACTTTTTGAATAGGCATACTATCATATCCCTTCTCTTCACTTCTCATTTTTGTAGATAGTTAAAGCAACTTATAGCTTGTAATCATTTTGATCATGTGGTAGATAATAATCATTACTTTTTTTTGTTGTTTTGTATGTTTTGATGGAGCACAGATACAAAGGAGAATGTAAAGAAGATTCATTGTATAATTTTATATAGAAATTATCCTTTATGTGTGTCTAATTTTTATTTTCATGTTGGTTGAGAATATAATGGTAAAATAATCATACCCATGTTAGGTTGGACAATTTTGTTTTGTGCCCACTTTGATGAGAATGTATTCATGCAATAACATATCAACAAGTGCCATACTCTTGTGTTAGGGATGGCTCATGGACCCATCCCTATCCATCTCTTTTTCAAATCTATTTGTGTTTATTCCCATACATTCACTCCCTACCTAGAATAAAGTAGTTTATCTATATAGATCATTAGCATGGGATACTAGATTGACCTAGGTCAACCATATGGAATGCATAAATGACCCCCAAATCTTAAGACGGTAAATTCAAATTTAATTTTACCCCCCTTACTAGTCATTATAGGATGAACTAACTTGTTTTTCATGTGCCATGTTGTTATGTGATGGAATTTAAAGTCATTTATTGTGCACTTAAACACCTGCTAGAATGTAAGAGGATAAAAAAGGAGAATAATTAGAGCACACTTCAATTTGAAAGGGTAAATAAATGAGTCAATCTATATCATCATATAGGTCATTTTCATGTCTTTTAATGATATCTTAGATCTTTCTCATCACCATTAATTTAGTCCACCTAGGGGTTTGACCTAGAAGAACCCATTTACCTATTAAATTAATAATATCATCAATGGAGTCTCTAGAAACCATGTTGACTTCTCAAATATCTAATAGGAAAAGGTGAACAAATTTTAAGAGATACTTTTATGTTAAATCATTCTCACATGTTTCATAGTAGTTCTATTTATATTAGATTAAGTTTTAGCTAGTTAGGATTCCATTTGTTGTGTAGGGAACAACATTAATCTGTAATATTTTTTTATGCTAGTTCAAACTCTAAGGTATATTCATCATTAAACCAAGGTAGTTAACTTTCTAATAGTGGTAAATCTTTGTAGAATAACATTAGCATGAGGTTTTCATTAGTGATCCTAGAGATAAGTACACATATCTTCCTATTTAATTATCAAATTCAATTTTACTAGTTGTCCCATATAACGATCCGAACTAAAAAATATTTACCACTTTTTGATCGCCAAGATCCCATGAGGGTGAGGTGGGAGCATACACTAAGTGAATATTATTATCTAGCACTTTTTGATCACCAAGTTCCTATGATTGTGAGGAAAGAGCATACAATCGATGAATGTTGATTTGTATGTATTTATTATTCAAATATACAATAATACTGAAATATGCACCAATAGATTGTATGAACAATAAAAATATATTGGATATGAATAAATATTTTATTAATTACAACATGTTGCTCTAATTACAAATGCTTGCAAGAAATATTAAATAAAATCTTTTAGCACAAATAACTTCTAAATGATATTTCCCTCAAGGAACGAAAGGGGTTTTGTCCTTTGATCTCCAAATATAAGGGTTTTCATCCTCAAATATTATATTTGAACACAAGGCTCAAACTATTAAACAAAAGAGTGAATAAATTGGTGAATGTCTCAAAGGTAGCCAAGCACCTCAATATATAGCACTAGCAAGGTACAAATTTCCAACAATGCACTTTCCCTCTCAAAGATAGAAATTAAAATATTCATGAGATTATTTCCCCAAAATAGCCCCCATTTTTTTATGAATACCAAATTGTAACTCCTCATTAATGTCCTGACATAGAATTTCTCATGAAGAAGCTAGCAAGTGTCTTGGGAGCTACCACAACCTTTTTATATAAACCCACACCCCCATATTATTTATTATTATTTTATTTGTTGCTACTAAACCATGATCTCATTATTAAAATTTATATCCCTAATAGGGAAATAAAGATAGGAACCACATAATATAATTAATTAATAGCCCGGACATTATAATTTTGCTCTTTCCAAAATTGCTTGCCCCTAAGAAATGTAGATTTGGATGCTAAAAAATCTCTAGTCTCTCCAATGCAACATCTAATGTATGTAGATTCCTTCAATGAACCAAGTATTATGTGACTGGTCTATTCCTCAGCTTCTTCTCCCATGTTTCAATGATGCCATCTTGCATCAAAATGAGTTTCCCTTCATCATTGAATGGTCGAAACTCTACTAATCGTGTAAGGTATTGTCCAAGCACCCTTTAGGAAAAATACATGGAAAAAATTATGAATTCTACTACCTACTGCCAACTCCAACTCATAAGAAACTTCACCAACCCTTCTCATAACTCTATAAGGTCCATAGAAGTGAGGTTTGAGCTTCTTATCCCCATTTCATTTAATTGAATCATGTCTATAAGGCTACAAGCATGGGAGGACCATATCCCCTACTTCAAAGGATATCTTAGTGTAGTGCTAATTAGAATAAAACTTTGTTAGTTCTAGGCTTGCTTGAGATGATATTTGAGTGAGATTAGAATGTCTTGGCTATACTTCATCAAGTCACTAGCTACTAGTACTCTGTTATCTATGAACACTAAATCAATGAAGGTTAGTGAATCATAACTAGACAATTCCATAAATGGAGACATACCAATAGACACATGATGGCTGGTATTGTAGCAGTATTATCCAAGGTACAACCACTTGACCCATACTACCAATTGATGTCTCACATAGTTTATAAAATTTCCTTTAATTCAATTATTTACTATCTCTATCTATCCATCTATTTGTTCGTGAGACCCAGTACTATGAGTGACCTTGGTACTAGTCAAATGAAATAACTCCTAGAAAGAGTTGAAACTTTTGCTATCCCTATTACTGAAAATATTTTTAGGCAAACCATGTATCCTAAACACCTCTCTAAACAATCAAAGTAGTGTGCATACTAAGTTATGATATCCACTATAATATAAATGCAATCCTTACCATTTATCATATGAAGACCTATGATGACACCCATGGACACACTATCCCATTTTTATTAGGAATAGGTAATGGCTATAACAAACCTACAATAAATACGTGCTCTACATTATTCTATTGGTAGGTGGTGCACTCCCTGATGTGCTTGAGAATATCCTCCTTAAGACCCTTCCATGACAATCTTTCTCTTATCTATTTGTAAGCCTTGTAGAATCTTGGGTGTCTAGATAGGGGTGCATCATGTAATGTTCTCAAGACCTTCTCCTTCATTTTAGATTTAGGGACTAATAAGATTCTATTTTCATATAGAATGGGGCCATCTACCACTATGAATCCATCATCTCTCACACTCCCATCTAGGAGATTAGTAAAAAAACTATTTTTAACATACCATTCCCTAATAGAAACCTTCTGATCAATAGAAATAATAAGAGTGGAGTAAAGAATAGGCATCCTAGAAAGAGTATAAACAACTACATTGTTTTTCTCTTTGTATATTATACATCAAAATCATAAGACTGGAGCCTACTTATCAATTTTTCTATTTATCATTCAAGTCTCATTAACCCAAGAAAAACATAAATCTATTGTGGTATTCTTTTACCACAAATATACCAAAAAAGTTCTCTATATTGTCCAAATTTTTCCAAAGCATGCATAATGGCAGGCATCTCCTTGTCATAAATGGAAAATCCTTTTTTAACTCTTTCAATTTTCTACATGGAAATGTTATGGGGCGTCCTTTCTAGACTAACATGACTCGAATTACCTCTCTTGAAGCGTTTCTTTCTATAACAAACGGTTGTGAGAAATATAGAATAACAAGTACAGGGCATGAAATCATTACCACCTTGAGATTCTCAAATGTATCTTGAATGATGTAACCATAAGAAAGCCTCCTTTTTAGTCATATTAGTTAGGGGTGTTGATAGCTAAGAAAAAACCTTAACAAATCTATTATAGTAACTATAAAGGCCAAAAAACCCTCTCGATCGTGTCAATGTGGTAGGAGGTGGCCAATTGAAGATGGCTTGGATCTTTTGTGGTCCACTTAAAGACACCTTAAGCATTAATGATAGGGCCCAAGTATAGAATATTTGTTACCCCAAACTCACACTTGGATTCTCTTACAAAGAGAAAGTTCATTTCTCTAATGTTCCAAGGATTGTATCTAATTGCTTCAAGTGTTCTTCCCATGTTTTAGTGTAAATCAATATGTCATCAAAAAACCAAAATAAATTTTCTTAACTCATTACTGGATACCTTATTAATACATGACTAGAAAGTGTTGAGAGCATATGACAAGCCAAAAATCATGACAAGGAATTTAAGGTGCTCAAAATGACATTAAAATTATATCTTATGCACATTCTCATCCTATACATAGATATGATGGTATTCTAATATTAGATCGATCTTCGAAAAGTAAACTACTCCATGTAACTCATTGATAAGCTTATTGATCCTTGGAATTAGACACATGTTCTTGATGATCTCTTTGTTCAATGCTCTATGACCCACCTCAAATAATTCCTTTATGGTTTTTTCTATCTTTTCTTTGTACATCGTTAGATGGTGGTGATGGGTGGTCATGATAGGTTTAGAACCTAGTTAGAACTCTATGATGTGCTAGAATCCTTTATCTACTAGTACCCCTAGAGGAAAATCACCAAACACCACACTTTGTTTATTTAAAATATTCTGAGTATTGATATGGTAAGTATAGTGCTTTACCCATGAATGAATTTGTAGGCATCACCAAACAACTTTTTGCCCAAGCAACTTGTCCCTTGTGAAAAGTTCTCTCCATTATCTTAGTTGTGATCACCTATGATGATCCATCAGAGATACCTCTAAACACCAAATCTTTCTCTTTATATTTAAACTTTAGATCCATGGATTGATATTTCTATGAGATCACATCTATGGAATGTAACCTTTGAACACCCAAGACCATGTCATTTTCTCCCAATCCCACAACATAGAAATATCACATAACCTTATGATCACCAATGGATAGTTTAGCTTTTTAGATTATCTTGGTGCATGGAATAGTGAATCCAACAATAATAATAACGTTAAACCTAACAAATTCTTCATCTTTTAATCCTCTCTTAACCACTAGGATTTCATCATTGAAGTTATGGATAGCCCCACAATCAATAAGCACTATGATTTATTTCTTGAATAATACTTCTTTAACTCTGAATGGATAATATTTGAGTGCTCTTGAAATAGATATAAGCATGATGATACTTGTACCTAAATCTCCATCCTCTAACTTTTTTGGTTCATGCTCCTCTATGATTGGTTGTGACTTAGGTTCTTCAAAATTTGTATCATCATCAGATAAAACCTCAATATAGTGGACTTGGCCCTTTCCAATTCATCTATGACTAGGTGCCCATGGATCCTTGAAGGAAAACATATCTTCTTTCTTGTGAGCTCATTTTTAGTGTAATCATCTACCTGGTTTGTTGTAGATGGTTATGATGTGTTTTTCTATGAATATGAATTAAATCCTCCTTTCTATAAATTTCTCTTGTGATGACCAAAGGTGGGTTCCTTGGATTGAGATGGAAATATACTTTTTAACATAGATGGCTCAAGTGTTAAAGCCCTCTTAATAACCTCTTGGAGTAAAGAGGGTGCGAAGCCTTAACAAGATTCTTGAGAAGTTCAAATAAATGTTCAACAAAGAAAAAAGTGATTCTCTTTTTAGAGACATCTAGTACCATAATTAAAACATGATTAAACTCAATAAATATGACTCTACGAAGTTTTGTTGCCATATTCTTGCAATCTCTTTAAAGTACTCATCCTCATATTTCCATGCAAAGTGATCTAAAATTCTTTGACTAAAATCATTAAATGTTTGCACAAGGCTATGTCCTTCTGTGACGAAACCATTGTGCGACCAATGATAAACAACACTATTTAAATATAGTTTGGAAAATTAAATCACATCTTCCTCCTCCGTAGGGTTGAGAGTAAAGTAAGCCTATATTTTTTGTAACCAAGATCAAGCAGATATCTTGTTTTTTTCAAGAAGATATCTGGTTACAAGCATAAAAGGTAGGAGCATTTAATTTACTTACTTTTTTAGCAAACCTCTCTTCTCATTGTTTCTATTTCCATTAGGGTTTCTTCTTCCATAAATTGTTTTTCTAAGGATCTCTAGTTAGTTGACAATGAATATTATTATTTTGAATGCTTTAAATTTCCCTTGATACTCCTCAAAGATTTTTTCAATCTTGTTTGCAAGAGTAGCATCAAGTTCTTTTTCTTCCTTCTCTTCCCTCTATAAAAACATAGGCTTAGCTAACTTTTGATATGGAGCTAACCATAGATCAGTTATTTGTGGATGTACAAGCCCCCTCTTTGAGATATCTTTGTATGGTTTGGATCTCTCATGTTGCTTTAAAATTGTAGTATTTGTTCCATTAGTTCTTCCATTATTTCTTGTCCTTGATGAATTCCTATCATAGTCTCATGAAAGAAATCCTCTTAAATTCTCATCTAGCAATTTCTTCCTTCCTCCTACCCTTTCTATCAATTCTTTCTCTTTATCTAAATCTTATGTTGGATCAAGAGTTGGTTGCAACTTCTTTTGTTATCTTCTCAAATATCTTATTTCTCTTTCACTAGGTAGTATTAACACTTTTGTTCACCTCAAGCTAGCAAGATAAAATATTTTGATGGCACCAAAATGATCCCAACATTTTTTATAAAAAATATTAAATCCATTTTCTGATCACCAAGATCCTATGAGGATGAGATGAAAACATAAGGTAAATAAATATTATTAGTCAATACCTTCTAATAACCAATATATTGTGAGGATGAAGTGAGAGTATATAATGGATCTCTCCCCCCTACATCTCTCTCTAAATAATTCAAATAAACAAAAATCTTTTTGTGTGTGTGTGTGTGTGTGTGTGTGTGTGTGTGTAAACAAAAATCTTGAAAGATGTGATAATAAATTGCATGAACAATACAAATATTTTGGAGCTAAATAAATAGATTCATACTAGAATATCATCGAATAAACAACATATAAAAATGAATCTCCTATTACACTATGTTGCTACACTAAATACAAATGCTTGTTGAAGAATAAAATAAAAGATTTAAGCATAAATATAACCACTAAATGAGATTAGCCTTACGAAACCAATTGGATTTTTTTCCTTTGATCTCCAAATTCAAGGGTTTTTCTCCTCAAATCTTATCTAGATATACACAAGGCTCAACCTATGACATAGAAGAGTAAATAATCTAGTAGATGTCTCAAAGGCAACCAAGGACCTCAATATATTGCACTAGCAAAGAACAAATTTCCAACACCCCACTTTCCCTCTCAAAGATAACAATTAAAATATTAATGAGATTATTTCTCTAAAATAGGCCCCACTTTGTTATGAATACTAATTGTAATTCCTCATTAATGTCTTGTCATAGAATTTGTTATAAAAAGTTTCCAAGAGTTGTGGGGGTTACCACAACCTTTTTATGGTAACCCACATCCAATATTATTTATTATTATTTTATTTGTTGCTACCAAACCATGTCCCCTTTATGAAATATTTTTATATCTCTAATGGTAAAATATAGATAGGACCCACATAAGATAATTAAATAAAAAGGGACATCACATCCTAGCTCTTATATCTTAGTTAATTATTTGCTAATTGATTTTATTTATTTAATTATCCTTAGTATTTTAGTAAGGGTGATTAAAATAAGTTAATAAAAGTTTTTTAAGAACAACTCACATAAAAACAAAAATTCATGTCATAACACAGTATAAAAAAAGGACAAAATTTAATGCATAAATGATGGTCAAGTATTTTTTTATTTCTATTTAATGAAACCCAAAAAACCATGTTAAAGTTTACATGCCAAGTAAGTGGGTGTAAAAATCAAGTCCCTTATCCTATACCTATAATGTTACACCAATCAAAATTAATAATGAATTAGGAAAATCTATAGTTATTAAAGAGGTGAAATAACCAAAAATCCAAAAAAATAACATTTAAAAAAATTGAATGTCATTATCCCTTAATCCAAGTAACGCCTTACTTGGTGATGTTTGATGCACAAATAATGACAAGATCACCACCTACATCTTTTGAATGATAAACAATAGTGAAGTAAGTATTCATAATTTACTTCAACATGTAGAATTTAACATTTTTAATGCAATTTACTCATTCAATTAATGGAATCATTACCTATCTTATGAATAATGGTATTATACTATTTCTTATATTCTAATTGTTTAACAAATAACCAAATTTTCAACTTAATAGTTGATAAGGTACTTTTAATTAAATAAGTGAAAACCAAAATCTAGATTGCTTGAATGGAGATGGGGTGATAAAAGTGGTCAGGGTATTTCCAAATTTGTGATGAAAAATTAGTTGTCCAAATGTCTTTAATAAAATTTGTAATTTGTTACATCTATATCTTTAGATTTAATAATTGTTATGTATGAATATGTTTGAAAATTTTAAGGAACTACTATATAAAATCCTTTGACAGTCCATTTGAGAAATGACAAATATGAATCTTATATCCATTACATTTCATCACTATTTCTATATTAAAATCAAATAACTATGGGCAATTAGGGGTCAATTGATAGAAGTGGACAAGCACTTTGCACATTTGGCTCTGCAAGGCCAAAAGGAATGATCCTCAAGGTTTATAGGAGAAGAATTATAGAGAAATGATAACGCAATAGGCCTTTAGCCAAGTCATTCTTGTTGTATACAAACACCCCAAACATTTGTTACTAAACATTTAATATATTGACTAACTATTATATAAACATAAAAAACCTCTTCTATAACAGATTGAAAACATATTACACATGCAACATGGATATAAAACAAGTTTATATTCCCTAGAGAATCCCCATATTTACTTCATGTCATAACTCTCAATATTTATAAAACATATGTACACAAACTCAAACAAATAAGTTATACCAATTGAAAGAACCTAAACTACATTAAATCTAAGTATAGCAAAGGAAGATCATACTTAATAAAAGGCAAACAAAAACGTGCATTGTTTTCATCTTTAAATATTTTAATTTGAAAAACAAATATTTACGGATGTTCCGTTTTAAATGTTAATTTTATACTTTTTTAACTTCAATAATTTAGAAGCTTGATCTAATGATAAATCAAGATGAATATCTAAAGATATGATATTATGGAGTCAAGAAACAAGTCCCTGATTTTGATGAATAGGTGTCTATATACAAGTCCCGGATTTCCAGATTCATATATATATATTTTCTGCGTATTTGTTTTGTTCCCCCATCCTTGAATTGTTGATCCCCTGTAAATTTAGAGTTTATATTTTGTGATTTTGTTTCATCTTTCTCTCTGGGCCATTTTCCTCAATTAAGAACTAAGTGGCATGTCATACGTTGCAAATTAATCTAATTGAAAAAAAACATTTACAGGATTTGATACCTATTTTCATTCATTCCACGGTGCAAGCTCCTTTAATGGATTTGTTTGAGCTACTTTCACTGTCATGAATATTTTGTACGTCTGACGTCCACACTTTTAGAAATTTGTCCGGCGTGAGCATTTCTTGGTCACAAAACGTCTTGTCTCTTGGGAAGCCTACCTACCTTGCATTATTAGCTATTTTAGTTTTAACATAGAATGATTTTCTATCACTTCAATGGGCATGTTGTGTTCTTTCTAACCTGCTTTCGTAATGCGATTCAATGTATATGTGAAATTCAGCTTGGCTGCATCTTATGTTTTTCTGTTTCTAAGATCCAAATTCTATTTTGTTCAAACCCAAGCACAACAATTGGTACCTGATAAACCAGTGGCAAGGTTCCTCTAGGGCTCTTTAGGTTCAATGTTGTAATAAGTTCTGTGCCTTAGGTATGCAATAGTGAACAAAGATAAAATCAGAAAGTATCTCAATAAAATCTGAACCTTAGGCTTTTATAGTTTGTAATATGCATTTTACATCGAATCTTCCAGCAAATGGGTTTCTAGACTTTTAAAACTATTGACTGGGTAACGCTGATGGTCTACATGGATCTAATTGACTAAGAAAACAATATCATCCAGTCTGTCAATAGACCTGGACATTTCTGAAACTATGGGAAGCTACACGTTATTGAAACTTGATAAACAATATTGAAGTGACATGCCATTGAAACCTGACGAAGAAATGGTAAGCTTTTTCTAGGGCTTATTTAGCAGCAATAAGTTATATGCCTCGGTCATTCATCGGTGTAAACAAGTAACAGAAGTACCCTATGAATTCTTGTACTTGCGCTTTTATAGTTTGTAATATGTATTGCATCCAATCTCCCTGCAAAATTACTTCCAAGACTATTTGAACTGTTGACTTGGTGACTCAGATGATCTACTTGAATCTAACTGACCATGAAAACAATATCATACAGTCTGTTAATCAAACTAGATTTTTCAGAAAATATGGGAAGCTACACGTTATTGAAGCCTGATAGACAATATTGAAGATAACATGTTATTGAATCCTGATAAACAAATGGTAAGGTTCGTCTTATGCAGCAATAAGTTCTATGCCTCAGGCATTTAATGGTGGAAACAAATGTCAGAAGTGCCTCTATGAAATCCACACCCTCACTTTTATGGTTTGTAGTATGCATTGTATCAAATCACTTTGTTAGGTTTGCCGTTACACCAAAACTTGCAAGTGTTAGTGAACTTTCCAAACCAACACCTTCACCTAGACTCAAAACGATGATAAGTCCACGAGATCAATTCCTAAATAATCTAATTGACTCTAATTGCCTAAGAAAACAGAAGCATCCAGTCTGATAATCCGACTGGACATTTCGGAAAATACGGAAAGCTACACGTTATTGAAACCTGATTAACAAACAGCAAGGTTCCTCTAGAGTTCTCTATGCAGCAATATGTTCTGTGCCCAAGGTATTCAATCGTGGAAACAAATATCAGAATTACTGTTATGAAATCCACATCCTTGGTTTTTATAATCTCCCTGCCAAATGATTTTAAACTATTTGAACTTTTTGATTGGGTAACTCAGATAGTTGAATCTAATTGACAGAGAAGACAATATCGTCCAGTCTGTTAATCAATCTGGACTTCCAGAAAAAATGGGAACCTACACGTTATTGAAACCTCATAAACAGTATTGAAGGTACTTTTTATTGGAATCTGATAAACAAATGGGAATGTTCCTCTAGGTGTGTTTATGCAGCACCAAGTTCTATATATCAGGTTTGCAGTAGTGGAGACAAATATTAGTAGTTCCTCTATGAAATCTACAGGCTTTTACAATTTAGTAATATGAATCTCCTTGCCAAATGTGATTTAGACTATTTGAACTGTTCACTGGGTAACCCAGATGGTTTACTTGACTCTAATTGACTAAGAAAACAATATCATCCAGTCTGTTATTCAACATGGATTTTCTGAATATATGGGAAGCTACACGTTATTGAAATCTGATGAACAGTATTGAAGCTACATGTTATTGGAACCTAATAATCGAACGACAAGGTCCTTTTAGGGCTCTATGCAGCAATAAGACTTATGCCTCAGGTATTCAATGGTGGAAATGGAAACAAATATCACAAATACCTCTATGAAATCTACACTCTTGGCTTTTATAGTTTGTAATATGCATTGTATCGGATCTCCATGTCAAATGATTTTAGACCATTTGAACCCTTGGGTAACCCAGATGGCGTAGACTCTAATTGACTAAGAAAACAACATCATTCAATCTGTTAATCAGACTGCACTTTTTTAGAAATATGGAAAGCTGTATGTTATTGAAACCTGATAAACAATATTGAAGCTACATGTTATTGGAACCTAATAAACAAACGACAGGTTTCCTCTAGGGCTCTTTATGGAGCAATAAGTTCTACAGCTCAGGTATCCAATGGCGGAAGCAAATATCACAAGTACCTCTATGAAATCTACACCATTGGCTTTTATAGTTTGTACTATACATTATATGGAATCTCCCTGCCAAATAGTTTTAGACTATTTGAACTGTTGATTGGTTAATCCAGATGGTCACTTGAATCTAATTGACTTAAGAGAACAATATCAACCATTCTGTTAATTAACCTGCACTTTTCTGAAAATATGGGAAGTTGAAAGTTATTGAAACCTAATAAGCAATATAGAAGCTGCATGTTGTTGAACGTAGTAAGCATTCATAGGGTTCCTCTAGGCCTCTTTATGCAGCAATATGTTCTATGCCTCAGGTATTCAATGGTGGAAACAAATATCAGAAGTGCCTCTATTAAATATACACCCTGCGGTTATATAGTTTGTGATATGTAGTGCATTGAATCTCCCTGTGAAATGACTTCAGACTATTTGAACTTTTGACTGGGCAGCGAGATGGTTTACTTGACTTAAAAACAATTTCATCCACTCTGTAAATCGATCTGGAATTTGCAGAAAATACAGGAAGCTACACGTTATTGACCTTCAAAGCCATTAGCCGACTGCTTTTCTGCTTTGAATTATTATGTTTTCTTTGGGGACACAGACATTGCTGCTATATTAAAAACACTATATTTATGCATCTTTAAGAGACAGCTAAAGTTATGTCAAGATTCGAAGCACTAATTGGTGGGAGGTAGATCGAGAAGAAGGCAAAGGAGTATTATGTACCACTAGTAATGAAATTTGAAATTTGACTGAATATTAACTGGTAGTTGAATCCCAAAAGAATGATATTACATGCTAAACTTATGCCCTGTAATATTTATTAACCATTTCTAAGCTAGCAGCACCGAGCAACGATGTTTGATTACAATGGCTATGTAAGAGATCTCAGCTTGTACTTCTAAGGAGGGAAAAGGCCAAAGCCTGGAGGTCTCCTCCATGCTCTGGGCATGCCTCCAATTGATTTATGTCTTGATGAAATTCATTTGTTTGTTGAGTTGGAGGTAGGTGATCTTGGCAGTAATCCTGCATTTGCATAAGGAAATTCGAACTCTTATCTTCATGGTAAAACCCAGTATTTTCAGATGCACTTCGATGGTTTGACTCTGGTTCATTTGATGAACAATAATGTCCATGAGAACTTTTAACCGATGAAGTTGATATTTCACCGTATTGATTTAGATGGTGGGGACTCAATAATGTCCTGCCTGAGTTACCAGCCAGCCGAGCGTGGGCAAAGCTCAGTTCAGCTTGCAAATGTGCAACCTGCAGTCACAAAACATTTAATCTAGGTAAGCAACATTATAGATAGAAATATAATTTGAAATATTAATAAATGTGTACTATCTTTAGAACTAGGAAAACACTAATTAATACCATTACTAGCCCTAAATGACTGTATTTGGACCTAAATCTGTCTCAGTTCTGCACACATTTGGAAAATCTTAATCTTTAAGAGAATCTGTTTGCAGGTACAGCTATTTTACTGTTTTCTTTTTTTAATCATCTAGTTTTTAAAGAGTTATATAGGAATCAACGTTGGGTATAGAGTTGCTATTTGAAAAACAATGCTCATCAAAATATATTAATAATAAAAGTATCCACATATATCCTTCAAAATTTTCAGAGAACATCACATTTAATTAAAATTTATATACACTTTATATGTACTCTGACTCTCTAATTGATTATCTTTGGATTTTACGTTTATGTTTAGAAGCTTTGCACATTTAGGTTCTGTTGTGTGAAATTGCACTATAGTTCAATTAATCGACCTCTACAGTATATAATTGCAAGCTCTTCACCTTACTAATCTATGTTGGAAATGAAAATGGTATCACTTCATCATAAAAAATCTACGCATACCTTCAAAACCTTTGAAATTTATCAAATGCACGCAATACCATTTACCTGTTCTTGTATTTGCAATCAGCTTTTATTTGAGACTTATAGGATATATTGTTAGTCTTAACCAAACTCTTTTTTTTCAAGAGAAACATGAAAAGTAGCAGATCAACTTACCCAACATGATTCGAAATTAAATTCTACAATGGCAAAAACAATATAATTGCTTTTTGACATGTTAAATCTGAAAATTTCGTGGTTACTTGAGGTCGTTTTGTTCTAGTGAATGTCCATATTTATTTTGTTCAAATTAAAAGGATCTGAAATTTAGAACTACCAAAGAGAAGCTCATTCCTCATTCTATTACAGAACAGTTAATACTACTTTACCAGGTACTGTCATACTATAAATGCATATTAAATGAGAAAACAATCTGTTCCAGCAATTCTTGCAACCATTTGAATTGGATAAAATAAGCTTCAGCCACTTGATGTTACTTCTTGTTCGACTTTCCAAGTGCATAATGTTGATTTGTAGATTCTATATATGGGATGCTATTTGCAAACAAGTAATAGGTCCCCTCTTCAACTTATCATAGCCTACATCCGATCAGCATTGCGGTTTTCCTCCTCTTCTCATATTTAGAAATAGTAGTCAGTCAAAAAAACTTCTACATTACATGGTGCTTATGTGAAACCCTAGCTATTAAAACTTCTATGGACGTTCTCTAGGAATATATAATTAGATGCATAGTTCACATATTGCTTCTTGTGGGGAAGTAATGTAAGGATATTAACATAGTCTTTCAATACACAGATTAACTTAGGGTGTGTTAGAACTTTGTCTCCATATGGTGCTTATTCAAAGCTCTTGACAGGATATAATCTGTAAGGTTAGCAGTAGTTAATCTCATAGAACAGATCGACCTAAAGAATGGAAAGCCTCACACGATAGAAACAGTTAGATTTGAATAATTAAAGACCGAGGATTTAAGATTCTAAACAGGGACATATATAGTAATTCTGTGTTTCAGGATTTAACTGTGTGATAGTATTTTCCTCAACGTTTTGGATCATACTCCATGATCCATCATCAGGACTCAGGAGAGTAGAGAGCAACGTTAGAGAAATAGAAATGGTGATGATGGATCATGGAGTATGATCAGAAACATTGAAGAAAAAAACTATCACAGAGTTAAATCCTGAAACACATAATTACATTATTATGGACTGTGGAAATTTGATGTCTACTAGAGACATATATATATACCTGATGTTGAAGAGCGAAGATGTGTGAAACACAGCCATAAATGGGATCTTGAAGCCGAGCCTGGGCCTCATAGGATATGCTAACAACTGCATCAAATCGTTCTTCTTCTGATGGAATATGCTGGAGCAACTTAGAGAAATTACTTGCACCAAATATCTTATGTATTGCAGCAAAATGAGCTGCACCCAATTCCTCTGTAGCAAAATAAGGGGCAAACACACACCCTTTCACACACTTTCTCCTCAGAAACTTGCAAGCTCCGCAAGGTGCTCCATCTCCTCCCGCCATGTAATAATTTATACTACTTAACCTAATCACTGGATAGAACCTCCCTTTTGTACGAATCCAGAGGGTTTTTTGGTTTCTTTTTTCTATCCCGTTCTGTTAGAACGGCTTCTGCTCTCAACGTCTACAACACAGTTTCTGTTGGCTGTAATCAAAGCAAACTACAATTAGGAATGGGAGAAAGAAAGAAAAAAAACGAAGAGGGAGAAGCAGGGTAGGCAGAACCAGGGATAAAACCCTTTAAGTAGCCCCATGACCTCCGTTGCAAAGGTGGAGAGGTCAAATCTTCAACAGTAAACAAAATTGATTGATTATTGCATTCCGCAGTTCATTCGTTATCTTGTTTCGGTTGTTTGTTCAAAGGGCGACATAACAACTGGCCTCCATACCCAAAAATTTAAAACTAAAAGAAAGACCTTTCACGATAAATTCAGATTCAAAGCCCAAAATTAAAAAATAGTTGGTAAATGAAAACCGCAAGTACAGATTTGTCTTCCCATGTAATCATCGTATAAAACCTGCAAAGTATCTATGAATTTAGCAAATCTATAAACTGCGTTACATTACATTTTTAATTGCACATTATTGCAAGTAAGAGACAGTCTTTGCTCGGGATCAGCTCCCTTGTGAAGAGTGGTGACCGAAGCAAACATTCGTTGGGATGCGGGTTTTCTTCATTAAATATAGGAGAGAAGCATTCAAACGCTTGTGCTGTTTGGAAAGCCGTGCGGTTTTGATTAAATCAATTGTTTTCTAAGATATCAAATTGTGAGGTTTGATTAATTTTCTTGTTAATGGTGTAAGACAATTAGTTGGGTAGCTTTCACAATGGGGGTGGGAAAGAGAAAGGATAATCACCGACAAGTTGGTTTATATTGTCCTCCACTGCCTGCCACCTCCCTTTAAAGCCCACGCACATTTCTACAATATTTATAGCTTTGTCCCTAATAAAATCTAAAATGCCTACTCCGCGTTCTTGACCAAAATAATTTAATTAGTAATTTTTGGTAGGGTTGTCCTCCAACTTTGAAGAGGATAGAAACAATCTCTATAAGTTAATCAATCAATAATCAAGTAATTAAATAATTAGTTTATATATAAGAGTTGAATAGGCTAATCAATCAATAATAAAGTAATTAAATGGATTATTTTATATAAGAGTTGAATTTAGATGTGTATTAGAATATAAAATTGAAATCAAGATAAATTGATTAAATTAAATGTGTATTTAAGATTTAGAGAGAAGGAGATTGATTTGATTATGAAAGAAACTTGATACCTAGAATTTAAGATTGAATATGGGATGAATAAACTTTGAAGCCACATCTTGTGAAATCTGCTCCAATTATACGAACACTAAGATCAAAGTTGTACGAGTGGCTTTGAATCTCTTGAGGTTGACCCTAATCTTGAAATGAACGCCTTAACCTTTGCAAGTGATCCTTACTATTGCCAAAATAGGGTTTTGGTACCTATAGTTCTAGTTCTTTCGTCTATGTTTGTACTAGTAAATAGAAAACTTGGTTTTGAGAAGAACCTTTGGAACTTGATTGGTAATGGAGAATTCTTGAGACTTCCTCAATTTGAATCAAATCTTATTAATGAATTTGATGTTGTGATAAATTGGAAGACATGGAAAGTAAAGTATAAGTAAGTAGCCAACAATGATGTGGTACAATGATAATGAGTGCTTGAGACTAATGTAATGGATTGTAATGAATGCCTAACTAGTAGACAAAGTGCAAGAATTTGGGCTTTTGATGTTGTTGATGTAAGAGCTAATGTAATTGTTGTCATTAATGCAAAGAGAAAGTTATGATAGATTTTTCTATTAATTCTATGTATCTTAGTGCATGATAGAGAGCCTTGATTGATGATCTTTTAGGATGGAAATCACCTAGGGATAATGTCCCTTTACCCAAGTCTTAGGCACCCAATTTGAACTTTAGGTTTAGTTGGCTTGATGTTGTAATAAAATTTAAGTTTGGATTGGGAGGGTCAAGGTTGCCTAAGTCGGCTTGAACTAGGTCAAGCTCGCCTAGGTGGTCTTATATAGGGTAGAGAAAGTGTTGGTCTAAGAGATGGAATTGATATAAGTAAAGTAAAATGATTTTTTGAGTGATAAACCAAAGCTAAGGTCATTCAATGCCAAATTACACAAAATCATGTTCTAGGACTATGCAATTAGGACACCAACACAAAGTTGCATAAAACAAGAGGGAAAAGTTAAGGGATTCCCTTTTCATCTCTACATTTCCCCCCATTTTGGTGTGCATGTGAATCTACTTGAACAAGTACATGCTAAAGTTAAATGAAAAGAAACAAGTTTGTCTAAAAGTATAATAGATTGAGTAGTAACAATGTTAAATTGTGAACTAAGCACAAATTGAGTGAGTATGTTGCTTGATTTTGTGTACCACAAAGTGGTGCACACAAATCAAGAGGAGAGAGAGAGAGAGAGAGAGAGAGAGAGTATGCCTATAAAATTAAGAATAAGAATGATGATAAGAAAATTAAAAAATTAAGCTTAAGCATGATAAATATGGGTATAAAAATTTGATTATATGCATGACAATATGATTTTATAGAATTCAAGTATAAATATGTGATAAGGAAATAAAAAGAAAACTAGAGATGGATAAATGAGATGCATACCTTTGTGTGACCACTATGGATGTAAGGTGAAGATGAAATATTTGCCACATTTACCCCCTCATTGGAACAAGCATGTGTTGCAAGTATGAGGTGAGCCTGTGTTGTCATTGATGTCAACATACTCATATTGCATTGACAAGAAGGATTGGATGAGCTGTGTGCTGAGGACATTGAGAAAATTAGCCTCAGTCAGGAACAGTGAAGAACAGTGATGAGAAGAAGGCAAATGTATTGTATAGGTTGAGAATCGGAGGATGCGGATTAAAGGGTTTGTAGATATGAGTCTTGAGATGCTTCAGTTAAGATTTCAGAGGTCCGCATGAAGATCTGAAGGAGTTGTGGCTGTCGGTGTAGAACCGGTTCCGGCAAGTATCCAGAGGTGACAGAGGATCACAAAAAGGTCCGGTGAGGTCCGGAATTGTATTATCCTAATCTGCGGATTGGAAGGAGTGTTTGGGATGTCCTTGTGATGTGTCATCCTGATTTGTGTATGATTTGGAGGTCCGGAAGTACCTCTTGCATTATGACAGTGGCGACAGACTGTGTTCTTGAAGTTCCGGATGAGGAAGACAAGAGATTCCAGTAAGTAGAGGAAGTGCGGATGTATCCGGTCATTCAGGCAGGCTTGTGAAGGTTCTTGGATCATGTTTAGGTTGTGTTGTTGGTCCGCATTGATAGTAGAGCCCGGAATTGAAGCTATTCTTCCGGATGAAGTTCTTGCTCTATTTAGCCGACCGGATGAGTTGTTCATCCTGCGAATGTTCTTGTGGTGGCCGACCGGATGTGTTATTCATCTTGCGGATACTCTTATGGTTGTTTGCCGACTTAGATGTTTGTTCCTAAGTCGATGTCTTGTATAAATAACGGTTTGTGAGTTCATTTCAGAGTGTGGATTGTGTGGATGAGTGTGGCATAGTGAAGAGAAGTGTGAAAGGCAGAGCAGAAGTTTTTGGGCTTAAATGGAACTGATCCGGACATGGTAGAGATGTCAATCTCCAGTTCAAGACTGTGATTCTTATCACTTTGTAGACAGTGTGTCTCCTTGTAGGCAGTGGGCCTCTTTGTGAGCAGTGTGCTCGGGCAGTGAGCCCTAATTGGCATGTGCCATTCATTCTTCTTTATTCTTCTAACAGAGAATAATTCTTGGGTTAATCACCCCGTGGTTTTTCCCTTAACCGGGTTTTCCACGTCAAAATCTTGGTGTTCAATGTGTTGATGTTCATCTGCTCTGAGTTTATGCATCATGCTTTCATAGATGGTTAATTGATATACTGTTAACTAACAAAGAACAATCAAGTGTTTAAAGTAAGAGTAAGTTTTATACAACTGATTCACCCCCCCCTCTCAGTTGTATGCCCTAGATCCAACAATTGGTATCAGAGCCAAGTTCCTCTGAAAGGAGCTTAACTGCTTGAGGAGATCCAGGATGTCGTCTTACAAGAAGGATAGTCTGAAGTTCGATGGAACCAACTTCACTCTTTGGAAAGGTCGCATGAAGTGTCACTTGGAATGTATGGGAAAAGCATACTTGGCTATGGTTTCAAAACCATATGTACCTCCACAAGGTGGTCCGACAACTCTGAATGAAATCACAGAAGTTGAAAATAATCTGCGGACTAAGGAAGCTCTTCTAAGCGCATTGAATGACTCAGATCTCTCGAATGTTATTGACCTACCAACTGCATATGAGATCCTGACTAAACTGGAACTTTTGTATGAAGGAGATGAGTTTGTCAAAAGTGCAAGGTTGCAAAGTCTGAAAGGGAAATTTGAAAGATTGAAAATGAGAGATGATGAAAACATCACTACCTTTATGCCAAGAGTGAATGAGCTGGTATGTGGAATTAGAAATGCTGGTGGAACTCTAGATGAAAATGAGATTGTCTGCAAAATCCTAAGATCCCTTCCTGCTGCCTATAAAATCAAGGTTGCTGCCATTGATGAATTCAGAGCCCACACAACTGTCACAAGAGAACAACTGGCTGGCAAACTAGCTGCATTTGAAATGACCGAGTTTGGAGATGATCCTCCCAAGACTGAATCTGCTTTCAAAGCCAGTACCTATGTGAAAGGCAAACAGAGATTTGATCCGGGAGAAAACTCATCAAGGAAGATGTCATGGTATGATCAAGCAAGAAGAGACATGGAAGAAGAAGAAGCAGAAACAGCTCAACTTGAAGCCCTCATTGCAAAGAGACTACCAAGAGGATCCAGTAAGTATGAAGGAAAACTACCCTTTAAGTGTTTCAACTGCAATAAGATTGGTCATTTTGCTTCAAGATGTCCGGAAAGATCTGCAAGGTCTAATACTAACAGACAAAGGTTTCAAAAGAATTGCTATTATGTTCATGAAGAAGATGACAATGAAGGAGTAACAGATGATGAATCAGAACTAGGAAGCAAATCCGGAAATGAGTGGGTGTTTATTGCCATCAAGGAAGAAGATTCAATACTCTCTGAATCTGTCAATCACAAAGTTGTTGAAAAAGCTTTAGCTGCTCAAGTGGAAGAAAAGGATGATTGGGTTATTGACAGTGGATGTTCTCACCATATGACTGGTGACAAGAATAAGTTCTTAGATTTGGAAAGATATGAAGGAGGAATGGTAAAGTTTGGTGACAATTCTACTGGCAGAATCAGAGGTAGGGGAACTATTTCCTTTGATGGAAAGAGCAAAACAGGTAATGTACTATATGTTGAAGGATTGAAGCACAATCTTCTCAGTGTTGGTCAGTTAGTGGACAAAGGCTATGATTTCTGGTTCAAGAATGGAAAATGCAGAATCTTTACAAGCTCCGGAACTGAAATTGCATCTGGTACTCAGACAAAAGGTAATATCTTTCATCTGGTTGGTTCAAATAAAAGTTGTTTGTTTGTTCAAATTGATCAGAGTTGGTTATGGCATAGAAGAATGTGTCATGTAAATTTTGATAACATCATCAAGATAAGCAATACTCAGGCTGTAAGAGATCTTCCAAAATTGATGAAACCTACAAATAGTGTGTGCAAAGAATGTCAGTTAGGTAAACAAAGCAGAGTCTCTTTCAAAAGCAAAGATCAGTCTTCTACCGGATTGTTGGAATTAGTACATACTGATCTTTGTGGTCCGACAAGAATCAAGAGTCTGCAAGGTGATAGATATTTCATGTTGTTAATTGATGATCATTCCTGGATGATGTGGGTTACCTTTCTAAAAGAAAAATCAGAAGCATTTGAGAAGTTCAAAATCTTCAAAGCTATGGTAGAGAATCAAACCGGATTGAAACTAAAGTGTCTAAGGTCTGATAGAGGTGGTGAATTTACATCTGGTGAGTTCATTGACTTTTGTGAGAAGCAGGGTATAAGGAGACAGTTGTCTGCTCCTAGGACTCCACAGCAGAATGGAGTAGTTGAGAGAAAGAACCGGACCATCCAGGAAGCTGCCAGGACAATGATGTTGGAAGCAAATGTTCCTCAGATGTTGTGGAAAGAAGCTATCAGCACTGCAGTCTACACTCTCAATCGAGTTCAAATCAGAAACAACACCGGTAAGACCCCCTATGAACTCTGGTTTGGCATCACTCCTACTGTGAAATATTTCAGAGTATTTGGTAGCAAGTGTTATATTAAAAGAGATGAAGATCTAGGAAAGTTTGATGCTAGAAGTGATGAAGGAATTTTCTTGGGTTACTCCACTCAAAGCAAAGCATACCGGTGTTACAATAAGAGATTGAGCAAGATGATAGAAAGCACCAATGTGAAAGTTGATGAAGGAATTGAGAAGCCTTCAAGATTTTATGAGTTTGATGAAGATGACCAAGACAGTGTTCAAGGAACTCAATCCTCTCCGGTGAGACAGAGTCAGCCTGATCCGGTAAATCAGGAAGAAGAGATAGGGTTGAATGAGCCTGATCAAGAAGCAGCAGTGCAGGATACTCCCAAAATTCTAAGGTATGTAAGACTGAACCACTCTGAAGATCAGATCATAGGTGACAGAAGCAAAGGTGTACAAACTAGAAGGAATGTTGCTCAAAATCAGGATGAATATTGTCTGATTTCAAAGATTGAACCTAAAACAATAAATGAAGCCTGCAATGATGAAAACTGGACCAAAGCAATGGAAGATGAATTGATGCAAATTGAGAAAAATCATACTTGGGATCTTGTTCCCAGACCTAGAGACAGGAATGTAATTGGAACCAAGTGGGTCTTCCGGAACAAACTAAATGAAGCTGGTGAAGTAATCAGAAACAAAGCTAGATTGGCTTGCAAAGGGTACTCTCAAATAGAAGGAATTGACTTTGAAGAGACTTTTGCTCTGGTGGCAAGAATTGAAGCAGTCAGATTACTTCTTGCATTTGCTGCCTTCAAAGACTTCAAGGTATATCAGATGGATGTCAAGTCTGCTTTCCTAAATGGTGATCTGGAAGAAGAAGTTTACATTGAACAACCGGATGGATTTCAATTGTCTGATAATGATGATATGGTCTGCAAGTTAAAAAAAGCATTGTATGGACTAAAGCAAGCCCCAAGAGCATGGTATGAAAGGTTGGATAAGCATCTTGTGCAGATTGGACTCAACAAAGGTATTGTTGACAGTAACTTATATTTCAAAATTGATCATGAAAATATTTTGATTGTTGAAGTGTTTGTGGATGATATCATTTTTGGAGGAAGAGATAGTATGTGCAAAACTTTTGCAAATCAGATGAAAAGTGAGTTTGAAATGTCTATGCTTGGTGAAATGAATTTCTTCTTGGATCTGCAAATTACTCAAACAAAAGAAGGGATCTTCATTTCTCAGACCAAATATGTGAAAGAATTGTTAAGGAAATTTGGTATGGAAGACTCAAAGCCAATGAACACTCCTATGGCAACCGGATGTAAGTTAAGCAAAGATGATGATTCTCCAAAGGCAGATCAGACAAAGTATAGATCAATGATTGGTGGATTGTTGTATCTCACTCAGACTATACCAGATATAATGCAGGCTGTTGGTCTTGTGGCAAGATTCCAGGCTGATCCTAGAGAATCTCATGTTATGGCAATCAAAAGAATTTTTAGGTACTTGAAAGGAACAGTTGAGTATGGTCTATGGTACCCTAGAGATCTGGATTTCTCTCTTCATGCTTACACAGATGCAGATTGGGCAGGAGATGTGGATGACCAGAAGAGCACTAGTGGTGGAGCATTCTTTTTGGGGAAGAGATTGGTTTCTTGGTTAAGCAAGAAACAAGATGCAATATCTCTGTCTACAACTGAAGCAGAATACATTGCAGCAGCAGGTAGTTGCACTCAAATCTTATGGATGAAGCAGATGCTAAGAGACATTAAAGTTGAATATGAGGAGCCTATCATAATTTTCTGTGATAATTCAAGTGCAATTAATATTTCTAAGAATCTGGTATTGCATTCTAAGACTAAGCACATATCTATCAAGTTTCACTTCTTGAGAGAACAAGTGAACAAGGAAGAAGTCAGAGTGAAGTATGTTCCCTCCAAGGATCAGATTGCAGATATCTTTACTAAACCTCTTCCCAAGGACTCTTTTGAATATCTCTGCGAGAAGTTAGGGGTCATGGCCCCTCCGGTGGTGAACTAGGATGCACTGATGTGCATCAGTCCGGTGGATATCACAGTCATATCTTGTGATCCAGATTGATGATGGGGAGCTGCAACTAAGGGGGAGCAGCTGGTATGATTCTGATGTATGAGAATTGCAAGTATGAGCCCTTTGCCATTGATGTCAAAGGGGGAGAGAAGACATGTGAAAAACAAGTGGTTGATGATCAAAGGGGGAGCAGTAAAGGAAGAGAAGACATGTGAAAAGTTGTTGTTGATAGGGGGAGCTGTGATAGAAAGGAGAAGTTCTTGTCTTGATGGTTTTTCACATCATATGTTGCCATCAATGACAAAGGGGGAGATTGTTGCAAGTATGAGGTGAGCCTGTGTTGTCATTGATGTCAACATACTCATATTGCATTGACAAGAAGGATTGGATGAGCTGTGTGCTGAGGACATTGAGAAAATTAGCCTCAGTCAGGAACAGTGAAGAACAGTGATGAGAAGAAGGCAAATGTATTGTATAGGTTGAGAACCGGAGGATGCAAATTAAAGGGTTTGTAGATATGAGTCTTGAGATGCTTCAGTTAAGATTTCAGAGGTCCACATGAAGATCTGAAAGAGTTGTGGCTGTCAGTGTAGAACCGGTTCCGGCAAGTATCCAGAGGTGACAGAGGATCACAAAAAGGTCCGGTGAGGTCCGGAATTGTATTATCCTAATCTGCGGATTGGAAGGAGTGTTTGGGATGTCCTTGTGATGTGTCATCCTGATTTGTGTATGATTTGGAGGTCCGGAAGTACCTCTTACATTATGACAGTGGCGACAGACTGTGTTCTTGAAGTTCCGGATGAGGAAGACAAGAGATTCCAGTAAGTAGAGGAAGTACGGATGTATCCGGTCATTCAGGCAGGCTTGTGAAGGTTCTTGGATCATGTTTAGGTTGTGTTGTTGGTCCGCATTGATAGTAGAGACCAGAATTGAAGTTATTCTTCCGGATGAAGTTCTTGCTTTGTTTAGCCGACCGGATGAGTTGTTCATCCTGCGAATGTTCTTGTGGTGGCCGACCGGATGTGTTATTCATCTTGCGGATACTCTTATGGTTGTTTGCTGACTTAGATGTTTGTTCCTAAGTCGATGTCTTGTATAAATAACGGTTTGTGAGTTCATTTCAGAGTGTGGATTGTGTGGATGAGTGTGGCATAGTGAAGAGAAGTGCGAAAGGCAGAGCAGAAGTTTTTGGGCTTAAATGGAACTGATCCGGACATGGTAGAGATGTCAATCTCCAGTTCAAGACTGTGATTCTTATCACTTTGTAGACAGTGTGTCTCCTTGTAGGCAGTGGGCCTCTTTGTGAGCAGTGTGCTCGGGCAGTGAGCCCTAATTGGCATGTGCCATTCATTCTTCTTTATTCTTCTAACAGAGAATAATTCTTGGGTTAATCACCCCGTGGTTTTTCCCTTAACTGGGTTTTCCACGTCAAAATCTTGGTGTTCAATGTGTTGATGCTCATCTGCTCTGAGTTTATGCATCATGCTTTCATAGATGGTTAATTGATATACTGTTAAATAACAAAGAACAATCAAGTGTTTAAAGTAAGAGTAAGTTTTATACAACTGATTCACCCCCCCCCTCTCAGTTGTATGCCCTAGATCCAACAGCATGAATGTAGGTAAACTACAAAAAGAAAACAACAACCTTACCTCCTAGGTGACAAGATCAAGTTAAAATTACAAAAGAGCATGGAATTGTACAAGTAAGGAGAAATAAAAAATTTGCAAAAAGGAAACTATAAGATTTATCACATAAATTGTTGCCCCTATTGGTCAAATTCTTCAATAATCTAGGAAGTACCACATAGGCATGACACCTTTCAATGAATAAATGTGTTACTCTTTTTAGATACTACAATCGACTTACATCACCAACTAATGTCCTAAACAACATGAGACACATTTCACCAAGGTCTCCCTATGATCATTAAATGCATATAAGATAAACTATATACTACTTGGAAGACTATATATGTAATAGATGAATGAATATGAGTGCATATATGCCTAGTTAATGTAATAGAAAGAATTTTTTTGATGAAAAGGTAGTTGAGATACCTATTGATTATGTATAGATATTTGTGTATATTGAGAAGGATATAATATAGATATACAAACTTATATAGGTTGGAACATGAATGCGTCTTTTTTATTTGTGTAATATATTATTTATGTTAATGATAATAAGGATATAATCTCTAATATATGATTGTTAGATGTGAAATGTAGTATGTCCCTCTAGATTATAAAGATAACTAATAAAGTATACTTATGTTTCTCTCCTTTGTATTGATCTAATCGATACCATATGTTTCAACACTTAGCATAAAATAATTAGTGCCATGCCCTAATTTTTATGTCAATATTTGGCAGCAATGCTAAGACTTTGGTTGATTAATGCCCAAAATAGAGGAGGCAACAAGGCCTTGGAAGCCATGTTAAAAAAATAAATAGAGGATTTGTGGGAAAAGAGAGATTTTTTCTAAACTTGTAGAAGCATAGAGGACTAGTATTACATACTTGAAAATGATTCTTTAAAAACAAGAGAATAATTTTGGTGTACTTTTCCCTCCTACTTTGGGCTTGGATTTTGAAGAAAGTGGAAGCCACTAGTACTTTTGAAATGAGGAAATTGATAGTTTGGAGTAGTGAAAAGATAGAAAAAGATAAAGAGCTAGACCACCCATGGACACATGACATTGGTTTTTGGTTTAGCATAACTTTAAACTCATTTATAATCACTTGGATGATTTAGAGTTAGGTCATCTTTCATGCTAAATAATTAAAATTCATGGAATATGATAGAGGAATATTCCTAGCTCACATTTCACTCTTCATAGAGGTGTTATTCATTTAGAAGGGGCTTGCATTAGTTATTGCATATTCCCCTAACAACAAGGCACCTAGGGGATGAAACAAGAAATGGGGTGATCCTAAAGTGACATAGCTACACAAGAAAATTAATTATTATGGTTGGGGTGAAATAAGATGAGAGGAAGATGTAGGAAACATAACTTGTAAGAATAATAGTTAAAAGGATTGGCACAAGATTAGAGAAAGAAATAAAGAAAGAGGATAGAGGTAGAAATAATTAAAGTAGTAGGAAGACATAGGAAAGAAAGAGAGGGGAGTTATAGATAAAATATAAATGTAAGAAAAAAGAAATAGATAGTATAGATGAATATTTTGTGAACCAAGGGAAATGCACCAATAAAACATTACCAAAATAAGTAAATCATGATCATCGAACTAAAATTACAAATCTAACTAAAGCCAACAAATCTTACAAGACAAGAAATAAATAAGGGTGATAGCATGAAGATGTTATAGACATAAAATATAGACATGAAGGGCTAGATTTATCTATATACTTGTTATTATCCCAATGCAATGCAAAGGAAAGAAATTGAATTGATGTATCAAATTATAGTCGAAAGTAAAAGAAATAATCTAGATATTCATACACCATGATATGAGATATAACTATTCTTATATTAATTACTTGATAGGTTCTTACATTCATCAACCCTTCATATATCATAGGCATAGATATACACGACATGTACAGTTTGGGTATTTACATAAATAATCTATCTATTACATATTATCTTCTTTGCACAAATTTTCTCTATCTTATATATATTACATATGTCGTACATTATATTCTTATTAAAAATTTCCAAGGTGTAGGGACATGTTTTTAGGCTTCTCCTCATATCACTATTCTTATTTAGAGGCATCAAAAGGTATTTGGTTGTACTGAATTTAATCTATTTCTAGTTTCAATAATGACCTTTGTTCCACTTTCTCATTGGGAGAGTAATCATATTAGAGTTAACCTTAGGTGCCCTTGCAGGTTTTCACCTTCAACCTCCTTTAGGCCACCCTTGTGAGTTTTCAATCTAATAGGGATAGATTCAACTATATGTTTAGGTTTTCAAGTGAATCCATCAAAGTCCTAAAGTTAGATCTCTTCTTGCTAGTATCATCCCCCAACTAGACCTATATCTTTTCCTTAATACATGTTGGCTGTGTTAGCTAACTCTATAAAAAATTAATAGGCAATTATGTTGGCTACATATACCAACATTAGAGAATTATAATATGGTTCTATTGTTTGTGCTATTCATCAAAATTCTTGGATCACTTCAACCCAGCTCTATCTACCTCAAAATCCACAAAAATTTAAAAAGTCCCAATACTTTAGAAGTCATCATGGTATTATATATGCTTATACACAAGTTTTATTTGTCCATAATATATGCCCCATTGAGTTATCACCTATTGGATACAACACGATACCATAATATCAATATACCCTTGCTCCATGGTAGTTAAAGTGAAAGGATCACAAACATATTGCACCATCTAATTAAACTTTAGGAGAAGACTTGTCATTAGTGTTAGATGCATATCCACCTCTAAAATAAACTATTTCATTTGATTAATTATCTTTAATTTCTATTTCTACACTTGGTGGAATTGCGAATGCATGTTTTTTGGCTATTATCTTTGTGACCCATCTAGATCATTCATTATGTTGTAGGCTATAGAATCTTGGATAATTTTAGTTTGCAAGTTATCTAACTAAGATTTTTTGGTCTTAATAATTTCTAGCGAATTTAGATGATATTGATCTATAAGGTAGAAAGATTGTTTCATTTTGTTTCCAAACTCTATATTTTCCTTATTGAGTTTCTTCTAGTTGTTCCCCCAATTCTATTAACTTGCTCTACCTAATTTTGTTTTCTCATAATCTTCAATCATTTATTTTTATTTTGTTATTTTTCTCTTGCTCACAATTTCTAACTTTTGATCATAGGCTCTAGATTTCTCCTTCTACCTTCTTTGTAGTATCCAATGATGGGTCAATTGTAAGTTTTTTATCTTGATGTATGAATTTTACTACTTTCTCCATAATTTATTCCACTGATAAACATTTTACATATAATTCTATTGATCTGCACTACTTCTTAATACTTCACTTATATCCATCTTTTGAATCATTGTTATCTGAGTTAGATCAATTTGTGGCCTTCTAGGAACAATTATAATGATATTTGGGGCCAAAGTGACCATTATCTCACTATTTATTTTTATTTGGATATAAACTCCCATATCTTTTCCATTGGATCATTGGCCTACTGACATGATGCAATCATTACTCTTTGCTTATCTATCTCTATGACATGATTCTCCTAATCCTTCTCTTTTATTTTCTCCTCTTTTGAACCTTCCCCTATTTTTAGTTCTTGTGTATACTCCTATAATTTTTCTTTTTTCTATCTCCTTTTCTAGTTCATTCTCTTTCATAGTTATCTCCATATAAAATGCATCCTTGGTATAATGTCTCATTTATTTATCACTACAATTTTTAATCCCCTCTTTGAAATCATCGACTATCAAACCATATTTCTCATACTCATCCCATCATTCTTCTTCATAGTTTTTTGTTCTTCAATTTCTCATGTTGGTACTTACAATGAGGGTTGTGAGATTTTTGACTATTTTAATAATACTTTTGATGTTTCTATCTCTATTTAGTACTCTTATTTTCCAACAATATTTGATGTGACTTTCTTGTAGCTTGGATGGCCTCTTCTTGTAACCATTCTTTCACTTTAATATCTTTTGTCTTGCCCAAAAGTGTGTCCACCCTTTTCTTGGTCCTCACTTGAAGATCTTCAAAGGATTTGATTTGCACTTTGCTATTAGGAAATATTTTTAATTAATTTTCAAACTCATCTAATGCCTTATGCCAAATTGATACTTCCATCTTAGAGGCTTCTTCTCTTTCTTCTATCTTTTGTTTGATTCTATGTACTAACTCAATTGTAAATTATTTTGTTATGTTTGTTAATGTGTATGGACTTATCAATAGATAGCATACCATTTCTTACAAATTATATCTTTTTATTTTATAGTGGTAGTGTTGATAATTATTTGTATAAGTTTTTTACATCTAGGACCTCTTCTATCTATGTTTCTTTCCCTTTTCTTGCCACCTAGCTCTATGTTACTCTTAGCTATTGCAGTTTCTTCTCTATAGATTCTTCATGTAAGGTTTCTCCTCTATCATTATCCCATTCTTCATTGGAGGATTCACTATAATGTACTAACATTATCCTTTCTTTTTATATAAAAGGTACAAATTGTATTTTCGAGTCTTTTGAAGTAAGGATATTATCCTCACTGGGATAGGTAGGTTGGTTGGGCTTGATAAATTTTGGAGTGCTGCACAAAATGCACATTGTTTTATGAATAATTTATTTGAAAATTTTTACCTATTATTCATGATTTCTCCTTTATTCTTATAGTTTCATTGTGTTATTCTAGGTAAATTTAGTTGGTTGTTCATTTGGCCTACTTTCCCTTTGCATCAAAAAGGCCTATGTTGAGGAGGGAAGTATCTTCTCTTTTGTAAAGTATATCACATGTTTGTAACTTATTTAAGATCTATGAAGCTCATTAGAATCATCAAGGTATAAAAATATTATATGGATGGTATTGTTGAGCATACTTTATTAACAAACAATTGCTTATCCCAAGAAGCATGTGAATGAGTGCTTGGAATTTGGTATGTTTAACTTCTATAGAAAAATATGAAAGTATACCATCCTTTGAGATGGATTGTACCCATAAAAATTAGGGATCCAAGGACAATATTCTAAGGGTATGGTGCACTTGATGAAGTTTTGAACAAGTTGCAATGTATTGAATTGTAGAACAAGTGTACCAAACAATGTGTTCAACTGTCAAAGTTTTTTGATGTAATAAATGATCATCAATAAAGTTATCAAGTGATGAGGTGTTTTGATGGGGAATCATTCTACATTCATTATATTATAGTGACATATAATAATGAAGGTGAACCTAGGGCATGCCTAAGATATGACATTGATTAATCACTTGAAAACATGGTTTCTATAGAAATGAGACTTCCATCACTAAAAAATTTTGGAGGCTGATCATGCTATAAAATAGGGAATGGTAGAACCATTGGAGACAAGTTTTCAGGTATCTAGAGAGAGGTCATTAATGGTGCACCTATAGACATTCAAGGTCAAAGAATATGATAGGAGCATGTAGATATCCAACATGGATACTTAAAATACTTCATTATTAGATCATATGGTTGGGTCATGATAGAAAGCCACCATTAACATGGTGTGTGGTAGATGTTATGAGTTAATTTAAGGACATCAAGTTTGAAGTTGGTCTTAGGTACTTAAAGATAGGAAACCATTAAAATGGTGTATGGTAGATGTTTCGAGGTACTTCAATATTGGAGAGTATTAGCTATTATACATTTAAGATATTAATGCATTTCTATCATTATAGGATATATCATGTTAATATTATTGCTAAGTCTTGGAATCATAATCAACTAATTTTATTAAAATTAGCTACCTCAATGTGATAAAATAGTTCATTGTTGATATTATTTATCTCAAGAAACAAATGAATTTCTCAATATTTAATACAAATCATCATACATCACACTTGAAAATCAAAGTCAACCCCCATATTCTACACTAATTCCTAGTTTACATGATGGTTGGAATTGTTGGTTCCTCATACACTATGATGTGATGAAATGGAGACTATAGGGGCACTTGGTACTATTTCATGTATTAATAGAAGAGTAACATATTTATTAAGTTCATGTATGGAATTAGTCATATTATTTTGTCCTTGTATTATGCACCAGCTTGTATTATCAATCAAATGACTAAATCATTTATATTGTATTTGATTTACTAATGAAGGGCCTAGATATTATATATATTAGAGATTGCTTAATATATTTTTATATTTTTTAAGTACATATTATTAGCACGATGTTAGTTCACAACAACTAATTTGATCTAAGAATTAGTTTGTATCTATAATATTTTAATAATAGAATTTGCATACCCTTATTAAATGGTTGTGTCCATTTTAGTCTCTAGCCTATGTGTGTGTTTTTTTTGTGTAATTTTATCCCTTGTTTTCTATCCTATGTCACCCCTATCAACCCTTGTCCCTTTCCCAATGTTGTTACCTTCGCATTGTTTAGCCTTCCTAAGTGTTTCCCTTCATCTAATCTTTGTCTCCATCCTATGTATTAACCCCTCAATTAATTTTCCTTTGTTTTATCACCCTTTACCCCCTTATTAAACCTTAAATTGTTCTTCCTAATCCCATATTATGTGTAATCAAAACCTTTCCCCATTCTAAACCATGTTCTAATGAATTCCAATTCAATGTGTAAACCTACCCTTAGATGGCTTCCTTCAAGATATATGTTCTCTAGGAAATTGATCTTAAATTTCATTTGTAGACATTGTTCATAGTTTACCACCTAATAGGGTGGTCATGTAATTTTATCCTCCCACCACAAGATTCAAATCTAAGGTAATTAATAACTAGGACTTCCCACCTACTATTTTTTATTTATAAAATCCCAAAGGAAGTTCTTTAAAATTGGCCACCTTTGCCACATTTTAACATAGTAAAAGTGAATTTTTGTATTGGTCATAAAATTTTTGATATTTTTTCCCATGCACGACATTGTTAAACTACTTTAAAAATTCTAGGACAAAATTATGTTTGAGTCCAAGGTCTTCAATATTTTTTTCCCTGCTAGACATTGCTACAAAAAAATTACTACAACTAGGTGGCTGATTTCCAAGGTTTCCAACTAGGTGAGAACTTTCCATATGTGGTCTTAATGGATATGGAGTGATTAAAAATGATTTCATTTCATAGTTTATTTTTTATGACTTGTTTTTATCATATTTCTAATGTGGATCCATGCTTGAAGTCCCATAAGGGGACTAACTGAGGTAGACTCCCCATTTAACATTTGTTTGTGTAGGATTCCCATTAGCAAATTTATTGTTGTATGTTAGTTTTTGAAGAATTGCAGAGTACCAAGAAATTTATATAAGGATGATAGGGCTCAAATTTCATGATTCATATTCTCCAAAAATTTTAAGTCCCTATCTAATAGAGATAAGTCCACCTTAGGCAAACAAGGTCACCTTGTTGGCTACTAGAAGTAGGCTTAGCCACCAATTATCCATTTAAGGCCTTAAATTATTATATTTTTAGTCCATATCAATATTAGAGGTCCATAATAGCTTTGTATATCCATTCATTACTATAAATTAGACATTTACTAGATTATATTATAATGTTTCATTTTTATCATTTTATCTCATCTTTTATTCAAAATTAGGACTTTAGATGTTTAGATGGTTTTCATGTCTTCATTATAGATCAGAACTAAAATAATTCATGGATTCTTCCTCATTCTATCCATATTTATCTATTCTGGTTTCAAACCTCTATCATATCATCTTCTAGGTGAAATCATTCAAACCTTCTATTTCACATGCATTGTTACATTCACATTCAATAGGTCCTTTCAAATTTACAATTTCAATTATAGGGTATTTGTTTCCCAATTATAGGTTGGCATCTTTAAGAACCTAATATAGACTATTTATAGGGTCCTTATTTAACCTCAAGGCTCTACCAACTCAGTAGATAAGGCCACTCCTTAGACATTATAGCCATGATGGCTGTCATAACTAGACATTATAGTAAGATAGGCTTTTTCATAATGGAAACCATGTATGTTTCCCTAGACACTTCTAGATTTCATAAACAACTGCAAAACAACATTCCACATAATTTTACTAAAGACTAATTCACCATCTAGGTGCATTTGATACCTTTTTTTCTCTATTTTCACATTCCACTTCCATTTTTCAAGTTGTGCAAGTGTCTAATTAACATAGTTTGTCCTATTTTTAATCTAGTTTCTAGTCCTAAATAAAGTGGTTATCAATTAAGTTTATGTTTTTTGGAGAGGTTATGAAGTAGATTTAATTTCTATACTTTATTTATAAGCTTAATTTGCACACATTGTTTTACACATAATGACACATAAAAAATAAAGGAAAGGATGCTTCTTTTCCGATCTTTCATTTGGTGAACTTGATGGACCTGATTAGTTAAATCTTGTTATAAGGTGCTCTCTTAGAATTTAATTTATTACATCCTCTTAGGAAAGGTGTCTCAACCTTGCACTAATCTTATGATTACAAACAATGCAATTATTAGGTTGAAAAATGGAAAAAAAACTCAATTTTTGGGCTATAGAGTTGGTTTTTGAACAAAAAAATTTTAGTTATTTGGCACTAATTCCCTATTTCTCATCACATAAACCTCTTCAAGCTCTACAATTAAAAATATATGGGCCTAGTTGGCCTCCCAGATCAAAAGTTATGTCCTCCAGAAGTTGGGTCTCTTACATTAAAAATGTAAAAACATCAACACATAAAAGAGCTATAAAGGCGAGTTATACTTGTTGACCAATAGATCATAAGGAATCTTTGGATGCGGATAATGAATCCAAAATGTAACTCCCAATTTGGTGAGTGAATTATAACAAGGTTATGACAGGTGGAAGGAATACATTATTTTTAGCCTGTAGACTCATCTTGGAATTCAGGTCTTGGATTTCCAAATAAGGATTAGAGTGCCTCTATTTTGGGTGGTTTTAGCTCATGGTTTTCTAATTACCATTTTATGGTTTCATGTATTTTATCTCATATTTATTGGGTTCTTGATATGGAGGTTGTATACTAAGTTTTGTAGGTATTATTATGCTATTGGAATTCCTCTAGATCTCAGGTTGGTGATACTCTTTTGAAGGCTTTATCTACAAGTTTATTGTAACTATGTTGTTTATTCAAACATACATTGAACTACTTTGTAGTGTGTGGTTTTTCTCCCAAAAGGGTTTTCCTCACATAAACTTGTGTTATGGTATATTACTTATTTTATTTTTACATGTGTTTCTACTTTTTGTAATTGTTAAAAAGTTTAAAATTTGGACAACACTCTCCTCAAAAGTTTAGTGTAGTAAGTGTTTCCATGTACCTTTCTTCCTTTTATTTTGGTATTAGAGCTTATCACCTCAGGTTATAGGTGTTGGGTAGAAATGTTTTTGTACTAATCTTCATTTAAGTGGGAGATTGTGTATAGGGTTTTGATCTTATTATAGAAACAAATCACAAGAACATCAAGGATAGAGATGGAGAAGTTCTCAAGCACAAACATCAAGTTGTGGAAGCTCAAGATGGAGGATGTCCTTGTAGATTGAGATATAAGGGATCTACTATCTAGATCTAAATCTACAGCTACATCACAAGAAGACTAGGACAAGATGGATAGAAATGATAAGGATCTCAATAGACTTGGTTTGGACGATTCATTATTGTTGAACATGCATGAAGACACTACTGTAGTGAATATTTGGAAGAAGCTTGGGGAAATTTATTAGGCTAAATCCCTAGTGAATAAGATTCTCCTAAGAAAGAAGTTATTACCCTCAAGATGGAGGATGGTGTGTCTATGGATGAACAACTAAATGCCTTGAATATGTTAATCACCCACTTGCACTCTATGAGAGTGAAGATGGAGGAGGAGGATCATTGTATGACTTTTATATGTTCTTTTATAGAGTCATGGGACCACATTATTATGGCCACTGGGAGCATGATCACCAAGTTCAAGATGGATGAAGTGGTTGCAACTTTTCTATCTGAAGAAATGAGAAGGAAGACTTCTGAGTTGGCCAAGAAGGCTCTAGCAGTTCATGGGATCTATCCAAAGAGAAAGGCAAGAAGAAGAATAAGAGGAAAGATGATTATAGATCCAAATCCCATGGGAGATCTATCTCTTGGTTAGTTTAAGGAAAAATGTTGGAATTGTGGCAAAGTTGGACACCTTAGAAAAGATTGTAAGGAGGAGGAGGAGAAGAAGAAGATAAAGGTTGACTCTGATGATGAGTTTAAGAGATCCTCCTAGATGATGGTGATAGATTTGTCATTGCGTTGGTTACTTATGCATCAAAAAGGAGTGTAGATGATAGACTCTAGTGCCTCATTCCATATGAGATCACATCAAAGTTAATTTAATATAAAATATGAAGAATATTGTGGTGGGAAGGTGTACCTTGGAGATGATTATCATCTAAAGATTATTAACTATGGAAGAGTCTTCATCTAACTCCCTCACATATGAATGAAGGGGATCAATGGTGTACTACATGTCTCTAGTTTGGCATGAGACCTACTTTTTGTATGAAAACTTAATGATGTGGTTGTGTAGGTTGTTTTATCGAGTTGAGGGTGTAAGATGGTTAGAGGAGATATGGTGCTTACTAAGGGTGTTCAAATTGCCATTCTATTTTGGCTAGATGCATGTACAATTTATTGTAATAGTTCTTCTATTCTTGTAGTGATGAGATTTGTAGAATCTTCACCTTCACCATTGGAACCAACAACAAAGAGGTTGTTGTGTCTACTTCTAATGGTCATGCTTTCTAGGTACCTAAGGGTGTTTATTCTTTAGAGATAAAACTTCCAGTATAGAAACCAATGTTATTACACTAGTGGATGGATCACATAGGTGAGAACGGTCTTTAGACCATGAAAAGTAAGAACCTTGTTGAGGGGTTTAATGATTGCAACCTTGGATATTGGATTGGATACATTCTGATGTTTTTGGTTCTATTAGTGTTCCTTTGATTTCTAGATCTATTTATTATTTATCTTTCATTCATGACTACACTAGAAGGACACATGGGTATATTTCCTAAGAAGTAAATTTGAAGTCTTAAGTTATTTTAATGAGTTTAAAGATCTTTTAGAAAATCAGATTGGTAAAAGGATTAAGTGTTTGAGGATTGACAATGCCAATGAGTTTTGTTTGGTAGATTTCGATAGGTTATGTAAAGATCATGGAATAAAAAGGCACAAGACAACTCTAATTACCCATTAGTAGAATTGTGTTGGTGTGAAGTTTTCTTCATCATCTATGGTGTTGGCCTGTGAAATGGTACAAGATTTAGGATCCTATGGTTGAGAGATTTTTGTATAGCAGAAGTGTTATCTTTAGAGAAGCCAAGTCTACTTCCATAGTACTGCATCTAGAGAAGGATGGAAAGAAAGCTATGGTTCAACTAACCCCAAAGACTGAGAAGGTTGAACCAAAATCCCATGAAGGACCTAAAGAGGAGGAGATCTCAGAGAGTTCTAAAAGTTTTTAAGAAGAAATAGAACCTTGACCTCAGTCATTGAGGAGGTCCACTCGACAAATAGAGTAGCTAGAAAGGTATACTCTTCCTAATTGGAGATGTATTTTTGATTTGATTACTAACACTTATGAGCCTAGGATTGTAAAGGAGGCTATGGGTATGAATGATGTATATTCTTGGAAAGTGGCCATGCAAGAAGAGATGGTTGCATTAAAGAAAAATGATACATGGGATCTAGTACCTTTTCCTGATGGACATAAACCCATTGGATGTAAAAGGGTGTTCAAGGAGAAAATTGGTTTATATGGAAATGTTGGGAAGTACTTGAGGCAAGATTGGTTGCAGAGGGTTATCCCAGGTTGAGGGAACTGATTATGGTGAGATTTTCTCTCTAATTGCTAAGCTAACATCCATTTAGTTTCTCTTATCAAGTTTACTATATAGCGTAATATCTTGAGGTTGAGAAAATGGGCATGAAGATGAACTTCCTTTATGGTGATTTGGAGGAAAATATTTTTATGAAACAACTAGAGCACTAGATTGAGAAAGGTAAAGAACATTTGGTTTGTAAATTGAAGAAATATTTGTATGGTCTTAAGGAATCTCCTAGGATGTGGTATAGAAAGTTTTATTCCTTTGTGTTAAGTTTAGGATTTATGGGATCCAAAATATATCATTGCATCTACTATAAGATGGACAATGATTGTATTCTCATTATTGTATTATATGTTGATGGTATGTTATTTTTTGATAATGGAAGGGTTTGATTTGTGAATTAAAGTCTCAACTTTCAACACACTTTGAGATGAAAGACTTATGGGTAGTCAAGAGCATCCTAGGCATGAAGATTATAAGAGAGAGAAAATAAAAAAGAAATTGGTTGGGCAAGAGTAAGTATGTGGACTCGGTGTTGGAGAGGTTCAACATGTCAGCTTGTAGGACATTATGTGTTCATGTTATGATGGGGATAAAGTTAGCAATTGAGGATTGTCCAAAGTCTTCTAGTGAGATGGAGGATATGAGTAGAGTACCTTATGCTACTGTTGTTGGAAGTTTGATTTATGTAAGACCAAACATTTCCCAAGTAGTGAGAGTTAGTCATTCTATGGCTAATCCTGGATGGGTACATTGGGATGCAGTGAAGAGGGTCTTCAAATATTTGTAGGGTATTTCTAAGTGTTTAGTGGTGAAAAGAGGGGGTTTGGTAATTCTAAGGGTTTATGTTAAATCATCCTTTCACCACCACATTCAAGGACATTCAACTAAGTAGAGAACTCTACTACAGATCTCCTATCACTTGGAATAGAGGGGAAGATTGGAATTGTGTGAAGTTGTTTAATTAAGCCCGATTGTACTCAAACCCCTAATTTCATAAAATCATAAATAAACAGACAAATTACGGAAAATGATCACAATAGAGATATCAAATGATAACCACATACATACCAGATTTCAAAGTTTGGTGTGCGAAAAAGTTAGGGACTAATGAGCGGGTGCCCTAGTCTAGTGTACCTGTTTCAATCAGGATATCTGAAGAATGTATGCAACACAATTATGTTGTCACAGGAAATTTCACCACATTAGAATCAAGAGGACTAATGAGCGGGCACCCTAGTCTAAGGCCTAATTTTCTGCTTTGCTCCACACTTCTGATAGGCTGTAATGCTTCCATGCAACTCCACTTCTTCCACTTCTAAAACCTGTAACCTGCAATCATAGAAAAGTGGATTGGGGGTTGTGTTTAGAGGCTTGCCTCAGTCAAGCCCCAGAGAGACATTCAAGTCTTCTACACACCATTCTCAGATAAAGAGTGTGTATCCCTATAAGATAGAGGCAAAAACCAATTGATAAATGATTGAAAACACAAATGAATGTCACCTCAATGGTGTAGCTCTCATGGAAGGAAGATGCTTCTTTCATGCCATGAGGAGATGGAGACAAATCTACATAAACAAATACAATAACAAAATAGTACTGCTCTACAACACAATGATAGCTTTGAATAAGATCACAAGTTCATAATGCCCATCTCTCTAGTCTACAAATGAATGCCTAAACATGCTTATATATGCAACTAAACAACTTCCAACCAAGAAATTCATAATTCAAACTTGAGGTGTCAGCATAGAACCTAATAACGGTCACATAACTGACACATGTTCAAAAATATGTTCTGACTCAAAATAGGGTAGGAATAGGGTGCAGGAACCCAAGTCCTCCCCTCTATTTCAAGCAGGATTCATCATAAGTGCATCTCCTAGGTCCCATTTGTCATAAAACTTAGGGGTTTCTTCATCGAAAGTCATCACTAACATGCAAGATGATCTAAATGCATTCAAAAGGACTCGCTTGCACTAAACTATAAGAGGGAAAAGCCCCCAAGGGGACATTTTTTGATGTAACATTTAGCCCCCACTTTAATGTATGTATAAATGTAAGGCCAATACATGCATTAAAGTATGGTCAACAAACACAGGAAACATGTCAAGCACGGAGAAGACATGCCAAACACAATGAAGACAGTAACATGCATGCAAAACATGGAGAAGACAGTTACAGTCATGCAAGACATGGAGAAGACAATATTGAAGACATGCAAAACATAGTGAATATAGTGAATGTAGTGATTATTTTTTTTTCATTTTCATTTTTCCCATATGAATGCAAATGCAAGTACAAGAAAAGTAAACAAACAACCCTTAATGCAGGAGGAGCTCACCGCCACTAGTCTTTTGACTACATATGGGGCAATAGACATGTAATACAAATCTCAGAGTGTAGGAGGGACTCATCACCACCAGTCTTTAGATTGCACTTGAGAACAAACACGCCATACAAATCCTGAAGCATAGGAGGGACTCATCACCACTAGTATTTAGACTATGCTTGGGAACATACACACCATACACACACACATGGAAGACATGAAGAAAACATGACAAACAAGTGATGGAAGAAACCTATTGCTAGGTTCACAGCCACCTTAGGCACATTACAGGTACACACCGATGATTGGGCTTTGCCACAACAATCACCGAAGACATGCTTAAGGGTTAGGATAGTCTCAGATCCGCTCCCCGCTTTCTCGGAGGACTTTTTGAAAATGGCAGGATTGTGCAATCTCCTCAAGAAATACATCGTCCCTGCCTTCCACAAAAGGGCCTAAAATAAAAGGATATTCACGATATCCCACCTCCATAGAGGGCTTAATTATTGCAATATAGAAAAGAATGATGTGCACTTGTGCGGAGATACAACATCCCACCTCCGTAGAGGGCTTACAAACACGCTTCATTAGTATCAAAATCATCAGACAACTTACCTTATATGCCCCCACCTTAAGGTGGTTGATATCATGTACCGATATCAAGAACGTTAAGGTAGAGAGAAAAAACATAAGGGAACATGAGCTCTTGTAAAGCCCATGGCACCAGAAGTGACATGTACTTTACGATCACCAAATGTTCCCACAAACACATTCTTGCAAGAAAAGAGGTTATAAATCTTTCCATAAGACAATAACCACATCACATGATCAAAAGCAATGCATGATAATAATCACATCAAAAATCCAAAGTTACACTATGGATTCAGAAACTGAGTATAACCATGGGGCTACACTGCAAGATCTCAGAATAAAATGTAAACGAGGCAAGATTCAAAGATAAACAAAGTGCATGGAGCAGATGTATTATTATAGTTTGTTAGTACAATAAGACAACATCAAAATATCACTTAGAGTGATTCTACTAGCCAAGCATTGGATAATATATATCAACCCATCATCATGTATGGACTAGGTCCATTTTTTGATTTCTTGTTGAAGGGACACTTGGTCCTTATCAGTCTTATTTGTTTTTTGTCATCCACTAGCTAGATAGAAGCACTAGAAGAAGGTAAACAATAAATGAAGAGAGGAGAACAAGTACCTTAGGGACAATCACATTGGAGGGTGCCCCCATGTCACCAACTGCAATGTTATGTCCTTAAGACACAACACACAACAATGAAAATAGAGGAGAAGCAATATAGAATAATGATGATACAAATAGAAGAAGGTTACAATAGAGATGGTCTCTTAGCATCCTTGACCTTACAAGAGAATCAAGGGTCATCCAAGGAGGCTTAAACAACACATAACACATCATGGGGGGAACACAACATGAGAGGGGAGGTCACATAAATGAGAAAATAATGCTACGACATAGGTGACCACCAAGGTTTTAAATACTTACCTACAGAGACAACTGAGCTAGCAGTCATCATGTATCTTGATCTTTACCTTAATGGTTAAAGCTTTATCTCTTCTTCTGTCTTCCACATTTTCATGAGTTTGTGGGGTTATCCTTGTAGGAAGGTATCTATTAATGATGGTAGAGAGGGGATATCACAGTTTTTTGTGTTGGTTAAATGTGGTGATGTAGGATCTTTTTAATACCCTTTCCAATTGAGTGAGGTGATGGAGGAACCTAAAAAGTTCCCATTTCAGTCCGTATATAGGGTGTTGGAATACCTTGGTTGTGAGGAATTGTTTGTTCTTCAATGTTTTGTGAGTTTTCATTATTTTCCAAGGTATGTGAGGGTTAAAGTAAGGGTGTATGATCTATTTCTTTGTTTAGGATGTAGTTGAGGAGTTCTTGAATATTAGTTGGTAAATTTTCAGTTTCAAGAGGTTGAAGCAAATGTTCACAAAGGGAATTTGCATCATCCAATGCTTCATCCTAGCTAGGGAGAGTAGGAAGGGATGACAGAGTAGTGTTAAGGAATCTGTTAATGATGTCTTCTTCTTGTGTCAAAATATCCTCACCAAGTGGGGTTATGTTGGGACAAGTCTCTTTATTAGATGAATAACCAAAGGCTATATCGGTCTCATAGGTCTCGGAAAGAATGTCCATTATGTCATCATGAAACAAAGGGATAGAGGGAATGATGTTTTCACCACTATTTTCCCCATTTTTATTTTCAGAAATGGAATTAGTGAGGTTTTCCAAGATTGAAGGGAAAACACCGACAATAGTGAGAAAGCTTTCAAAATAGGCTATTGTTCGTAGAATATCACATGTAGTACTTACGGACATGTCAATACCATAGATGTATGCTATTTGATGCAAGACTTGATGATGTTTATCAGTGAATTTGCAAAAAATATCAAAATTCATAATGTACTCAAATAAATCTTCCAAAGATGAATGCTAAGGAGAATCCATGGTATATTAATGTAAAACTATGTATGAATATCACCTAAAATGTTTGATTTTTCAACTTTTTTCAATGTAAATGAGTGAAAGAAGAGGTGTTGTGAGGAAATTGATGAGGGAAAGATAATAATAAGAAATATCATTCCAATAAACTAATAATATCCTTCACAACACACCTTTAGTGCAGATCTATAATGATGACAAGTCAAAACCTAGTGAAAATACACCTAAAATATGCAAATTTTCACCAATTTTCAATGCAAATGCCTAATAGAAAGGGTGTTGTGGGGAATTTGAGGACAAGAAGTAGATTATAACCCTGATAATAGCCAATTAGTGCATAAAAATCCTTCACAACATGCTTAGGATGCAATTCTAGAGAGACGATAAGGCCAAATCCAGTGAAAATGCAAGGTTTTCAGACCCTAGACATGAAATTTTGCAAGAAAGACACTAAGATGAAACACTACAGTTAGAAATAAGTCATTAATGAGTGTTTAAAATAGTAGTAAAATCTGAAACAATATTTTAACTACAAACCCTAGCTAATGCATAAACTAGGTTATATGAAAAATGCACAATTTCAGGCAATTTTTAACAATTTAATCATGAAAATGCAATGTAAATGAATGATGAATGATGAATTTATGTAATTTAAATCAGATCTGATGATAATGAGAAAAATAAAATGGAATTAAATGCAAAATAATTCAAATTGTTTGAAAATGCAAGCTAAAAATGCCAATTTTTTTTTCAAAATTTTCAATTTTTTTTTGTAATTTTTCAAATGCAAGAAGATGAAAATGAAATGAATGAAATTATGAAGTACAAAACTCAAAAAGGTGCAAAATTCATTAAAACATGGGCTCACCAAAATGTTTAGTGGTTAAAAGAGGGGGTTTGGTAATTCTAAGGGTTTATGTTAAATCCTCCTTTCACCACCACATTCAAGGACATTCAACCAAGTAGAGAACTCTACTACAGATCTCATATCACTTGGAATAAAGGGGAAGATTGGAATTGTGTGAATTTGTTGTTTAATTAAGCTTGATTATGCTCAAAACCCAAATTTAATAAAAATGTAAACAAACAGACAAATTACAGAAAATGATCGCACACAAAGATATCAAATGATAACCAAATACATACCAGATTTTGAAGTTTAGTGTGCAAAAAAGTCAGGGACTAATGAGTGGGCGCCCTAGTCTAGTGTACCTATTTTAGTTAGGATCTCTGAAGAATGTATGTAACACAATTCTATTGTCATAGAGATTTTACCGCACCAGAATCTTGAGGACTAATGAGCGGGCACCCTAGTCCAAGCCCTAATTATCTACTTTGATCCACACTTCTGATAGTCTATAATGCCTCCCTGCAAATCCACTTCTTCTGCTTCCAAAACATGTAACCTGCAATCACAGAAAAGTGGGTTAGAGGTTGTGGTGTTTAGAGGCTTGCCTCGGTCAAGCCTCGTAAAGACATTCAAGTCTTCCAAACACTGTTGTTAGATAAAGAGTTCATATCCCTGCGGGATAGAGGCAAAAGCCAATTGATAAATGATTGAAAACACAAATGAATGTCACCTTGATGGTGTAGCTCTCATGGAAGGAAGATGCTTCTTTCATGCCATGAGGAAATGGAGCCAAATCTGCATAAACAAACACAATAACAAAACAATATTGCTCTGCAACACAATGATAGCTTTGAATAAGATCACAAGTTCACAATGCCCATCTCTCTAATCTACAAATGAATGCCTAGACATGCTTATATATGCAACTAAACAACTTCCTGCCAAGAAATTCATAATTCAAACTTGAGGTGTCGGCATAGAACCTAATAACAGTCACATAACTGACACATGAAAATAGGTCTTGACCCAAAATAGGGCAGGAGTAGGGCATGGGTGCCCATTCCCTCCCCCTATTTCAAGGAAGATTCATCATAAGTGCATCCCAAAGGTTCCATTTGTCATAAAACTCAGGGGTTTCTTCACTAGAAGTCATCACTAACATGCAAGATGATCTAAATGCATTCTAAAGGACCCAGGAGCTAAACCTTAAGAGGGAAAAGCCCCCAAGGGGACATTTTCTAACATAACACTGAGTATTCCATTTGTTATCATGGTTATCCTATATGGCCCTAACATTCAATATGTATTCATGAATATGTGCGTTGTGATTGGGTTGGTGATATTGATAGTAGGAGATCCACTAGTGGATATGTTTTCACTATGTTTGGTGGTGCAATTAGTTCTAGACAAGTAAGTGACAAGATGTAGTTTCTTTTCCAATTATAGAAGTAGAGTACATGGTAGCTACTCATTTTTCTAAGGAATCCATCTAACTTAAGAGATTGTATTTAGATGTTGGGCTAGACACATGAGCCATTAATATTCATTATGATAGTTAGAGTGCCATATGCATGGAAAATAACTCAATCTTTTATGTGAGGATAAAGTGCATTGATGTTCAGTACCATTTTGTTTGTGATATGGTATAGGATAGAAGGGTGATGCTAGATAAGGTTAATACTTTGATGAATGTTGTAGATTTGTTAACAATTCCTATGAGCATAGACAAGTTCAAGTGGTGTAGTGAGTCTATGGGCCTCTCAGCTCTTAGCAATTAGTTTTTAGTGTTGGTAAGCTTCCAATTTTATCTTGCAAAGTGTTCTAAAAGTGGGAGAATATTATTAAAGGTGTATCAACCTTGCACCTAATGTGAAGTTTACAAACAGTGCAATTTTTAGGTTAAAAATTAGGAAAACTCAATTTCTGGGATAAAGAGTTGGTTTTTGGCCAAAATAAAAGTTTTAGGTTGTTCAAAATTAATTCCTAAGTACCTATCATGTGGTCCTCTTTGAGATCTACCATTTTAAAAAATCCCAATTGGCCTCCTGGATCAAAAAGTATGGCCTTTTTAAGTTTGGCCTCCTGTGTTGAAAATGTAAAAACATCGACACATAAAAGAGTTGTAAAGGGGAGCTATACTTGTTGACCAACACATCATAAAGTATCTTTGGATTGGGATAGTGAATCCAAAATGGAAAACCCAATTTGGTGAATGCATTATAATTAGGTTATGATAGGTGGAAGGAATATTCTATTTTTAGCCTATAGACTCATATTGGAATTTGGGTGTTGGATTTCCAACTAGGGTGCTGCCACAATAATGGGTTACACTTTCTGGAACATCCTAATTTTTGCTAAAATCACATATTTTTAAAAAATATAATGATTTAAGCCTTGAAAGGTTCCATTTAAAGATTTTAATTGAAGAGGGTTTGATCAAACCCCCTTAGATTGAAACCCTCTTGGATAGAACCCCACTAGTTTTAAACCATACCTATAATGGAGTCTCCTCTACACCTATTAGAATGCTGATCAAAAACTACTTTTGCTTTACCTTTTGGTGGATCAAACTAATTCATTTAAAATTTATGTTTTGTAAGTATGTAGTCCTTATTATAAGCTTCCCAAAAGTATAACTTTAAATATATTTAATTTGATTATCATATTTATTTTTTATTTCTTGTGAATGTAGGTTTTTCACCGAACATCAAGTTCTATGTTCTAGACACATGGAAAATTATGAAATTAGTGAAAAAAAATTCTAAAAAATATCTATACCCTATCTATTGATGTCCTTGTTTCAACAAAAAAACAAATTAAATTTTGATACATACAGAAAAAGTTATGTTTTATGGAATACACTTATGTCTAAATTATAATTGGTTTGACTCTAAAACTTAATTAAGAAAAAGATATTCAATGAAACATTATGAAACCAAATGCATGCCCTATATATCTGTGTTACCAATCTAAATTCAAAAGAATCAAAATTTTATCCTTTGTAGAAAAAAAGTTATGTGCTACGAAATACATATCACTTTAAAAAAATGTTGTTTATTGTTAAAAACTAGTTATCAAAGGAGACACAAAAGAATTTACAATTTAACTCCAATTTTTTTAAAAAAAAAATATTTAGAATCTACAAACAAAATCTCACAAATCACTAATTTGCATCATCTTCAAATTCCTAACACTTTAGGAGCTATAGGTGTTAGAAAGTGAAGATTTAGTTCAAAATGTTGATTTCAATGTCAAGTTTGGCTAAAAAGTGTAACCCATTATTGTGGGATGAACCACTAGGGATTAGGGAACTACTATTTTGGGTGGTTTTATCTCATGGTTTTCTAATTACCATTTTATCATTTCATGTATTTGTAATGTATGAAAAGAGGGTTGATGGGATTAATGGATAGTTTAGTTAGATCCTCCTTTCACCATATACATTCAAGGACATTTAACCGAGTTGAATCACAACTTCTGCAAGAGGACTCAACTATCAGGTTGGATGTCACTTGGAATGATAAGAAAATTTGGCTATCATTTGGAATGATAATGAAATGGGATTAATTGATTTATTGATTATTAACCCAATTAAGCTTAAAACCCTAATTATGTAAAATCGTAAGCAAACAAACAAAACCTGACAAATCCTTCTACAAAAAGGCACTAAATTCATATATGTACCAGATTTCAAGTTTTAGAATACAGAAAAGCTGGGGTCGAAGGGGCGGGCACCCAAGTGCAAGGTGTTGTTTTTCAGAGGGCTTCGGGACAAGACTTGCTATAGACTACAACCACTTCAGAGATTTCTGGTGCTGTGAAATTGGTGGTCAAGGGTGCGGGCGCCCTTATCCTTTTTGTGTTATTTTCTACCTTTTTCTTCAGATGCGGGATCCTTATCTTCAACAAAAATCCTCTACAACTCCTCTCTGCAAGATCTGATACTTGTCACCTGCAATCACAAGAGAGGGGATGGGGGTTGTGGTGTTTAGGAGCTTGCCTTGGTCAAGCTCCGGAATGGCATTCAAGCATTCCAACACTGTTGTTAGATAGAGAGTGTGTGTCCTTGTAGGACAAAGGCAAAAACAATGATAAAATGATAGATTGAATAAAAAATAGATATCACCTCGAAGGTGTATCTCTCACGGAGATAAACTTCTTTCATGCCATGAGAAGATAAAGACAAAACTGCAATAACAAACACAATAACAACACAAGTTTGCTCTGCAACATAATGAATGCCTTGAATGCTCTAAAATCATAAGTTTGCCAAAATCTCCTAATCATATTCTAGCTTGCCAATGAAGCCTTAAGCATGATTACATATGCATTCTCGCTACAAATTTCATACTTCAAACTCAAGATGTCGGCAATCGAAACCTTTTAATGGTCTTCATCTGATATTCAAATTTGGGGACTCGACAAAATAGGCTAGGGCTAGGGCATGGGTGCCAAAGCTTAGGGACATATTTTGGGTCAGGGTTAAGCTCAGAGATGTCCCCTAAGTCCCATTTTTCATGGGTTTTGGGGGATTTTGTCTTGGGATTCATTTCTAAGATGCATGATTAAAATTAAGGGACCCAGGAGGTAAAAGTCCTAGGGGGACATTTTACAACATAACATTTAGCCCCCACTTTAATGTATGTATGATCTTATGACCCATACATGCATTAAAGTATGGTAGAAACCACAAAAAAACATGCCAAACACTTGAAGATAATGTATACACTAATATTGAGGAACTATTTCTAGCCCCCAGTCTCAGGTAAGCATTAGAAAGAACATCACAGACACACAAGACACAATGAAGATAGTAACAAACATGCAAGGCATAGAGAAGATAGTATTGAAGACATGCAAAACATGATGAAGACCTGACAATAGTCATGGAAAACACAATGAATACAATGATAATATTTTTTCATTTTCATATATATAGATGCATGGAAATAAAATACAACACAAAACCCAAAAATGTAGGGGAGACTCTTCACCACACCCTTTACACTACACCAAGGGGAGAAAACACACCATACAAAACCCAAGAGTAGGGGAGACTTGTCGCCACACCCTTTACACTATGTGATGGGGAAAACATGCCATACAAAACCCAACCATAGGGGAGACTCATCGCCACACCCTTTACACTATGTGAGGGGGTAAACACGCCATACAAAACCCAAGTGTAGGGGAGACTCATTGCCACACCCTTTACACTACGTGAGGGGAAAACACACGAAAGACACATGGAAGACATGAGAGCCATATAACATGCCATAGACATACTGAAGGAGCTTATTGCTAAGTCCCACCATCTCAAACACACTATAGACACACCTAATGGTTGGGCTTATGCCACAACAATCGCCAAAGACATGCTTAAGGGAGCATAGTCTCAGGATCCAACTCCACCTCCGTAAAGGACTTTTGAAATAAAAGGATGTGCACTAGCTCAAGAGATACACCATCCCGCCTCCATAGAGGGCTTTTGAATAAAAGGATACATACTAGCTCAAGAGATACGTTATCCCACCTCTGTAGAGGGCTTCTTTAATTGCAATATAGATAAAGATGTGCACTCGCGATGGAGATACAACATCCCACCTCTGCAGAGGGATTACAAACATGCTTCATTAGTACCAAAATCATCAGACAACTTACCTTATATATGCCCCCACCTTAAGGTGGTTGCTGTCATGTACCGATATCAAGCATGTTAAGGTAGAGATAAAACACTCAAGGAAACAAGAGCTTTCCCAAAGCCCATGCCCTCAAGGTGACATGAGCTCATGATCATTGAATGTTCCCACAAACACAATGATAAGATATGCTAAGATAAGATAACAAGAGAGGTTACAAATCTTACTCTAAGATAATAACCAAAGCAAAACATGAAAGATATGCATGAATCATTTATGAGATCACATTAAAGAAACCAAGGCTACACATACGGGTTTAAATCCAAGTATAGCTGTTGGGCGTATACTACAGTCATCTCAGATCCGAGTGTAACAATAAGGTGAGATACAAAATAATCAAAGTGCACGGAGTAGATGTATTGTTATGATTTGTTAGAAAGATAATACAACATTGAATATCACATGGAGTGATTCTACTAGCCAAGCGTCAGATATATAAATCAACCCCATCTTCATGTATGGACTAGGTCCATTTTTGCTTGCTTGCTGAAGGGACACATGGTCCATATCAGTTAGTTGTTTGTTTTTTCATCATCCACTGACTAGATAGAATAACTAGAAGAAGGTAAATAATAAAATGAGAGAGAGGAGAACAAGTGCCTTAGGAACAATCACGTAAGAGGATGCCCCCAAGTCATCAACTGTAATGCTATGCCCCTAAGGTACAATACACAACAATAAAATAGAGGACATGTAAAATAGAAAAATGATGATATAAATAAAAGAATGTTCTCAACAGAGACGGTCTCTCGATATCCTTGACCTTACAAGATTATCAAGGGTCATCCTAGGGGCCTAAACAACACATAATACATCATAGGGGAACACAACACAAGAGGGGAAGTCGCATAAAGGAGCAAAGCATGTTACGACAAAGGTGACCACCAAGGTTAGAGACATGTACTTATCTGTTGCACAACCAAACTAGCAGTTGTCATAGAGAAAATTGCCATCTTCCCAATCTTGAATGTCCGAAGAGAGAGGTACATAAGGTACGATTGCCCAATTTTTTCATTGTCCTTAACTCTTTTTCTTTAAGCTCTTATTTGTTTGGTTCCATGTTAGGTGGCGGAATGTTTTCTTGTTGAGGTGCATTTTGTTGAGTGAAAGCTTGTCTTCTCTTCCTCCTTTCTCTTACTTGTATATTTCTTCATTGTTTATTGGTGATGTTCTCAAAAGGTTTCTCATGATTTCCCATAGTTTTTGACATTTCAAAGGAGGAAGCTGGTACAAACTTAACTTGTTTTGATGAAGTGCTTTGTTCTCCACGAGTACCTCCCGATCCTTGCAAGGATGACGGAGGAGGAACCTCAACATAGATTCCCTTACCTTTTGATCTAGGAAGTTCTTCTAATGCAGGTTATTTTTCATTTGTCTCTTGTTGAATAGAAGGTTCGGCCACTCTAGATAGTACTTTTGCTTTATATCATCTATATCCCAAGAAACGTTGATCTCTTCATGGCTCAGGTTCTATGGTAGGTCATGGCAAAAAGTAATCAAGAGTAAATTTTTTATGAGTAGCCATGGGTTGTCATGTATTACGATGAATAGTGTGCATTTGTCCATGTAAAGGAAATTTTAGGCATTTGCAAATTGTTGAGGGGATAACCTTCATAGCTTTTATCCATGGATGTCCTAATTTTATGCGGAAGAGGTCAGATGTAGGGATGATATCAAATAATTGTTCCACAACTTTCTTAAATATCATAACCAATAAGGATATCTTCCCATAGGTAGGAATAAAAGCTCCAGTATCTGTCTCAATCATTATGTTTGTAGGTTCATAAGAATCTTGTATCAATTCATGTGAATAAAGGAACTCTTCTATTGCTACATTTGTCATGCAGTTAGGATCTATAAGTGTTCCATAGACACAAGTCTCCATTACTTTCACTATGATGCAAAGAGGTCCTTCAATGTCTCCAATTGTTCTATCATGAGGTGTAAATACTATTTCAGGTTCAAAAGTCTTTCTTTTGATATAGGGTCTAGTAGGGTACCTAGTATTATTGTTACGATTAGAAGCCATGTATGCGAGACTATTTCACACTAAAACACTTGTTTGAGGGAAACAAGTAGTAAAAGACACACAGGGTCCACAAAAAACAAAGTAGAATAAAATAATTTAACACAAGGAAATATGAATGATTTGTAAGTTTGTTTAAAGAAAGTGTATATAACCCTTAGCATTGAAATACACTGTGTAATTAAAAGCATGCAAAATTTCAAGCAAGAGTGTGAAATGATGCCAAATTTTCAAATGAGCAATGTATGTAAGTTTTAAAATGAATGTAAGATGTGAAATGAATGATACTAATGATAAATGCAATGAAACAAAGCAAAACTATGCTTGTTGATGCACCTAAAAAGCTCAATTTTTTCACTTTTTCCTATATAAATGTTCTAAAGATGCAAATGTAAATGCAAAAACATGAAATGAAACAAAAATACAGTCCAAAATCAGATTTTAAAGAGTTTTCAAAGGAGAAGTAAAATATGAAACAATATTTTAGCCACAAACCCTAGCTTTTGTAAAGACTAGGTTATATGAAAAATGTATAATTTCAAGCAAACACTAGCAAATAGAGTATGAAAATGCAAGGTAAATGTTTATGCAATCATCTAATGCTGCAATTTATATCATATTGGATGTAAATATCAAAGATTTAAATGATTTAGATGAAATGTAATGAAAATAGAGTAAACTATGTCTAAATACAAACATAGGATGCTTGATTTTTTCAAAATTTTCAATTTTTTTGTAAGATTTTCAAATGTAAAATGATCGCAATGCAATGTATGAATGCAAATATGATGTACAACACTCAGTAATGTGCAAATTCAGAAGAAACATGGGTTCACCAAAATGTAATGTAAGAAAACAGGGTTGATGGGATTAATGGATAGTTTAGTTAGATCTTCCTTTCACCATATACATTCAAGGACATTTGACTGAGTTGAATCACAACTTCTACAAGAGGACTCAACTATCAGGTTGGCTGTCACTTGGAATGATAAGGAAATTTGTAATTTGTTAATTGATTTATTGACTATTAACCTGATTAAGCTTAAAACCCTAATTATGTAAAATCATAAGCAAATGGATGAAACATGACAAATCTTTCTATAGAAAGGCACTAAATTTAGATCAGATACATACCAAATTTTGAGTTTTGGAATACAAAAAAGTCAAGGTTGAAGGGGCTAGTACCCATGGGCTTCAGGACAAGACCTGCTACAGACTGCAACCACTACAGAGATTTCTAATGCTATGAAACTGGGGGTCAAGGGTGCAGGCACCCTTGCTCTTTTTGTGCTATTTTTTGCCTTTTTCTTTAGATGTGGGATCCTTATCCTCTGCAAGAATCCTCTACAAATCCTCTCCGCAAGATCTGATACCTGTCACCTACAATCACAAGAGAGGGGTTAGGGGTTTTGTTGTTTAGGAGCTTGCCTTAGTCAAGCCTTGGAATGGCATTCAAGCCTTCCAACACTATTGTTAGATAGAAAGTGTGTGTCCTTGCAGGATAGAGGAAAAATAATGATAAAAATGATAGATTGAATCACAAATAGATATCACCTCAGAGGTGTAGCTCTCACAGAGATGAAGCTTCTTTCGTGCAATGAGAAGATGAAGACAAATCTGCAATAACAAACACAATAACAACACAAGTCTGCTCTGCATCACACTGAATGCCTTGAATGCTCTAAAATCATAAGTTTGCCAAAATATCCTAATCATCTTGTAGTTTGCAAATGAAGCCCTAAGCATAATTATATATGCATTCCCACTACAAATTTCATAATTCAAACTCAAGATGTCGGCATCGGAAACCTTTTAATGGTCTTCAACTGACATTCAAATTTGGGACCCCGACAGAATAGGGTAGGGCTAGGGCGAAGGAGCCCAAGCCTAGGGACCTATTTTGTGTCAGGGTTAAGCTCAGAGATGTCCCCTAAGTCCCATTTGTCATGGGTTTCAGGGGATTTTTTCTCGTGATTCATTTCTAAGATGCATGATAAAAATTAAGGGACCCAGGAGCTAAACTTAGGAGGTAAAAGTCCTAGGGGGACATTTTATGACATAATGGTATTGTATCTCCTATTTATTGGGTGCTTGAGATGGAGGTTGTATACCATTTTTTGTAGGTATTGTTGTGTTGTTAGAATTCCTCTAGATATTTGGTTATTTATACTCCTATGAAGTCTTTCTATGCCAAGTGTTTTTTAACTATAATGTTGTTTATTGAATAGTACATCGAGCTACTTTGGAGTGTGGGATTTTTCTCCCAAAAGGGTTTTCTCCACATACATCTGTGTTATGGTATAATGTTTATTTTATGTTTATATGTGTTTCTACTTTCTATAATTGTTTTAAAAGATTGAAATTTGCACAACACTCTCCTTAGAAGTTTAGTGTAGGAAGCATTTCCACATACCTTTCTTTTTTCCAGCACCCCCCATTCATTCTTACCATAAGGGGAAACTTTAGCCTACTAAAAATATTCCCCACCATAGCCCATGGTTAACTCCTTTAATGGATGGCTCATATTATTCATTTAACTTTATTGATGACACCACCTCCTTTTTCATTTCTTCAGAGAACTTTGATTAGGAATCCCAACTAGACCTACAAAATTTAGACAAGATAGCCTCACAATTTCAAGAATTTAAGAATACCATTAATCCTAAGGACTCATCCATTCTCACTAAGTTGATAGATTCTTTAGGGAGCCTTAACTTGACCAACCTTGATAGATTAGAGATGTTACAAAACATAGGTCACATTTTTCATGCCAATACCTCCTCTACTAACATTTTTTAATCCTCAAAGAATATCACACCTACTATTTCTCCTTCAAGTGTCACATCAATTCCCAACACTATCTCATATAGTGCACCACTTCCACAACTATTCAACTCCTCCTTTAGCCTAATACTCAACCATTCACATTTCCCTCAATTCCATTCTTTTTGAGGCATCTTCCACATCCCCTATCCCTCCAACTCCACATCCTACACACATCCCTTCATATACCCAAGTGCTTATGACCACCACCCCCTCCCTTCCTACTTCTACCATCATGAATTCATCTCATACCATACCACATCTCCTTACATCCCTTTCCATTCCTACATCCTATTTACATCTCACCTAATGACCACTACATATCTATAATTTTTACCACCATTTACCAGTCCTTTTCATTACCCACCATACATAGCCTCTCAACCTAGATCCTACCATGTTCTATATCCCATCATTTTCCTACATCCTCCACTTCTCCACCTTTTTCATATACCCCTGATCTTCCATGTCACATGAACTCTACACCAATTACAATAAGTGCAACAAAAACTTGACACCATACAAACAAATTGTAGGGAAATCACATTCTAATCCCTTGTCTTATGACATCATTACCCATCCATTTCCACCAAATTTTAAGAAACCTTTTCTTCCTTTGTACGGTGGAAGAGGAGATCCTACCATTAACATATGCATATTTTACTCCCTTTTCCTTTGAAATGTGTATATAATCACATTCTATCTAAATTATTCCCATGATCACTTAAATAATTTGCATTACAATTCTTTTACTCATTACCACATGACTCTATAATTACATTTGAAATGATCTCTAAATCCTTCATAAACCACTTTCAAATCCAAATTTCTCACATGAAATAGGCTTCATAGATATCATACACTAAAAGCAAGGACAAAAAGAGAAGGTGAGTGACTTTTTCCTACACTTCCAATCAATCACCATGAGGCAGGTCATTACCACTTTCTTAACATAGAAATTATTCAAAATATCCTTATGGATAACCTCATTCCCACCATCCTAGAGAAAATCATATTTTAAAATAATAACTCATGTTGATAACTGAGAGGGGGGGGTGAATCAGTTATCCTAATTATTTCCCTTAATGAACTTTCCTTTTAATTGATGCAGCATAGAATCAAACACAAAAACATTAATCATGAAATAAGAAACACATGACACAGTATTTTTGACGTGGAAACCCTGTTAAGGGAGAAAACCATGGGGTGATTAACCCAAAATTATTCTCTGTTAGAAGAATAGGAAATTACAAAATGGCACTTGCCAATTAGGGCTCACTGCCTGAGCACACTGCTCACAAGAGGCACACTGCCTACAAGAAGACACACTGTCTACAAAGTGATGAGAATCACAGTCTTGAACTGATTGGAAGCATCTGCATATGCTGGAGTTCAGTTCCGGTTAGGCTCAATACACTGATCTACTGCACTTCATCTTTCCTCTGTTCTTTATTCTGCTATCTTTCACATACCGGATCCTTTTTGCTACCTCTGCTCTTATCTGGACTTATTCGCATATATCTCCACACCATCACACCCTTCACAACTAAATCCATCCTCTATATATATCCGCATAAGTAATTTCATCACTTTTCTAGTCGGCATCCGGAACAGTCTAGTTTCTTACAAGCTCTCATTCTGTCGGCTGAATCCTTCCTCACCAAGCAATGCGGATCAAGCATATACTTGTAGATATCCTTAATTATGTCGGCCAAACATGATTCATGCCTTCACAACCTCTGTCATCAACAGTAACACATCCGGAAAGCAGTCTGATACTCTGTCAGTCAGTTCTTCCTCTGTTTTCACTGTCTCTCAGGAATCCGGTACTCAACCATTCATATCTTTTTCCTTGTCCATCACCGGAGGCTAAATCCTTGGAATATACCACTCAAGGTAGTCCTCTTGACTTCCCCAAATCCGCACTGCACCAGGACACTTCCTCTGAGAGATCCGGACCAATCTGTCGGACCTTGCCACATGCTCTGTTCTTCTTCACCGGACCACAACATTCTTTATTCTGACTTCCGGTAGAGACACATCATGACTTGCGGATATGTGGGATGACCTTTGTTGCCATCAATGACAACAACCATGAATCCATATAGTGTCTCTTGCCAACAATCTCCCCCTTTGGCATTGATGGCAACACTTAGTGAAAAATGACTAAGTGTTTTCACTATGCTCCCCCTTTGCTGATGCTCTGTCTTTATATACAATTTCTGGAACTCCCCCTTAGTTGGATTCCTCATTTTTCACTGCTCCTCACTCCCCCTTTGACATCAATGGCAAAGGGTAGGGTCCGCACACCAAAATTTTCAAAAATTTTCTATATATAGCCGCATATTTACATACTCACATGTACTGAAGAATGTCTGCAAAGGATGTCTGCAATTGGATCATTTCTGTAGCCCAACTTTGCTTCATTCTATCCAAAATTGAAATGTGACCACTTAACAAAAATGCAAAAGCTTCTGCCCGCTTGAGATCTGTCGGATCTTTTGTTTGGGTGGTGGTCTGAGCATCACTGATGGCCTCATGCATAGTTTCCAACTTAGGGATTATAATCCTTCTAAGTTCTCCCATCCGGTTAGTGATGTTCTTTCTTTCCTTCTCAAGATTCTTTATTTCATTCAAGACTGCAATAGTCTGACATTCTTGATTTATTATAGAGGAAGAGAGAGGATCAAAACTTTGAGATAAGCTTTGTAGCTTATCCTGTTCCTCTTTTATTTTCTTGTCAAATGCTGCTGTTGCCTTTGACCAGGATATACAAAATTTATAGATGTCACCGCCATCCTTAAGAGCATTCTCTAAGCTCTTTATTCCAATGCTTACAATCTTCCTATCTTTAGAGATTAATTCTAATATTTCTGAAAATCTCTTATCCAAAAATTCCTTCCGGACCTTTTCTTCAGCTGATTTTTCTAGAGAATCAAAATGTGTATCAACACTGCTGACTAAGGTTTTTAGATTACCGGAAGAGGAGGCTGTCGGATCTATCTGGATTGATGGCATGATCTTTACAAGTACTCCGGAAGCAGCCTCTATCAACTCACGGTCTTCCATATGAGACTTCAGGAGCTTTTCATTTGCCTTGGCATTTGCAAATGAAGCTATCTTCATTGTTTGTACCGGAGAGAGAGAGTCAAAATCAAATGGGCCTTTTAGAAGCTCCGGTTCATCAATCTCTAAAGTTTCTTTGCTCAAAAATTGTTGAACAGTTTGTGCAGTGTCTCTTGCCGGAGACAGATGTTTCTTTTCTTCTGCAGTCTTAGAACTGTCAACCTCTTTGTCTTTCACCACTGCTTCCTTCTCCTGTAATTGCTCTTCTTCTTTGGATCCGGAGACTGTAGGGGAAACCGGAGGAGAGATGCTAGCTTGTTCATGGGCCACTTCTTCTGGAGCAGAGGGTCCCAAGTCCTCAGCTGTTTCTGTACCTAAGTCCTCTACAACAGGAAGATTGAACCTTTTGAAGGCCTTCCGGAGGATCTCTTCTGTTTCTTGGGCCACTTTGTCAGTCTCACCAAGCATGAGTTGATTCATCCTGGCTTTGCTTCTGAACTCATCTTTGCAGTCCTTGAAGATAATGTTCATTGTCTTGGGATCAATTTGAGGATATAGCTGAATAGCTATCTGCTCCCGGATCTCAAGATCTTTAGCATGAGCATTATTCTTTCTTACTTCCAATTCCTTTTCTAGGCTTTTAGGAATAAGAGATATGATCTCAATGAAAGCCTTATTATATATGTTCAGATATTTAACTGTGGCTTCCTGTAGAGTCTTTTGGTCAGCCTCACTGAAGTCATCATAGGATTCAGTCATTGGTTGAAGGTTTCCATCCACCGTGACCGACTTGATTATGCTCTCTAGAGACAGAGTGGGCTTCTCAACAGATACCTCTGCCATTTCATCCTTATCTTGGCCTGTGGAGGGCTTACCGGATCCTTTCTTTTTCTGTTTCTTTATTTCTTTTATTCCCTCATCTGACTCTGTTTCCTCTTCATCCTTTTGGCTTCCATAAGCCCTTGTGGCTTTTGTCTTGGATCTCTTACCGGATGCCTGGACTTCCGGTTTTGAACTTTTGGTTGAGGGAGGTGCAGATCTTTTTGATGATCTGGTTCGGGTGGGAGCTTCAACCGGAGCACTTTCTTTACTTTTCTCTTCTTCCTCAGCCTTCCTCCTCTTTTCCCGGCTGGCATCAAGTGCCTCTTTTGAGATGCCTAGGCCTTGAGCAATGTGCTCTACTTCTTTTCTCACTTTTCTTTTAATTTCAGGTTCCCTGAGTTCTACATGTATTTTTACACTCAGCTCCTCAAAGGTTCCAAACCTTTCTGCCTTAGGATCTTTGGGCTGACTTAGCATGTGTTGAACATGCAGCTCCACTATCTGTTCATCCACTTCATACCCCATGGGCATGATCCAGACAGTCCTTGGCTCCACTGCCTCCATTAGGCACTGATCAGTGTCAACCATAAAACATACTGAGTCTTTGTATTTTTCAACAAGAGACTGGGGAATTCTCTCTCTTGCTTGCATCATGCTCTGAAAGTTTTTGAAGTATCCCCATAGAGCTGTATTTCTCGCTTTTGCATCCCCAAGTCCATGCAAATAGTCTCTTATCTGGACTGCAACAGGTTTGTCATTCTGCCATACCCATCCACTTGTTCCGGGTAGCTCATTCATGAAGTAGAAGAATAGACATACAATAAGAGTACCATACTTAAAGGAATTCTTCTTATCCTTCTTGATTTTCTGTATATTTTCCATTAATTGGCTTAGCAGTAGTTCGCAGAGATCATATTCTGCATTCTTTCTTAGCATTTCATAGGCAGTGTATACTGCAGTTCCGGATACAGAATTCTCCCTGCTGGAGTGATAGATCTTGTATCCTATTATCATTGATGCATATTTGATATCCGGATCCGAAATATCTTCAATGGTCATTGCCCTCTTGTCAAATTTTGATCCGGTGGCCTCAGTTACAATGTTGTTCTTGACAGATTTGAGGATAGGTACCCCTCCGGAAGAGTATAGACCAGTTACTGCTCTAATTGCCTCTTTTGTGATCTTGCAGGGTCTATCTAGCCATAGAAAGTTGTCATGCATCCTGCTCAGTACATACCGGACCCATTCATCTTCTTCAAAGCAGGGGAAATGAATAAATTGCTCAAATTGTTTCTTCTGGATATCCTTATACTCTGGTTTAAGCTCAAAAGCATTGTCTATCAGTTGCTTGTGATAGAGGTCTCTTAATTTGAATTCCCCAAATTCCTCAATGCTTGCATGTATGTAAACCCTAATGTCTTCGGTATGTAAAACTCTGTGAGGAACACTAGAGAAGGCTCCTAGTGGATCTACCTCCAATGATTTGTAGGGATGTTTCTTGAATGAGGGGCGAGGTCTATCAGAGATCTTAACTATGTTTGGAGTAGCCATTCTTCAAAGATTTGCAGTGAGGTAATGAAAAACGGAGAATACCTTATGCGCCTTCGGTTTGCACGGAGTGGTTGGATTGATTTCTTTATGCAATAACTTCGGCAGGAGATCCTTTGTGTGCTTGATGAACCTTGTTGCAGAGCTCCACTTTTCGCTTCTTCTCGAGTGCAGAATAAGCAAATGACCTTTGAGAAATCCCTTAAATTGCTCCGCGAACCCTAATATCTGTCTGCAATAAATGCTTCACCTACATCATTCCGGTTTGCCTTGTCTGGATAGCTTGGAGTATCCCGGATTAGTCCTGATCTGTGGATATCATCCGGATCTTTCAATCATGAATAAATCGAGGTAACATATTACAAGAACATCCCAAACACTCTGTCCAATCCGCAGAACAAGATAGTGCATTTCCGGATCTTTCCGGACCTTTTTGTAATCCTTTATCATACCGGAGCATCTCCCTGAACAGGTCTTATTTGATCGATCACAGCTTCTTCATAACTCCATGCGGACCTCTGAAAATTTGACTGAAGTATCTCAAGACTCATATCTACAAACCCTTTGATCCGCATCTTGTGCCACATCCGGCACCACTTGTTTGGCTGGGGGAACAAGATTTTCTTTGAGTCTCCCCCTGAGCCTGAGCTCACTTTTTAATTTCCGGAAGAAATATCAGCACCAGAGTCTGGTGCGGATCCAGTCTCTATATTCTCTGAACTTTTCTTCACCCAAATCTTGCTCATCTGATTCCTAACCTCATCCGCATTCATCTTTTGTTTACCCTTGTCTTGATTCTGATTATACACCGGACCTCTTTTGTCCTGATTCTTGTTTCTGCAGACTTTAGCATTATGACCGGACCTATTGCAGATTTGGCAAATAACATTTCTTTGCATATTTGATTGATATCCTCTTGATCTGCATTGATTAGCCATATGACCTACTCTATTGCATGTGAAGCATCTACCTTTGAATGATTTGTTTACTTGCATAATTCTGCATTCATGGGATTTGTGTCCATACCTTTTGCAGTTGAAGCACTGTCCGGAGAAGGATGAATTAATCTGATTCATTCTCATTCTGCACTGATTAGCTTTGTGACCAAAGTGGTTGCAGCTGTGGCAGTATCCATTGAAGGATGGATATCTTTGAGCATTTGGCTGTCTTATCGGAGGTCTTCTAGGCCTACTCCTTGGATTTTCTGATCCAAGATACTTCTGACCGGATCCGGAGCTTTCTCCTTTCTCATATCCCAAACCATACTTGTCATCTGTCCTCTTTTGACTTCCAAGAAGAACTTCAAGTTGAGCAGAACTTATCTTGAATTTCTCTTTATATTCATTTGCTGTTTGAAGGTCTCTTTTGAGAGAGGCAATTTGATCCTCAAGTTTTCCTTCATTATCTTTGGCATCTTCAAGATCAGATTCAAGATGTCTGATAATCCTGTCCATCTGGTGGCATTCTTCTGATTTTTCTTTAAGAGATTGTCTTAGATTGTCTTCAGCCTTTCTTTTTTCTTCAATCTCTTGAGTAAACTTTATAGTTCCTGATTCCATTTCATGTCTTAACATAATGACTTCTTTTGATAACTTTTCACATAACTTGGTTTGCTCAGTCAATTCTTCATTTGTATTGCTTTCTTCACTTTGTCTTGCCAACTGTTGAAGCAGCTCCTTTCTCTTTTTCATAGAGAGACTTAATTTGTCTTTTAATTCTCTCATGAATTCATCAGCCTGTTTGAGTCTTTCCTTTAATTCACTGACTTCAGAATTTGACTGTTCAAGATCCTCAAGAGCAGTCTTGAGTTGCTCCCTTAAACCATATGCATCCATTTGAAATCCCAGATCTTCCTCAAGCTGTTAGGCTCTATTAGGAGGAACTTAGCTCTGATACCAATTGTTGATAACTGAGAGGGGGGGGTGAATCGGTTATCCTAATTATTTCCCTTAATGAACTTTCCTTTTAATTGATGCAGCATAGAATCAAACACAAAAACATTAATCATGAAATAAGAAACACATGACACAGTATTTTTGACGTGGAAACCCTGTTAAGGGAGAAAGCCACGGGGTGATTAACCCAAAATTATTCTCTGTTAGAAGAATAGGAAATTACAAAATGGCACTTGCCAATTAGGGCTCACTGCCCGAGCACACTGCTCACAAGAGGCACACTGCCTACAAGAAGACACACTGTCTACAAAGTGATGAGAATCACAGTCTTGAACTGATTGGAAGCATCTGCATATGCTGGAGTTCAGTTCCGGTTAGGCTCAGTACACTGATCTGCTGCACTTCATCTTTCCTCTGTTCTTTATTCTGCTATCTTTCACATACCGGATCCTTTTTGCTACCTCTGCTCTTATCTGGACTTATTCGCATATATCTCCACACCATCACACCCTTCACAACTAAATCCATCCTCTATATATATCCGCATAAGTAATTTCATCACTTTTCTAGTCGGCATCCGGAACAGTCTAGTTTCTTACAAGCTCTCATTCTGTCGGCTGAATCCTTCCTCACCAAGCAAAGCGGATCAAGCATATACTTGTAGATATCATTAATTATGTCGGCCAAACATGATTCATGCCTTCACAACCTCTGTCATCAACAGTAACACATCCGGAAAGCAGTCTGATACTCTGTCAGTCAGTTCTTCCTCTGTTTTCACTGTCTCTCAGGAATCCGGTACTCAACCATTCATATCTTTTTCCTTGTCCATCACCGGAGGCTAAATCCTTGGAATATACCACTCAAGGTAGTCCTCTTGACTTCCCCAAATCCGCACTGCACCAGGACACTTCCTCTGAGAGATCCGGACCAATCTGTCGGACCTTGCCACATGCTCTGTTCTTCTTCACCGGACCACAACATTCTTTATTCTGACTTCCGGTAGAGACACATCATGACTTGCGGATATGTGGGATGACCTTTGTTGCCATCAATGACAACAACCATGAATCCATATAGTGTCTCTTGCCAACAACTCATTCATTGATCTATGTACTAATATTATGGATTTTTTAAAAATTGACAAGATCAAACTTACTAGCACATCAAAAACAACCACAACCAATAACAAATTCACCAAAAGCTACTAGAAACCTTTCAATAACAACAATGAAAATAACAACCACCCTAACACTAGTACTATATCACCATGGACATAGTCAACACAATTACCAAAACATCTCAACCTCCACCTCCCTCATCATCTCCACTTCTATTACCACCATCCACAAACACATTATCCCTCAAACCATGACCTATCTAATAGTTCATGAAATAGATAGATTCTTACCAACACATCATGAATCAATATCTTTCTACCAACTCGTTCCAACTTCCACAAATCCATCCCTTAAACACTTTACTTCCCCTTCCATATAACTATGACCCAAATGATTTTTTCCAATACCATCGAGTTCCTATCCATAACATAAAAAATGCATCAATTTAAAACACAAAGTGCAAGACTTAATTGAGAACAACCTCATCCAAGTGACCAGTGTTAATGACAAAGGAAACCCCTCCATAGCTCCATAGTATACCTAACTCTACCCAAATCAATTTTATCACATTTCTATCACAAAAATTCCTAGAAAAAAATTACCATGGCCCACTATACATCAATGGTATCATCAACAAAAACAAATGTGACATTATTCTCATAGACCCCAAATCTCCATTCAACATCGTAACACAAGAGTACATTTATGATATTGAAACTTATTATGATACCTATTCATTCAATGTAGTATCCTTAAAATTTTATAATGGGGAATTCAAAGAGACCTTAGGCACCATTAATCTCTCTATTTAGATTGGCCCTAGATGTACTTAAATCCTAGCACACATGCCCATCTCTAAGCTATTCTATCTCCTCCTTGGATGACCCAAACTAAATGAGTTCCAAGCTATACCTTCTGTATTATACTAGTGTGCCAAATTTTATCATGAGAACTCCAACACAAGCATCCCAAGATCCATATTTAGACCCATATGTACCAATACAAATTTCACTTTATACTTAATGCCAAAGTTAGAACATCTACAATGCATAGATACCATGTACAAGAACAATGTTGATTACATCCAATATAAACATCAAGTTAATCAAACCAACCCTCACGCTCTCAACTTATGAGTTTCACATGACCTCTCATAGAACCACCATCAACTTACCATAAATGAAAAGTCATCCTACTCTTCTCCATTTAATCCTCAGCTATGACATCACCATCCTCTAACCTTTTCTCATCTTGAATTAGGTCCTCTTCCACCACTTTCTAAACTTTTACCACCTCCCATCACTCATTGTTGTTCATCTTCTTCTAAACCAATAAACAATAAACATAAAAGAAAATTGCTCTCCCAATCTTCACCTAAACCAAAACCACTTACCCTAGTATTACCAACACCTCATAGTCCCAACATTACTATTCAACCTAACAAAAGTCAACAAATGACCTAGAAAAAGATCACCTCCTCTACTAATTCATCACTTGTGTCACCTTCTTCATCCACTTGTAATCCTCCCTCCTCATCCACTAATGAAGATCCTTTACTTACACCTCCCTAACCTCCATCCTAAGACATGAGTTTGATTGATATCCTATCTCTAGAGCCCCTCGTGTCAAATACTACACCTATCAATGATCCTACATCACCTATCCTGATGCAGATCAAGGTCTAGGGGCTTTGACAAACTACTAAACTAGGCAACAAAGTGAACAACACACACAATCAAACAAAACACTCTTTATTCATATGCAACATAAAACATTATAGCATGAGTAAAATGATCTTCCTATATGAAATCAACATGCCTTGGCCTAAGCCTTACAATTATCCAATCAATGATTTAGACCAACATCTGAAAACCCTAACAATTTGCTTTCTAAATCTAAAATTTGCAGAAAAAGTCCTAGTACAGTAGAAGCATAAACACACTATGGAGAAGTTAACCTATTTTAGTTTGAAAATCCTCTATTTATAGGAATGTGAGGCAGCTACCAGGCTCATCACATGAAAGGGACACATGCCAAACATCAATTGACTCTTGGATTGGTCATACTGGCGGTCAAAAACTATTTTGGTCACTTTCTAGGTGCTTTTAGGTGGTGCAGCAGAAAAAGGTGACCCATTAGGATATTGTGAAAGAAATTGGGTCATCTACATGTTAGATGAAAAACAACATCATCTACATATTATGGGAAAAAACTGGGTCATTTTAATATTGTAAGAAAAAATGGGTCATCCGCATATTGCAGGAAAAATTGGGTCATCTACATATTGTGGGAAATTTAGGGTCATCTGCATATTGTAGGAGAATTAGGGTCTATTGAATATTGTGGGATTTTGGGGGTCTACTAAATACAACAGGATTTCAAGGGTCTAGTGCATATATCCTGTTGCAAACCAAAGTTTTGCATATCTTGTTGACACTCAAAGTTTCACCTAAGCATAACTTTCTCAAATTTTCTCAAAATCTCACTAAACTTGAAAATTTGAAACTCCATTTGACTCCTTAATAAGATGAAGTCATCACTTAGATATGCAGGATTTCAAGGGTCATCTGCATATATCCCAATGGCAGGGAAAGTCTCGCATATTTTGTTGACACTAAAAGTTCCACATTTGCATAACTTATCCCATTTAGCTCGGATCTTCACAAAATTTGAAATGTGAGCACCCATTTGGATCTTATTCAAGATGAATTCAATACTCGGCCATGAATCCTTAGGAAATTCTCTATAAATTTGCTCATCAAATCCTGTAGTAAAACAAGAAGGAAAACAAACAAGGAAGAAAGCAAAGAAATATTTTCAGTTGATGAGGATTACTCATGGACCTAGATGCTCCTACATCAGACTCGTCGAGTAAGTGAAATGTTCCATGAGTTGGAAACTCTTGAACATTTTGGTAAGTTTGGAACCAGAATTCCATATTTGACTAGCTTTGTAGGACTCAGCCAAGAAGCTTAATATGTAGCTTTATTCTTCCATCAGACCAGGTATTCCATGTAGTTCTTTCCTCTGGTTTTCTTAGACACTCGGGAGATAATCACTCTATCTACTTCCATATTATTTTTAGGTAATTGATTTAACCATCCTTGTGCATCAGGCAAACATGAGTGTGTACCCCCTTTGCAAACTTGTCTCTCATTCATGGAACTTGTATAGATCAACAACATTGAAAATAGGAGATATATCTATCCTTGCTAGTAGATCAATCTCATAGGCATTGAATGAGAACTTCCTCAACACCTTGCACGGGCCTATCTTCATAAATTTCAACTTATTGTATGTTACTTGTGGAAACCTTTATTTCCTCAAATGTGCCAAAACTAAGTCACCTATACATGGAACTCTTGTTCCCTCCTATGGACATCAACAATATTCTTTGTATTTGCTGGCACTTTTCTCCAACTTTTCCTTCACCTCCTTGTGAATCTCATGAATGAATTCTACAATTTTTTTTGCTACACTAGTCTTCTTGTTCAAATCTATACTATCTCTTAGCTCATCAACACCTCTTGGGTTGTACCCATAAACTATTTGAAATAGGCTCTTTTCTACACTTCTATTCACTGAATTGTTGTAAGAAAATTCTGCTTGTGCCAAAATAAGATCCCATTTATTTGGTTTGTCTCCCACTAAACATCTCAACAAATTTCACAAAATTGAATCCTAATTTAGTTCCCATCTTCTTCCATAATGTATGCCAAAAATGGCCAACAAACTTTGTGTCCCTGATGTAGGAGCATCCAGAAGCATTCAAATCAGTTGGGATAGTTAATAGTAAGTTGCACAGTGTTGAGGAGAGCAACCTTGGAGATTACTATATTTTACAGCATTTGCATATCAGAAGATATAGAGCCGGACTTAGCATCTAGATATCATCATCTACATCATATCCAAAATTTAGATCATTTGGGCTCATTTCTGAAAAGATGTTGCTATCAGAAGATTACTTCTTTTCACTTGTTTTCACATAGCAGAGCCGACAGTGTTCAGTGGAGTCTAATTGGCTTACAGAGCAATTCTGTGATTTGTGGAGCTAAAAGGAACATCATTCAAGGAAGTTGAGGACATGGCCAACCTCCATGGAGATTCTCATGAATTTCCATTCACCAGCAGAGCAATAACTTATGTTTAGGTCTAACCTATCCGTGTCTACATGTTTCATGAAGATAGTTAATCTTGGCCGACTTGATAATGTTATGAAGGCTTGCAGAGGAAATAAATGAAGGATAAATGATTGTTTCAAGGTAGAGAATGAAAATGATCAAGTATGCAAAGATATGAAGCAAGAGGATGAGTGTTTTGATCCAAAGAAGAACCAGAATTGAAGCAGAGAGTATAGTAGAGAGCAGAAATAGTTGCAGAGTAGAGAATTGAGAAGAAGAAGTTAGAGGACATGAAGATGTGGTGTATGAATCTTTTGTAACCTTGGGCTATGGCCTAACATCTGTAAATCCGTAGAGGCACATGTAATCTATTTTGAGATCCTAGTATAAAGAAGAATGAGCTTTAAAGGCTGGGTTTTTCCCTTTTAGAGTTTTCCCAAGATACATCTAGTGTCATGTGTTTATGAATGTCTCTTTCTTTCTTTTGTTAGCTATATACTTCTGTTACATCTCTGATTAATCATGTTGTTAGGAGTTTAAGGCTGCAAGGTTCGACAGCCCCTCATTGGACTCTCCTACCTTGACTGCATCGAGAGGTATTAGAGCTGGTTGTGAATCTGTTGGGTTGGTTGTGAATCTATTAGAAAGAAGAAAGCATTAGAAGAAAGTGTGAAACCCTAGAAGTAACAAGTGTCACCACTAAAGAAGATCGAGGCAAGAAAGATTCGGGTAAGATTTTCAAATCAAGTTGTTTATCTGATTTGTTTCAATGGGGAAGATTGGAAAAAAGGATGAAGAAAGAAAATGAAAACCTAATATGCAAAAAGGATATTCTAAAAGAAGAATTGTGCGAAATCAAAAGGTGTAATTCAAAGTTGATGGAAAGGATAAAAGAACTAGGAGAAGACAAATATGATGCTCTCGAAGAAGAATTGGAAAATGTAAAAAGGAGGAATGAAGAATTAAAAGTAGAGATGAAGTTGTTCGAGTATGTTGAAAAGAGTTTTGGAAAATTGGAAGAAAGATTCAAGTTGTTTGGAAAGGTGGAAAATACGAATAGAGATTTGGAAGAACATTTGGAAGAGTTGAAAAGGAAAACAATTTGCAAAAGAATGAAATATCAGGATTGAAAGAACAGGTTAATCAAATGGAGTAGTCACTTATAGCATGCAGAGAAGAGAACGAAAGTTTGAGATCTAAGCCTGAACTTTGTTATGTTTCTTGTGTTACTAATGATTTGTGTGATGCTACAAAAGCTTCTTTAGAAAGTGAGATTGAAGATGACAATGTAACTAAACCTGCAGTTGTTGGTGATGGTATTGGTTTTAAAATCATGTGAAGAATGGGATATGAAGGACAAGGATTTGGAAAGCATCAACAAGGAATTGCAAAGCCTTTTGAACTAGTAATAAGATCAAGAACTGAATGCCTCAGATATGATAGAGGTAAAGATGTTTTCACAAGTTCAAACAAGTCAACTCAGGGAAGAAGAGGTATGCATTATTCTCATTGTAATATATATGGACATGAAAAGGAATTGTGTTGGGATTTATACCCTTGTAAGTTCTGTGGATTAAGGAAACATTCTAGAAAGATGTTTTGGAATAAAATGAGAAGAACAAAGCCTATGATAGATTGTATGTAGATGGATTATGGATGGATTGATGGAGAAAAATGGAAACATGTATTTTCATAAGGTTGTATAGATGGAAGTATTCATGTTTTGGAGAGAAAAGAGGATATGGATCTCATTGCAGAGCGAGAAAACCTTATGTGGAGAAAAATAAGGACAATAATTCAAACCATAGAGAGAGAAATGATAAGAGTCATAATTCTTATCATAGTAAAGGATACAGAAGAAATGAAAGAGGATTTGATAGAAGACCATTTAGAAGAACCTATTTTCAATTTTGGAGGCGAAAAGAATCAAGCAGTGAATGTCACAAAGAACCTGTTACTGGAGAGGCTAATGATGGGGAAACAATAACTAATGCAGAGGTAGTTTATGCAGGGAAAGAGGAACCTTTTGAGTCATCAAATTTAATAGAGAAACCAGAAGAGGGTGAAGCATTGATATTAAGGAGAATTATGTTATAGAACTAAGAAAGCAGTACAAGAGAAAGTTTGTGTGAACATGTGTGAAGCATAGTAGGGAAATGAACTTCATATTGCAGAGAAAGAGGGAATGAAAAGATATTCTACGGGAGGAGAAATTTTGTGTACTAGAGTAAAGGAAACATGGATAAAGAAATAGAGAAAAGTATTGGAGCGGTATATGCCGAACAAAAACTGTAAGAAATTGTATCTAGAACCAGAGGTTAGAAAGTGTTGTAGAGAGAATTCATGAATGTATTGACTGAAGACACATGATTGTTCTGAAGGATTCATGTATGTATTGATTAACTCTTAATTGATTGAAGTAGACATCGATTTTGAGGCAACCTAGAAGTGTTTGACAACAGAACACCAAACAGAGAGGCAATTGTAACATTGTAGCCAGACCATTGAACCTAGACCATGACAAGATGAAGAACTTGAGGTAGCTTGTGGAGATAGTGCAAGGATTAAAAGTAGACTACTGAACCTAGATGACCAAAACATGAAGAAATTGAGGTAGCTTGCAGAGAAGACTTGCTCAAACCGTCGATCATTGAGGCAGTGCTTGCAAGTAGACCACTGAACTTATCCTAAGAGATCACATTGATTTTGACATAATACAGACCAAAGTGAAGAGGCTCACTAGTCAATTAACCTAGAGAGTCTAATGTAGGAACATTTGAAAGCATTCAAATTAGTTGGGATAGTTAACAGTAAGTTGCAGAGTGCTGGGGAGACCGACCTTGGAGATTACCGCATTTTACCGCATTTACATTTTAGAGGCTACAGAGTTGGACTTAACATCTAGAAATCTTCATATACTTCATATCCAAAATTAAGATCATTTGGGATCATTTCCAAGAAGATATTTCTATCATAAGATTACCTGTTTTCACATAGCATAGCCGACAGTGTTCAGTGGAGTCTAATTGGCTTGCAGAGCAATTCTGTGACTTGCAGAGCTCAAAGGAACATCGTTCAAGGAAGTTGAGGACCTACCTGACCTCCATGGAGATCCGCATGAAGTTCCATTCACCAGTGGAGCAATACTTTATGTTTAGGTCTAACCTATCCGTGTCTACATATTTCATGAAGACAGTTAACTCTTGGCTGACTTGATAATGTTATGAAGGCTTGCAAAGGATATAAATGAAGAATAAATGATTGTTTCAAGGTAGCGAATGAAAATGGTCAAGTATGTAAAGATATGAAGTAAGACGATGAGTGTTTTGATCCAAAGAAGAAGTAGAATTGATGTAGGAGCATCATTAGTTCAAGAGCAATCTTACATCATCCAAAAACATTTGCATTTTAGTTTGTTTGCATTTCAGTTCTTTCATTATCCAGTTCAGTTCAGGCAGTTTAGTCAAAAGTAGTTTCATCTTGAGGTCTGGTATTGGCACTTCATATCTTGTGGATTTGGACTTGGCATCTACATTCATTCATCTACATCATATCAAGAATTCAGAGCATTTGGATCAATTACCGAAAAGTTATCGCTATCAAAAGATCAACTATTTTCTCAGAATAGAGCATCCTGATAGTCTTAGACAAATCAGTTGAAGGAGAAGGCTTGTGGATCATGCCTTGACTTGTGGATCCTAATGACACATCATTCGATGATCTTTGGCTCATGGCCGACCTTCCTCAGAGGTCCGCACGTTGTTCCATTCATTTGAGGAAGCGTTCTATGCATTTAGGTCCGACCTATCTATGAACATGTTACAACTCTTCATCAGAGTTTGTGACCTTCCTTGGCCAACACGGAGGAATCTACTGGTTTGGAAATGATATATAAAGATCTAATAGATCCTTAGGAAAGAAGTTATCAAGTTCTCATGATTTAGAAGATAGATAGTTGGCTCCTTCGCAAGAGGACTTCAAAGCTTTATCTTGCGCATGTATGTAATCAGGCATGTGAGCCCTAATTGTAAGCCCGCATGTTGCTGGCCAGAATGTATTTGAATTCTTTGATATACTAAATGACTAAATCTCATTTGTTTCATTTCTTTGAGTTGTTTCCATTGTGTTTACTGTTGCTGCACAGTCCAGATAGTTCATTCTGTGAACCCTCCTACCATGATTGCACCAAGTGGTATCAGAGTGAAAGTTTGATTCTTTGGAGCAAATTGGTGAAGGGGACTCCATAAGATCTTGTTGTGAGTAGATCATTGATCTGAGGTAGGTTACCTGTGCGCAAGCGATCACCAATTAAGAGGCAATTGTCGCTTGTAGCCCGATCGCTGAATTTGAGGCAGTTTGCACTTGATCCTAGGAAGATGCTGCCGCGAAGAGTTCCTCCTATTGGTACAATGGATAATAGAATGGATGAGATGATGGAATTGATGAGAAAAATATGAATTCATTTGGATGTTGTTGAAGAAGATAGGCGAAGAGGATTGATACCTAGACCTAATGTTGAAAGTGATGACGAAGAAGAATTTCAATTTGTTGAACAAACTAGCGAAACCCTAGAAGGTCATGAAGAAGAAGAATCAGATCAGGTACAGATGTTGAGAGCTATTTGAAAGATTGGAAAGAGACCTAGAGTTGATGTGCCAAACTATACTGGTAATTTGAACCCTGAAGAGTTGATTGACTGGATAAATGACATGGAAGAATACTTTGAATATGAAGAGGTTGAAGATCTGGAGAAGGTGAAATTTGAAAAGACAAAGTTGAAAGGACATGCTACTATATGGTGGAAAGAAGTTCAGTTGGAAAGAAATAGAAGAGGGAAGGAAAAGATTACAAAGTGGGACCAGATGGTGACAAAGTTGAAGAATCAATTTATACCTACTAACTATGTGTTGGAACTTTTGAAGAGATTGCAAAACCTAAGACAGAAGAAGAAATCTGTGAAGGAGTACACTGAAGAATTTCATAAAATGATCATAAGGATAGGACATAGTGAAGCAAGCAAGGAGAAAGTGGCTAGATACATCCATGGACTGAGATTGAACATTCAAGAAGAACAAAGCTTGGTAAGGATGATACTTTGGAAGAAGCATATCAATTTGCCTTGAAAGTTGAAGAGAAGCTGAATAAGAAGCATGATAAAAGATAGAGATGTAGAGGACTTAAATTTTAGAGAGGAAGATCATTTTTCTGGATATGATAGATCATTTGTGGAGCAGAACAAGTTTGACATCCTGTTGAAGAAGGATGACAGAGATAACATTGCCTACTAGAGAGATGATAGAAATTTTTACCAGAAAGGAAACCCTAGTGCATACTGGAATGAAGGATATAGAAGAGAAGGAAGAGGATTTGATAAGGGGACATTTAGAGGTACTTGTTTCAAGTGTGGAGGTGAAGGACATAGAATATTTGAATGTAATCAAGGTAGTACAAGTAAGAAGACAAAAAACAATGGAAGAACAACCTATGTTGAAGAAGAACCTGTTGAACTAAGTGATCCCTGTTCAGTTGGAAATTTGGAGAAAGGAGAATCATTGGTGGTGAGGAGAGCACTATTTCAAGTAGAGACGAATGAGGAACCATCACAGAGGAAACATTTGTTTAGAACTAGATGCAAATCAGGAGGTATGTGTTGTAAAGTTGTAATTGATAGTGGTAGTTCAGATAACCTAATTTCAGAGGAGATGGTGACTAAGCTGAAGTTGGAAAGATTGAAACACCCTAAGCCTTATCATATAGCATGGATTCAGGATGATCATAAGGTACTGGTGAGTGAACAATGTTTGGTGAAATTTCATATTGGATCTTATCATGATGAAGTCTTGTGTGATATTATGCCTATGGATATTTGTCATATCTTGTTGGTTAGACCTTGGCAATATGATAGAAAAGTTATACATGATGGAAGAAAGAATACATATACTATAACAGCAAATGGAAAGAGAATTACTTTGATTCCTTTGGAGGATGATCCTAAGAGTGAAGTATGTGGGAATGCTAGAATCTGTTTGGTAGATGGAAGAAAATTTCTAGATGGTTTGAGACATGAGAGTATGTGTTATGCCTTGATTCCTAAGAAACTTGAAGCATTGAAGAAGGAAACTAAAGAATCACAACTGGAGGAGATAAAGGAGTTGCTAACAAAGTATGAAGACATCATATCAGATAATGTGCTTGAAGGATTACCACCTATAAGGAGTATCAGTCATCACATGGATCTGATACCAGGAGCAAGTTTGCATAACAAAGCAACACATAGGATGACACCGACAGAGAATGAAGAACTGAATAGATAGAGACAAGATTTGTTGACGAAAGGTTTGATCAGAGAAAGTTTGAGTCCTTGTGCAGTACCTGTAGTTTTGGCACCTAAGAAGAAGGGAGAATGGAGAATTTCTATTGACTCTAGAGCAATAAACAAGATCACAGTTAAGTATAGATTCCCTTTACCTAGGATGGATGATATCATGAACTGTTTGAGTGGAGCAAGATATTTCACAAAGATAGATTTGAAGAGTGGATACCATCAAATCAAAATTAGAGAAGGAGATGAATGGAAGACTACTTTTAATATAAATGAAGGATTGTATGAGTGGTTAGTGATGCCTTTTGGATTGACAAATGCACCGAGTACTTTCATGAGATTGATGAATGAAGTTTTGAACAAATTCTTGGGCAAGTTTGTGATTGTATATTTGGATGATATTTTGATTTTCAGTAAGACAAAAGAAGAACATTTGTGGCATATTAGACAAGTTTTGCAGTGGTTGAGAGAATAACTGTTAGATTTCTACCCAAGCATACAAGTGATTGAGAGAAAGCAAAATAGAAATTAGATATGAGCTAAATAAATTGTATTCAACTCAAGAGAATGCAAAGCATTACAATAGAATGGGATGCTCATATGAGAGAAAGAGGCGGGTATATATAGGATATTCCACCCAGGAAACTCAATACACAACCAATGTGGGATAAAGTGAAAAAGTCCCTAAGTAAGCTTAACCTAGTGTGAAAAGAGCTAAGGTGGAGAACAAGCTAAGAAAGAGCTAGATAGCAAAGTAACCCTGTTCACACTAACACCCCCCCTTAAGTGCAACTTAGGGGGAAATGTGGAAATGGGTCCCGACATATCAAGCCTGATGAGGTACCCATGTACATAAAATCCCCCCCAAAGAGAGAGAAAAGCCCCCCCCAAAATAGAGAGAGAGGAGACCCCCCCAAAAGTAGAGAGAGTGAAAGAGACTATGAAACCCCCCCACAAAAAAGTAGCTCCTGTGCCAAAAGAGGATGCCCATATATGAATGCTGAAGATGATCCATTTGTGACAAATGACATTTCTCCCCTTAGGAAGAAACAACTCCAATGGTGAATGTCGAAGTAACTCCCACTCAAAGAAGCAAGGTGAGGAAGGAAGTCTCAAGATGTATCCTATCTCAGAGCTCTGCTCAAGTGTCCCCATGTGAATATCAAAAGATGCCTCAATGCATGAAGGTAGAAGCAATCCAATCCCATGTGTACAACCAGGAGGTACAAGATCCAAAGACAAGGAAGATGGAATAATAGTGATGAAATGACTGTCATCAAAGAGGAGTTGAATGTCCTCAAGAGTGTCATCTAAATCTAAAATGTGAGACTCTACAAACAAATAAGAGATGTCTGGTAGAAATTGGTCCCAATGAAGTGAATATAGAAGACAAATATGATCCTGCCGTAAAGAATCACTGGAAGCCCTCGAAGAAGCCTCTCTAAACTCTGTAGTAACAACAGGTGCAAGGACAAAATAATTGTCATGAAAGAGGACAGATAGCCCCTCAAATGTGTCCTCCAAATCTGAAATGTGAGACTCCACAAACAAAGATGCAATGTCTGATAAATAGGAATCCTAATCAGGAAGACTGTAATGATCCTGCTGCAAAGAATTACTAGAAGCTCTCAAAGAAGCATCTCTAGAATCTGATGAAGCAACAGATGTTGTATTTGAAGATGGGGTATCAATGTATGTCACACAAGATAGGGTAAAAGAAGACTTAGTATCATCCACTAGAGCCTGGTCATTCAAGGAAACATCACTATCAGATGAAGATCCAAAGTCTCCATACAACTGCTGGATGATGGTCCAAGTAGTGAAAGGGCACTAAGTGTGCTCTATGTGATGTAGAATATCCTCAGAAATAGTAATACATATTAGTCCATAGACCATGTCATTATTGTTAAACCATGCATTCTTCCGTTCATAGTCACTTGGCTCAGGAACGAGTCTAAAGAGATGGGGCAATAGATCTTGCTCAAGGCAATGATTCTTTATCCCTTGTTTCCAAGACAAATAGTTCTTTGAGGTTAACTTAACAACAGAAGGATGGAAATAATCGATATCCATGATGAACCCCTAAAATGATTACAATAACCCCATAAAAGATGTGACTCAAAGAGAGCACATAAGACACCCCCTTTTCCACTCAATCAAATAACCCCCCCCTCCCCCCCCCCAAGAAAATATGATTTGGCACTTTATATTAGTGCATTTACAACTACCACTAGCAAGAAATACTAAGTGGTCTTGATTTCAATGCATTACAAAACCCTCATGAAGAGTATATGTTGAAACTATAACTTTGGCACAGTATCCAAAGAAATAAATACTACCACTACGATCTACTCGAAAAATCATGCACTTTCAAAAAAGGAATTGTCTCGATACGAGGTCATATGTGAAAGTTATGATCCTCTGAAGTTCCCAAAAATGAGAACTGTGCAATGTCACGACTGAGAATCTATAATTTCTAAAAAATCTAAGCATCCAAATCAAAAAATGTCTACACTAGGGCATAGAATACGAAAAAATAGCCAAAATCAAAAAAAGAATCTTGCAAATCAGAGGTCGGGAGCCCGAATTACAGCCTTTGGAAGTTGAACTGCTATTTCCAAAACGCTAATGGAGAGGGGTTTTGCTGTAGCTTTTTGACGTCATTTCTACAAAATATATAAGCTATATGCAAAAACTAACAGATACCCAGATAGTTTTTCGGTGTTGCGAACAAAACCCAGAAGGCATTTTTCTCTGTGATCTACATAAAATGTGACTCTAATTGAAAAAAATGTGTTTTGCACCAAAAAAATGGCATGCAAAGACTGAATCAGCTACCTAAGACAAACAAAGGCATGTTGCAACCTACAAGATTGACCAAAATAAATAAAATGCAAGCCGATTGTTAGATTTTAGCTCAAAGAGTCTTGAGGAAGCTATGAAAAAAACTTGCAACTGGCAAGTCAAAATATGACCCCCCAAAAACTAGAGTTTTCTCCACACTTTTTTGTTTCTCCAGATTATCAGAAGATGCAAGAGAAGAGCATACTCATGTGCTTCGAAACCCACAACTCACAAACTAGAGTTTTCTCCACACTTTTCTGTTTCTCCAGATCATCTAAAGATGCAAGAGAAGAGCATACTCATGTGCTTCGAAAAATAACTCTACACTCTGAAATTTCTAAAAAAAATGCTAACCCACAACTCACAACCGCTCTGATACCATGTTAGATTTCTACCCAAGCATACAAGTGATTGAGAGAAAGCAAACTAGAAATCACATATGAGCTAAATAAATTGTATTCAACTCAAAAGAATGCAAAGCATTACAATAGAATGGGATGCTCATATGAGAGCAAGAGGTGGGTATATATAGGATATTCCACCCAAGAAACTCAATACACAACCAATGTGGGATAAAGTGAAAAAGTCCCTAAGCAAGCTTAACCTAGTGTGAAAAGAGCTAAGGTGGAGAACAAGCTAAGAAAGAGCTAGATAGCGAAGTAACCCTGTTCACACTAACAATAACAATTGCTGATAAACATCAAGAAGTGTAGTTTCATGAAGGAGGAGTTGGTATATTTAGGATTTGTGATTTCTGCGGAAGGATTGAAGATGAACCCTAAGAAAGTGAAAGCAATTGTTGAATGGCCTACCCAGGAGAGCATTGGAGAGGTTAGATCATTTCATGGATTGGCTAGTTTCTATTGGAAGTTCATTAGAAATTTCAGTTCAATTTGTAACCCTATGACAGAGACAATGAGAGGTGACATAAAAGATTTCAAGTGGACATCAAGAGTATACAAAAGTTTTGAGTTGTTGAAGCAGAAAGTGATAGAGCAACCTATTTTGGCATTACTAGATTTCAATAAGGTATTTCAAGTTGACTGTGATGCAAGTGGAAGTGCAATTGGAGCAGTATTAAGTTCAGAAGGTAGAACTATAGCATATTTTAGTGAAAAGTTGAATGATGCAAGGAGAAGATATTTAGTTTATGATCAAGAGTTCTATTCCATAATTCAAGCCTTGAAGAAGTGGAGACATTATTTGTTGCCTAAGGATTTTGTGTTGTATACAGATCATCAAGCTTTGCAGTATTTGAACAGTCAAGGTAAGTTGAATCAGAGACATATGAGATGGGTAGAGTTCATGCAGAGTTATACTTTTGTGTTAAAACATAGAAGTGGAAAATCAAATAAAGTTGTTGATGCCTTAAATAGAAGAAGAAACTTGTTGATAGAGATAAGAGTTGAAGTGTTGGGTTTTGATGAATTGAAGAACATGTATGAGGGAGACACTAATTTTGTAGAACCTTGGAAAGCATGTAAGGAACCTGTTGTGACAGATAGGAGTAAGTGATTAGATTATTTTATTCAAGAAGATGTGTTGTTCAAAGGAAGTCAGTTGTGCATACCTAAAAGTTTGATGAGAGACAATTTGATAAAGAAGAAGCATAGTGGTGGATTGTTAGGACACTTTGGCATTGATAAGACAATGGCTTTGGTGAGTGAAAACTACTTTTGGCCTCAAATACATAAGGATGTTCAGAGATTTGTGTAGAGTTGTAGAGTTTGTCAAGTTGCAAAAGGGAGTAGTCAAAACACTAGATTGTATAACCTTTGACAGTATCGGAGAGACCTTGGTAAGACATAAACATGGATTTTGTAATGGGATTGCCAAAGACACAGAGAGGACATGATTCAATATTTGTAGTGGTTGATAGATTTTCAAATATGGCTCATTTCATACCTTGCAAAAAGACAACTGATGCAGTACATGTAGCTGACTTATTTTTCAAAGAGATTGTGAGATTGCATGGATTACCTAGGAGTATAGTTTCAGATAGGGACACAAAATTTATTCGATATTTTTGGAAGACACTTTGGAAGAAGATGAAGACAGATTTGAAGTTTAGTTTAAGGTTTCATCCATAGACAGATGGATAGATAGAGGTAGTGAATAGGAGTTTGGGAAACTTGTTGAGATGTTTGGTTGGAGAGAAAACTGGAAGTTGGGACTCGATTCTTTCACAAGCAAAGTTTGCATACAATAATTCAGTAAACAGGAGTACCAGAAGAACACCTTTTGAGATTGTGACTGGAGTGAATCCTAGAGGGGTAACAGAACTAAGAGACATTAGTATATAGAGGAAAAGAGAAGTGCAGAAGCAGAAGAATTTGCATATCACATGAAGACAGTGCATAATCAGGTGAAGAACCACTTGATGGATATGAACAGTAAGAACAAAGAGAAGGCTGATGAGAAGAGAAGACATAAAGAATTTGAAGTGGGAGATGAAGTGATGGTGTACTTGAGAAAAGAAAGATTTTCAGTTGGGACATACAATAAGTTGAATATGAAGAAGTTTGGACCTTGTAAGATACACAACAAATTTGATTCAGGAAATGCATATGAAGTAGAGCTACCAGATACATTGGGTATTTCACCTATTTTCAATATTGCCGACTTATATCAGTATCATGAAGCAGAGTTCAGTGACAACATGGAAGAAAACTTGAAGAAGTAGATACCACAACAAGCACCAGAGCAGATAGAAGACATTTTGGATAGCAGAGTTGGACGCAACAGTAGAGGAAGACAATACAAAGAATATCTTGTGAAGTGGAAAGGTAGACTGGCAGAAGATTCATCTTGGATTTCTCAAGCTGAGGTTGACCCTCTTGGTTCTCCCCTAGCCCCAGAAAAGTGAGTGACTCACTTTTTCAATAACCCTAGTTCAAGATCAATCTTGCATCATCCAAAAACATTTGCATTTCAGTTTGTTTGCATTTCAGTTCTTTTATTTTCTAGTTCAGTTTAGGCAGTTCAGTCAAAAGTAGTTTCAACTCGAGGTTCGGTATTGGCATTTCACATCTTGTGGATCTAGACTTAGCATCTACATTATTCATCTACATCATATCAGGAATTCAAAGCATTTGGATTAGTTACTGGAAAGTTATCGCTATCAAAAGATCAATTGTTTTCTCAGAACAAAGCATCCTAATAGTCTCAGACAAATTAGTTGAAGGAGAAGGCTTGCGGATCATTCCTTGACTTACGGATCCTTATAACACATCATTCAATAATCTTTGGTTCATTTCCTACCTTCCCCGGAGGTCCACACGTTGTTCCATTCATTTGAGGAAGTGTTCTACGCATTTAGGTCTGACCTATCTGTGAACATGTTACATCTTTTCATCAGAGTTTGTGACCTTCCTTGGCTGATGTGGAGGAATCTATTGTTCTGGAAATGATATATAAAGATATAATAGATCCTTAGGAAAGCAGTTATCAAGTTCTCATGATTTATAAGATAGATAATTGGCTCCTTCGCAAGAGGACTTCAAAGCTTTATCTTGCACATGTATGTAATCAGGCATGTGAGCCCTAATTGTAAGCCCACATGTTGCCAACTAGAATGTATTTGAAATATTTGATATACTAAATGACTGAATCTACATTTGTTCCATTTCTTTGAGTTGTTTCCATTGTGTTTACTCTTGCTACACGGTTCAAACAGTTCATTCTATGAACCCTCCTACCGTGACTGCACCGAGAATTGAAGTAGAAAGTAGAGTAGAGAGTAGAAGTTACAGAGTAGAGAATTGAGAAGAAGAAGTTAGAGGACATGAGGATGTGTTGTACGAATCTTTTGTAACCGTGGTTGCAGCCTAGCATTTGTAAAGCCCTAGAGGCATATGTAATGTGTTTTGAGATCCTAATATAAAGAAGAATGAGCTTTGAAGGCTAGGTTTTTCTGATGCAGAGGCATCCACACTATAACCTTGACATACAGCATGGATGTCTGCAACCCTTCATCATCATCATCATATTTCCCTTAACACTGTCAGCATCATCATATTTTCTCTGCCGACCGATATCCTCCTGCAGACAAGCCTTCGCCCTTTCGCATGTCAGCAGCATCATCATATCCGACTATCGGCAGCATCATCACATTCGGCAAGCGCAAACATCCTCCTGATGTTCACTGTTCATCTTACCGCCAACCTCTACCTTCAGCATCATGATGTTCAACATCATGTTCATCAGCAGAATATAAAACATCCGGTTCCTCCCATATATCCTGATGATGACAACCTCATGCACCCTTCCTTTGATGCTTACATCACCCTGATATCCTGATGACGATTATCCTGATGACGATGACGTCACATGCAGCTCCTTCAATATCCTGCTGCCCCGATATCCTGATGACGATTATCCTGATGACGATGACTTCACATGCAGTTCCTTCAATATCCTGCTGTCAGCCAAACTTAACATTATCGGCCCGCGAAGGAATTGTCAACCCGATCTTCTACCTTATGCCGATACGCTCCTCCTCGGCAACACCTGATGATGATCACCCCAAAACACATTCACTTTATGCAAATGATTGCATCATGCTCACCTCTCCTTACTCGGATGACGCCGAAGTAACTGCAGGATATACACAGAAATATCCTGATGATGCTGTTGCGAAGGATTTTCCAACCTTAGTGAAAATCGATCCGCCGAACCTCCTGAGGTGACCCGATCTACTTCCTGGACAACTTTCCAGACTCTAACAACCAGCATGACCTAGCACATGCCCATGCTAGGGTCCTCAACACCTTTCGACGACGATCCTGCACACCTGCATGCCAACAAACACAAAATGCAGACTAAACCCTAAACTACTGTACATAGCCATTCCACCGATTCGACGAATCAACCGGTGGAATGGATCAGCGAATCCATGTAACCACCAAAACAGCAAATCGATCACACAAAGGAACCCAAACAGAGAATTGACACAACAGGATCTTCTTATTGATTTCAAAAGATGCAAATACAATATTCAGTCTCTCTCTGCAATCTAACTCCTCTGCTCAATACAATACTATGTCTAAAACCAACTGATCCTCATGCATAAATAGGATCTCTTGCGAGTACTACTGACCCGACTCCAAGCGGCTGGGAAATCTCTCCAGGCGGCTGGGAGATCCAACCGGACCTACAGCATAACAGCTGTCTTAACAAACTAGCTAAAAATAGTAAAGTATGGTCAACATGACCTTATTACATGCATTGGTCTTATCAGACCTTCTTGGAAACATTAACAAGACTCAAAACAAACTAACTGCCTCATGGAGGCCAGCTGTCAGGTAGGTGCTCCTGCACCATACTCCCCAACAGAAAAGAACTCATGTCCCATGAGTTAGGATGTGGAAGTCCTCCACCTTTACACCTTGCCTTGTCAGTGTTCTGACCTGTTCCAGCTTTGTCCTCTGCTATCTCTTGGCTGCTCCAAGACTTCTGAACTGTAACTTGCTTCTTTCCTGCAAGTAAATCCTCATGCCTGTCAATGTAGGCCTTTCTCACACATACCTTGTGTTTGTCAGGTTGTCTGACCAGAACCTCTGTCTGAACTGCCTCTTGAACTTCTGTAATGTTCAACTCTGTCTTTCTTTCAACCTTTATAGGACAAACAATAGTCCCAACTATGACAACATCCTTGTCATTCCTCTCAACTGGTTGCTGTTTGCAAACCTGTTTCTGCACCTGCTGCTGACCTCTGTCAGTCACAACTGAAACTTTCTTCAACCTGTTGTCCTTAACAACTCCTTTCCCTGCAGTATCCTCAACTGCCTTTATGCCTGCTCCTATAGGCATCTGCACAAACTCCTTCTTTCCCACTAAAATGATTTTGGCTGCCCCCTGTGCTGCAACATTTGCCTGCAATGGCATCAACATAATAGTCTTCCCATCTTTCTTGATGGTGTAGGTATTAGCATACCCATCATACAGTACCCTCCTATCAAATTGCCATGGTCTACCCAACAGTAGGTGACAACATTCCATGGGCAAAATGTCACACAAAACTCTATCATGATATGCTCCAATCTGAAAATCAACATATGCCTGTTCATAGACAAAAAGTGATTGACTATCACTCACCCAAGATGCCTTGTAAGGGTGATGGTGTGGAATCCTTTCCAAATTCAGTTTATCCACCATTTCCTGAGATACCATGTTGTCTGTTGAACCAGTATCAATGACAACCTTACATACCTTACCTTTGCTCTTGCATGTGGTCTTGAAAAGAGCTCTTCTTTGCATCATATCCTTTGATGCCTGCAAACTAGTTCTCCATAGCATCAATGCTTCTCCCTCCTCAGGATATCCATAACCGTCAGGCTCCCTATCTCCTTGATAAGTGTTTGGACTTTGCACACTTTGCTCTACTTTCTCTTCTTGCACAAGTTGTACTCTCTTGTCATTCGTTCTATCATTTCTGGATGATGAACCTTTGCTTTCTGGACATTTGAAAAATGGATGACCAAACTCACCACAGGTGTAACATTTTCCTAAAAATGTAGTAGAACCTCTACCACCTCCAAATCTGCCTTTATTACCTTTCCATCCACCTCTGAAATCAGACTGTCCCTGTCCTTTACCAGTGTCTTCTTGACCCTCATTTGTTTGCCTTGTTGTAGGGGCTGCTCCTCTTCCCCTCATATTGTTGCCTCTTCCTCTCATGGACTTATCTTGTCCTCTATTCATCTTTTCTTCAATCCTGATTGCCATTTGATAACAATCCTCCACGTTCTTAGGGTTAGCTAAAACTAACTCATCCTGTATGTTCAATCTCAAACCAGCCAAGTACCTAGCCACCTTTTCTACCTCATTCTTATGATGACCAGATCTCATACTCAACTTATAAAACTCCTCAGTATATGCCTTCACATCCATTTCCTTCTGCCTTAAAAATTGCAGCTTCTTAAACATCTGAATTTCATAATCCTTAGGCAAGAATTTACCTTTGATCCTTGCTACCATTTTATCCCATGAAGTGATCTTTGACTTCCCTTGTTTCCTTCTCTCGGATTGTACATAATCCCACCATACCAAAGCATGACCTCCTAACTTGGTCTTTGCAATCTTTACCTTCTGATCCTCAGCAACATCTTCACATTCAAAGTGATTATCAAGTGCAGCAATCCAATCCAGTAACTCATCTTCATTCAAACTTCCATTATACTTGGAAACATCAACCTTTACCTTAGGTTTATCACTCTGCACTGCCTTTAACAGTTTTGCAAGTCTCTGGTCTTCAGCATCCAGATCTTCAGCTACCTCTTCATACTCTTCAACAGCATCTTCATCTTCTTCAGATTCACTGTCTTCCACTTCCCTCTTTTTGTTCTTTTCCAGGGCTACAAGCCTGGCTTGAAGTGCTTCAGCAAGCTCCTTCATCTTCCTCATCTCTTTGGCATGTTTTTCCTTCATCTCCTGCAATTCCCTTGCAGTACTACTACCTTTCGGAGGCATTTTGTCAACCTCTCACTCCTCTACCTCTGCCCTTTCGGTGACAGAACCAACTCTACCTCTGCCCTTTCGGTGACAGAATCAACACACAACAGCCCAGACCTTTTGCTGAGCTCTGATACCACTATGATGCAGAGGCATCCACACTATAACCTTGACATACAGCATGGATGTCCGCAACCCTTCATCATCATCATCATATTTCCCTTAACACTGTCAGCATCATCATATTTTCTCTGCCGACCGATATCCTCCTGCAGACAAGCCTTCGCCCTTTCGCATGTCAGCAGCATCATCATATCCGACTATCGGCAGCATCATCACATTCGGCAAGCGCAAACATCCTCCTGATGTTCACTGTTCATCTTACCGCCAACCTCTACCTTCAGCATCATGATGTTCAACATCATGTTCATCAGCAGAATGTAAAACATCTGGTTCCTCCCATATATCCTGATGATGACAACCTCATGCACCCTTCCTTCGATGCTTACGTCACCCCGATATCCTGATGACGATTATCCTGATGACGATGACGTCACATGCAGCTCCTTCAATATCCTGCTGCCCCGATATCCTGATGACGATTATCCTGATGACGATGACGTCACATGCAGTTCCTTCAATATCCTGCTGTCGGCCAAACTTAACATTATCGGCCCGCGAAGGAATTGTCAACCTGATCTTCTACCTAATGCCGATACGCTCCTCCTCGGCAACACCTGATGATGATCACCCCAAAACACATTCACTTTATGCAAACGATTGCATCATGCTCACCTCTCCTTACTCGGATGACGCCGAAGTAACTGCAGGATATACACAGAAATATCCTGATGATGCCGTTGCGAAGGATTTTCCAACCTTAGCGAAAATCGATCCGCCGAACCTCCTGAGGTGACCCGATCTACTTCCTGGACAACTTTCCAGACTCTAACAACCAGCATGACCTAGCACATGCCCATGCTAGGGTCCTCAACACCTTTCGACGACGATCCTGCACACCTGCATGCCAACAAACACAAAATGCAGACTAAACCCTAAACTACTGTACATAGCCATTCCACCGATTCGACGAATCAACTGGTGGAATGGATCAGCGAATCCATGTAACCACCAAAACAGCAAATCGATCACACAAAGGAACCCAAACAGAGAATTGACACAACAGGATCTTCTTATTGATTTCAAAAGATGCAAATACAATATTCAGTCTCTCTCTGCAATCTAACTCCTCTGCTCAATACAATACTATGTCTAAAACCAACCGATCCTCATGCATAAATAGGATCTCTTGTGAGTACTACTGACCCGACTCTAAGCGGCTGGGAAATCTCTCCAGGCAGCTGGGAGATCCAACCGGACCTACAGCATAACAGCTGTCTTAACAAACTAGCTAAAAATAGTAAAGTATGGTCAACATGACCTTATTACATGCATTGGTCTTATCAGACCTTCTTGGAAACATTAACAAGACTCAAAACAAACTAACTGCCTCATGGAGGCCAGCTGTTAGGTAGGTGCTCCTGCACCATTTTCCCTTTTAGGGTTTTCCCAGGATACATCTGGTGTCATATGATTATGAATGTCTCTTTCTTTATGTTGTTAGATATATACTTCCATTGCAACTCTGGTTGATCATGTTGTTAGTAGTTTAAGGCTGCAAGGTTTGACAGTCCCTCATTGAACCCTCCTACCTTGACTGCATCAGTCCCTATCAAAAACTATACTCTTAGGTAGTCCATGAAGCCTGAATACCTCTTTGAAAAACAATGCATCTATGTGGGATGCATCACTAGTTTTCTAACATTGTATGAAATGAATGATCTTTAAAAATCTGTCCACTACAACAAAAATTGAGTCATTACCTTGCTATGTTTTAGGCAAACACAAAACAAAATCCATACTCAGGTGCTCCCATGGTCTCTCTGGTATAGGTAATGACTAATATAGTCCTGTGTTTTGTCTTGCTCCTTTAGAATGCTAGAAAATTCTACAACCTTGTACCAATCTCTTAACATCTGCACTCATTCCAAGCCAGAAATAACCTTCACTTAGCTATGCCAATGTCTTATCTATTCCAAATTGTCCACTCAAGCCTCCACTATGTTTTTCTCTTAGTAGATTCTCCCTCATTGAAACTTTGGTATACATAATTTTTGTGCTTTAAACAACAAGCCATCTTGGATGAAATATTCCAACCATGGCATCCTATCTCCCTCCACTAGACTTCTACTAGCTATCCATACTTCATTAAAAGTAGGATCATTAAGATACAATTCCTTCATTGCATCAAAGACAACAACACTAACCCTTAACTCATTCATCAATAAACACCTTCTTCTAAGTGCATCTACTACCCTGTTTGACTTACCACTCCACTTCTTCAAGGCCTGCAATATAGCATAGAATTATTGGTCATAAACTAAGTATTTCCTCTTTGATTCATTTGGTTTCTCACTAATGTAGGTAATAGGTCTAACTTATTGACTTAACACTCCCCCAATTTCACTACCACTGGTATCACAATCCACTTGAAACACTTTTCCAAAGTCCGGAAATGCCAACACAGGTTGTTCTGTCACTTTCTTCTTCAACAAATGAAAGCTCTTTTCTACTACAATTATCCACTAGAACTCTTTTCTAACACCCTTCATTGTCTCAGTGATTGGTGCACATATTCCACTAAATTTTTTGATGAACTTCCTATAGAATCTTTCCAAGCCATGAAAACTTTAGCCTCAAACATGCTTCATGGTTAAGGCCAATCTATTATTTTGTTAACCTTCCTGGGATCCAACTTCAACTCTTCTTCAGACACTACACAACCTAGATATACTAGTTCCCTCTACATAAAATTACATTTATCTAAATTTACTAGAAAATTTTCTTCTTTTAACCTCTACAAAACTACCTTTAGGTGTAGCAAGTGTTCCTCTTTTGTTTTACTAAAAATCATAATGTCATCCAAATAAACAATGAAAAATTTAGTAAGGAATGGCTTCATTACCTCATTCATCAGTCTCATGAAGATGCTAGGTGCATTTGTCAACCCAAATGGCATCACAAGCCACTCATACAATCCATCCTTGGTCTTGAATGTTGTCTTCCATTCATCACCTTATCTAATTATGATTTGGTGGTATCCACTTTTCAAATCAATCTTGCTCAAGTAATTTGCTCCACCCAAACAATCCATCAAGTCATCCATATGTGACAATAGAAACCTGTACTTAATGGTTATGTTATTTATAGCCCTTGAATCAGTACACATTTTCTATTTCCTATCTTTCTTAGGTGCCAATACAATAGGTACAACACATAGACTAAGGCTCTTTCTAACCAGCCCCTTATCCAACAAATCTTGCACTTGTCTATTGACCTCTTCATTTTCCATGGGTGTCGTTCTATATGGTACCTTATTTGGTAGGATTACACCTAGTATCAAGTCCATGCAGTGACATATGCTTCTAATTAGAGGTAATCCATCAAGTAAGTCCATTACAATGTTGCTAAATTCATTTGGAATTTCTTGGATGTCTATGGGAGCTTCTGCCGCTTTCTCTGCTATCATAATTTTTGCAACTTGAGGTGGTAAGGCATAACATACCTTCTTCTTTCTAATTTCCTTTGGGAACTATTTTTTAGTCACTAGATAGAACCTAATTATTTTCTCAACCTCCTCATCCTTATCCTTCAAAGGAAGTAACACATACTCAACCCCATCCTTCTTGACTTTAATGCAATTACTCTTTCCATCATGAATGGCCTACCTATCATATTTCTGAGGTCTGCCTAACATAATGTGGCATGTATCCATTGGCATAGCATCACACATTATCTCATCTTTGTAATTCCCAATGCAAAATTTAACAAGGCATTTTTCACTTACCAATAACTAATGTCTGTTTTGTAGCCAAGAAACTTTGGAGGGAGTTGGGTGTTTCAGCCTCTTCAGTTTCAGCTTCTCCACCATCTCTTCTAACACTAAATTTTTAGTATTTCCACTGTCCACAATGAGTTTGCAACATTTTCCTCCATACTTACATCTAGTTCTAAATAGATTTCTTCGTTGTTCTAGTTCCTCTTATACCTTCTTTGGTGTTAAAATAACTTTCCTCAGCATCAAGGATTCTCCATCCTTGGGTTCTTCTCCAAATTTTGGTGAGGCTACACTTGCCACACTCTCCTCTTCAGCTTGTGCTATATGGACTCTAGTTTATTTTCCTTTGCCACTACTCTATTGTACTTGAGGAAATTCAAAAGCTCTATGTACATCTTGTCCACACTGGAAACATGTTCCACTAAATCCTCTTCCTCTTCCAAAAGTTCCTATACCTCAGGAGTAATCACCACTTCCTCTATCTTGTTTGTTACTAGTCTAAGAGAACTTGTTTCTTCTTTCTTATCCTAAGAACCACATCCAATATTTGAGTGCCCTCTTCTTTTGGAGGATTTACCTCTTCCCCTAGAACTATTATGCCTCCTAGAGATCTTTTCTTCTGCCTTCAATGCAAATTGATAGGCTTCTTCTATGATGGCAATTCTAACCATTTTAATTTCATCTTGGATAGAATAATCCAAACCAGTTACATACCTAGAGACCTTTTTAGCATCATCTTCAATGGACCAAACCTGTTGTTCAATCTATAAAACTCTTCGGTGTAGTCTTGCACACTTTTCTCCATCTACTTGAGGTTCTGTAACATCTTAAACATGGTGATTTGATGGTCTACAAGTAGAAATGTTTCCTTAAAATAGTTAACATCCTCTCCAAAGTTTTAATCATTTCCTTTCCTTTTCTTTGTCTCTCAACTTGCACATGATCCCACCACATGGATGCATGTACCTTCAAATTTACAATTGAAAGTTTTACCCTCTTAGGCTCTTCAACAGATTCCAACTCAAAATACTTTTCTATCTCTAAAATTTAGTCTATCAACTCATATGGTTTCAGACTACCACTGTAACTGTGTAACTCTACACAGGGTTTACTAGAAATCTTTGTCATTGCACTCAGAAACCTCCTCCCATATCCATCTTCTCCTTCTTCTGCTTCTTCTTCACTCACTTCTTCCTCATTATCATTCACATCCTCTACATGTACTCCTCTGTGTTGTGTTCTTTCCATTTCATCCAGCCTAGCTGTGATGCCTCTCAACATCTCAACCAACACTACATCTCTAGCTCTTGGAGCAGCTCCTCTTCTTCCTCCTGCTTGGTGTGCCATGTTTGCAAACCCTTTGTAATTTTAGGTTTTCCTCTTCACTCTACCTACAACAATAACCTTGGGGCCTCTTGTACAACACCTCCATAGTCTTAAGGTATTCCAAACCTATTCTCTAATACCACTTGATGCAGATCAAGGTCCAATGGCTTTGACAATCTACTGAACTAGGCAACAAAATGAACAACACACACAATGAAACAAAAAACATTACAATAGGAGTACAATGATCTTCCAATATGCATTAAACATGCCTTGGCCTAAGCCTTATAATCATCCAATCAATTATTCAGACCAACATCTGAAAACCCAGAGAGTTTGCTTTCAAAATATGAAATCTGTAGAAAAAGTCATGTTACACCAAAGGCATAAACTCACTATGGAGAAGTCAACCTCCTTCAGTGTAAAAACCCTCTATTTATAGGCATTTGAGGCATCCACCACACCCATCACATGAATCGGACATATGTCAAACATCAATTGGCTCTTGGATTGGTCGTACAAGTGGTCAAAAATAGTTTTTGTCACTTTCTAGGCACTTTTAGGTGGTGCAACAAATAAAAGTGACCATTAGGATATTGCGGAAGAAACTAGGTCATATACATATTACAGGAAAAATAGGTTCATCTACATATTTTGGGAAAAACATCTGCATATTGTAGGAAAAACTAGGTCATCTGCATATTTTGGGAAAACTGGGTCATCTACATATTGCAGGAAATTCAGGGTCATCTTCATATTGTGGGAAAATTAGGGTCTACTGCATATTGTAGGATTTTGGGGGTCTACTACATATTGTGGGATTTTGAGGGTCTACTACATATATCATGTTGTAGACCAAAGTTTCACATATCTTGTTAACACTCAGAGTTTCACCTAAGAATAAATTGCTTGATTTTGCTTAGAATCTTGCCATACTTGAAATTTTGAACACCCATTTGGTTTCTTAACAAGATGAAGTCATCACTTGGATATGTAGGATTTCAAGGGTTATCTTCATATATCTTGATGGCAGGGAAAGTCTCGCATATCCTATTGACACTGAAAGTTCCATATTTGCATAACTTGTCCAATTTAGCTGAGATCGTCACCAAATTTGAAATGTGAGAACCCATTTGGATCTTCTTCAAGATGAAGTCAAAAATTGTCCATTAATCCTTAGGAAATTCTCTCAAAATTTGATCATCAACTCTTGCATCAAAATAAGAAGGAAAACAATCAAGAAAGAAAACAAAGAAATCTTTTTGGTTGATGAGGATTTCTCATGGACCCAAATGCTCCTAAATCATATCCCTCTTTCAACCTTAGTGATTTTTGCGATTCCTTCCTCCATTTCTACATGTATTGAATTGTTAAATTTTTTTAACATTCAATTCTATGGTGGCTAGTATGAACTCTTTGTAACTTTTAAGATTTACTATAATATTCTTGCATGAGTCCATAGTTACTACATTTCTATAATCTATTCTCCATTGTGAGTTTTTGCAATTATTTTTTGTCATATTGATATTTTAGTTTCTCATATTCTCTCTTCTAAGATTAAAGGATTATAGAAGCATCAATCATTCTTAGAGGCTAGATAATTCTTAAGGGAGATAGTTTTTATAAGACAAAAACTTCTCCTTGCCACTTAAGGAAGACATCTTTTCTTTGATCCATTGGGCTAGTGCTATTGATATTATCTTCATTTAAAACTATCCTCTCCTTTCCATCTTCTTCTTTCTCTTTCATTTCTACATTTACTTGAGTTCATAGGAGGCTATTATTTAATTCTCTACCATTTCAAAAACCACTATTTGGATAATTATTTATGTTACTTTTAGAATCTAGAAAACCCATTGTTTACACTCATAGATTCTTGACTTCCCACATTTCTTCTCCATGCACATAGGGCACTTAAATTCTTTATAGATGTGAGTTGTTAAAGGTTAATTTTGTAATTATTACCATAGTTCTCTAATTCTAGGAACACTCAGGATTAAAAACTCACACTCATTATCCAACTTTGATTCACATTTCTATTAGACTACCTATGGAGGTTGAAAAATTAATTAGGGGCTTGATCATTAGAAAGATCCCAAGTAGTCACTCCCAATATTTCTATCTAGTAAGATGTATCATTTAGTGGAACAATCACATGGAGGTTTTGTAGTCTCTTTCCTGTGTTATATTTCTCTCATTTACTTAGATTTATCTTACATTAAAAGTTTTCAGTCATATTTTAGTGCTCCTATTATTGTTTTTGTGTGCTATTAGTGTGTATTGTTGTTGTTGTGTCCTAGATTTATAGTTATGATTTTAATTTTATTTTTATGCATATAGATGACCAAAACACATTTTGACATGAGTACAATTGCACTATCATTCATGAATCACATAGACATCTACATCTTAGGTAACCTCTTATATTTTCTCCAAGTTATGAATAATTCTTGATTTCTATTTCCTCCTCTATTTCTCATAATATATTATTGTGTTCCCTTATATTCTAAATTTCGTTAGTCCATTATCAAAACAATAGTATTTCATCAAAGAAATAAATATATCTCTTCATTAGGTGAAATTCATTTAGGTAGAATAGAATATTTTTCACATTTCTTTACTATAGATTATATATTGATGTGTTTTTCTTCTAACTAATGAAATAGCAAACTTGAAGAAATGAATAATCAAATTTATCTTATTTCAAATTCATCATCATCATATTAGTGCTTAAATATACCACAAAGATTATAACCAAATAAGCTAATCATTTATAGAATTATCAATTTATTGAGTGCTTCTAGTCAAATCATGTACAATGATTTTCAAACCCATGTTCATATACCAAAATGCTCTAGGAAGGTGATACCTAAATCATTACATGGAACTAGGAGGAAAATAATAAAACCATTATATACCACAATCCTTCAAGGTTCATGGGAATTGTTGTCACATATGAAACATGCCCTAGTTTTTGTGTTGGAAATCATGGAACCCCTTATTTCTTATTCTCTCGATTTTTTATCCTCTTCAAATTTTAATCTTGCATTTCATTATTGTGTTCTCTATTTCATCTATTAACGAGCCTAGATCTAATTGCTTTGAGGTATTTTTCATATACATGAACCTCATACTACCACCATGACTTTGTTTACCTATACTAGATCTTAGTTCTATCACATTGTGAACTCATGGTGATTGGGTCTAATCTAAATGTATGCGAACATCATGTATTTCATGTCTAAAACTCTATTATATCTCTTGTATAAACTCTTTAAATGATTTTTTAATCCTATTTGTCATTTTCTCATGCCTTCTTCTATGAATGTATGTACACTTGTTACCACTTCCCAAGCTCTTGGTGACCTATCATGTGAGTTCCCTTCTCCTCATTTTAGACCCAAATATTTTTATCAATTCTAATCTATCCATGATCTTTTGTCCATCAATTTCATGTTTATCTTGAGGTATGATATACATTGGACACTTGATTGAGATCATCACATCCATGAGGATAAATCATTTCAAATCAAAAGCCTCATGTCTCTATTTGAATTTGAGTAGTATATCATCTTGATTTTACATGTGCACTCACATCTAATGAGAATTTAAAGTTAATAATGTTAATAGTATTATATCTAATTGTATGAAACATATTATGTAGTTAGCTCCCTTTGTAGACTTGAGAAGACACACAACTTTATTTAATAAATATCTCATGTTCACATACATGAGTCACATTGAATCAATATCAAGAATGTTCTAGATTGTCCTAAATGATTTATGGCTTCACCTCCTCATGATAGGCAAATTTTCTTACCTCTTGGATTTAGGGATCTCTATATAAACATAACTATTTGTCATTTAAAGGGGATAAAAAATTTGTAGTTCTTGTGTCTTGTAGTCTTGTCCTTTTATTCTTTGTAATAATTTTTCTAGTTTGGGTTATATTGTTCCAGCATTGCATTCTGATTCAACTACTTTGAGATAAACTAATGCATTGAGAGCTTAACATATATACATCTTTTTAACCCCTAATATTTTAGTCTATGATTCATTTTGTGCATGTTGAATGTGTTAGATTCAGGATAGACAACTAAGAGGGGGGGTGAATCAGTTGTCTAAAACTTTCTTCCAATTAAACACTTAAATCCACTTGTAATTTAGCAACATAATAATAAGTCAATCATGGAAACATAATGCATTAAATCAAGAGCAGAAACACATTAGCACATAAGACACCAAGATTTTGACATGGAAAACTCGGTTAAGGGAAAAACCACGGGGTGACTAACCCAAGATTGTATTCTCTATTAGAAGAATACAAAGAACAAAATGGGACATGCCAATTAGGGCTCATTGCCTGAGCACACTGCTCACAAGAGGCTCACTGCTTACAAGAGACACACTGTCTACAGAATAATAAGTATTACATACTTGAATTGAAGAATAGCATCTTCACCATGCTTGAGTCAGTTCCATTTAAGCCCAATACTTCTGCTCTACCTTTCGCTCTTCTCCTCACTACCACACTCTCATCATCACAAGACACCTTTGAAATGACTTTACAATTCCTTATTTATACAATACATCGACTTAGGGATAATCATGCAAGTCGGCATACATTACAGAGCAAATACATAAATACAACATGACTAGTTACAAAAAGACTTCACACGGATCAACACAGTATCGGCCACATAGATCTGAGACTTCAAACTTCATTTAGGAACACACCAATCTTTACATAACATCTTCAAGATCATTCGCATGATGTGTAACTTATCTAGTCGGCCAAACTTAGGAAGAACACCATCATCCAGAAGTAATTCTTCAATTGCAAGCTCAAACTCCAATGCAAACCATCAACATGAACTGGACATGATCCAAAGACATCCACAAGCTTGCCTGAATCACCATGAACATCCACACTACATATGCTTACTGAAATCATTCTCTCCTTCATCTGGAACCTTAAGAACATAGTCTATCATTACTGTCATAATGGAATAGATGCTTGCGGACCTCCAGACCACGAACCAATTGAGTTGTCAATTCACATTAACTTTCTAAACACTCCACCAAATCTGTAGAACAAGATATTTCATTTCCAGATCTCACCGGACCTATCTGTGTCACTCTATCACCTCTGAACATCTGCCAGAACTAGTTTTACTTAGTGGCCATAACTTCTTCAGATCTTCATGTAAACCTCTAAAATCTTTACTAAACCATCTTAAGACACATATCTACAAACCTTTTGAAGCACAACTTCTTATCTTCATCTTATCGGGGATCTTTACCTCACTGTCTTCACTATTCTTTTATGTTCCTAATAGGACTAATTTTCTCAATATCCTCAGCATACAGCTCATCCAATTCTTATCATCAATGCAACAGGAGTATGTTGACATCAATGACAACACCGGTTAGGCCCATACTTGCAACAATCTCCCCCTTTGTCATTGATGGAAACATATGATGTGAAAAACTGTTTTGATCATCAAGACAAGATCTTTTTCTCACTGACACAACTCCCCCTATCAACAACAACCATTCACATGTCTTCTCTTCCTTTACCTCTCCCCCTTTGATCAACAATCACTTGTTTTTCACATGTCTTCTCTCCCCCTTTGACATCAATAGCAAACGGCGCATACTTGCATCACTTAAGAGTCATACCAGCTACTCCCTCTCAGTGGCAGCTTCCCAAACATCAATCCAGATCACAAGATATGATTGTGAGATCCACCAGACTGATGCACATCAGTGTACCTTAATTCAAAACCAAAGGGGTAATAACCCCTAATTTCTCCCTGAGATACTCAAAAGAGTCCTTAGGTAGAGGTTTAGTAAAGATATCTACAATCTGATCTTTGGAAGGCACAAACTCCAATCTGACTTCATTCTTGTTCACTTGCTTTCTCAAAAAGTGAAACTTGATGGATATATGTTTAATCTTTGAATGCAACATCGGATTCTTAGATGTATTTATTGCACTTGAATTATCACAGAAGATTATGATAGGCTCCTCATACTCAACTCTGATGTCTCTTAGCATTTGCTTCATCCACAAAACTTGAGTGCAACTACCTGCTGCTGCAATATATTCTGCTTATGCAGTGGATAGAGATATTGCCTCTTGTTTCTTGCTCAGCCAAGAAACCAATCTCTTCCCCAAAAAGAATGCTCCACCACTGGTACTCTTCCGGTCATCCACATCTCCTGCCCAATCCACATCTGTATAAGCATGAAAAGAGAAATCATGATCTCTAGGATACCATAGACCATACTCAACTGTCCCTTTTAGATATCTAAAAATCCTCTTTATTACCATGACATGAGATTCTCTAGGATGATCTTGGAATCTAGCAACAGGACCAACATCATTCACAATGTTAGGTCTAGTTTGAGTGAGATACAATAATCTTCCAATCATTGACCTATACATTTTCTAATAAGCCTTAGGAGAGTCACCATCTTTGCTCAATTTACATCTGGTTGCCATGGGAGTACTCATTGGTTTTGGTTCGTGCATCCCAAATTTATTTAACAATTCTTTTACATATTTGGTCTGAGAAATGAAGATTCCTTTCTTTGTTTGAATGATTTGTAGACCCAAGAAGAAATTCATTTCCCCAAGCATGGACATCTCAAATTCACTTTTCATTTGATTTGTAAAAGTTTTTCACATACTATCTCTTCCTCAAAAAATGATATCATCAACAAATACTTCAACAATCAAGTTATTTTCATGATCAATTTTGAAGTACAAATTACTGTTAGCAGTACCTTTGTTGAAACCAATGTTCAAAAGATGCTTATCCAATCTTTCATACTATGCTCTTGGGGCTTGCTTGAGTCCATACAGTGCTTTCTTCAACTTGCAGACCATACCACCATGATCAGACAATTGATATCCATCCAGTTTCTCAATGTATACTTCTTCTTCCAAGTCACCATTCAGGAAGGAAGACTTGACATCCATCTGATATACTTTGAAATCCTTGTAGGTAGCAAAAGCAAAAAATAATCTGACTGCTTCAATTCTTGCCACCGGAGCAAAAGTTTTTTCAAAATCAACTCCTTCTATTTGAGAGTAACCCTTACAGACCAATCTGGCTTTGTTTTTGACTACTTCACCAACTTCATTCAGTTTGTTCTAGAAGACCCATTTGGTTCTAATCACATCTTGTTTCTAGGTCTGGGAATAAGATCCCAAGTGAGATTTTTCTCAATTTGCATCAGCTCTTCCTCCATTGCTTTGGTCCAACTTTCATCATTGCAAGCTTCATTTACTGACTTGGGTTCAATCTTTGAAATCAGATAATACTCTTTTGAATATTGAGCAATCCTTTTTCTTGTTTGTACACCTTTGCTTTTATCACCTATAATCTGATCTTTAGAGTGATTCAGTCTTACATACCTGGGAACTTTGGGATTTTCTTGCACTTCAGATTCTTGAACATGTTCATTCAAACTTATCTCTTCTTCCTGATTTATCGGATCAATCTAAATTTCAGAGGGATCTTGGACTCCTTTAACAAAAACATCATTTTGATCTTCTTCATCAAATTCATAAAACCTTGAAGGTTTTTCAATACCTTCATCAGCCTTCACATTTGTACTTTCTATAATCTTTCTCAATCTTTTGTTGTAACACCAGTATGCTTTTCTTTGAGTAGAATAACCCAAGAATATTCCTTCATCACTTCTAGCATCAAAATTGCCTAGATCTTCATCTCTTTTAATGTAACATTTGCTACCAAAAACTCTGAAATACTTCACAGTGGGAGTGATGCCAAACCAAATTTCATAAGGAGTCTTACCGGTATTGCTTCTGATTTGTACTCGATTAAGAGTGTAGACTACAGTGCTTATAGCTTCTCTCCAGTAGATTTGAGGAACATTTACTTCCATCATCATGGTTCTAGATGCTTCCTGGATGGTTCGATTCTTTCTCTCCACTACTCCATTATGTTGTGGAGTCCTATGAGCAGACAACTATCTTTTTATTCCATGTTTCTCACAGAATTCTATGAACTCACCAGATGTGAATTCTCCACCTCTATCAGACCTCAGACATTTTATATTCAATCTGGTTTCATTCTCTACCATAGCCTTGAATATTTTAAATTTCTTAAGAGCCTCTAATTTTTCTTTCAAAAAAGTTACCCACATCATCCAGGAGTAGTCATCAATTAATAGCATGAAGTATCTATCACCTTGCACACTCCCGATTCTTGTCGGACCACATAAATTAGTATGAACTAAGTCTAAAAATCTGGTAGAAGACTGTTCCTTACTTTTGAATGTGACTCTTCTCTTCTTACCCAACTGGCACTCTTTGCACAAACTATTAGTAGGTTTCACCAATTTGGAAGATCTCTCACAGCCTGGGTGTTGCTTATCTTAATGATATTATCAAAATTGACATGATACATTCTTCTATGCCACAACCAACTCTGATCAATTTGAACAAATAAGCAACTTTTACTAGTACCAACCAAGTGGAAGATGTTACCTTTAGTTTGGGTACCAAATGCAATCTCTATTCTGAAACTTTCAAAGATCTTGCATTTTCTATTTTTGAATCAGAGATCATAGCCTTTGTCCACCAACTATCCAACACTGAGAAGATTGTGCTTCAATCCTTCAACATACAGTACATTACCGGTTCTGTTCTTTCCATCAAAAGAAATAGTTCCTCTACGTCTGATTCTGCCAACAGAATTATCACCAAATTTTACCACTCCTCCATACCTTTCCAAATCTATGAACTTATTTTTTTCACCTATCATATGGTGGGAGCATCCATTGTTAATGACCCAATCATCCTTTTCTTCAACTTGGGCAGCCAGAGCTCTTTCTACAACTTTATGATTGTTAGATTCAGAGGGCATTGAATCTTCTTCCTTGATGCCAATAAACACCCAGTCATTTCCAGATTTGTTTCCTGTCTCTGATTCATCATCTGTTACTCCTTGATCATCATCATCTTCCTGCACATAGTAACACTTCTTTTGGAACCTTGATCTGTTGGGGTTTGGCCTTGAAAATCTTTCCGGACACTTTAAGGCAAAATGACCAATCTTATTGCAATTAAAACATTTAAAAGGCAATTTCCCTTCATATTTACCGGATCCTCTTGGCAGTCTTTTTGCAATAAGGGATTCAAGTTGAGCAGCTTCTGCTTCATCTTCTTCCATATCTTTTCTTTCTTTTTCATACCATGATAGTTTCCTTGAAGAGTTCTCTCCTAGATCAAACCTTTATTTTCTTTTTACAGAGGCACTAGCTTTGAATGCAGATTCAGTCTTGGGGGGGGCATTTCCAAACTCGGTCAATTCAAATGTAGCCAATTTGCTAACTAATTGATCTCTTGTGATACTTGAATAAGATCTGAATTCTTCAATGGCAGCAACCTTATATTTGTAAGAATCAGGAAGAGATCTGAGAACTTTGCCAACAATTTCATCTTCATCCAAGACTCCACCGACACATCTAATGCCACAAACAAGCTCATTTACTCTTGGCATAAATGTAGTGATATTTTCATCTTCTCTCATCTTTAGGTTTTCAAAATTTCCCTTTAGACTCTGTAACTTGGCACATTTAACATACTTATCTCCTTCATGCAGAAGTTCCATTTTTTCCCAAATCTCATGGGTAGTTTTTAGGTCAACAACATTTGTCAGCTCTGAATTAGATAAGGCACTTAGAAGAGCTTCTTTAGTTCGTAGATTGTTTTCAGCATCTCTAATTTCATCTACGGTACTCGGACCATTCTGTGGAGGAGTATACTTATTTGAAGCCATTGTCCAATACTACATTCCCATACATTGCAAGTGACATTCCATGCAACTTTTCCAAAGAGTGAAATTGGTTCCATCAAACCTCAGACTATCCTTCTTGTAGGACAACATCCTAGATCTCCTCAAGCGGTTAAACTCTTTTAGAGGAACTTAGCTCTGATACCAATTGTTAGATTCAGGATAGACAACTGAGAGGGGGGGTGAATCAGTTGTCTAAAACTTTCTTCCAATTAAACACTTAAATCCACTTGTAATTGAGCAGCATAATAATAACTCAATCATGGAAACATAATGCATTAAATCAAGAGCAGAAGCACATCAATACATAAGAAACCAAGATTTTGACGTGGAAAACCTGGTTAAGGGAAAAACCATGGGGTGACTAACCCAAGATTGTATTCTCTATTAGAAGAATACAAAGAACAAAATGGCACAGGCCAATTAGGGCTCACTACCTGAGCACACTACTCACAAGAGGCTCACTGCCTATAGGAGACACACTGTCTATAGAATAATAAGTATTAAATACTTGAACTGAAGAATTGCATCTTCACCATGCTTGAGTCAGTTCCATTTAAGCCCAATACTTCTACTCTGCCTTTCGCTCTTCTCCTCACTACCACACTCTCATCATCACAAGACACCTTTGAAATGACTTTACAATTCCTTATTTATACAAGACATTGACTTAGGGATAATCATCCAAGTCAGCATACATTACAGAGCAAATACATAAATACAACATGACTAGTTACAAAAAGACTTCATGCGGATCAACACGCTATCGGCCACACAGATCTGAGACTTCAAACTTCATTTAGGAACACACCAATCTTTACATAACATCTTCAAGATCATCTGCATGATGTGTAACTTATCTAGTCGGCCAAACTTAGGAAGAACACCATCATCCAGAAGTAATTCTTCAATTGTGAGCTCAAACTCTAATGCAAACTAGAAACACGAACTGGACACGATCCAAAGACCTCCACAAGCTTGCCTGAATCACCAAGAACATCCACACTACATCTGCTTACTGAAATCATTCTCTCCTTCATCTGGAATCTCAAGAACATAGTCTGTCATTACTGTCATAATGGAATAGATGCTTGCGGACCTCCAGACCATGAACCAATTGAGTTGTCAATTCATATTAACTTTCTAAACACTCCACCAAATCTGGAGAACAAGATATTTCATTTCTGGATCTCACTGGACCTATCTGTGTCACTCTGTCCCCTCTGAACATCTGCCGGAACCAGTTTTACTTAGTGGCCATGACTTCTTTAGATCTTCATGCGGACCTCTGAAATCTTTATTGAACCATCTTAAGACACATATCTACAAACCCTTTGAAGCGCAACTTCTTATCTTCATCTCATCTGGGCTCTTTACCTCATTGTCTTCACTGTTCTTCTCTGTTCCTGATAGGACTAATTTTCTCAATATCCTTAGCATACAGCTCATCCAATTCTTATCATCAATGCAACAGGAGTATGTTGACATCAATGACAACACCGGTTAGGCCCATACTTGCAATAGAATGTGTATGTTGGTCTCATTGATCAAGCATCCCTTTGATTATTGCATCATCTTGAGTCTTTAATTGTACAACAGTAGATTGAGCTAATGTTATTTATCCAGATTGGTTTGTCTCCTTCAAGGAATCAAATTTATTTTAGAACAAAATAATTCCATCTCTCTACCAGTTTAATTATTTTCTATTTATTTAAAACTAAATAGATTAGGAACTAGTTAGTTTCAATTTTAGTTTTCTTTGTTTTATAAGACTAGTTTTTTTAATGATATCATTTATCTTTTTTCAAGTCTTTATCATATATATTTTTCATGTGAACATGTGAAAAGGAATTAAATTTATTAATATTATTTCTTGTGTGTTTTCTTGACCAACTACATCCTTTATATAAATCTTACATCTTGACTAGACCTTGTACAACATTCCTAGATTCAACTACGCGACTTGTAAAATCAAAATGTATTAGCCTTTAATCTATCTTAGAATAACCAAGACATGGTGGAATAGAAGCATGGGGAGTCTCTAATTTATTTACTTTCAAGAGTGGAGGTGTCTATTGATACTTCACATTTTTATATGTCATCTAACTAGAAAATAGAATGGTGCTGGGAGGAGGGCACCAATTTGGAATCTAGTTCACACCACATGAGCTCGAGATCTGATGAGAGTCAACCTAATATTTTTAAGCATTGAACTATATGTTGGTAACTCTCCTAGAGATGATATTGTCCTTTTTCATCTTACTAATCTTTTTTTAATTTAAAAATTTACCTTTGAGATCAGTTTGTCAACCCGTTAAAGGACCCTTAACTTGTCAATTTCATCAATGCACCCCTAAATCCACTAGTGAATCAAGCCATTATACCTCAAATCCAATTCATGGGAACACCACCCCTCTAGTTGGGAATAAATAGTACCTTGAATGTTCTAGGACTTGGTCACAACTTGCCCAAAATTACTAAAAAAAACATCTTGAAATATTTGTACAATGGATTTGCAATACTAAAGAATATATTTATGCTTATAATGATGCTCTAATCCATTCCTACATCCATCATGAAGATGTGGTCTATCATATGTTTCAATAAATTCTATATGAATTCACTTATAACTAGTATCTTAGTTTTTTGACTTGATAAATAACCTCTTACGATGACCTAGAAACTATGTTCATAAACTATTTGAAGCAACCCATAGATCTTGGTGTCATATAGATCACTAGTTTTCTACTTTTTGTAAGGAGAGTAGTGAGCCTATGATCCTTTTTAATACTTAAATTTCATAGATTGTACACTAGAATAGTCGTTTTGTATGCACTAGCTAAACCCACAACCATTTAGATGTATCTCATGGCTCTTGACCCACTAATATATATATGATCATGAGAAGCCAAGATCTTGGACTAGCTAAATTTTCACAAGCATATAAGAAATCCATCATGGTAGAGAGAGAACTAATACATCAAGGTTATGGTTGTAGGTCATTACCTTCACTTAGGTAGCTAAGCATGTGTATGCAAGCCCTTATGCTAAACCAATCTCTTGTACTAGGTGTGTCTTACTTAAATCAAGTATATAATTTGAGTCAAGTTTTTAATTATACACCAATTAATTAAATGTTTCCTCAAAATAGTGTCCAACAACATGTTCCCTCTTATCTCAATAGTCAAACATCTCTTAACTATCCTCTCAATTAGATTGCTCCAATCAATGAATTACCCCTACTTATTTGAATGTCTAGGCAATGAAACGTAATAATAATATTCTTACTTTAACATCTTAGAATAAATCTCTTTCCCTAAATCTTGTTGTCAATAACATATAACAGGTCATTCAAAGAATTAATAATGATGTGTTAAATTTATAAAGATGTGTCACTCCAATCAAGAGACTAGTGGCCATTGGCATGGTAACTACAAACTCAAGAAACAATGAAATAATTTAGTAAACTTAGCTTTACCTAATTTGTGTAGGGTCTATTCCACAACCTAACATGGTAAGAATAATTTTCTTGTGTTTTATTTAGTGAAGGGTATAGTACAAAAGGAGATGGACAACTTGGAAATAGTCCCTGCTTATGAAAACATGGCTTAAGATAGTAGGAATATTAGCACTATTCTACTTCTAGAAACATATGAATTTCTTAAGGAAAATGATAATGAGCCTGAGGAGAATACTAAGGAAATTAAATCCTTTAACAAAAATCCAAGGGATCATAACTACACTCTACAAGGCAATGAAATAAAACCATTAGCTTCATAACAACCACAATATGTTTCTTTCATCCTACCTGATCCTTGTATTATGAACTCGTGTCTAAATGAATCAAAAACTTGTGAGGTGAACTTGAATTAATTTATCCCTCATGTCAATCCCAGTCATGTCTTAAAGATAATTTTGAATCTAGAGATGATGTCAAGGAGGATGTTATTGTGTCTTTATTTCTAGTTGGAACCATTGAGCATGAGATGACAAATGATCTTTTTTAAGAGGAAGTCACATCACAATCATTTGGGTTTGAAGAGTTTCTTATTTAGGAGTGTACTATTTTTGTGCAATAAGTTGATAAGGAGGATAAGATAGTTTTCATCTATTCATTTCCTAAGAAGGATAGTGAACATGGTGATAATTTTTTTGACTTATGATGATATTATTATGAGATTATTCATAGGTATCTAAAATTGAAGAGGTATGTAGGAAGGTAAAATTGTTTACCCACTATAATAACCCAAGTATGAAAAAATGTGGTTCATATTTTGCTTATGATAGTGTAGACGATGTTGATGAGGATAGTGTTATTAATATTTTTTGGGGGAACAACTAGTAGGATAGTCTATCTACTAATGCATATGCATGTGATATATAAATGTGTGAGGAATGTGGTAATGAGATTGTTTTAGTTACCCATGATGTACATGCTAAAGAAGGAGAGTAGTATGTAGATAAGGGGATGATGATGACTACAATTGATGAGATATGTTTAGAGTAGCTACATTTAGTTGAATTAACCAAACAATAGGGATTTTCATGACATGAACATTATGATTATGATTTTTAATATGATAGTTTAGACCAAAATTGGGAAACAAGTCCATAGTTTTAGAACATATGGGTATGGATGATAGGAATTGCAACACTTTGCTTGATAATGAGTCATGTGAAGTATTAAAAATAATAAGTTTGACTCTTGTTATAATAATTACCATTCTAATTTGACAACTAAAAATAGTAAGTCATTAGTACTAGAGCTCAAAGAGGTAGGTGAGAAAGTAAGTATACCTTTGCTTTATTATAGGTCAATTATACATGAGGATGATTCACTTAGTCTTAATGGCATAGGAATTAATGGTCATATGGATGAAGTAGATAGTAAATATTTTATAAATAATGTGAATTGGAAGGCTACTTTACAAACTGATAATTATGTGGACGATATTCAATTATGTTGGGAGTATGATATCCGTGTGAAGACACAAGTTTCTCTAGAGGATGTGGTGGTAGATGGAAAGTATCAACCTTTAACTAATTGTAGTAACAAATGGGATACTTCCTTTCACCTAAGTATATTTTTTCCTATTTTTTCCTTTGATTATAGTGTCTTGGGCAAAGAAACATGCATATGGATTAAACATGAGGATAATGAATCCCAACTTTGATCTTACATGATGAATGCCTTGAATATAAGCTCAAATTGTACAAACTTGTTATTTTAGAATTCAAGAATGTAAAAAAAACTTAGGACCATAATAGGGAAAACATTTTTGCTAAATACAATTAGAAGGAACTAGATGGGCAACATTAAAACTTCTGGTCTCAATTTTTTTGTATGCTTTTAAATAGTCGATCAGTAGTTTTTCTATATTTTTAAATAATCTATTTTCTCTATTTTCAATCTTGTTCAAATTATTTTTGTTATGTTTGTGTTTAGTTATGATTTTCCATCCCTTTCCTTCATTAGAAAATGTTGGTTTTATTTTATGTTTATGTGGAATTTAAGGCTATTAAAGGGTAATTTGATAATTTGTTTATGTGCAATAGTGCTCTTGGACATTCTAAATAAGGGCTCTCTTTAAGAAAACAAAGATTTGTAATTATTATATTTTTATAAGGTAAGTGCTACCAAAGAATGGGGGTAGCTCGAAGTACATAAAGAGGAAAATTACATAGCATTAGAGATGGTGTTAATACCATTAGCTATAAGATTATCCCTCTCCAGCTATTCAGTTGAGAGGAGGTCCTTGTTAACACTAAAAAAATTTGTGAAGGCAGTCATTTCTCACTTTTCTAACCCATCCCTAAAAATCTCTAATCCCTCTGCCACTTTTCCTTTCTTCTTTACCACCTCAGCATCAAAGACTCCACAAATCAAACCACTCCTAGGGTTTGGGTTGGTGTGCTGACCAACCACTAGAATTGCATCATGGATCTCATCCTTAGCAAGGAATTTGATGAACCTCGACACCCTATGGACAACACCAGTAGCCTCAGCAACAATGATGAAGAACCTTTGAATGAGTACCCCATCGTGAACGTGGGATCCTTGGGTTGCTTGCATTCCCAGAATATTTTTTATAGCATTTTTCTATTCTTCCTCCTCTTCTTTGAAGAGTCATCCTAACTGTTGATCCAAGTTTCCATTTTCGCACCTGCATTTCACACTGAAATTTCTATGACCCACCATGGCTCCTTTGGTGGAAATGTTCTCTTTGACCTCTATTTAAATTCATTAGGGAAATAATGACAATTCTGAGATGATGTATCCTTTGTTTTCAATTTGATTCGAATCCATATCACACAATAGCCATTAGCCATCTTGACCATTAGATCCTGAAAGAATATTTGGAAAGGACTCTGAAAACTCTACTTTCGTAGACTTCATAATCTTACCTCGCATAGCACTCAAAGATTTTGGATATGGTTGATCTATTCTTGACTAACTGTAATATCCCAAAGAAAGCATTCAAACTGTCTTACTAATTTGGACTCTGTAGGGAACACTGGGATGTCTCATAAGTTTCACCTAAGAAGGAATGGCCGACCGAGATTCTAAATCCTGTCGGCACCTCTGGTGTACAAGGATGCTAGAGGTCCTTAATTAAAATGTTATTTCAATGTTTACGAAGGTTTCTTTGGCACCCCCATAGTAATGCTCTGAATGAAGTCCGATATCTTCATGTTGGTTATTGTGTTACCTATTCTCGAAGGCCTCCAAGAATCCATTTGCTTATTCATGGTTGGAGCTGATAACTGACTTGTCAAAGCTCTACCCATTTTGGAGGGTTTGTTCTAGGGCTTGTAGAAGCCCCAACCAGATTAGTGGATAGGATGGGTGGGATGGTCAAACCATCTGAATTTCACTTTTCTTCCTGAATTGGCTTGGGGGAGTCAGCATTCATTGAATCTTTCTTACTCAGGATGTTATTTTATTTTTGGGATTCACCAGCTTTCGTAACCACTGGCACCTCAATTTGATGTGCAGTCATTTTAGGAGTAGGTTCTTTTGAATTGTCTATCCTAGCCTTAGGGCATGACTCTTGAAGATGCCTATAGCTATGGCAGCCAAGGCAGAAGAATTGTTTCTCTTCAATATCAATCTTTTGAATTCTTTGATAATCTTGAATTTGCAAGACAATTTTAGGTGGTATCTTGTGAATTTCTATTAACTGGATTCTAGCAAAAAGGTAAGAGTCACTGTTAAATAACTCCTCATCAATGGCTAGCACAAAGCTGATCATTTGTCCAATTTTGGTAAGACATCCCTCAGTCCAACATTTTGCGTGCAAATTATAGAGACGGATCCAAATTGGTTCGTCATAGGGAGTGCATGCCATTGGGTCAAAGTTAGGGGTCCATTTTGCTCATATAAAGATATGCTCCATTTCTTTCCCAGATATTACCTTGTAAAACATGATCCCTGTCCTTAGGAGAGATGAAGGGTACAATGAAGAAACCTTTGGGAATGAATTTGAGGATGCACTATACTTGCAAATTTCCTCCACCCATGATTTGATCTGAAATCTGGTGAGCCTTGTCTTGGTAAACCTACAAATTAGCACCATCTCCAAAAGGTATTCACTTTCCTTCTTACTTTCCTCTGTAAGTTCTACTCACAGACACTTCTACAGGTCTCCTTCCTCTAATCTTATGTGCGAATTCAAGAGGTTTCTAGATTTTTTTGTTTCCTCTTCTTCCCCCCTGCTTGCTTCTGAGTGCTCCCTGCTGATATGCTCCTTGCGCCAAGCCCCTATTATTTCATGTATATTTCTTGTTTATTAAATTACACTTTTTAAAGATTTCTAATTGTTATAATCATAACTGGCTTATAAATGTTTTCATAATTAGAAGACATAGAGTAAATTTAGAGATGTATTAGATTTTAATAATAACTAGTAACTAATCACACTAAATGATTCTTAGATTTATCTAAATGCCATTATTATAGCTTAGATATTAGGTTAGAATATTCATAATGATGTTCCCCTCTTATTTTCCATAGTGGTCCCAAACCTAGATTGTGAGCTTTATTACTTGAAAATTGAGATAGAGAGTAAATATCAAAAGCAAAAGACAAATGAAAGCGTAAATAAAAATTCAAAATAATGAGAAAAGAAGAAGATTGAGTAGAAAAAAAATATCATTAGGTCTCAAATATTTTGGGTGATTTAGATAACTCTACCAAGGCCATGGATGTTGGGCTAGCTATATGGTAAACCTTGACCAAGACTAGAGATATATTTGTTGAAGCTATAGACACCTAGATAGTAGTGGAGCAATGTCTAGGCATGTGGTAGCATATCTACCAATATTCATGCTTATACTTAGTAAATATATGTTTTCTTATGAGTGAACTAGCTTGACCATTTTCCATAATAACTAAATCTCATGGATTTGAGAAAGGTGGAATAAATCTATTTTCACACATGTAGGCTATAACTGATATTTTATGGAAGCTTTTAAATTATTCCATATTATTCCTGTTATGAATGTATTTTGGTAGGCCTAATTTGTTGATTGTCAGGAACACTGAGAGGGGGGGTGAATCAGTGTTCTATAAACCTTTTCTTGCACTTTTACTTTTAACCATTTGAAAGGATTAATCAAATAGAAGTATAATATACAAATGAACATCATCCACAAAAGCATGACACATAACACCAAGATTTTATGTGGAAAACCCAAAAAGGGAAAAACCAAGGAGAGGATTAGATATCAAATATATATTGCAATCTTTACAAAAGTGTTGTCCAGGCTTGGTTACTCCATGGGCCTAAACATATTGGCTTAGTGCCATGAAGTACAACTAGACTTAGTAGGCTCATTGCCTCAACCCTAAACCTAGTAAGATTACAATATGGGTTGTTAAACCCTGAGGGCTGTTAAACCCTATTGAAGGCTCACTGCCTTGATGACAAAAGCTTGCTTCCAATCAGATCACACATGAAAATTGAATACTTCTTAAGCATTTGCCACTATGCTAGGGTGCAGTCATTTAACAACTGAATTCTAAATCCCAACTCTTTATACTCACTGATTCATGTCACTACTATGTTATATGCATATTCACATAACACCCATGCATTCTCTATTCTATTTTTCCTCTACTCTTCTCTGCTCTGCCTTTCGAACCTTTCTTATCTTCTTCCCATCTTTGCTCAAGGACACTTTTTCCCTGACTCAACTACAAGTATTTATACACCACATCAACCTTGGAATGATCATCAAGGTCGGCATCACAATCATCAACCATTGGAACAATCTCCAAGGTCAGTATTACAAACATTTATAAAATAGGTCTTGACCTATTACAATATAATAAAAAGGAAATGAAATGTGGATCACATCATGCCTTAGCTGGGACTCAAACATGATCTTCCATGCCACAACATGCTTCTACAATCTTCTAGAGATCTCTGCAATCACTGAGATTAACCAGGTCAGCTAAAACTAGTTACATGTTACACTATCTGGGAACAATCTTCGAACATGATCTCAAGTCCTTAATGTGGACCAATATCAAGATAGGAAAATGATTAAGAGACATCCACAAGCTGTTATAATCATCAGGTGCAACCATACAAACATTAACCATTTTATCCATAGGAATCTTTTCACCGAAACACATGAACTTTACTATCTTCAACTGTCATAAAAGAAAGATAGCTCGTGGACCACCAAATCACAAACTATTGGAACTATGGGCACTTATCATCATCCCAGACTTCCTTCTAGAACTGTAGAGCAAAATACTTTATTATGGAGGAATGTAGAGTAGAATACTTTCTTCTTGTCTCAACTGAACCTACAAAAAAAGTAGGTTTCACTCTGGTGAACACAACTCACTCAAATCTTCATGCAAAGGGCTCAAACCTAGAATGTAGCATCCTTAGTCATACCTTTAGCTTACTTCCAATCCACAGACCATGATCTTTAACTAGAAATAAATGTGGAGTAGTTTACCAAACTGTTCTTCAACATATAACTCACTATCTGTACTGCACTTCTTTGTAACTCACTTGTTCCTTCCAGAGAGGCTAATTTTCTCAATATCCTCAACATATAATTCTTCTAAACAAATAATAGAATAAGATATAGTTGACACCAATGACAACAAGTATATGTTGACATCAATGAAAACATTGATTAGGCAAATACTTGCAACAATCTCCCCCTTTATCATTGATAGCGACATATGATGTGTAAAACTACAACAGCCATCAAGAAAAGATTCTCCTCCTTTCTCTTTACACACTTGTACTCTTTCTTTCTCTAAAATTTTTCCCCTTTCTTTTACACATCTACACTCTAAGTTTTTCACATGATTTTTCTCCCCCTTTGACATCAATCGCAAAGGGCACATACTTGTACTCTTCTTCTGAACTTTCTTCAACTGACTGCTCGCCCTTACTTGATGCTTTCCCAGACTATAACTTTGGTTCTTCATGTGAGGTTCTCTCCTTCTTGGTTTGACAATTATCACCTTAGGATATTGCTTCTACTGTACTATTTCCTCTGTCAGTAACACTGCAGTACTTACTTCTCTTTATCAGAAACTCATATCAACATCATCTACTTGCTTCCCCTGAGAGGTAACTTCATAATCCTCTTGACTTTAACAATCATCTCTGATTACTACCTGCACTGCTACACCTTTTTCCTTTTATTGCTTTGACTACTCCCCATTAGGAGTACACATCAGACCGTATCTAGCTCAATTAGAACCTTCACATGCTATCAGTTCCAGAGTAACATATCTTTTCTTCTCAAAGCTTCAGATTTGACTTTGTCTACAAGTTTTTATCTGTAGGCTTCCCTTATCATCAGTCTAGTTGAAACAATGTCTTCTTCAACTTGGCATTCAAGCAGGTAGTCTTCACATTTGATTTGAAGTCCTTATGTGCTATAAAGGCTAGATTCAACTTAATAGCCTCCATTTGTACCATCAGAGCAGTATTTTCCACTTGTGAGTACCTTTTACACACAACCTTGCCTTATTCCTCACCACTTCTTTATTCTCATTCAATTTAATCTCTGATCTTGACACAAGTTCCAAATTTTGATTCTTCATATTCTGCATTAGTTCCTCTTTCCAATGCCTTGATTGAAAACTTATCTTTACATACCTCATCCATAGATTCAATAGAGATTTACCTATTCATTTGCAATTCATTTTCTTTGCCAATGCACCTTTGCTCTTTTTACCCAAGAACTGGTCTTCAGTGTGGTACTTCTGCACAATCTCTAAGGATCTAAGGAATTCTTTCCAGAACTTCTTCAACTTGATTATCTTCTTGTTCAATAGGTCCATTTGATTCATAGCTACTCAAATCTAATATTCTTTCTCTGACTTCATCAACCTTCACATTAGCACTCTAAATGATCTTTCCTAGACTCTTATTGTAGTGCTTTTAACTTGAACTCTGTTTTGAATATAGATAGCAGTATGTATATCTTTTCTCTAGTATACATCTGGTAGGTTAGCTCCCTCCATCATTGATCTAGTAGCCTCTTGGACTGTCCTATACTTCCTTTCAATAACTTCATTCTACTGAGGAGTCCTAGCATACAATTGTCTCTTTATCCCTTGTTCTTTATAGAAAATGTTGAATTCATTTGATGTGAACTCACCTCCACTATTAGACCTTAAGCATTAGATCCTCAATTGATTCCCAGTCATTGCATTGAAAGATCATCTAGTTCATAATCATTCAACTCTCAGTTCATCTACAGATTTTCAAACCATTTCCAAAGTAAACTACTCTGTACTGAAAACAATCCTGAACTTCTGTTACTCATTATTCTCAATCCAATTATCAAGATCAAACAAACTTATGGATGTAGATGTAATCACTGGTCAATAACCATATGCCAGAACTATAGAACATTATCTTCAACAGCGGACCCAAGCAGACTAGAATACTAGAGCCCTATCACTTGATTTTATTGGTTAGATACTTAGCCAAAATTCATGACCTATCAGCTTGTGCCTTAAGAACATACTTGACCAATTCATATGTCACGTCATGGACCATATGAGACTAGAATTCATATCCAACAATCATCATTCACCTCTTAACATACCTTCATAACCGCACATCAAAATACTCAATAGCGGAAGAATGCAGACAAAAATACTTAGATGCTTTACACTATTTCAGGCTTAACCCTATTCATCTAGACTTAGACAATTCACCATGTGACTTTTGGAGGAAGTTAGAACTTGAACACTGGAAAATATGTTCACTAGATATTTATGAATAACATACTTGAACCACATATAATGATCTTCAACTATGGAGGCATACTAATCTAATCTCTATTACTTACTTTATATATTGCTCATACTTTAGTCATTTTGGGCTTCCGGACCAGAATCATTTAATGCATGATCTACAGAGTTCCTTTCAAGAAATCTACTATATAAATCTTCACACCATATCTTTGTGCAGAATCTCAGCACTGACTATCTGGCTAGGGGATTTAGAATTTTCAATACAGCTCCCCGTGAGCCAGAGTTCCCAGTTTACTTCCCGAAGGAAGTATCTGCTCTATAATCTGGTGCAGACTCATCTCTGACTTCATTTACTTCTTTCTTGACCCATACCTTGTTCATCTCCTTCTTGACTTCTGCCGGATCAACCTTTTCCACTGATTTCTTCAATTCTTCTTGATTATCCTTCTTCATGTTCTTACTTCTACAAAATCTTGCAATATGTCTAGGCTTGTTGCAATTAAAGCACATAGTATTTTTCTGACCATTGTTCCTTTCATTCATCCTTGACCTGCATAGATTACCTTTATGCCCAAATTTATTGCATATATAATAGTAGCCATTGAAGGATTCAATTATCCTATTCTTGCCATAGTCAATTCTCATTTGACTTCTACACTCATTTGCCCTGTGTCCCATTTTATAGCATGCATTGCACCTAATAGGATTTTGACTCACTTTACTTCTGCATACATCAGCTTTATGACCAATTTTATTGCAAGTAAAACATCTTCCTTTGAAGGATTGTTCATTTCTCACATTGTTAAAAATTTTCTAGATCTGATTTCTAGATTCACTTGCTCTATGACAATTGAAACACTAACTAGAGAATGATGGAACCTTTTGATTTATTTTGCTCCTACATTGAGTAGCCTTATGACCAAACTTATTAAATAAATTACAATAACCATGAAAAGATGGGTACCTTTGAGCATTTGGTTGTCTGACCGGAGGTCTTCTAGGTCTTCTTTGATTTCTAAATTGGTATCCTTTGTTTTGCCTTGACTTAGTGCACATTTGACTAGAGTTTGAACTTTCTCCTTTCTCAAATCCTAAACCATGTTTGTCATCAACATTCATCTAGCTAGAAATCATTTCATCAAGCTTTGCAGTACTTATCTTGAATTTTTCTTCAAAACTTGTGGCCTTTTCCAGATCTATTTTTAAACTTATAATTTCTTTTTCAAGTTTTGCACAATCTTTTGATCTATTCTTCACAATCAAACTTAGATCAGATTCTACTCTTGTTCTTTATGTGACTTCTGCTTCCAAATTATTTAGGGCTTCTTTTGCTGATAACAATTGGTCACTGACTTCTTTGTATTGTCCTTGAATTTCTTGGCCTGCTCTTTCAGCTTTAAGATGCATTCATTGGCTTGTTACAAGTTATATTTTAGATCCCTGACCTATGCTTTAGAATTCTCAAGATCCATAAGAGTTTCTTATAGTTGGTTGTATCTCTCATAATTTCCATACTTTCTTACTGCCATGATCATACTATCCTAGATCTTACTTAAGCTATTAAACTTTTTCCAAGGAACCTTGCTCTGATATCAATTGTTGATTGTCAGGAACATTGAAAGGAGGAGTGAATCAGTGTTCTATAAACCTTTTCTTGCACTTTTACTTTTAGCCATTGCAAAGGATTAATCAAATATAAGCATAATATACAAATGAATAGCATCCACAAAAGCATGACACATAACACCAAGATTTTACGTGGAAAACCTGAAAGGGGAAAAATCACGGAGAGGATTATCTCTCAAATATATATTACAATCTTTACAAAAATGATGTTCAAGCTTAGTCACTCCACGAGCCTCAACATATTGGCTTACTGCCATGAAGTACAACTAGATTTAGTAGGCTCACTACCTCAACCCTAAACCTAGCAAGATTACAATAAGGGTGTTAAACCCTAAGGGTCGTTAATCCCTATTGAAGGATCACTGCCTTGATGACAAAAGCTTGCTTCCAATTAGATCATACATGAAAACTAAATACTACTTAAGAATCTACCACTACGCTAGGGAGCAGTCATTTAACAACTAAATTCTAAATCCCAACTCTTCATACTCACTGATCTGTGTCACTACTCTATTATATGCATATTCACATCACACCCATGCATTCTCTATTCTATTTTGGCTCTACTCTTCTCTACATCTTCTCTACTCTGCCTTTCAGACCTTTCTTATCTTCTTCCCATCTTCATTCAAGGACACTATTTCCATGACTCAACTATAAGTATTTATACACCACATCAACCTTGGAATGATCAAGGTTGGCATCACAATCATGAACCATTGGAACAACATCCAAGGTTGGTATTATAAACATTTATAAAATAGGGCCTGACCTATTACAACATTATGCAAAAGAAATGAAATGCGGATCATGCCATACCTTAGCTAGGACTCAAACATGATCTTCCACACCACAACACACTTCCAAAATCTTCTAGAGATCTCTACAATCACTGGGATTAACCAGGTCGGCCAAAACTAGTTACATGTTACACTATCTGGGAACAATCTTTGAACATGATCTCAAGTCCTTAACGTAGACCAATATCAAGATAGGAACATGATTAGGAGACATCCACAAGCACTTTATAATCATCGGGAGAAACTGCATGAACCTTAACCATTTTATCCATAGGAATCTTTTCACTGGAACGCATGTACTTTACTATCTTCAAATGTCATAAAAGAAAGATATCTTGTATACCATCAAAACATGAACCATTGCAACTGTAGGCACTTATCATCATCCTAGACTTCCTTCTAGAACTATAGAGTAAAATACTTTATTGCGAAGGAATACGGAGCATAATACTTTCTTCCTGTCTCAACTAAACTTACAAAAAAAGTAGGTTTCACTCTGGTGAACACAACTCACTCAGATCTTCATGTAGAATGCTCAAACCCAGAATGTAGCATCCTTAGTCATACCTCTAACTTACTTCTAATCCATAGACCACGATCTTTAAGCATAAATAAATGTGGAGCAGTTTACCAGACTGTTCTTCAGCATACAACTCGCTGTTTGTACTGTACTTCTTTGTAACTCACTTGTTCCTTCTAGAGAGGCTAATTTTCTCAATATCCTCAACATACAAGTCTTCTAAACAAGTAATAGAATAAGATACAGTTGACACCGATGACAACAAGGATATGTTGACATCAATGACAACATTGATTAGGCACATACTTGCAACATAATTATGTTAGTAGATTTTATAGGTTCCCTTAAAAATTCTTAGGAGCATTTTCTAGAAAAGTCACCATTTGTTGCTACATATGCAACATACCCTAATTTACCATTAAAATCATGGAGCCTATTATTTGTCAATGCCTTGACTTTTTAGCCTCTTTGAGTTTAATCATGTGTGTCCATTCTTTTGGTCTTTATTTTAGGTGTTCATGACCCTAGTTATAATTAGATTGATGTATCTATTTAAGTTCATGAACCTTCTACTACTCCCATGATTCTATTTCCCATTATAAAGCTTATTTATATCATGTTCTAAATTCATGATGATAAGCTCTAAATTAAATCTAAAGGAACATCATGTATTTCATGTCTCAAACTATTGTTTGTCTTCCACACATTCTATGTCCTAATTCTATAGTGACTTTTTTCTCTTGGTTTCTCATTTGCTCAAGCCTTCTACATGATGTCCAAGTCTAGTGGTGACCATTTTATAATTCCTTGGTTACTTATCAAGTCAATTACCTTCCACTTCTTTGAACTCTAGAAATTTTATACACTCTAATCTATGCATGATCTCACATATTTAAATTCCATGTTCATCTTAATTACAAACCTAATGTGTTGTATACATTCCATTTGACTGAGATTGTCACATTGATGAGGATAAATAATTTCAAACATAAGGCATCACATCTATCTTGAAAACTAAGTGGTTTATTACCTCAATTTTAATTGTGTGTTGGAATCCATTGAGAAGTTAGTTTAGAGTTTGAGCATATTGTAGATCCCTAGGCCCCTGTATATCTTTCTTGATTAGTAGCCTCAAGTCCATAGTGTTGATAGTGTCACATTTGACTACATGAAACATGTTGAGATTTTATCTCTTTGTGGAACTAAGAAGACTCAACACTTTATTTAATCAAAATCTCATGTTCACAAAAATGGGTCATGTTGAACCTAGACCACTAGGACTCTATACAATCTACTTAAGTATAGATTTCAAGTCTACCAAATGTATAAATTACTTCTCTTCCAAAAATTTAAGCTTGAGGGTTAAGTTTTACATACATATGACTTATCCTTATACCATAGAGAATCTCTTTTCTTTGTAAATATTTCAAAGACACTTGAATCTTGTTAGAGATTTTGAATTATAGTTTCAATATCCTTGTTCTTCTCCCATTCTCTACATGCCACATCTACCTAATCTACCTACTATATGGAAATGAAATACAATAGGGAATATGTGAGTTCATCCCTCCTAAGACCATCAAGCACAACATTCTTCTTTCCTTTCTTGTATATGATCTCAAAGTCATATCACAACAACTTCATGACTAATTTTTATTGTTCTTCAGATGAAAACCTTTGTTCCAAAAAGTATTTTATATTATCATGATCTATATTTATGTTAAAGCATCTTCCCATTAGATAAAGTCTCTATTATTTGGTTGCATGTAGGATATCCATTATTTCATTCTCATAAATAGGCTTCAATAAATTAAAACATTTGATTTGGTGACTCTCAAATTATAGGGGTCTTCCTTCTTACATGAGTATTGATCCTATGCTAGACCTATAAACATCACATTCCATAATAAAGGTTTTAGAAAAATCTAGGGTAGATAAATTTAGAGTTGTACACATAGTAATACCACTTCTATATTTATTGAAGGAATCCTAGTGGAATGAGGCAAACCTCATGTGTTTGAAAGGATTGAACTTATATATAATTGTCTCTAATTCTAATTTGAAGATAACTAGAATGAGGATCAAGTTTGGTAAAATAAATAGCACCATTTAGCTCATCTAACAAATCATTAATTGCTAGAATTAGAAACTTATCTTTTATGGGGAATTTATTGAGCTATCTTTAATCGAGACACATCCACCAAGTTCCATCTTTCTTTCACACAATTACTACTACATAAGAGTAAGTACTTTTACTATGCCTAGTAATACTTTCCTCTAGAGTCTCTTGTGCCATCTTCTCAATATGGGTACCTATAGGTCCTAATGTTGGGATGTTATCTTGTTGGTATTAGTTTATTGGAATGATCATGATCTCTTTCAAGGGGGAAATCCATTTGGCATATATCTAAAAACTACTAAGTGCATATCTACAACTGCTTGCAGATTTGGTGGTGTATGAGACTTTGACTGGTGTGCCTATATTGAAAATAATTGGGCCATAAACCCATTTTCCCCTTTATTATGTATATTTTCCATTTGATGGGAGCTTAGCTATTATGGAAACTTTTCCCACAATCCTCTTTGTTTGAATATCCTATCCTCTAACTGAAAATGGATGAATAGTTCTTGGAAGTTCAACTTAATTGTTTTAAATGTAGTAAGATATTGGACTTAAAAAATTGTCTACTATACATCCGTGGAGATGTGAAACATAGGGAAATATAATTGGTATAATCCCATGGAAATTTTTGAATGGTATGGCATTTTCCTAAATAGATAATTGTACCCCCATTTGCAATCATGATGAGATTTTAGGGTTCGATTGGAAACAAAATTCAAAAAAGATGCTAACCTCTTGTTGACAAAGTTGTGATTTCATTCTGAGTCTATCAACACTCTTACTCTTCATTTTCCAGAAACCCCCTACCTTGAGATTCTATGGAGTGTTAATTCCAAAAAGTTCATGACAAAAAATAGTTTGTTAGGTGTCTCCAAATTCATGTTCTAGCTCATCAATGACCTCTAATACTTCCTTCTTCATCTTGTTCTTTCTCACTAGCCCCATTAATGTAAAACTTACTTTTATCTCATATTTATATCCTCCATTGTATTCTCTATCATAGTAAAAACATAAATAAATTTTCACCTTTTTATTCAATTTGTTGAGGGGTCAATCTAGTAGGATAAGGGAATGTTATGTTGGGATATCTTCTCTCTTATGCTACTAAACCCTTGAGAAACAATTCATTCAATTTTTCTTGAATAATTGTTTCTACATGAAAGGATAGTTTTTAAAATTGTTGAATATAATAATTAACTAATGCTATTTGTCATATTAGATAACTATCAAAATAAATTCTCTAATACATTCTTTCTATATTAAAGATCTACAATTCCTTTGTAAAAATTCACTTGGTGATACTAAGGGATTTTTCCTTCTTTTAAGGACATAGCTATCCATACCAAATGAATTTATTTGGTTCTATATATAAGGATGCTACTATAACCTTTTGTAAACATGGGATTTGATGAATATAAAAAGATTCTCTATTTAGTTAATCCAAGTGACTAGATCCTTTCCATCAAATACCCTCATGTCCACTTTTCAGACAAGATTTCAAAATCTAAAATATTTCCAATTTTTGTTTGTCCTCACAATCCACCCTAATTATCTAAAACATTGGGAGTGAGTGATTTATGGGATTGGGAACTTATCTATGATAATGATAGGACTTGGATAGAACATTGATATATGACAAGATTTATGAGTGCTCATCAATTCTCCTTGCATTTTAGAAAATTTCTTCACATTGTGCATAGCCTCTTACAATTGGCCCAATTTATCATCTAATGGAGATGAAATTATAACTAAAGTCCAATTGGATCTTAAATCTAGACTTGAATCATATTTGTTTGTATTTTTTTCCTAATGTGTAGAAATTCTTCCCTTGGCATCTAGTATGTGGCCTTGTTATTCTAAGACATAACAATACAAAATATATGTTTCACCATTGAACCAACATTGTCTAGATTATTTTAAAATTATGTTAGTCAAGAATTCCATAAATGTAAAGAAATCTAAAATATTTTAAAAATTGTAGCCTATTAAACAAATTTCTAAAAAAGCCTAAAATTAAAGTAACTCATTTTTTATCACCAAATCATAAAATTTGGATTGTACCTTTCATGAATGATCCTCCAACTCTAGTAAAAATGTTGCAAAATAATTCATATCTATTTGCGAGATATAGAAAAATATTCAAAAATTAGGATGAAACCCTAATTTCATATTAACTACTTCAAAATTATTCAATTGACCTCTAATTTGGATGGAAAATTCTTTAAAATTTACTTTGTCAACTCTCTAGATTCTAGAAAAAATTCACTAAAATGAGAGAGATATATTCTTGACAATTTGACCTCCTAAATAAAAAAGGTTGTCTTTTTTCTTGTCTTTGGATGCTAGGATCATGATTTTGTACCACTTGTAATGAACTTTCTTGCACAATAGAATAATAGAATATGAAATAACTTGGAAATACTTGATAATACTCAATAAGAATAAGACACTTTGAGAGGCAAATCCTCCAAAAGTATCCAGTAAGAACATAATTCATAATATGATGTCAATAAACTAACCACTACCTACTATATATTATAATAATACCATTGATTCCATCCAAGCTAACCTAACTACCTATATATTACTAATAAATGATCATGTAACTTAATGAAGGGTTGTTATAGCCAAAAGTCAGTTACATAGCCCAATACAATCAATGGGTTAAGCGAATACAAATTCTTGACCTATAATAACTTTAGGGATAAATTTTTTGGGTTTCTTATCTTTAACTTCTTAGACATGTTGTCCCTAAGATCCTTGTAGACCTATGTGCATGAATGAATTATGGTTGATTAGAGATTTTAAGTCCAATTATTCAATATTCTCATGCTAGAGTTAAGATATAGACTTGTGAGTTGATGTGTCACCATCATAAGGGCCTACTATACACACATTCTATCACCTTGCATGTAAATTATGTATATGTCATGTTGCTAGGGGTAAGTGCAAGAAGATGGGGGGCCAAAAAGGGGTCTTAAGTGGCCACTTTTTTTCTTAAATTAGGAAATGCTGGCCTTGGATGAGAAATTGAGCATAGTTACACTCAAAATTTTAAGATGCAATAAAAACAATGTTCATAGTGCTCTGAGTCTACTTTCTAAAGTACTAATTTTTTTTAAAAATGGTATAGGTTAAGGGGTTCAAAAGAGGGAGCCATAGAAATTATTGTTATTTTTGTCAAAAAACATAACATAGCATGTTTTGTGGCTCCCTCAAAAGGTTAAATTTTTTTTAGTATTTTTAAAATCACTTCAGTGAGAAATTAGCTAACAACATGTAGTTTATGCATGATTTTTCTGATAAATTTTTAATGTATATTTGTTTTTTTACTAATTTTCAAAGTGGACACATCCTGAAAAATAGAATTTTGGCCATGCTACCCCTATAAATTTTGAAAACTAATTGAAAATCAATTTTTTTAATATGTGTAGAATGGAGTCTAGTTTCTAAAAATGTATTTTTTTTTAAATTTCAATGAACGATTAATTTACAATGAAAAGAAGACCAAACACTGGTTTTTGCCCAAAAATGGACACACAAACAAAAGAAATTAAAGATGAAAGGCTTAACATTGTCAAAATATGAAAAAAATTATATCGTTATATAGATAAGAGAAAGCCTAACATTACCTAGGTGTTTGATTTGTTTGACCTTGAAACACGTGCAAATCTGAGGGTTAGCACGAACGAAATTATGTGAAATCCTATAGAATATGCAATAACACGTCTTTGGATGTTGGGAAGGCACTCCAAGCCTTTGGGTTAGAAATCCAAAGAAAATCCCAAGCCTAAGGCTTGGGATTCCCAAAGAAAAATATAACGCAAGCATGTTATAACATGCTTGTGTTATGTTTTGTTTTGCATTTTTTCCCTTTTCGCAAAAGTTTGCCTGATGTTTGTCATGTTTGATGTAACGCGAGCGCATTATAATGCGAGCGCGTTATAACACGAGCATGTTATGTCAAACATGACAAACATCAGGCAAACTTATGCGAAAAGGGAAAAATGCAAAACAAAACATAACGCGAGCGCGTTATAACACACTCACGTTATGTTTTGTTTTGCATTTTTTTCCTTTTCACAAAAGTTTGCCTAATGTTTGTCATGTTTGACATAACTCAAGCACATTATAACGCGCTCGCGTTATGTCTCCCTTAGAATGTTTTATGTTCAAGGTTATTAAGCATGTATGTATGTATGTATGTATGTATGTATGCCTGTATGTATGTATGCCTGTATGTATGTATACTTATATGTATGTATGTATACTTGTATGTATGTATGTATGTATGTGTGTGTGTATGCCTATATGTATGTATGTATGTATGTATGCATGTATGCTTGTATGTATGTGTGTGTATGCCTATATGTATGTATGTATGCAAGGGTTTTGGGTTCAGGGTATATAAGGACCTAAGCCTGTAGAGTTTTTAGGGTTGAGGGTTGAGGTTTAAGGGTTGATGGTTGAGGCTTTAGGGATGATGGTTAAGGGATTAGGGTTTAAGGTATAGTGTCGAGGGTAGAGGAGGGTAGAGATGGGGGTGAGGCAGATAGGGGAGGAGAGGGGTGGATAAGGGTTGAGGGTTTAAGGTCAAGAGGAATTAGGGTTTAGGGTTGAGGGATTAGGGTTTAGGGTTGAGGGATTAAGGTTTAATGTTGAGGGTTGAGGGTTTAGGGTTTAGGGATAGGGTTTAAAGTTTAGGAATAATGGATTACAGTTTAGGACCTTGAGGAATTAGGGTTTAGCATTGAGGCTTTAGGTCCATAACATTTAGGGTTGAGGGTCAAGGGATTAGGATTAAGTAGAGTGTTGAGGCTAGAGGGATTAGGGATAGGGTTTAGGGTTTAGGGTTTAGGGTTAAGGGTTTAGGGATAAGGGATTAGGGTTTAAGGTATATTGTTGAGGTTTGAGGGTTTAGGAATAGGGATAGCATTTAGGGTTTAGGGTTGATGGATTAGGGTTTAGGGTTTAGGGACAAGGAATTAGGGTTGATAGTTGATGGATTAAGGTTTAGGGTTGAGGGATTAAGGTTTAAGATTGAGAGTTGAGGGTTGAGGGTTTAGGGATAGGGTTTCGTGTTAGGGATAAGGGATTAGGGTTTAGGACCTTGAGGGATTAGAGTTTAGGGTTGAGGCTTTAGGGATATAATTTAGGGTTGAGGGTCAAGGGGTTAGGGTTAAGGTAGAGTGTTGAGGGTAGAGGGATTAGGGATAGGGTTTAGGGTTGAGGGATTAGGGTTTAGGGTTTAGGGATAACGAATTAGGGTTGAGAGTTGAGGGATTAAGGTTTAGGGTAGAGGGATTAAGGTTTAAGGTTGAGGGTTTAGAGTTGAGGGTTTAGGGATAATGTTTAGGGTTGACAAATTAGGGTTGATGGTCAATGGATTAGGGTTAAGGTAGAGTGTTAAGGATAGAGGGATTAGGGATAGGGTTTAGGGTTGAAGGCTTAGGGTTGAGGGATTAGGGTTTAGGATTGAATGTTTAGGGATAAGGGATTAGGGTTTAAGGTATAGTGTCGAGGGTTAAGGGTTTAAGAATAGGGACAACGTTTAGGGTTTAGGGTTGAAGGATTAGGGTTTAGGGTTTAGGGATAAGGAATTAGGGTTGAGAGTTGAGGGATTAAGGTTTAGGGCTGAGGGAGTAAGGTTTAAGGTTGAGGGTTAAGGGTTTACATATAGCATTTAGGTTTGGGGGATCAGGGTTTATGGTTAATGGATTAGGGTTAAGGTAGAGTGTTGAGGGTAGAGAGATTAGGGATAGGATTTAGGGTTGAAGGTTTAGGGTTGAGGGATTAGGGTTTAGGATTGAGGGCTTATGGATAAGGGATTACGGTTTAAGGTATAGTGTCGAGGGTTGAGGGTTTAGGAATAGGGATAGCGTTTAGGGTTTAGGGTTGAGGGATTAGGGTTCAGGGTTTAGGGATAAGGAATTAGGGTTGAGGGTTTAGGGTTGAGGGATTAAGGTTTAAGGTTCAGGGTTGAGGGTTTAGGGATAGGTTTTAGAGTTTAGGGATAATGGATTAGGGTTTAGGACCTTAAAGGATTAGGTATTAGGGTTGAGGCTTTAGGGATAGCATTTAGGGTTGAGGGTCAAGGGATTAGGGTTAAGATAGAGTGTTGAGGGTAGAGGGATTAGGGATAGGTTTAGGGTTGAGGGATTAGGGTTTAGGGTTGATGGTTTAGGGATAAGGGATTAGGGTTTAAGATATAGTGTCAAGGATTGAGGGTTTAGGGATAGGTTTTAGGGTTTAAAGTTTAAGGGTTGAGAGTTGAGGCTTTAGGGATAGGGTTTAGGGTTTAGGGATAAGGGATTAGGGTTTAAGGTATAGTGTCAAGGCTTGAGGGTTTAGGATTTAGGTTTAAGGGTTCATGGTAGAGGATTTAGGGATAAAGGTTTAGGGTATAGAGATAAGGGATTAGGGTTTAAGGTATAGTGTCAAGGGTTGAAGTTTTAGGGATAGGGTTTAGGATTTTAAGGTTTAAGGGTTGAGGGTTGAGGCTTTATGGATAGGGTTTAGGGTTGAGGGATTAGGGTTTAAGGTATATTGTCAAGGGTTGAGGGTTTAGGGATAGGTTTGAGTATTTAAGGTTTAAGGGTTGAGGGTTGAGGCTTTAGGGATAGTGTTTAGGGTTTAGGGGTAAGGAATTAGGGTTTAAGGTACAGTGTCAAGGCTTGAGGGTTTAGGGATAGGGTTTAGGATTTAAGGTTTAAAGGTTGAGGGTTGAGGGTTTAGGGATAAGAGAGAGACCTAGATGGCTAAAGGTTCAGAGATAGGGGAGAGATGGGGTGAGGTAGATAGGGGAGGAGAGGGGTAGATAAGGGTTGAGGCTTTAAAGATTTAGGGTTGAGCAATTAGGGTTTAAGGTATAGTATTGAGGGTTGAGGGTTTAGGGATAGGGTTTAGGATTTAAGGTTTAAGTGTTGATTGTTGAGGCTTTAGGGATTATAGGGTTTATGGTTTACGGATAAGGGATTAGTGTTTAGGGTTGAGGGATTAGGGTTTAGGGTTGAGGGATCATGGTTTAGGGTTGATGGATTAGGGTTTGAGCTATAGTGTTGAGGGTTTAGGGAAAGGGTTTAGGATTTAAGGTTTAAGGGTTGATGGTTGAGGCTTTAGAGATAGGGTTTAGGGTTTATGGATAAGGGATTAGGGTTTAGGGTTGAGGGATTAGGGTTTAGGGTTGAGGGATCAGGGTTTAGGGTTGAGGGATTAGGGTTTCTAAATTCAATGCATTTCTATACATGACCTCTCTTAGAACCCATAGATAAGTAAGTAATCTCAGTAATTGGCACCAATTTCTAATACTTGGTGCATAGTTCAAACAAGGTTTCTGATGTAGAGCGGGTGCACAATGGAAACAGTTAGAAAATAATCCCTTCTATTAATATCAGCAAGAGTCTGTCAATGTCTTACCGAACTATGCTTCTTTATCCTTGTCGGCCTGACTTACCTTGTCGACCTTCCCTAGTTCTTTCTTCCCGATGGTCTCCCTCTCGCTGAAACTGTTATGTTCATCAGCCAAACACTTGTTATCGGCCTAGCTTTCTCCTTTCTCATCGAAACCAAAACTCACACCGATATGTTAACACTATCACTCAGACTCCCTACTTCTTACACCGATGAGTATTTCGTTTATGTGCCTATCGGCAAGATATTGCCTATTGGGCTCTCCACACTAACTTGCTCCGATGACTGAGGTCACACTGAAACATGCAAACCCTAACCTGCTGAACAGGTTCCCATTACCTCCGCTACCGGTCACCTCCACCGACTAAGTTGCTTATCGGCAACACTTACAATGTTGGTCTAGCCACGGAAGGTCTCCCCGACGCTCCACTTCACGCCGACGCCAAACTCCTTATCGCCAAGACATATAACTATCAGCGAAGACTTCATTCCCTCTGCCGATGTCACTTGTCACTCTAAAACCCTTTACGCCAACTCCTTCGTCGGCCAGACCTCCCCGTCTATCCAACTTTAACCCACTCCACCGATACACCTCCTTATGCCAATGGGCATCTCATACTAATATACCTAACACCAACTTCTCCTTCGGCAAGACTACCCCTATCGGTGGAACCTTCTACTCACTCTCTGATGGTTCATCTCTTCCTGACCACTCAATCCTCAGACTACCTCTATTGGTGAGAGATTCACAATCGGCCACAGTGAATCTCCCTCCATCGATGTGCCGATGAACTATCCATCGGTGACACCTTCAATTGTCACCCCGATACAACTCAATCGGTGAGACTGTATACTGTCGACTCATCACAATTTTGTCCACCTGATGACTCTTACATACACAATTTGTCTGACGACATGCACAAGGTGGTACCCAGATACAACAATGATATACACAAAGAAAATACCTTCATACAGTTGCGATATATACAGGAAATGTATATTTGCCGAATAACACAAACTTGACTAAACAAGACTTTTCATACATACCACTTTCTACTGTGCATACACAGAATGAGGCTCGCAGCAGGTGTGATACATTCATAGACTATCTCAGACATACAATCCATGTATATACTTCAAATGTGTATTTGAATTTTCCTGTCGATGCCCTTCTCTGAGACGGATTCTGTAATTTCTACATTTCCATGTTTATCTAACAAAAGAATAAACCAAAAATGGGAAAACTATTTTACAAGTCCATTCCACTGATTTCACAGAAATCCACCAGTGGAATGGATTTAACCTTGTATCACGGCAACAGAATAACTAAAATTAAAAATACAACGGTTTTATACAGATAATAAACAGAACAATTCGGTTCACCAAGATTTCACACAGGATTCAAAATTTACAGAATATGATTTGCAAAATTTTCTATTCTTTCGTTCCAGCTTCTTATATTTGAACAGCTTCAAAAAAAGAAAAAATGAAAAGGACCTCTTTCTCAACCATCTCTCCCCATTTTTGTTAACCCCTTCCTCTATTTGTGGGATTTTGATTTACCCAAGATTATTAGTAGAAACCTTAATTAATCTCATGACATCTGTTTTGTATAAGACAACAAAACTCCTAATGACAAGACACCTTGTTTAACCCTTCACAACACCCAATATGTCTGAAATGTAAATTTTGATGTTTACAAATAGGAAATGCCAACATAAAATGTCACATTTGACTTAGCAATATAAATGCTACTCTGCAACATGAAATGTCTAATCCTTATTAAAACCTTGTTTATCCTGTAAATGTCTAATGCATATCAATTTGTGATGAATTATTGTACATATTGATCCTGTTGAAGGCTGTTGAAGGGGTGCCCCTGCACGATACTCCTCAGAGAAGAGATCTCAAGCCCCTTTTGAGATCAGAGTTTGAAAATCGGCACCAAATTTTGTAATCTGATCTTCAGTCATCTAGACTGCCTCTGAAACAGGTTGTCTGTGCCAAGCTACCAAGTACTCCATGTACTCTTTGTCCCTTGTCTTCTTTGTCACTCTTGATTCTAATATCTTCTTCAATTTTGGTGGATCATGCTTAGGAATATCATCATCTGCTGCATCCTGCAATGGTTCCTGTTCTATATCTGCATTTGGCTTGTATGGAGTCAAATCACATACATTGAAAATGGGTGACAATCCAAGATCAGGAGGAAGTTGGATCTCATAAGCATTCTGCCCACACTTCTTTAAAATCTGGCATGGTCCAATCTTCCTCTGCATGAGCTTGGTATACTTACCTTTGGGGAGTCTCTCCTTCTTCAAATTTACCCACACCAAATCTCCAACCGCAAACTGTAAATCTCTTTTCTTTTTGTCAGCATATGTTTTGTACTGCAATGTAGTTTGTTGGAGCTGGTTCTTCACTTGATCATGTACTTCTTTGATGGCTGATGCAAAAGCTTCTCCATCTGCACTAATAGGCTCTCCTATAGGCAGATCTCTTAGTTCAAGGATACCCCTTGGATGGATGCCATAGACTATCTAAAAAGGTGACTTTCCTATACTCCTATTGATGGTGTCATTATAGGAGAATTCTGCTTGGGGTAGGATATTATCCCACTTCTCTCCATGCTGCCTTGTTAAACACCTTAACAGATTTCCCAATGAACGATTAACAACTTCAGTCTGCCCATCTATTTGAGGATGGTAGGCTGATGAGAAGGACAAATTGGTTCCAAGGTTCTTCCAAAGAGTCCTCCAAAAATGGCCAATAAATTTTACATCTCTGTCTGAGACTATGTTCAATGGTAATCCATGGATCCTCACTATTTCCTTGAAAAATAGGACTGCAACATACGAAGCATCACAAGTGGTTTTGCATGGCAAGAAATGTGCCATTTTACTAAATTTGTCTACTACCACAAAAAGACTATCATATCCTTTCCTTGTCCTAGGCAAACCTAGTACAAAATCCATGCTTATGCTCTCCCATGGCCTAGAAGGAATGGGTAATGGCTGATACAAACCTACATTTGTGGATCTTCCTTTGGCTTTCTGACATATTACACATGCTTCCACAAATCTTCTCACATCTGACTGCAGCTTAGGACAATAGTAATGCCTCTTCACAAGATCAAGAGTTTTATCAAGACCAAAATGTCCTGCCATGGCCCCACAATGTTTCTCCTGAATAATATTCAGTCTCATAGAACATCTTGGAATACATAGTTGTCCACCTTTGAAAAGTAATCCATCCTGGATCAGACATTCAGAGAACTCACCATGATATTTGTCTCCAAAAGAAGTACATACCTTGTAGATCTCGCCAAAGTCTTCATCATCATCATATATTGTCTTTAAAGAATCAATCCCAACACTCTCCAATTGGATCTGATTGATGGTCAGAACTCTCCTGCTCAAAGCATCTGCCACTTTGTTCTTAACCCCTTTCTTGTGCTTGAGCGTGAAAGTGAAAGCTTGCAAAGTTTCCATCCACTTCATATGCCTATGGTTCATCTTTTTTTGACTGTTTATGAAACTGAGGGCCTGATTATCTGTGGACACTATGAATTCTTTTGGCATCAAGTAATGCCTCCATTTCTTAAGTGACTGGACTAGAGCATACATCTCCAAATCATAGGATGAGTATCTCTTCTTGGCATCATTTAATTTCTCAGTGAAGAATGCAATAGGCCTACCTTCTTGGCTGAGTACTGCTCCAATTGCAATATGACTTGCATTACATTCTACTTGAAAAATCTTGCTGAAGTCAGGAAATATAAGAACTGGCTGCTCTGCCACCTTCTTCTTCAATGTTTCAAAGGAATTATCTGCCTCCTTTGTCCATGTAAACTTGCACTTCTGTCCTCCCTTTATAGTGTCAAGCATGGGTGCACAAATATGACTAAATCCCTTTATAAAGTTCCTATAAAAGGTTGCTAACCCATGGAAACTTCTAACATCATTCAAGGTTTTGGGAGTTGGCCAAGACAATATGGCACTTACCTTCTCTTGATCCATTTTCAGTTTGTTATGTGAGATAACAAATCCCAAGTAGATGATCTCTTCCTGCATAAACAGACACTTTGCTAAATTGATCATTAGTTGCTCTTCATATAACCTTTTGAGAACCAAGTCTATATGGATGAGGTGCTCTTCCCTCATATTACTGAAAATCAGGATGTCATCAAGATATACTATGACAAATTTTCCTATGAATTCCCTCAAGACCTCATTCATCAGCCTCATAAAGGTACTAGGGGCATTGGACAAACCAAAAGGCATGATCTTCCACTCATATAACCCCTCATTAGTCTTAAATGTAGTTTTCCACTCATCACCAAGTCTAATCCTAATATGATGATAGCCACTCTCTAAATCTATTTTTGAGAAATATTAACACCTCCTAAATAATCAAGTAAATCTTCTATCCTAGGGTTTGGAAACCTATACCTGATGGTTATCTTGTTGATTGCCCTTGAATCAGTGCAAAGTCTCCAAGTGCCTTCCTTCTTCGGTGCTAGTACAACTGGTACTACACATGGACTTAGACTTTTGCCAATTAGGCCTGTCTCCAACAACTCTTCAATTTGCTTTGCTACCTCTGTATTCTGATATGGAGTGAGCTTATATGCTACTTTGTTTGGAAGTGTAAATCTTGGAATCAGATCTATACAATGGCTAATGTCCCTAATAGGTGGTAGGGAACTTGGCATTCCATCAGAGATAATGCCTTTGTACTTGTCCAATAGCTCTTGGATAGCTAGGTCTATGAATTTTTGTCTCTTCTCTCCCTTGACTTGTTGCTGCTGTTCTTTGTTTACCTTTAGGCAAGGGATTAGAGCATATGTAACTGCTCCTTCTTCTCCTATCCCCTTCATGAATTGTTTGCCTTCTACCATCATCACTTTGACTTCTTTTCCTTTTGACTCCACCTCCTTCTCCATTAATGGAAGCAATTCTATCACCTTACCATTCTTGGTAATTGAATAGGTGTTTCTAACTCCATCATGGTATGCTTTCAAGTCATACTGCCATGGTCTTCCAAATAGGAGATGGCAAGCATCCATCTTGGCAATGTCAAACAATAACCTATCCTTGTATGGGCCAATCTGAAATTCTACCCAAGCCTGTTCTTCTATAACTGTTTGCTGACCTTGGTGGAGCCATGAGATCTTGTATGGGCAAGGATGTGGTAGTCTTCTAAGCTTAAGCTTTTCTACCATTTCAAAAGACACAAAATTTTTAGTAGATCCAGAGTCAATCAGAACTTTACATACCTTTCCTCCTATCTTGCAAGTAGTTTTGAAGAGAGACTTCCTTTGTGGAGGTTCTTTTCCAGGCACCTTCATGGTGGTCATTGCTCTCCTAATCATCAAAGATTCTCCATTCTTAGGATACCCATAACTGTTAGGAGCATTCACACTTTGATTAGTGCTTGAGCTTGCTACACTTTGACAATCAGATTCTTGGACCAGATTGATCCTCTTTTCTCCTATTGAACTTGTTGTCTTTGCTGGACATTTGCTGGCTATATGGCCTTCTTGATTTCAATTGTAATATCTGATAGGTCCTCTACCTTGAGATTTCCCTCTAAATGGTGGTCTTCTGCCCCTAAAATTTCCTCTTTGATTGTAACTTCCCCCTTGATATTGACTGCTATCTCCTCTGCTGTTCTCTTGGTTGGATTCACTTTGGTATCCAAATTCTCTGCCTCTAAAAGGATTTCTTCCTCCTCTCTACTGTCTCCCTCTACCTCTATTGTTCTGCTCATGCCTTCTTTTTAATTTATCTTCCACTTTGAGTGCTAATTGATAGCACTTTTGAATTGTCTCTGGGTTATGCATACTTATGTCTTCTTGGATATTAAACCTCAATCCATTGAGGTATCTTGCTACCTTTTCTTCCTCACCTTCCTTTACCTTTGTTTTTACACACAGTTTCATGAACTCTTCTATGTATGAGCTGACATCTAGCTCCTTCTGCTTCAAATTTTGTTTCCTCTTATGTGATTGGATATTATAATCCAATGGAACATAGGCTTCCTTCACTAAAGTCATCATTCTCTTCCATGTTGCAACTCTATTCTTTCCCTCTTTCACCCTGTCATCTTGGATGAAATTCCACCAAGTCAGTGCAGCCCCTTTCATTTTGGATTGAGCCATCTTCACTCTTTGGTGGTCTGGTATTTCCTCAGTCTCAAAGAAATTGTTAAAGGAGTCTATCCACTCCATCACTAAATCAGGTTCCATTTTTCCTGCAAACACTGGCAGATCTATTTTCATATCCATGGTCCTTCTTTCCATGGACTTGAGGGCATTGAGTAAGGGTCTCTAGTCTGTAGGAACCTCTATCTCTTCCTACTTTGGGGTCTCCTCTTCATCCCCATCTTCTTGTTCACCAGAGTTTTCTTCCCCTTTCTCCACTCTGTCCCTCAACTTCTTTAGTTCTTCTTTCAATGCCTGATTCTGAGCTCTATCAGCTCTGCTCTCTGCCATGTGCTTTCTTACTAAGGCTATCAACTCAATGTTGGTCATCTTTGTTGGGTATGTTTCTGATCCTTCTCCTTCTGACATCTTGTCTTCTTCTTCTTACCAAAGAACACTCATTAGCTCTGATAACAATTTGATGTAGAGTGGGTGCACAATGGAAATAGTCAGAAAATAATCCCTTCTGTCAATATCGGCAAGAGTCTGTCAACGTCTTACCGAACTATGCTTCTTTATCCTTGTCGGCCTTCCCCGGTTCTTTCTTCCCGACGGTCTCCCTCTCGCCAAAACTGTTATGTTCATCGGCCAAACACTTGTTATCAGCCTAGCTTTCTCCTTGCTCGTCGTAACCAAAACTTACACCGATATGTTAACACTATCACTCAGACTCCCTACTTCTTACACCGATGAGTATTTCGTTTATGTGCCTATCGGGCTCTCCACACTGACTTGCTCCAATGACTGAGGTCACACCGAAACATGCAAACCCTAACATGTTGAACAGGTTCCCATTACCTCCGCTACTGGTCACCTCTATCGACTAAGTTGCTTATCGGCAACACTTACAATGTCAGTCTAGCCGCAGAAGGTCTCCCTGACGCTCCACTTCACGCCGACGCCAAACTCCTTATCACCAAGACATATAACTATTGGTGAAGACTTCATTCCCTCTGTCGATGTCACTTGTCACTCCAAAACGCTTTACGCCAACTCCGTCGTCGGCCAGACCTCCACCATCGGTCCAACTTTAAGCACTCTGTCGATACACTTCCTTACACCGATGGGCATCTCATACTGATATACCTAACACCAACTTCTCCTTTGGCAAGACTGCCTCTATCAGTGGAACCTTCTACTCACTCTCCGATGGTTCATCTCTTCCTGACCACTCAATCCTCAGACTCCCTCTATTGGTGAGACATTCACAATCGGCCACAGTGAATCTCCCTCCGCCGATGTGCCGATGAACTATCCATCAGTGACACCTTCAGTTGTCACCCTGATACAACTCAATCGGTGAGACTGTATACTGTTGACTCAACACAATTTTGTCCACCTGATGACTCTTACATACATAATTTGTCTGATGACATGCACAAGGTGGTACCCAGATACAACAATGATATACACAAAGAAAATAACTTCATACAGTTGCGATATATACAAGAAATGTATATTCGCCAAATAACACAAACTTGACTAAATAAGACTTTTCATACATACCACTTTCCACTGTGCATACACAGAATGAGGCTCGCAACAGGTGCGATATATTCATAGACTATCTCAGACATACAATCCATGTATATACTTGAAATGTGTATTTGAATTTTCCCGCCGATGCCCTTCTCTAAGACAGATTCTATAATTTCTACATTTCCATGTTTATCTAACAAAAGAATAAACCAAAATGGGAAAACTATTTTACAAGTCCATTCCACTAATTTCATAGAAATCCACCAGTGGAATGGATTTAACCTTATATCACGGCAACAGAATAACTAAAATTAAAAATACAACGGTTCTATACAGATAATAAATAGAACAATTTGGTTCACCAAGATTTCACACAGGATTCAAAATTTACAGAATATGATTTGCAAAATTTTCTATTCTTTCGTTCCAGCTTCTTACATTTGAACAGCTTTAGAAAAAGAAAAAAATGAAAAGGACCTCTTTCTCGACCATCTCTCCCCATTTTTGTTAACCCCTTCCTCTATTTGCGGGATTTTGATTTACCCAAGATTATTAGCAGAAACCCTAATTAATCTCATGACATCTATTTTGTATAAGACAGCAAAACTCCTAATGACAAGACACCTTGTTTAACCCTTCACAACACCCAATATGTCTGAAATGTAAATTTTGATGTTTACAAACAAGAAATGCCAACATAAAATGTCACATTTGACTTAGCAATATAAATGCTACTCTGCAACATGAAATGTCTAATCCTTATTAAAACCTTGTTTATCCTGTAAATGTCTAATGCATATCAATTTGTGTTGAATTATTGTGCATATTGATCCTGTTGAAGGCTATTGAAGGGGTGCCCCTGCACCAGTTTCATTATACAATGAACAACTTGGTAAAGGTGTATTTAAGCTCTTTGAGATAGGAAACATGAATGGGGCGATCATGATCATATGAAATTTTAATGGAATGTGTAAGGTTATTTTAAAGTTATGTTCCAAACTACAATTAAAGATCTTCAAAATGCATTGCAACATATATCATGTGGAATGTTTACTAGGCCTTTAGTGATATATATGAAGCTTTAAACTAGAAAACATGAGTGTGGCATTTCAAACTTGAACACATCATTACAAAACATCTAGAAATCTAGAAAAATACTTATAAATCAACAAACATTAAGAAAATAACTTTGGTTGATGCAAGATTGCTCTTACACCTTGGATGATCTTGCATCAATTCATGCAACCCTTCACATTCTAGTGAAAGACATGAAACCTCTATAAGATCAAGCTCTATCAACTCTTCAAGCAAGCATGTGTTTCATTCCTTACATTTTAATTGATGAAATGATCTTCATTGGACTAAGATTGTTAGAACATATTGATAGTAGGTTATATGAGGCATTCCCTATCACAATCAAAAGTTGGTCAATAGTCACTAAATTTTTCTTATTGGTGACCTAAGACAATTGTCACTTGTAAGGGACATTACAATGTAGATGTATAAGAGTTACTCTCAAGTATTGTCCTATATGATGACCCAAAATTCAAAGTTGTAATTGGACTCATTAATGATGTGCTTGGCAAAGTTGTTACTATCATCTACCAAAAATGAGAGTAGGCCACTTTATTTATCACTCTTTTTTGTTGTGAAGAACTTTCAATGTTACATTGTACCTACTTGAGACACACATGGCCCACAACTCATTCCATTTGTTCTAGTCACTCATGGTGGTTGACAACAAATCCCCTTAAATATGGCTTGCACATCTAACAATCCATAAAGCACAAGGCCTCACAATCTATAGAATAACAATAGACATTAAAAACAAATACTATTAGGATCCTACATTCACAATAGTATCATGAGTTCAAAGATTGTTTGATGTAGCATCTCCCCTCTCATTCAATGATACGCACATACATAAACAATATGTATATAATCGTGTAGAAGCAAGAAGAAGATAGTCTCTAAAAATATCAACACAACATTCTATAAACCTATTTAGCCCCCCTCATTATGTAATATACTAAATTAATTTGTATTCCTAAAAATCCATTTAGTCCCCCTCATTATGTATGTTAGGGTTAGCTGGCAAAAGATATCAATTAAATGCAAATAAAGATTAAACAGAGAAATGGAAATACACAGAAATAATAACAACGAGAGACAAGTTTTAACATGGTTCACCCAAACTCGGGCTACATCCACCAAATAGAGAGTCCAATATTATTATCTAGTAAATCAAACCGATTACAATCAGCATTCCCTGCAACTCAATACCACTGCAAAATGCTACAATACAATATCAAAACCCTAACCCTTAGCCACTTTTTATCAAGCTTTTTGTCGGTTACAAAATAGGGTTTTCTTATGTTGGTCAATGAAAAATTAACTCCCAGTGCATTATGAAATAATAAAAAACCATGTGAGGTTTCGGGGGCGTTGCCCCCGAGCCCCCACAAGGGTGCTACCCATCGACCCCGCCTTGTATCGCGACAGGGAACGCACCAGGGGCGCTACCCCTGGACCCTGCAAGGGGCGCTGCCCCTTGACCCCATCTTGGGGGCGCTGCCCCCAAACCCTCGCAAGGGGCACTGCCCCTTGACCCCATAGGAATTTGGGGGGGAAACTGCGCTGATAAAAGTGGGGTAAATATAACCTCCGAGTCTGATTAGGCTCCATATAACAACAATGTAATATACTAAATGTTTTTATTATATTAAAGAAAATCTGTTAACATTTCATGTATTGTTTTTAAAATTTAAATGATATCATAATATTAGAAATCTTTTGTGTCTTTCTCTAAATACACAACTCTCAGTAAGAAAAATATTTCTTTTAGAGTTGTTGTTTTCAAAATTATTGATGTGCCCATTAAAAGTTTAATACAATTACTAGTATATAATTCTATATAATTCTCACATTCAATTTTTTTTTAACTTTCAATAATTTGTATAAAATAAAGAAAAATTAAAATATCACCTTTGTTTTTCTTATGAAAGACAATATAAACATACACATTTTTAACCAAAAAAAAAACAAAAAAATCAATTATCTACAATCCAACTAGAATCTTATTTTGATATTTAATTCAAGTAATTCTTTAACTCTCAACTAATAAAAAACTTCCCAAACCAAACTAGGATTTTTTAAGAAAAAAATAAATCTCCTAGGGCAATATGAACATACAAAAAGTTTTAACCAAAAATAACCCTAATTACAATCTAGCAGTTGAAGTAATTCTTTAGTTGTCAATCAATAAAAAAATTAATTTTTTTTTGGGACACATCACCTGAAAATTTTTATTATGTTCATGTTGTTTTCCTTTCCCCATAAAACAATTAAATCACTTAGTGTATATTAGGTACATGCGTGTGAGACGACTTGGAGAGTGAAATGGTTATACCGGAGAGAGAGAGAACATCGAATCAACTTAATGATGACTCAATGCCACATCAAACTAATACTTGAGACTTTTCAGAGAATTTTTGTGCTGCATATTTTTAGAGGGTTCTCCAAATTTATTATTGTATTTGTTCGTATATCTATGCTTGTAGCTAATTCAGGATTCTATAGTTTTTTTGGGTTATTTTTACATAGGCTTTTGCATCTAGTTTGCCATGGAGGATGAAGAAATGGGGGAGCTTTTTATACCATGCAGAGCATGCAGTCACAAATGTTATAAAAAACATGTCAAATACCATGATAAAGAGTGCTTTAATGGGTGTGCCTCCTTCTTCAAAGTTATGCTTGGAGACTTTACACAAAAACTGGTAACTCTATACATTATTTTTCATTCTTTTATTTCATGTACATTGTTAAGAACTTGTAAAATCAAATTGTGTAATGTGTTTATGGTAGTACATTCCTCCTGCATTTGTTTCACAGTTTATAGACAACACAAATGAACATATGGTGTTGCAAGGCCCAGGTGGGTAGGAGTGGGATGTACAATTAGGGGGTACCATAAATAAATTAGAATTTAGGCAGCGCTGGGAAAATTTTGTGAATCATCGTGGGCTAGAGATTGGAGATTTTGTTGTGTTAAAGTATATATCCAAGTCATATTTTAAGGTTAAGATATTTCAAAGAACAGGGTGTGTGAAAAATATCAATGCTCTTCAGCTTATGAATACCAACATTGATATAGATAAAAGATGCCCTTCTTCTAACAGAGTATGCAGTTCAAGTCAACCAATGGGCAGCAAATTGCAAAATGAATTGGTTTCTAATGGGGAAAACAACAATGATGTTGAAGCAATGGAAGAAAATCAAAATTGTAAGTCTAACTTAATTTATTTCAACTTTCAAAGCATGCATTTGAATTGTAGCTTTGCCAAGAGGATTGGTATAATAAAAACTTATTTCTGTTGCAGGCCATTCTTGGAAGAACCCTAGACATTATGGACCCTCTCATCTAGAAAAGCACATGACAGTGAACTCTGCCCCTTATTTCAAATTAGGTAAACCTTTTTATTCAATGAAAATGAAGTCACAGAATGTAAACCTACTAATATGCAAACTAGTAAGATCAAATTCTCTACCTTCTATGCTTATTCCTCTTATTTTGTTAAGAGAAGAGTGTCAAAAATGATGGGTTTAACAACCTAACATAAGGCAAAGTAGTTTTGTTATTAAATTTTTCTAATGGATCTCTAATATTCTAATATAATTCAGTCTTCTATAATATGAACATCTGCATTTGTGTGAATGATAAGCTTTAACAACAGTTTTTTTTTAAATAGCAGAGCATAATGTGCATGAGTTATAATGCGAGCATGTTATAACTCGAGCACATTATGGCTTAATTTTTTTTTTTAAAAGTTGGCCACTTTTTGGCCCCAACCTTTTGCACCCGCCCCTAGCATAACACACGAGATTTGACATAAATAAAATTGAAGGCTTTTTAGTGACCTAACATTTGTTTTGAGGTCCATGTAAGCTTGACATGACTATGTCTAATGACATGAATTGAATGGACACTATTGCATATAAAGTTTGAAGTTACGTAAGATGCCATCATGAAATGTTGCATAGTCTAATTGATGATTTCAACTTGAATATAGATTTAACAATGAATTTTCATCATAAGATTAAAGTTTTATTCATACCAAAGCACATTTAAGAAGGAACATATTTCTTTCTCAAATATTTAATTGTTAATTTGGTGGTAAGGAATGATTTTACAAGTATAATTTAATTGTTTTAGCAATAATCATCATGAATCTAATAATTTTATTGATGTGTAAGACTTCTCTTAGATGGGGATCATACTATCTTGAATCCATGATTACGTAGATAGCTTACAAATATGGGAACAATTAGCTTTAACCTTGTTACCCCATAATTTGATTCTAGGCCATTCTATTTCATTTTTCTTAGTATGTCATTTGTCTAAGTCATAAGTCTCATTTTGCCCTTGTGCAGTCTTTATAAATCCTTTGAAGTCGCAAGTTCCCAAGGTTTCACAACCTAGTCGCTAGTTCTTAAGGTTTTTTAACCAAGTCACACGGTTCAGAAGTTTCTTAACTCGCCAACCTCCCAAATTTATGTTTCCTTACCCGAGTCTTTTAACCTGGTTGTGTTGTCTTATATGGTTGGTGAGTCAGAGGTTTTCAAAACTTCAAAATCTTTGACTTGTGGATCTAAAGTTTCATTTTCTGGCGACTTCGTGACAACAAGGTTGTGGTCTGAGTTTCAAGGCAATTAATAATCATTTAATGAAGTGTACTATATGTACATGGAATGTCTTTTTAAGATTTTCAGAGGGCGGGAAAATCTCACAAATTATTTTATCAAGGCACGAATTTAATGCCACATGAACTTAGCATTCAAAGCATGTCATGTGGAGATAACCGTAAGTTTATTTATAAGTGGTGGTGGAATTTTCTCTAAGTAATTTGTTTATCATTGCTCCGACTCTCCACCATTATTGCTTCAGTACTTTGCCATTATTACCTTTGCTCTGCATAGCTGTGATGAAATTCAAATACCAAGGAGCCCCCCATCATTCTGGCATTGAGAGTTGTTGGTCAAATGTGAAGGACACTGAGCTCGGGCATATTGATTTGGGAGAATTTTGGTCCTGTCTGCAACAGAATGATAATTCACCATTTGTAGAGAAAATTCTTTAGAGTGGTTTAGTGCAAGCTAGAGTTTTTCCCATCTCTATACAGTGTGTAGACTTAGTAGTTACATGTGCAAGAAGGTCCTGGAGATTATAGCTAAAGACAGGTCTATGGTAGCCAAGACTAATCTTGGGACTATTTCCTGCGCATTGAAGATTTCAGAGAGACAGAGTTTTGAAGACATGTTTGTTGCCATTGGAATGGAATTATTTAAGGCAAATGAAGACTGGTTCAGGAATTCTATCATGTAGAACTAGTTGAAGTCTGAAAAAAGAGGTAAGTCCCAATTGCCTCGAAGCTAAAAAGAGCTCATTTTAAAGATGAAATTTTAGATATCATTACTTTTCTGCATCGTGTGGTTGGAAGTGCGAACACAGATTCCTTTGAGGATTGGATGTGTCATTTTATTCTGTTAATATGTAGTGTGGGTCAATTCATAAATTGGGCTAAAATCATAAGTTATCATTTAAATGAGCAATTGGCTAAGTTTCAACAGACTTCTACTTTCCATATGTATTATACTTGGTATACATTTTGGCCAGTCAAGAGGTTATTTGGGTAGGGTTAAGACTACATGGGTCATTAACACCAGATACACCTGTGTATACTTATTTCCCATCTTACTAAAGAATTTGGAGCGAAAGACTACTGCCATGTGAATGATGCCTTTTTGATGTTTCTTGTAAGAAAATTGGATGAAAACCCTGAGTTGAGAATCTCTCCTGAGGCTGCTTCTTTAATTATGGAATTTGGGAGTTACTATATTTAGTTTGATAGATTCACATATCTGAGAGTGGGGGGTTATGAAAAGGCTCCAACCAAATTTCCTCAGTACCCTAGTGATTTTCTGGAGTTTTTGGAAGTTTGCAGACAAATGTCTGTTGTCAATGCCAACTATCAAAGTATGAGAAAAAGGGGATATGCTTTCCCACTTACGCTGTCCTCGTATTCTTGCAAAACCAATGACGTTGTAAAAGGAGCAGGATGGCAAAAGTGTCAAAGACCCGAAGGAAGATGAAGGGGTGGCCGCATACTTGTTTCTATTTTATGCTATTTCTTTTTAATTTGGCTCAAGGACTTATTTTAAAACTATATTATTTTAAAACGGTTGTCCTCAAGAAACCGTTCCTTTCAAGACAATTATTATGTGTACTCTATAAATATGGATGTAGAGGATGTAGTATGGATCTTTTTTGGGCAAACATTGTTTTTCTCATAAAAGTAAAAACTCTGATATACATTTGATTTTCAAAAAAATTAATATAGAAAAGAAACATATGGTGAAGTTCAGAGAGGTATAAACTTTGTGTTATGGTGTTTGGATGTTATTCTTCTTATGTTGAATATATTACCAGTGGATATCTTTATTTGTACATTGAAGTATTGGATGTTTTTCTTCGCTTCATTACTGTGAGGTATTTATCTTTGAATGGATGTTTCATGATGATGGATATATAATTCTTTACTCAGAATAGTAGTTATTTCGAAGTCTTTGAACTTCTTTGGATATTTTTGATTATTCAGATATAGGAGTATAGAATCACCTTTCTAAGCTTTCTTGTTAAAAGCATTACCTTTCTAAGCTTTCTGGTTAAAAGCAATACAAATTTAAATTCATTGTGTATTACTTGAAGGTAGCTGCCACCTTGTAAAATAAGCAGAGAATTGGTTATAAAATATTATTATAACTAATACAACTGTGGATACATTTGTCACTTCCTGGGTGGAAAAATATAGAGTTAAGCGACAAATCTATATGGCAACAGATTTTTGACGACTCTACTGGGTATTCTATTGTTAGATATATATTGTGAGTTGTTCTAATGGTTCTTCAGAGACGTAATGCTCTAATCCTTCACCTAACATAGATTGGCTAGTAGGCGACCAAAAAGATATTATTACTAGCCTTAGATTACTTGCCTAGCAATACAGAAGAACCAATTTACAATACCACCAAGTTAACGAAGTATTAGAAGAAGAATAAATTGGAGAAGTTATAAGAGATAATGACAGGCATTTTGGAGATGCTCAAGAAATCATCTTTATAGAAAATGTGATAGCTGTTCCTAGGAGAGAAAGAATCTTTCCTATACAAGCTCTTCCAAACAATCGGCCCAGAAATCGGGCTACTAACTTGAGGAACTAGTTGAACATGCAACAAAATCTTCCATGAAACAATCACTAAGTGAAGTTGGTGACTCTCAGTAAGTGAAGTTGGTGACTCTATTATTTATATTTTTTATTGTTCAAAACTAGCTTCTAAGAGGTATACTAGGGGAGATAGAAAGAAAGGAATTTGGGATGAGGATTTTGAATTACTAGAGTCAGTTAATTTCTCTTCCTTCCCACTTAACCAAAAGGTTAAGTCTATTAGTAGGCCGCCATCCCCACCTCCCATACAAAGTACTACTAGTGTTCCTAGTACATCTTGTCAAGATCTGCTCCTGCACAAAACTATTCTTCCTTTGTAAATTAGCCTTCCTGCTACTATGGCTCAGCCCCCACTTGTCCCATGGGGAGCCACAATAGGCCCGCTCAATTTAGGAGCTCAGTTACTTGATTTTCCAAAGGGTTCAGGGAAAATTATACCTAATTTTAGAGGAGATGGGAAGGTCACTCATGAAGAACACATGCAAGCTTTCTTTGCTGCTTCTTCCATCCTTGTTGTGCAACATGAAGATGTCTCCATAAGACTCTTTGTGGGATCTTTGACCGATGTTACTATTGATTGGTTTTACTACCTCCGAAATGGTTCCATTAGAGATTGGGCTACCTTAAGATCCAAGTTTGAAAGTTAGTTTAAATCTATTAAGAATGAACAAGTTCTTATCTCTCAATTAGCCTCTATGAAAAAGGAAGTACATGAGCCTATGAGAGAATTTGTAGCCAAATTCAAAAAACTGGTCAATAGAATTCTAGAAGACATGAGACCTAGAGATGTCCTATCGAAGTGCTTTTTCATCAATACTCTTCCACCAGATGTGAACTTTACCATAAAAAGAGAAGGTGCAATCGATTTAGATGCAGCTCAAGAAAGGGCTATATCTATAGAGGATGATTTAATTATTGCTGGGAAATGGAAGAAAGAACTTCAAACTAGCAAACCCTTAGTAGTGAATTCCACTGATCATGTTATACAAAGGTTGCCTAAGGATATTATCACTTTAAAAAGATAAGTGCCTAAAGGTTTCCAGCAGCCACCTTATCAAGATATACCTAGGAAATATTATGGACCTCAAGGAAACTATAATAAAACATTGTCATTGATAGGTCCAACCCAGAGGTTAGCCATCAAGGGAGGTCCTTCTACTATCAAGAACAATCATATGATGTGCAATTTTTATTTAGCCTCTAATCATGACAGGTATACCTACCCAGAAATGGTTAGATTCATGCAGATGCTCTCAACTAATGAGCATATTGAGGAACCTTATGTGGAGGAGCCTAGTCAATCTAGTGATGCTGGCATGAATTTCTTTGAATATGAATCAGACGCTGAGGTAGGAGAAGATGTATATATAGAGATTGATCCTAATTGTGTGGTCTTCACAAGAGGACAACAAGCTCAAAGGGGACCAGAGACTAAAGTACAAGTTGGCAACTCATCTTCTACTCCAAAGAATATTTTGTCGAGACAAGCCACTTCTAGTTCCAAGAAACCTGAGAATGTTGTGCCTAAAAGTACATCAATTGAGGTACCATATGTTCCTTCTTCTGATGCACTTGTTTCTAGTTCATTTAATATAATTGAGTCATGTAAAAACACAAAGATTTAGATCTCCCAAGCTGAATACCTTAGACTCAATCCTTTCGAACTAGATAGGTTGGTCAGATACATTAAACAAGAGCCTTCACCATCTGAATGTAATGCCCAAGTGTCTAGTAAAGATGAAGCACATGTTAAGAACCAAAATTGTTCAAATTCTGATAAAAAAAACTTAGACCAATAAAACCCCTTTACAAAACTTGAACATTTCTACGTGTCATTATACATAGCTAGTTTTAGGCTGAGTAACTGTGTCATTGATTCTGGAGCTTCTGACTGCTGCAAGTATGTGCCTAATCGGTGTTGTGATTGATGTCAACATATTCTTTTTGTCATTGGTGTCAATTGTATCCTTATCCATTGCTTGTTTAGAAGACTTGCATGTTGAGGATATTGAGAAAATTCACCTCTCTGGAAGAAACAAGTAAGCTACAGAGAAGTGCAGTACAGATAGTGAGTTATATGTTGAAGAATAGTTTGGTAAACTGCTCTGCATTTGTTCCTACTTGAAGATCATGGTCTGTGGATTGGAAGTAAGTTAGAGGTATGTCTGAGGATGCCATATTTCAGGTCTGAGTCATCTACATGAAGATCTGAGTGAGTTCTGTTCACCAGAGTGAAGCCTACTTTTTCTGTAAGTTCAGTTGAGACAGGAAGATAGTATTTGGCTCCGTATTCCTCCACAAGAAAGTATTTTGCTATGCGGTTCTAGAGGGAAGTCTGGGATAATGATAAGTGCCTATAGTTGCAATGGTCCATGGTTTGGTCATCTGTAAGCTATCTTTCTTTTATGATAGTTGAAGATAGTAAAGCTCATGTGTTCTAGTGAGAATATTCCTATGGATAAAGTGATTGAGGTTCATGCGGTTTCTTCTGATGATTATAGCATTCTTGTGGATGTCTCCTAATCATGTTCCTATTTGGACTTTGGTCCGTGTTAATAAATTAAGATGGTGTGAAGATTATTCCCAGATAACGTCGCATGTAACCAGTCTTGGATGACCTGGTTGACCCCAGTGATTGTGGAGATCTCTAGAAGATTGTGGAAGCGTGTTGTAGCGTGGAAGATCATGTTTGAGTCCCAGCTAAGGCATGGTGTGATCCACATTTCATTCCCTTTGCATGATGTTGCAATAGGTTAGGACCTATTTTATAAATGTTTGTAATACCAACCTTGGAGATTGTTCCAATGGTTGATGCCGACCTTGATGATCATTCCAAGGTTGATATAGTGTATAAATGCTTATATTTGAGTCGTGGAAAAGGTGTCCTTGAGTGAATATGAGAATACATTAAGAAAGGTCCAAAGGCAAAGCAGAGCAGAGGCAGAGGAAATAAGAGGAAGAGCATAGCATAGGAAGAGCAGGGCAGAGGAAGAGAAGAGCTGAGGAATTGTTTATTCACAATAAAGAAAGGTGTTTGATCATGACAGTGAATCTAACAATAAGCCACCAGTAGGGTTTAACAGCCCTCAGGTTTTAACATCCCTTATTGTAATATTTCTAGTATATATACATATACATATACTTCACTATATATCAAACAAACTCACATTTTTATACTGCTCCAATTGTATATTACGTTTATGCAAATATTCATTTGTATATATGTATATACACACAGATGTATACATATATATAAATGAATAAATATATTTAAATAAAAAGGGAAAGAAAATAAAGAAACCCTTATTGTATATTCACTGAATATACCTCCGTGCAAGAAAAATCCATGGCAGCGATGGAGGAGCAAATTCCCAACTTGCAAAAGAGTAAACAAAAATGATAGAGAGGCAAAAGGGAAAAAAACAAAAGTGAGAAAACAAAAAGAAAGAGAAAACAATAGAAGAGATAGGCTTAGGGTTAGGGAAACCCTTTTAGGTAAATAATAAAATATTGGATTAGGGTGGAGTAGAGAATGAGAGGGAATTTAGTTTTTGCTAAATTATTTACTTTTCCCATTTATTCATGTGCACGGGAAACTAAATTTTCCTCTCTTTTCCTTTTAGGCCTTTTTGATTTATTTTTGCCTTTCCTAGTGCTTTTATCTAGGTTGAATTAAGTAATTCTTTTGGGGTTTAGACTTTTTTTTTATTCCCATGTGGATTTTTATTTTAAATGGGAATGGGATTGCTTTTATTTATTGAAATGCTTTATCCCTTGGTCTATTAATTATTTTGGACATCCTTATTATTTGTCTAGTGGACTTTAATTTTATTTTATTGGGGAAAACTTTTAATTAAATGGTTTTTAATTTATTCTATTTATAATAATCCTTGGGGAGAGATGTTTGATTTTTCCCCTTCTATATTTTTAACTTGAGTTAATTAATAAATATAATTGTTGAGATGATATTTATTAAAGGACTTAATTATTGAATTTTAATTTGGTCATTTATTTGAATTTGAATTTTATATTTTTGGATGAGTGGTAAATTTTAACTTGACCTTGGAATTATTCAATTTATTTTTATATACTTTATTTATTTATTTTTTGCTTTAATTATTTTTCACGGGGAATCCTTTTTAAATATTTATTTCAATTATTGAAAACACATTATGCTATCAGATTTTTCGTAGAATTTAGGGTTCTATTTTTTTATGGCATTTCTATGACTTTCAGTTAAACACTCCATTTCATCATACGACAATCATACAATTGGATGCGTTATTATATTTGATTTTACTTATGCATTAGAATTAGGGATTGAGTTCGAATCAGTCAAAATCATCTCACTCACCTAGGAAACTTAGGGTTTGGATTAAATCAGTTCTAACCCTAGAAGTGGCGCACATCGCATCGTCTAACCCCCTAGTCGGTTATCATCATGTAGGGGATTTCATAGGAAGACACACTTCCCTGAGTATCGATTGACATGTTTATGCCTTATACGTATTGCCATCGAGCATGCTGAGATGTGCGAGGGGGTTTCTAGGGACAAGTGGAAATTTTTTTGATATTTCGTGTCATGGCCACATGGAAAATGTGGACATGACACATGTTTTGCATGTCGTGACTGCATGGGAAATGTGGGCATGACAGTTTAGGGTTGAGACAGTGAGTCTGCTAGACATAGTTGTTCTTCATGGCAATAAGCTAGTATGTTTAGGCCCATGGGGTGACTAAACCTAAACATCACTATATCAAGATTGCAATATATATTGAGAGTTATTCCTCTCCATGGTTTTTCCCCACCTTGGGGTTTTCCATGTAAATCTAGTGTCTCTTGTGTTTGATGTTGTTAAGTTTTTGATTTCATGCACTCATTGTTAAATCATAATAATTGTAGATAAGTGTTGAATGTTTCATTGCAAAAAAGTGTTTATACTTTTGTGACAACTGATTCACCCCCCCTCTTAGTTGTCTGATGCATATCAACAATTAGTATCAGAGCCCAAGTCCCTTTGGAAAGAGTCTAACAACTTAGGGGAGATCTGAATGGAGACAAAAGGAAAGAAAATACTCTGATATAATCAAATGCTCATCAAGAGATATCAAGAGGAGATTGTCCAAGGAAGTGATTCATGAAGAACAAAATGACAACCATCGAAGATGGTCTGAAGCTTGTACTAGTGATGAAGATTGTTGGGTTATTGATAGAAGCTACTCAAACCATATGACTAGAGAAAGAATCAAGTTCGTTAGTCTAAAAGAATACAATGAAGGGCTAGTCATGTTTGGAGATGATTGCACTACTAAAGTCTGTGGAATAGGATTGACAAATTTTGGCAATAGACAAATTTCTGAAGATGTTCTTTATGTAAAAGTTTTGAAACAAAATCTCTTGAGCATTGGACATTTATACAGGAAGGGATTCAAGTTTGTATTTGAGAATGACTCTCTTGAAGTCAAAGAAAAATATGGAGCTACAATAGCAATTGCAAAAAGAACTAAAAAGAACCTCTATCATCTTAGAAAAAATGACTTTCTTGGATACACATCTTAGACAAATGAAAGCTAGGTTTGGCATAGAAGACTTTGCCATACAAATCTTGATGATTTAATGAACATAGTTCAGATTGTGAAGGATCTACCAGAGATTGATTACTCAAGCAACATCAGTTGTAGGAAATGTCAAAGATTGTCAAGAAAAGCATGGCAAGATAAAGAAAGATCCTCCACTAAATGATTGGAATTAATTCATGTAAACTTTTGTGGTCATACAAGAACATCAAGTCTCCATGGTCAAAGGTACTTTATGTTTTTCATTGATGACTTTTCTAGAATGACTTGGGTTAGTTTTTTAAAAGATAAATCAGAGATTCTAGAAGCACTCAAAATTTTTAAAGAAACCCTTGAAAATGAGCTAGACATGAACATCAAAGGCCTAAGAATTGGGAAAGAACAAGAACATATTTCTAATGATTTCAGTACATTTTGTGAAACCTATGGGATAGAAAAATAGCTCTTTGCCAAAATTAAGATAATGGAAGAAGCAAGTAGAACTATTTAGGAGAATGCAAAGTTAATGATGGAAGAAGAAAATTTGCCAGATGTATTTTGGAAGGAGGCATTACAAATCACTGTCTACACATTGGACAGAGTTTAGGTAACAACCAATGAAGGAAAGACCCCTGCTAAGTTATGGTGTGGATCAATACCCATTATGAAATATTTCAAAATCTTCAGAAGAAAATGCCTCATTAAAATGGAAAAGGATAATGTTATGTTTGAGGAAGGCATTTTTCCTGGATACTCATCCTGGACCAGAGCTTATCAGTGTTACAACAATAGATTGGGAAGGATCGTGGAAAGTATAAATGTCAAGGTTATTGAAAACATCCAGGAGAATTCAGTCTCAACCAACAAGATTTTACACATTAAAAAACAAGAAGGTTCCCAGACCACCAAATGCAATATGGAAGACCATAAAGTTGTTGTAAATCAACTGAATATGTGCTTAATCGCTAGTATTGACAAAAAAAACTCAAGAACTGTAGATGAAGACATGGATTTGAAAGAAGATTTGAGAAGGCAAATTAGGCAGTTACAACAAACTCTAAAAGAGAACATTGAAGAAAAGACAAAGATTGAGAATTGTCTAATAGACAAGGTTAAAGACTGCATGAAGCTAGAAAAAGAGTTTGAGGACTTGAAAGATGATATGAAACATGTACAAGCTCAAAGAGATCAAATTAATGTGAGTGCTACTAGATATGATAGGTTAATAGGAGAACAAAAAATGATAGAGAAGGCATAATATTTGGAAAAGACAAAGGATTCAAAACAAGTCAAGAAGCAGAAGACTATCAATCAGATAGCCAAACGCTCAAAGGTACTCTTCTTTCAATGGTTACTACAATTTATGCAACAAATTTGGTCACAAGGCTAATTGGTGTAGAAATAGGGTGAAATGAAATATCCCATCCTTCTCTAGTCAGAATTCCATTAGATGCTATGCTTGCCACAAAATGGGATATAGAGCTAATGAGTGTAGAAGCCAAGTGAGAAAAGGTTATGGGACAAATGGGAAAATGGAATCCTTTAGTGGCTACTGTTATATATGCAATAAATTTGGGCATAAAGCTAACCTATGCAGGTCAATGATGAATGAAAGGATCAATGGTTAGAAAAGTACTATGTGCTTTAATTGCAACAAGCTTGGACATGTTGCAAGATTTTGTAGAAGTAAGAACATGAAGAAGCATAATCAAGAAGAAATGAAGAAATAAGTTGGAAAGGTTGATTCGACAAAAGTCAAGGAAGAAATGAACAAGGTTTGGGTCAGGAAGGAAACAAATGAAAGAATAGATGAATCTTCTCCAAGCTCTAGAGAAGCTACTTCCTCTGAGAAGTAGATTGTTTGTCATGGCTTAGGGGAGCTGTATTGAAAATTCTAAATCCCCTAGCCAGATAATCAGTGCTGAGATTTGGCACAAAGATATGAGGACTTACATGGCAAATTGCTTGAAAGGAACTCTATAGATCAAGGTACAAAAGGATTATGGTCCAAAAGCCCAAAATGACTAAGGTATGAGCAATATATAAAGTAAGTAACAGAGATTGAATCAGTATGCTTCTATAGTTGATGATCATTATATGTGGTTCAGAGTTAAGCCTGAAATAGTATAAAGCATCTGAGTATTTTTGTTTGCATTCTTCTACTATTGAGTATTTTGATGTGCAGTTCTGAAAGTATGTTAAGAGGACAATGATGATTGTTGGATATGAATTTTGGAGTTTCATGTGGAGCTATGACGTGACAGATGAATTAGTCAAGTGTGTACTTAAGGAAAAAGTTGATAGGTCATGAATTTTGGCTAAGTATCTAACCAATAAAATCAAGTGACAGGGCTCTGGTATTCTGGTCCACTTGGGTTTGCCATTAAAGATAATGTTCTGTAATTCTGGCATATGGTTATTAATTAGTTACTACACCTATATCCATAAATTTATCTGATCTTGAGAATATTGAGTAACTTTGGAAACAGTTTGAAAATTTGCAGATGAGCTTAGAGTTGAATGATTGTGAACTAGATGAGCTTTCAAGACAATGATTGGGAATGAGATACAACTGAGGATCTAATGCTTAAGATCTGATAGTGGACGTGAGTTCACATCAAATGAATTCAATATTTTATGTAAAGAACAAGGGATAAGGAGACAATTGTCTGCCAGGACTCCTCAGTAGAATGAAGTTGTTAAAAGGAAATATAGGTTAGTCCAAGAGGTTGCTAGATCAATGATGGAGGAAGCTAACCTACTGGATACATACTAGAGAAAAGATACACATACTGCTATCTACATTCAAAATAGAATTCAAGTCAAAACTGATACAATAAGAGTTTTGGGAAAGATCATTGAGAAGTGCTATTGTGAAAGTTGATGAAATTAGAGAAAATATGTCATATCTAAGTAGGTATAAATCAAATGGACCTATTGAACAAAAAGATAGTCAAGTTAAAGAAGAAGAAGTTCTAGAAAGAGTTCCTAAGATCCCTAGAGATTATGCAGAAGTACCACGCTGAAGACCAGTTCTTAGGTAAAAAGAGCTAAGGTGCATTGGCAAATAAAAATAATTGCAAGATGAGATATGCAAGGATAAGTTCTTAATCAAAGCAATTATATGAAAAAGGTGTAGAAGTACAGGTAATAATTAGAGATGGTTGTTGAAGTCAAAAATATTATGAAATAATCTCCCAAGGGAAGCAGGTAGATGATACTAATATGAATTTATAATAAAGAATAGTGAGTATTGAAGTGTTGTTGGTAGAGAAAATAGGGTAGTAGTAGCAAGATCCTAAGGTTAGAATTGACAAACCAAGGAGAGAACTTCACATAAAATTGCAGTTAGGAAAGCATCAAGGGGGAGCAGTTAGTTGAAGAAAGTTTAGAAGATAGATTAGATCAGAGCATAAGAGTGCAAGTATGTGCCCTTTGCCATTGATGTCAAAGGGGGAGAGAAGTCATGTGAAAAATTTAGAGTGCATATGTGTAAGAGAAAGGGGGAGAATTTTGGAGAAAGAAAGAGTGCATGTGTGTAAAGAGAAAGGGGGAGAATCTTGTCTTGATGGTTGTTGCAGTTTTTCACATCATATGTTGCCATCAATGACAAAGGGGGAGATTGTTGCAAGTATGTGCCTAATCGGTGTTGTCATTGATGTCAACATATTCTTGTTGTCATTGGTGTCAACTATATCCTATTCCATTACTTGTTTAGAAGACTTGCATGTTGAGGATATTGAGAAAATTAGCCTCTCCGGAAGAAACAAGTAAGCTATAGAGAAGTGCGGTACAAACAGTGATTTGTATGTTGAAGAACAATCACGTAAACTACTCTGCATTTGTTCCTTCTTGAAGATTGTGGTCTATAGATTGGAAGTAAGTTAGAGGTATGTCTAAGGATGCCATATTTCAGGTTTGAGCCATCCGCATGAAGATCTGAGTGAGTTGTCTTCACTAGAGTGAAGCCTTCTTTTTCTATAAGTTTAGCTGAGATAAGAAGATAGTATTTGGCTCCGCATTCCTCTGCAAGAAAGTATTTTTCTATATGGTTCTAGAAGGAAGTATGGGATGATGATAAGTTCCTATAGTTGTAATGGTTCGTGGTTTGATGGTTCGCAAGCTATCTTTCTTTTATAATAGTTGAAGACAATAAAGCTCATGTGTTTCGGTGAGGAGATTCCTATGGATAAAGTGGTTAAGGTTCATGCAGTTGCTCCTAATGATTATAGCATGCTTGTGGATGTCTCCTAATCATGTTCCTATCTAGACTTTGGTCCGTGTTAAGAAATTGAGATGGTGTGTGAAGATTGTTCCCAGATAACGTAGCGTGTAACTAGTCTTAGCTGACCTGGTTGATCCCAGTTATTGCAGAGATCTCTAGAATATTGTGGAAGTGTGTTGTGGTGTGGAAGATCATGTTTGAGTCCCATCTAAGGCATGGTGTGATCTGCATTTAATTCCCTTTACATGATGTTGCAATAGGTCAGGACCTATTTTATAAATGTTTGTAATACCGACCTTGGAGATTATTCCAATGGTTGATGCCGACCTTGATGATCATTCCAAGGTTGATGTAGTGTATAAATGCTTGTAGTTGAGTCATGGAAAAGGTGTCCTTGAGAAAAAATGAGAATACATTGAGAAAGGTCCAAAGGCAGAGCAGAGGAAAGAAGAGGAAGAGCAGAGCAGAGGAAGAGTAAGGCAGAGGAAGAGCATAGATGAGGAATTGTTTATTCCCAATAAAGAAAGGTGTTAGATCATGAAAGTAAATCTAGTAGTAAGCCACCATTAGGGTTTAACATCCCTTAGGGTTTAACAGTCCTTATTGTAATCTTGCTAGGTTTACGATTGAGGCAGTGAGTCTACTAGACCTATTTGTTCTTCATGGTAGTAAGCCAGTATGTTTAGGCCCATGGGGTGACCAAGCTTGAACATCACTATTTCAAGATTGCAATATATATTGAGAGTTAATCCTCTCCATGGTTTGTCCCCACCTTGGGGTTTTCCATGTAAATCTGGTGTCTCTTTTGTTTGATGTTGTTAAGTTTTTGATTTCATGCACTCATTGTTAAATCATAATAATTGTAGATAGGTGATGAATGTTTAATTATAGAAAGTGTTTAAGTTTTTGTGACAACTTATTCACCCCCCCCCCCTCAGTTGTCTAGTGCATATCAACACTGACAACGTAATGCCTGCCCAAGTGGCCAAAGCTTTAGGTTTGTCTTTCACTTCTTCCCATGATAAATGTTTCTCTATGGATGGTTCACCAGTTCCCATTCTAGGGCAAATTAAGGATGCTCAGGTTGCCTTAGCTACCTTCCCAAAGAAGAGATTGAAGATGACCATCCCAGTTGCTGATATCCCTGCTAGCTATGGAATGCTCTTGAGTAGAAGTTTTTGTAGAGACCTGGGTGGTGAGATTTAGATGGATTGGTCCCATGCCTTACTACCCTTAGATGGGAAGAAAGTGCATCTTAATTCAGAGGCTAAAGCCAAGTTTACAGTATTAAAATCAAGGGATCGAAGCACAGACATTCTTTTTGTAGAAACTAGACTAGTTACCTACATGTGCACCTCGACAAAAGAGCAATGTTCAAGTCTCATTTGTCCTGATTCAGTCGATGAGCTGTGGACACTTGACTTTGATGGAAGTTGTTCTATTGCTGGGTTTGGTGTGGGAGTTGTATTAATTTCATCAGATGGTTACAAATTTCCTTTTGCTTTTAAGCTAGAGTTTGAAAATACCAATAATACTGCAGAATATGAAGCTCTCTTGCTTGGTCTAGCCTTAGCCAAAGAAAAGGAATAAAATAATTAAGAGCCATGGGTGATGCAAAATTGATTGTCAAGTAAGTTAGGAAGATATACACTATGAAAAATGGTAGACTGAGACATTATAGAAATAGGGTATGGGACTGTATTGAAGACTTTGATGCTTTTTCTATAGAGGCAATGCCTAGGGATCTCAATACTAGGGCTGATTCATTGGTAGTCTCTCCATCCTTACTGTTGCCACATCTAGATTTCAAGGATAAACCATATAGAATTAAAGTTGTGTATCATCCTAATGTGCCTGACAATGTGAATCACTGGCAAGTTTTCAACAATGATAAACAAATTATTACATTTCTAGAAAAAGTTGAGGCATTTGTAAACATTTTCTTTGAAGGTAGTGATGATAAAAGTAATGTTGTTTTGGAAGGTGATAATGATGCTCCTAATGGAAAAGGATTTGAAGTTATTCAATTGAAAGGCAATAAAATCCTAAAGGCCTAGTATCTCTTGAAGACTTGTTCAATAGACATGATCAATACCTAAAGCAAAAGAGTAAAGTTTCTATTGAGTTATCAGCTGATTTCGATCATGTCAATATCAACACGAAAGAAGATCGCAAAATTCTTTTTATAGGAAAATTTTGTTCTCTTCAAGAGAGAGAAAGGTTAATCTCTTTGTTGACCCATTACAGAGATGTTTTTGCATGGTGTTATGCTGATTTGAAAATATTTAGAAATGGTGAGTTGCAACATAAGATTCCATTAAAACCTAGTGCTACGCCTTATAGGTAGAAACAATGAACCTACAACCCTAAGGTAGAAGAAGCCATTAAATAGATAAGATGTTAAAAGAAAAAATTATTTACCCCATTCATCATTCCACATGGGTAGCCAACATAGTTCCTGTCAGAAAAAAGAATGGAGAAATAAGGATATGTGTTGACTTTAGGAACTTGAATCAAGCCTCCTTGAAATATAACTACCCATTACCTGTTATGGATCATATATTGCTAACAGTTGCTTGTTCTGAAATGATGTCTATGCTTGATGGGTTTTCAAGTTATAATCAAGTTGAAGTAGCCCCGGAGGATCAGCATAAGACATCATTCACCACCCCTATCGGTGTCTTTGCATATAATAAAATGTCATTTAGCCTCATAAATGTAGGAGCAACTTTCCAGAGGGCCATGGATCTATCATTTGGTGATCTGAAGTATAAAATCATTGTTGTATATTTGGATGATTTAATAGTCTTCTCTAAAAAGAGAGTTAACCACTTGCATGATCTTGAAGTAGTATTGAAGCATTGCAGAGAGCAAGGGATCTCTTTAAATCCTAAAAAATCTTTGTTGTAACTGAAGGAAAGCTTTTGGGACACATTGTTTCAAAAGATGGAATTAGATTTGATCCCGAAAGGGTGAAAGCTATCATGTAGTTGGGGTTGCCTATGAATAAAGATAGTACTAGATCTTTCTTTGGTCAAGTGAACTTTCTAAGAAGGTTTGTACCAGACTTTGCTGAACTGACAAGGCCTATCATTGGCATGATGAAGAATCACCCTATTTTCAAATGGAGTAATGAGGGAAAGTAGGCCTTTAAAGACATAAAAGCTACTATTACTAGTGCACCTACACTGGTACGTCCCGATTTCACAAAGGGTTTTATTATATATTGCTATTCATCATACTATACCTTGTCAACTATGTTAATGCAAAAAAATGAACAAGGTATTGAGGCTCCCATTTATTTCATGAGTACTCTCTTAAGAAGTATGAGCTTAAGTATTCTCCATTGGAAAAACATGCATAGTTTCAAGTTTTATATCCTGCATTCCCATATTACAATTTTTGTCCCAAAGACAGCTATGAAAAGTATCCTCACTCAACAGGAGATTGGGTGTAACAAATGAGGGTCATGGATACTGAAGGTTCAAGAGTATGATGTGGACATTAAACCCACTAATCTGGTTAGGGGAAAGGGTTTATGCAAAATGATCATAGAAAATATAGTTGTTGAAGAGGAGTATTTACCCTTGGTTCTTTTCACTAGCACAATAGATGAATGGTTCTCTGACATCTCATACTTCTTAACTTATGGTGACTGCCCTTCACACTTATCAGCCAAAGAAAAAAGAAATCTAAGACTCAAAGTAGGTAAGTATGTTCTTTGGGAAGGAAATATGTACAAGAGAAGCATAGATGGGACATTCCTCAGGTGTGTTGATAAAGAACAACAGAGGAGATTATTAAAGGCTTTTCATGATGAAGCATGTGGTGGGCATTTTTTAGCCTCAGTAACAGCTTTCAAGATTCTACACCAATATTTCTATTGGCCTAGTATATTTAGGGATGCTCATGAATGGGTATCCAAGTGTGAAAAATGCTTGAAGTTCACTGGAAAACCTCATCTTACAGCATTACCTCTAAAACCTGTGGTGATAGATGAACCTTTCCAACAGTGGGGTTTAGATTTTATTAGCACTGTTAATCCCAATTCCAGTGCTGGACACACACATATTCTGACTACTATCAATTATTTCACTAAATGGGTACAACCTATCCTAGTCAAACAGACCACGTCTGATGTTGTGTGTAATTTCTTAAAAGAAAACATTATAGTAAGGTTCGATGTGCCAAAGAAAATTGTTATTGATAATGCTAGTTCTTTCTCATCTTCTAAAATTACTCTCTTTTTCTATGACTATGGTATCAGTTTAGCACATTCATCTGATTATTATCCCCAAGGCAATGGGCAAGCTGAGTCCAACAACAAAAATTTAGTTTCTATTGTCAAAAAATTGGTTGATGAGAATCAAAAGGGATGGCACAAGAAACTATATGATGCTCTCTAGGTAGACATAATTACATATAAAAGAGAAACATGAATGTTGCCTTTTTAGTTGATGTATGGAGTTGACAGTGCTATTCCTATTCCTTTGGAGCTCTCAACACTAAATTTGCAAAAGGCAATAGAAAATGAACAGTTTCAATCTGCACTAGAGAAAAGAATCATGTATTTGAATAAACTGGAGGAGCAAAGAGAGATGGTTGTAGATAAAATTGCTAAACATAAAAAAATGGTTAAGAGAATTTTTGATAAAAGGGCCAAGAAGAGGAACTTTGTGGTTGGAGACTCTCTACTACTTTGGGATAGAAGTAGAGAAACAAAGGGAGCACACAAAAGGTTTGTTTCTCTATGGAAAGGGCCTTTTTAGATCAAACAAGTCATTGGTGATAATTCTTTCTTGTTGGCCTATCTAGATGGTACTCCTTTACCTCTTGCTTATAATGGGTAAGACCTAAAAAAATTTAACTGGTGATGATCTTGAGTCCTTGTATTATAGTTTCCTTCTATTTTGTTTGTTTTGTTCATTGTTGTGTTTTTGTTGCCCAATGAATAAGGCTTTTGGCCATTGTGTTCTAGATTCGCTGCATCCTGTTAGTCCTTGTCCCTATTTAGAGCCAGTTGTAACCCCATAATTCAATTCTGGGCCATTCCATTTCATTGTTTTTAGTTTATCCTTTGTCTAAGTAATAAGTCTCATTTTGCCCTTTCACAGTCTTTAGAAATCCTTTGAAGTCACGAGTTCCCTAGGTTTCACAACCTAGTCACTAGTTCTTAAGGTTTCTTAACCAAGTCGCGTAGTTCTGAAGTTTCTTAACTTGCTAACCTCTCAACTTTATGTTTCCTTACCTAAGTCTTTCAACATGTTTGTGTTGTCTTATATGGTCGGTGAGTCAGAGGTTTTCAAAACTTCAAAACCTCTGACTTGTGGTTCTAAAGTTTCATTTTCTGGCAACTTCGTGACAACAAGGTTGCGGTTTGAGTTTCAAGGCAATTAATACTCATTTAATGAAGTGTACTATATATACATGGAATGTCTTTTTAGGATTTTTGGAGGACAAAAAAATCTCATGAATTATTTTCTCAAGGCATGAATTTAACATGCCACGTCAACTCAGCATTCAAAGCACATCGTGTGGAGATAACAGTAAGTTTATTTATACGTGGTGGTAGACTTTTCCCTAAGTTATTCATTTATCATTGCTCCAACTCTCCACCATTACTGCTTTAGTACTTTGCCATTTTTACCTTTGCTTTGCATAGTTGTGATGAAATTGAAATACCAAGGAGTTCCCCATCATTCTGGCATTGAGAGTAGTTGGTCAAATGTGAAGGACACTAAGCTTAGGCATATTGATTTGGGAGAATTATAGTCCCGTCTGCAACAGAACAATAAGTCACCCTTTGTAGAGAAAATTCTTCAAAGAGGTTTAGTGCAAGATAGAGGTTTTTACATCTCTATGCAGTGCATAGACTTAGTAGTTGCATGTGAGAGAAGGTATATCCCTGAGGCCCTAGAGATTAGAGCTAAAGACAGGTCTGTGGTAGCCAATACTAGTCTTGGGACTATTTCCCACGCATTAAAGATTCCAGAGAGAATGAGTTTCAAAGACATGTCTATTGCCATTGGAATGGAATTCTTTAGGGCAAATGAAGACTAGTGCAGGAATTCTATCGCGCAAAACTAGTTGAAGTCTGAAAAAAGAGGTAAGTCCCAATTACTGCCAAAGCTAAAAAGAGCTCATTTTAAAGATGAAATTTTAGCTATCATTACTTTGTTGCATCGTGTGGTTGGAAGCGTGAACGTAGATTCCTTTGAGGATTGGATGTGTTGTTTATTCTGTTAATAGGTAGTGAGGGTCAATTCATAAATTGGGCTAAAATCATAAGTTATCATTTAAATGAGCAATTGGCTAAGTTTCAATAGACTTCTACTTTCCATATGTATTCATACTTGGTATACATTTTGGCTAGTCAAGAGGTTGTTTAGGTAGGGTTAAGACTGCATGGGTCATTAACACTAGATACACCTGTGTATACTTATTTTCCCCAGCTTACTAAAGAATTTGGAATGAAAGACTACCGTCGTGTGAATGATGCCTTTTTGATGTTTGTTGTAAGAAAATTGGATGGAAACCCTAAGTTGAGAATCTCTCCCAAGGTTGCTTCTTTGATTATGGAATTTGGGAGTTACTATATTCAGTTAATTAGATTCACATATCTGAGAGTGGGGGGCTATGAAAAGGCCCCAACTAAATTGCCTCAGTACCCTAGTGATTTTTTGGTGTTTCTAGAAGTTTACAGACAAATGTCTGTTGTGAATGCCAAATATCAAAGTATGAGAAAAAGGGGATATGCTTTCCCACTTATGTTGTCCTCCTATTCTTGCAAAACCAATGACGTTGCTAAAGGAGTAGGATGGCAAAAGTGGCAAAGACCCGAAGCAAAATGAAGGGGTGGCCGCATAGTTGTTTCTATTTTATGCTATTTCATTTGAATTTGGCTCAAGGACTTATTTTAAAACTTTATTATTTTAAAATGATTGTCCTCAAGAAACTATTCCTTTCAAGATAGTTATTATATGGACTCTATAAATATGGATGTAGAGGGCATAGTATGTGTGATAGGTAAAAAATCAGGTTAATAAGATCAAGCATAGCCATGAAAACCTAACCCTACCATCATCAATGAATCTAATCCAAATGAGACCCAAAGGCATGCAATTCAAGCACAATATCACCTAGATTGTGTGATTCCTTGTTTATGATGTGGATTGCTTCTTCAACAATGAAAAATTATGAAGATAAAACCTACCATGATGGATGGATGATAATGATGATAAGCTCAATGGATGCTATGGATACTCAAGTGCTCAATATGTTCAAGATGATAATGTAGACGCTATATAAATGTTGGATAGATGTAATATGGAATGAGAGGGTGTTTATATAGAACTCAACCAAAATCAATCAACGGTGGAGAGTTGGTGGCTATGTCAATGGCTAAGATTGAAAGATAGACATAGATGAATGTGAAGATGACAAATGGAGAGAAGATAAGGCTTATGTGTGCTTGTGTACATAGAAAGTACTACATGTGAAAGATATTAAATAAAGGATGTAGTACCACTTATCTTTTTTAAATGAAAGAGGCACACATGTCGGCTCATGAGATAAATGATAAGATAAATTAATTAAATAAATAAAATTTATTTAATTAATTGGAAAGTGGGCTTGTGAAAAGAATTTTTAATTAAATAAATAAATTTATTTAATTAAAAATAGATAGAATGAAGATAATTAAATAATTAAAGATTGTTTAATTATAGCTTAGAAGAAATAGCTAATAAATTAATTAAATAAATATAAATTTATTTAATTAATAGAAGAAATAGATGTGTTAGGGATATTGCTCAAGTGTGTTAGACAAATGCAGATGATGTGTAATGCGATGTTTGAATGTTAATGATAATGAGTCAATTTTGGGTGTCTACATTTTGCCCCTCTTTGATACAATGTTCAATAGAGCATTGTTTCAAAGAAGATACGATATGTCTTCGATAAACAAGGTTATGCCCTAGTGTAACCAGTAGGTGATGCCTCCTCGAGAGGTAAGCCAGGCTAACTAGGAAGGGTTGGGTTGGCTCATGATAGAAGAAAAAGCTAGGATGCAAGGTTGACATGAAGAAAACAGGGGTTGGGTGGGAACAAATGGGATGATGCAGAAGAAAAAAGGATTTGGCATAGAAGAATTAGGGTTTGGATAGGGCTATAAGTAGGTCCTGCAAAGGCAAATAGGCTCATTTGTGCTCAGTTGTGTTTAGAAAGATACAAAGATCTAGAGCTCCTTAGAGTTGGTGTGCGACGAGAGTTGGAGAGCTATTAGGTGGTGATTCCATGCAAAGATCATCATGCCGAGCGAGTGAGGACACATGGGTGACCAGAGGGATCAGATGTACTAGTATGTATCAAATATTTTACTAAAAGCATGATTTTGATAGACTAGAAGCGTCATAAATGCACACACATCACCATAAGCGACTAGGTCTTAGGATAGGCAGTGTAGGTTGCTTAGGAGGGAAAACAGGTCACTTACAGTAGTTAGGATCGCTTTTAGGCATGGCTTGGTCACATATAGAAAGAATAGGTCGCTTCTAGTCAGCAAAGCAAATGTATAGGCAAAATGCGCACATAGATATAATCAAGTCGCTTATGGGCTAAAAGTAGGCGCATGCATAGGTTCAACTCGCTTAGAAATAAAACATGCTTGCTTATGGGTGAAAGGTAGACGCATATAGAAAGATAGTTCACACATAGTCAAGGAGTGATCGCATAAGAAAAATAGGTCACATATGAGTGAGATATAAGCACATATGGTAAAATAGGTCACTTTTGATCAGCAGATAGGCACATATGGAAAAATGAACCACTTATGGTAGATAAAAGCTAGGATAGAAATAAATAATTAAATTTTTATAGTATTTAAGTAGTGAAAGGGACTGATATGATGAATTAAATGATGCAGGATATACTACCACCTTTGTTATCACGGGAGCCACATCCTAGGGATTTACAGTTGGTGAGATTGCTGGATGTAGAGGAGCAGCTAGTGTTAGAGATCCTTGGGCTAGAGCATGTGTCAAGATTGGAGCCGGTGTAGGCACATCGAGGACTGATGATGGTGATGGTGGAGCAATGGATGAGCGAGCATAGTTCTTTCTTGTTGCCGACAGAAGAGGCTATGATCACACTAGAGGATGTGTTTTAGATTCTGCGGATTCCTATAGATGGGGACCGAGTAGATTATGATCCTGATATGGGTCCAGCTACATTCAGGAGATTGTTTGGGACACCAAACATTGGAGTAGAGGGATAAGAGATTCCTATGGCGAGGATGGAGGAGCTATGTGACAGACTGCAACGAGTGGTAGTGGCTATCATTAGATGGCTAGTGGGAGATAGACGAGCGAGAGGTTTTTCAGTAGGATGGGGGACAGTGATGGAGGGGATGTTCTTCTATGGTATGATATATGCATGGGAAGAGTGTGTGCTTGGATAACTCTATCATTTCCTGCATGATTGTGCATATATGTTCGGAGCAAGTATGTCTACAGGGGTTACAGTTTTGCATGTGTGGGCTTATGAGCATATTCTAGTGATGAGACCAGAGGGATGGGTGGCTAGAGTAGCAGGAGAGCCTTATGCTAGGATGTATAGAGAAGCTTTGACATACCGGCAATGCAGAGGAGTAGTGTACTGGCAGAGGAGATTGGATGAGGTAGATAGATTCATATAAAGACCATGGCTGGGATACGAGAGATGGGATGAGGAGGATACGAAGCTTGTCTATGCTAGACAGGTGAGATATATTTTTTGATGTGGCATATACATTATAGAGCACTATTTGCCAGAGAGGGTTTTGAGACAATTCAGGTTACCACAGGCAGTATCGGTTGGTGATGCCATTTTTGGGAGGACTAGACAGGAGGTATTTGATTGGGGGCCAGAGGTTGTGGTTGACATGGATTATGATGCATACTGGGTGACAGCGAGATCGACGTGACTGACGCGAGTTGGAGAAATAGGGGAGATAGGGATGGAGAGACCGGTCAGGAGGAGATGACAATGGGCTCCACTAGCGCAGGCTGTTGTACCAGTAGCACCAGGGATATAGGTATAGGGACAGATGCCATGAAAGCCTTAGATACTTGTACAGCCTCAGGGGAAGATATTAGTGGGTGATGATGTTGGGATTCAGTAGCTACGGAGGAGGATCAAAGAGGAGATGAGATTGAGGAGGGTGGAGTTGGATAGAAACCAGGCAGTGATTGGCTTACGACATGCTAGGGCTTGGGCTCAGTTATAGGTAAGAGTACAGGATGGGGATGGACAGGATGATGGTGCACTTGTGAGAGTGATAGGGGAGAGAGATGCAGCTAGACAGAGCAAGAAGATGATGAGATTAGAGTGAGATATTGCTGTATAGTAGGTGCAGGGGATGAAAGCAGAGAGAGATGGTCTACGGGTAGAGAGGGATATGGCGGTACAGTAGCTACAGGGGATGACTGGCGAGCGGGATAGAGCAGTGAATGCATTGGATACAAATGGGGCTACGATGTATTTGGCCACATAGTTGACACATGTATAGGTAGAGCTGTGGAGAGTACAAGGTGAGGCAGAGTACTATAGAGGCTTATACTATGGGGTTGTGCCAACAGAACAGAGGTAACCTAGCTTTAGGAGCAGATCAGGGGCTTCAGGTTCATGGAGGTCAGGTGGATCTTGATCAGTAGCCTCAGTGATGGGGCCACCAAGAGATAGGGGAGCAGGTGTAGGACCTAGTGGTGGTGGTCAGGGTGAGGGAGCTACCAGTAGTCATTAGGGCTACCTTGTTTTATGTTGTATCATGATGAGGCCTAGAGCCAATTGTACATACATTCCTTATGGCTCATCTTGTATATGTAGACACTTGTATATTAACACATGTATATATATATATATATATGATGGGGTATTTCTGATCTATATGATGTTGTAGTGGATGCACTATTGGTATTATGATGGTTATGCATGTTATATTTGTATATTCATGGATTATGTATGGATGTTTATGCAAATGATATGAATGGAAATGTATGATAATGCAAATATGTAAATGGTTAATGATGTGATATGGACGTATGCATATAGATAGATGGTAATGAGATGATATATGATGGACTTATGTATGTATAACACACTTGTTTTATAGGATAAGAGATGTAGACGAAGGACGATGGAAATGATTGATCTTGGCTGAGGACTATATAGACGAATAATAGGATGAATAAATAAGATGATTGACAGCTTTGAAAAGTAATTGCTCAAAATAAAAAGAAATACAATCCTTATGTTTGATATAGCATGTGGATGTTATGCACCAGGGTATAGAAGACCAAGGTGTCGAGATATCCAATGCGCAACTAGCATACTACAATCTTGTCTAAACACATGAGTTCAAGATGTTGAGCCAACATGCACAAGATATGAATAACAACTAGTGTTTCGAGACGGACTATGACGCTACAAGCAATGGTTTGAGCTTATCTCCACTACACATAGTGACACCTTGCTGGTTATATGTATGGAGCTATTCTTAACATAGAATAGTCTCAAGTGCATAAGAGACTGTTTAGCTTCTCAGATGCTAGAGATATTGATATGTAAGATGCTAATCCCAACACGTACAAGATACCAATACGCTTAGGAAGAGAATAAGATCATCTTGCAAACACGGCATATGAAAGCAATATGACCATGCCCCATTCCTTACTTCATCGCAACATACCAAGATATAAATAGATCAAGGCAGTCTTGATTAGGCATACAAAAGATAAATCAAAAGATAAAACAAAAGATATTTTCATCACGTTCTCTTGACAAATTTAGGTGCTCTTAGATGGATTTAAGCTGGCACCTTGTTAAGAGAAAAGTTGCATCCTGTTGAAGGCTAAAGATGTTGATAGACTGTTATAGCAAATGTTGGCTTAAGGCATGCAGACAAATAGCTTTTGGCTTATTCTTGATTGGGTAAAGTGCTTGAGATTTCAATATACACATAGTTTGCTTCCTGATTGAGCGGATCAAAGAGAAGAAGATGAAAGATGAAAGAAGATGAAGAAGATGAGGTGGATCATCTATGCTTGAGTATTGGAAACTTCCTTTGTATTCTAGACTACCTTCATACCATGTATCCATGGGATCAAAGCACATTTATGATGAAGATGAAGACATGATGAATATGTAGTTCTAGGTTTTAATGATAATGTGTATGATGAAAGATAGAAGAATGTAAGATGAAAGATTTAAGGATGATTAGAAGAAATATGAAAGATGGATGATGAAGAGAATGGGCTATCATCCTAGCCTGAATCAGAGTGCTTCCTTTGCATCTCAGATTGCCTACATACCCTATATCCACGGGATCAAGGCTTTAACGATAGAGCTGGAATGTAGTTCTTGCTTATTACACTAGACGGGTGATGTTGAAAGACACAAGTGATTGCTTAAATGTTCGCGTTGGTGATGTCTTGTGATTGTTGGATGTTAGATGAGCACAAATTGATTGTAAAGATATGAATCCTGGTTGCAAATTGTTTTGCCATGTTTGTCGTTGGATGAACGCTATGGTTGAAGTTAAAAGTTTGTTGTGTTGTGAGCTAAAGTGTTTGATGTGTTATGAGCTAGAGATAGCGGTATTCACTTCCAAATAAGACTCAACAAATGCCCCCAGTGTGGGATGAGGTTTATTATGAAGAAGTGATGATAAAGAAGGCATGTGGTCAAGATGCTAAGGTGCCAAAAGAGATAGTTATCGCAACAATGTCTCAGGTATGATAGCTAGCATTGACAGAGGTGAAGATGGAAAAGCTATTTATTGGGATGACATGTAGATTATGATATGGATTATATGGGATAGGATGGTGAGATATGGTAGGAAGAGTGACGATCAAACAAACCAAGTAGATGATGGAGGCTGGTCACTACACATAGCGCCTGTTTGCTAGGTTTTCACTATGGTACTTATCCAAGGCACCTATTTACCAAGTTTTCACCAGAGGATGGATTATTTATCTTATACTATTATTTTTTTGTTATTCAAAGTGCCACAAAGTGGTTTTCACTATTGGATGATTATTTTTTTGGTTTTAGGATAGCTGATTACACATGGCACCTATTTGCTAGGTTTTCACCATGGTAATAGATAGGAGGGACTCAAGTGTCTAGTGCTATGAATGTTGGTAGTCCCATTAGAGATGGATGTCACTGCATGGACCATGTCGTTATGCTCATAGATGTTGATAAGGGATTGCATGGATGAGAGATGGATTAGGATAAGGATGATTGAAGGTTCACACAAGGATAGATGGAAGGCTCATGCAAGGATAGATGAATGGGATAGTGGAGTATGGAAGGCTTATGCAAAAGCATGGACCATAGGAAGGTGATAGGGGAGATATGTAGGATAATGGATGAAGGATGGAGATATGGAGGTATGTGGAAATGTTACATAATGATGGAAATCATGACCAACGGTTGTACACACCACTAAACATTAAAGTTTTAGATGGAAAGGGTGGTGTAAAAAGTGAAAGAGATGCATGCTTAAGGGATAAGTGATGGAGTGATTTAGGAACCCATAGATACTTAGTATTTTTATGATTTTTGCTTTGCTTGTGGGATTTTTAGATGGAATGTGATGTTTGGAAGGAATTGGAATGCGAGATGGAAGAAGACAATCAGGATTCTTTTGTTTGAGATATAGATAAGGATGCCTCATTCGGCCTACTTGTTTGTTTTCTTAGGAACCCAAACCATTTGGGGCATAGGCTCTTCTTGTGGATTTATAGGCACAACTAGCTTTTTAGATGTACTAGACTATGATTCTTTGCTTTGATGCCCTAAGGCATGAGAATCTATAGGATTCTTGGTAGAATTTTTAGCTTTAGAAGTAGAGGCATCCAAAGTTTTATTATTTTTGAATCCCGTGGATTTGATGGAAGCAGGGTTGGCAGAATGAGTGGAAGCTTTATGCTTAGACAGTATGTGCATTTGTTGGTCATGATTAGGAATGTAATGGTGCTGATGGATAAGGGGATAATTAGGTGTTGGTAACAATGGAGATAAGGAAAATGGAGGGATATTAGGGGTTGGAAGTAGTGGAGGTAAATTGGATGGTGGAAGATGTATGGTCACATGCTTGTGGGGTTTGGAATGGGGTTTTGACAAGAAATGGTGGACTTAAGATGGATGGAGGAATTACCAACATCTTTAGCTTGGAAAGGCCAGTGTTTAACACTGGGACTAGGAGTGCTTGGAGAACTAGACTTGAGTTCATCATTAGATGGAGATGAAGGGGTTGTAGAAAGCATGAAGATGGAGGATCCCGGAAGGGAGTAGTCGATGGTATCAAAGTTAGAAGTCTCTCTTACAAAATAAGATCTATCTTCTATATCAGAAATGGATGTGGATGAAGGTTCTTGCAATGTGTACTCACCTGGACCATTTTTGGTGTACTTGATATGGAGGTTAGAAGCAACTTTGCGAGATGATGGCTTGAGTAAGTTGGATGGGTCTATATAGGATGAAGACAAATATGCTTCAGTGTTGATAGGGATATGGTTCGGACTTTGATATTTAGCTTGAAAGGTATGACAAAATTTAAATGGATTGGGATAAGCTTGGATAGTAATCTCAATACCGTTGTGTGGAAATTTAAGACATTGATGGTATGTAGAAGGAACTGCCTTGAGGGCACGTATCCATGGATGACCAAGGATGATGTTATAAGGAAGGTCAATATCAAGAACCTGACAACGGGTTTCTGTGGTGACCGGACCAACTTGGATAGGCAAGAAAATAATCCCTTCAATATCTCGCTCGACATCATCATATGCTCTGATAGTAATAACCTTGCAGGTGTCAACATCTTTCTTAGAATATCCCAATTTTTTTATTAATTTAAAAGAACATATATTAAGACCAGCTCCACCATCTACCAAGATTCGTTTGATACGACATTGTTTAACAAATACTTCAATGTGGAGATCTTCGTTGTGTGAAGGGTGAATGGAGAGCTGAAGATCTTTGTTAGAGAAGCTTAAATGACAAGGGGCTGCAATGCTAGTGACCATAGATTGGAATTGTGTGATATAAATATCATTAGGCACCGAAGATTCTTGTAAAGCTTTGTCAAGGATAGCTTTGTGAGTAGGGGATATGCGAAGAAACTCAAGAATGGATATGTGCATGGGTGTTTTGTCAAGGTGATCCAAGATATTATAGTTAAAGAATGGTCGAGGAGGATGAATAGGTGCTCCTTGAATGGTGACTCGACCTCTTCATGTGGTTACGGTGCAATCAGGTGCTTTACCTTGGATAGTAATGGTAGAAATGCGAGCATGGTCAATGCGGCCAATGGTAGATGATTCATAGTTGTACTGAATGGCGTTCCCGACATGAGGGTTACTTGTTTTGTCATGAGATGGAAGTGGATTCTTGAAAGCCTCTAGATCATAGTTTGATGTTGATTGTTGTGTAGGTTGAGTTGTTGAAGGTGTAATTTTGATTAAACCTTGATTGATGCAATCTTGGATAACATGTTTTAAGTGCATACAACCATTTGTTTTGTGTCCTTTAACTCTATGGAAATCGCAATACTCATTTTCTTTGTACCAAGGAGCTTTGAAGAGTGGTTCACCATTGGATGGTGCATCCAGTAGCATAATATTGCCCGCTTGGAGAAGCTTTCGAAAGACAACTTCCATAGGTTCCGCTAATGGTGTAAATTATCGTTGCGGATTGGAAGTTTGTCGTTGTCACATTCATTGAAAAGGTTGTGTTGTTGTAGAAGCAGCTTGAATGTTGATGGGAGTAGTTTGTATGTTCTTTGCATCTACAACACCATCGTTGACAACATTCTTATTTTTATTCCAAAAGCGAGACTTATCGTTGGATTTTTTAGGATAGTCTTTGTTATCGCAAAAGATATTGATAGTTCCTTTAGCAATTAAAGCTCGTTCAATGATGGTTCCTTTGGAAACAAGTTCATCAAAGGTGCTAGCACTTTGCAATTGTAATTGGAATGACAGCTCGAGATGAAGATTTTGAACAAAGATATCGAACTGTTGTTTCTCAGGAATTTCCCATAATAGTTTGCTAGCCATATTACGCCATCATTGAGTAAATGAAGAAAAGGCTTCAACATTGCATTGTTTATTGTTGACAAGGTCGTTCATGTTTACCTCATGTTCAATGTTAAAAGCAAAGTGTGATTGAAACTTATTCACTAATTCTGAAAAAGATTTAATTCCCGGAGGTAAATGAGAGAACCATTCAAGAGCTTGTCCTGCTAAGCTTCAAGGAAATAGTCTCAAAAGATATGTATCGTCATAAGCGACATCGAGACATGCCACAAAGAATGCTCTAAGATGGTCTTCTAGATTTCCTTTTCCTTTATACTTGTCAAATTGTGGAATTTCAAAGTGTGGCAAAAAAGGTGTCATATGAAGAGACTTGTCAAACGAATAAGCACATATGTTTTCTAAAGAAAATGTCTTCTTGCCTTGTCCTACCGCTTGGTTGATCATTTGTTGAACATCCGTTGGAGATAATTGCTGTTGTTGCAAAGGGGGTGAAACATGGTTTGATGTATATTGAGGTTGTTGTTGTGGGATATATGAAGCCATGACCATTTGTTGAGGTTGCGTACTCACAATGTATGTCAAAGGATTGGTATGTGACACATATGTGGTTGAGGAGTGCTGTCCTTGAGACACAAGTGGTGGTTGGGTATATTGTGATGAGTTGGTACCAAGATTTTGTATCACATGAGAAGCGGAAGATGGATTGACACTGGTTAATGGTTGGGAAGTTGGAGTTGGATTTGTGACATGGTAAGTGATGGAAGGATTGGTAGATGCAAAAGAAGGATGGATACTTGGGTTTGTATTTTGGACAACATGGAGATTGATATGTGTCATATGTTGGGTGACAATAGGCAAGCCTTGGGTAGCATAAGATGGATGGATGGTGTGTGAAGGATTGGAAGAATATGACGGAATGGATGTGAGTTTCTCATCATAAGGGAGCACATTGGTTGGCGTTATCAAAGGTTCTAGAGTGTACTCCGAGTGTGGTGGATCGAATTAAGTAACAATAGGCAATGAAAGAGATGTGGTGGAAGATAGAGCTTGTGATATGATGGGGGATGGTGTGACTATAGTGGATGGTCCCTTTGCAACAACAGCATGAGTGTTTGGATCATGCTCTCTAATAGAGGATATGTCAAAATCTCTTGGTAATTTAGCACCAATGCGAGCAAGTTGCAAGAAGTAGTGATTAGGCTCAGATAAAACAAGTCTCTCAGCTTGATCCCACACATGGGTATCCTGAAATTCTGATAACTCTTCTTGAGATTTTTCTTCAAAAGTCTCAAAAAATGTTTGAGGTTGGACTTGTTGTGAAGATGACTCTCCAATGGTATACCCATGAGGCATAAACATATGAGGAGGCATACCAGTCATAAATTGAGTTGCGTCTTTAAGAGGTGTTGACCTAGATTGTTGCATCTTAGTTCCCATCTCAACTTACAATTTGGATTCCATTTTAGCTCACAATTTGGCTTCCATTTCAACTTTATATTGACTCCTAGTTTGAGGCATGATGTTGATGTTGAAAACAAAAGTTTATCTTGTCAAGGTTTTGAGACCCAAAAGAAAGGTGATAGTTTGTTGTTTGGTTCATTGCTGGTTGCTTTGTTGTTTTTCTTGGTTGCTAATTTGCTTGGTTGGTTTGCTTGCTTTGGCTGGTTTTCCCTAGAGAATAGCTTACACACTCAAGGGAAAAGTTGTTTGCTAAAAGTTACTATGTTGCTGATGTTGCTGAAGCTAAAGCTAGGAGATATTGTTTTGTTGATTAATAGAAATGATTGGTTGAATGTTTGGTTTGCTGGTTTGGGATCTCAAAAAGATGAAAAGCTCATGAAATTTGATTGATTGGTAAGCTCAAAACAAGAGACAAAGTCCAGGTATCTGCTAATGATCAGAGACAAGTCTGAAAGCTAATGTTGAAGCTGAGCAAGCTGGATTTGTGGCTAAGTCGATTGAGTCACTAAGACTTGCTAGTATTAGACCACAGGTGACAAGTAATAGCTCATATGCGACTCAGAAAATGCCAAAGCTAACTGGTAATAGCTCAAATGCAAGTTGGTTTAGGTTTTGACAGCAGGTTACAATGTTAACCAGAGGCAAGCTGAACTTTCACAGGTGATTGATATGGGCTCAAAATTGATTTACTATTGATTGGAAGCAACGCAGGTTAGACCAAAGGTGATAGGTTGTTGTTTAAAGGTGAACCAATTTAGATAGAAAGTGGTTGACTATTGTTTAAAAGTGACTCTGTTTAGGCAAAAAGTGTCTAACTATTGTTTAAAGGCGATTCTGTTTAGGCAAAAAGTCGCTAACTGTTGTTTAAAAGCAATTCAGTTGTCTGTATGTGGGCAGTTTAATCTCAAAAGCAACTGTGTCTATTAGGAAAGATGTTTGATTTGTGATTTTTGACAAGGAAATAGTAATTGTAGACAATCACACTCACAACAATCACAAACTTGTACAACCTAGGCTAGGAAAGGACTGTATTTGTTGAATCCCCTGGATGTGCTTATTTAAAGCAGATAGCTTCAGGATCTTGGTAGCACCGACTCCTCTCCATGGCACACACTTCTCACACATACCAAAATCCAGGTTTCTTGTAAGGCTCGTCCCTCACCAAACCTTAGGATTGTCCCTGCTATCTCTTCTAAGAACCATGTGAATCAGGGCAGCTTCAAAGGTCCCACCTTTTGTGTCAACAAATGGAAGGTTTTTGGCTACTACACAAAGTTGCTAATAAGGGCATCCGTTCGGCTGGATATACATGTGGCAGTGCTACTCTCCGTTATGGCATCTCCTAGCCTTCAAGGGTTATACCTTGGAGGGTTTTGGGGGAGGTTGGTTGTCGGTATAACGCAACAACACCCATTATTTGTGTCTTTTGACATAAACACTTTTCTTATATAGCAGTTTGGAAGGATTTGGCTTTAGCCCGTTACCGCTTGGGTCGTATCCCTTCTCACACCAGGAAGGCAGGCCCTCTAAAGATAATAACAAGTTCTCATGCACCCAAGATCCATTTGATAGGCAAGGGGAGAGGATACTTTTGTTATTAAATTTAGGTTACAATCAATCACATGGAAGCAATCAAAAAAGATAAATCAAGCATGGAGCAAGCAATGATTCATTTTAAGCACCAAGCCCAAATGTTCCTAATTTAGTGAAAAACCACAAGTCTTGGACCGATTAGAGCTGCAATATATATGTTAGTAGTTTAATAACCTCCTTTTCTTGGACAATCGATAAAATGTTGCACAAATACCCAATTAGTAGCCAAGAAAAACAAACTGCAACTGATATAGACTAAAAGTGACACAGTTTACTAGAAGCAATCCACTGTATGTCAAAAGTGATCTCTGTTCTATCATAGGTGAAATCCTACAGATCATAAGTGATACTGAGAGCGCCAGATGTGAATTGTTAAATCTTAGAAACAATGCAAAAAAGTAGGAAGCGACTGGTTATGGCTCATTAGCGACTCAGATCTGCAAAAGAAATAGTATGCAACAAAACCCTAGTTCTACAATAAGTGATTTGATTATCTAAAGGCGATCATTGTCAGATCAACAGTGATTCAGATAAATGCATAAGTGACCATTGTTAGTGTAAAAGGATTGCAGAACAGACAAAAAGTGACCATTGTTCACTTATAAGCGATCCAGAAATTGTTAAAGGCAGCAGGTTTCAGCCCAGAAGTGATGCGTGTATTCAGACAGTGACAGTTTTTTGCTCAAAAGCAACTGGAACTTGTCGTAAGCGCTCATAAAATCTACTCTTCATAAAAAACAACTTCAAACAGCAAAGTTAATCAAGGATGTGGGTCCCACCAGGCAGGCCAAAATGTGATAGGTAAAAAATCAGGTTAATAAGATCAAGTATAGCCATGAAAACCTAACCCTATCATCATAAAAGAACCTAATCCAAATGAAACCAAAAGGCATGTAACTCAAGCACAATATCACCTAGATTGTGTGATTCCTTGTTTATGATGTGGATTACTTCTTCAACAATGAACAATTATGAAGATAGATCGATGATAATGATGATAAACTCAATGGATGCTATGGATACTCAAGTGCTCAATATGTTCAAGATGATAATGTAGACGCTATATAAATGTTGGATAGATGTAGTATGGAATGAGAGGGTGTTTATATAGAACTCAACCAAAATCAATCAACGGTGGAGATTCGGTGGCTATGTGAATGGCTAAGATTGAAATATAGACATAGATGAATGTGAAGATGACAAATGGAGAGAAGATAAGGCTTATGTGTGCTTGTGTACATAAAAAGTACTACATGTGAAATATATTAAATAAAGAATGTAGTACCACTTATCTTTTTTTAAATGAAAGAGGCACACATGTCGGCTTATGAGATAAATGATAAGATAAATTAATTAAATAAATAAAATTTATTTAATTAATTGGAAAGTGGGCTTGTTAAAGGAATTTTTAATTAAATAAATAAATTTATTTAATTAAAAATAGATAGAATGAAGATAATTAAATAATTAAAGATTGTTTAATTATAGCTTAGAAGAAATAGCTAATAAATTAATTAGATAAATATAAATTTATTTAATTAATAGAAGAAATAAATGTGTTAGGGATATTGCTCAAGTGTGTTAGACAAATGCAGATGATGTGTAATGTGATGTTTGAATGTTAATGATAATGAGTCAATTTTGGGTGTGTACAGTATGGATTTTTTTGGGGAAAACTTTGATATACTTTTAATTTTGAATTAACTTTAATATAGAAACGAAACATATGGTGAAGTTCATGTTGAAATAAGGGCAGACAACTGAGAGGGGGGGTGAATTAGTTGTCCATAAACTTTTATCTTTTTCTGCAATTAAACTTTTTTACCACTTATTAACATATGAATGATATAACCATGATCTGAATCAACAACACATGAGCAAAAACAAAATCAGCACACATAACACCAAGATTTTTACGTGGAAACCTGGTTAAGGGAAAAACCATAGTGGGGGTTAACCCACAAGATTTATTCTCTGGGGTCTTCAAGCAAAGACCCCCACTAGGCACCTTCCTACCTTCCCTTCCCCTTTCTTCTACAAAATTTTGGCTTCCAAAGCCCAGTTGAAGGTCCAAATGGATTCACCTTTGCCAAACCAAATTGGAGGATCATAGTCCTCGAAACGAGCTTTCCAATGAGTATAGTTTTGATAAATTTTGATTTTATTATGATTTTTTTTAAGATTTACTAAACATAGGCTTTTCACCTAACATCAAGTTCTCTGTTCTACACACATGGAAAAATAGTAAATTAGTGAATTTTTTTTTTGAAAAATATGTATACCATAGGTATTGATGTCCTTGTTTCAGAAAAAAAAAATGAATTTTGATACATACCAAAAAAGTAATGTTCTATGGAATACACGCATGTCTAAATTATAATTGGTTTAACTTCAAAACTAAATAAAAAAATATTCAACAAAACATTATGAAACCAAATGCATTCACTAGATATCAGTGTTACCAATCTAAATTCGAAAGAATCAGAATTTTATCCTTTGTAGAAATAAAGTTATGTGTTATGGAATACACATCACTTTAAAAAAATGTTGTTTACTATTAAAAACTAGTTATCAAAGGAGATGCAAAAAAATTTACAATTTAACTCCAATTTTTTTAAAAAAATATTTTTAGAATCTATAGATAAAATCTCACAAATCACTACTTCGTGTCATCTTCAAATTCCTAACGGTTTAGTGGCTATAGGTGTCAGAAAGTGAAGATTTAGTTCAAAATGTTGATTTCAATGTCAAGTTTGGCAAAAAGTGTAACCCACTATTGTGGGATCACCCTCTGTTAAAAGAATATAAAATGGGAAAGGCACATGCCTTCAGGGCGTACTACCTAGAGCTTGTTGCTCCAAGAGGCTCACTGCCTATAGAGATTTTTATAAGTTTATCATAGAAAGATTTGAACTGGAAAACAACATCTTCTTCATGCAAGGTTCAGTTCCATTGATGCGTACAATACTTCTTCTCTACCCCCTAAACACTACTTTGCTAACTCCTCATCCATAATTGCTCTTTGTCTTCTACTCTTCCTCTTCTCTGCTATGCCTTTCTTCCTTTCTTATGATCTTGTCATTTTCACACAAGGATGATTTTCAACAACTCAACCACACATTTTTATATGCTTCATCAACCTTGGGATAAACATCAAGGTCGGCACTACAAACATCTGACTTAATGTGAATCACTATACTGTCGCCCAAACATAGCTAGGATCTAAATCTTCCTCGAACAACACGCCATGCCTCAGAGAACTTCTCTTAGATCATCCGCGACATGCAACATGCATCCGGTCAGCCAAGACTGGAAAGAACAGCAACACCCAAGGAGAAATCTTCATCCACGAGCTCAATCCTTAATGTGGACCACCAACACAATAGGAACCTAATTTAGAGACCACCACAAGCACAATGAAATCAACAGGAACAACCACACCACCTCAGATCACTAGAACCACTTGCAACTTCATCTGGGAACTCAAGAACACCAACTGTCATGACTATCACACTAGAAAGATTGCTTGCGAACCTCCAAACCATGAACCACTTGAGTTGAGTATACACACTGACATCCCAAACACAACTCTGGATCCACATATCATAATATTCCAATGCGGATCAATCCGGACCAGATTACTATTACTCTGTCACCTCTAAACAAGTACAAAACCCAGTTCTACTCAGATGGCCATAACTTCACCAATTCTCCATGTGGACCTCTCAAATCTTGATTGGAGCAACTTCAGACAATCCTCTACAAACCCTTTAATCTACAGACTCTAATCTTCATCTTACTGGGAGTGTGGAGCAATCTACTTCACTTGAACTGCACTATCTTCACTGTCTCTTACATAGAGATATGTAACTTGTTTCTTCTAGAGAGGCTATTTTTCTCAATATCCTCATCATACAAGTCTTCTAGAATGGGATATAGTTGACACCAATGACAATAAGGATATGTTGACATCAATGACAACACCGATTGGACACATATTTGCAACAATCTCCCCCTTTGTCATTGATGGAAACATATGATGTGAAAAATTGTTTCATCCATCAAGACAATAACTTCTCCCCTTTTCTCTTATCACACCTACAACCACTTTCTTTACTACTCCCCCTTTCATCAGCATCTACTCACTTCCAAGTTTTTCACATGACTTCTCTCCCCCTTTGACATCAATGGCAAAGGGCACATATTTGTAATCATCTCTTCCTCTTTTTGTTTCTTAATCCAAAATCAACATACTGACTACTCCCCCTGAGTAGCAACTCCTTAACACCAATCCGGATCACAAGATATGATTGTGAAATCCACTAGACTGATGCACCTTAGTACACCTTAGTTCTGAATAGGAGGGGTAATAACCCCTAGCATCACTCTGAGATATTCAAAAGTATCCTTAGGTAGAGGCTTAGTGAAGATATCCGTAATATGATCCTTTGAAGAGACAAACTCCAATCTAACTTCATTCTCATTTACCTTCTCTCTCAAAAAGTGAAACTTGATGGATACATGCTTTGTCTTTTAGTGCAACACTGGATTCTTTGAAATGTTTATTGCACTTGAATTATCACACAAGATTGTAACAGGCTCTTCAAACACAACTCTGATATCCTTCAACATTTGCTTCATCCACAAAACTTGAGTACAATTACTTGTTGCTTCTATGTACTCTGCCTTTGCAGTAGACAGAGATGTTGCCTTCTATTTTTTTCTCAACCAGCAAACCAATCTCTTTCCCAAGAAAAATGCACCTCCACTAGTACTCTTCCTGTCATCCACATCTCCTTCCCAATCAACATTTTTATATGCATGAAGAGTGAAATCATCACCCTTAGGATATCATAAGACATAGTCAGATGTTCGCTTCAGATATCTAAAATTCTTTTGATTGCTACAACATGAGATTCTCAAGGATCAGCTTGAAATATAGCAACAAGGCCACTGCATTCATAATATCAGGTCTGGTATGAGTCAGATAAAGTAGTCCTCCAATCATTGATCTATACCTTTTCTGATTTGCCTTAGGGGAATCATCATCTTTACTCAACTTGCATGCGGTTACCATAGGAGTACTCACTGGTTTTGAATCCTCCATTCCAAACTTTTTCAACAACTCTTTCACATACTTAGACTGAGATATGAAGATGCCTTTTTCTAACTAAATGATTTGTAGACCTACGAAGAAATTTATTTCACCAAGCATGGACATCTCAAATTCACTTTGCATCTGATTAGGAAATTTTTTACACATACTCTCATTTCCACCAGAGATGATGTCATCAACAAATACCTCAATAAGCAAGATGTTTTCATGATCAATTTTGAAATAAAGATTACTATCAGCAGTGCCTTTGTTAAATCCTAACTTTAGCATATACTTATCTAATCTTCCATACCAGGCTCTTGGGGCTTGTTCAAGTCCATACAATGTTTTCCTCAATCTACAGACCTTATCTCCTTGATTAGACAATTGGAATCCTTTTGGTTACTCAATGTAGACTTCTTCTTCCAACTCTCCATTCAGGAATGCTAACTTGACATCTATCTGGTAAACTTTGAAATTTTTGTAAGCAGTAAAGGCAAGAAATAATCTGACTGCTTCAATTCTTGCCATCGGAGCAAAATTTTCTTCAAAATCAATTCCCTCTACTTGAGAATATCCTTTGCAGACCAATCTTGCTTTATTTCTCACAACTTCACCATCTTCATTCAATTTATTCTGGAAGACCCATTTAGTTCCAATTACGTTTTTGTCTTCAGGTCTAGGAACAAGATCCCAAGTATGATTCTTCTCAATTTGCATTAATTCTTCTTCCATTACTTTTACCCGACTTTCATCATTACAAGCTTCATTCATTGATTTTGGTTCAATCTTTGAAATCAGACAATACTCCTCTTGTTCTTCAGCAATTCTTCTTCTATTTTGAACACCTTTATTTTTATCTCCTATGATCTAATTTTTAGAATGATTCAATCTTACATACCTGGGAGTTTTGGGATTTTCTTCAACTTCTAATTCTTGAACTTGTTCCTCAATGTCTGCATTAACTTCTTGAGTTATTGGATTGTTCAGAGTAGACTAAACTTGCTTTCCTTCATTTGGGATTTCATTTTGATCATCTGATTCATAACCACAAAACCTTAAAGGTCTCTCCTTGCTTTCATCAACCTTAACATTAGCACTTTCCACAATCTTTTTCAATCTCTTGTTAAAGCACCAGTATGCCTTGCTTTGATTAGAATAACCTATAAATATTCCTTCATCACATCTTGCATCAAACTTGCCTAGATCTTCATCTCTTTTGATATAGCATTTACTACAAAAACTCTAAAATATTTCATTGAAGGAGCATTACCAAACCACAGTTCATAAGGTGTTTTACCAAAATTACCTTTGATCTACACCTAGTTAAGAGTGTAGACAACAGTACTTACAGCCTCTCTCCAATAGACATGTGGAAAATTTCCTTCCAACATCATGGTTCTAGCAACCTCTTGAATAGTTCAGTTCTTTCTTTCCACAACTCCATTCTACTGAGGAGTCCTAGGAGAAAACAACTGTCTTCTTATTCCATGTTGTTCACAAAATGCATTAAACTCACCAGAGGTAAACTCTCCACCTCTATCAGATCTCAAACACTTTATCTTCACACTAATCGCATTCTCCACCCTAGCCTTAAACACCTTGAATTTGTCAAGAACCTCTAATTTCTCTCTCAAGAAAGTGACCCACATCATCTGGGAGTGATCATCAATTAGCAACATAAAGTATATGTCTCCTTACAAACTCCTAACCCTGGAAGGACCACACAGATCAGTGTGCACAAGTTCCAACAATCCATTTGAAGATTGTTCTTTACTTTTGAATGAAGTTCTACTCTATTTTCCCAATTGACATTCCTTGCACATGCTATTGGTAGGTTTCACAAGCTTTAGAAGATCTCTTACAGCCTAAGTAGCACTTATCTTGACAATGTTGTCAAAGTTTACATGACACATTCTCCTATGCCATAGCAAACTCTGATCAATCTGAGCAATCAAACAAATTTTACCAGTATCACTTAAATGAAAGATGTTACCTCTAGTTTGTGTACTAGATGCAATCTCAATTTTGAAGCCCTCCAAAATTCTACATTTACCATCCTTGAATCAGAGATCATATCCCTTGTCAACCAACTATCCAACACTGAGAAGATTATGTTTCAATCCTTCTACATACAAGACATCATTAGTGTTATTCTTACCATCAAGAGAGATGGATCCTCTGTCATGGATTCTACCAGCTGAATTATCTCCAAACTTTACAATTCCACCTTCATACCTTTCCATACTTACAAACTTACTCTTATCACCTGTCATATGATAAGAGCATCCACTGTCAATCACTCATTCATCATTTTCTTCAACCTAAGCAGCCAAGGCTCTTTCCACATTCACATAGCTAGCAGGGTCAGTAGGTACCGAATCTTCTTCCTTGATAGCAATGAACACCCACTCATTTCTAGAGGTACTTCCCTTATCAGATTCATCATCAGTGACTCCTTCTTCAGTAGCTTCTTGGACATAGTAACATTTATTCTAAACCCTAGGTCTATCAGGGTTTGGCTTTGAAACCCTCTCCGGACATCTTGAGACAAAATGACCAATCTTATTGCAATAAAAACATTTGAAAGGCAACTTTTCTTCATACTTACTAGATCCTCTTGGTAGTCTTTTGGAAAAAATAGCTTCAAGTTCTTCAAGATCTGATTCATCTTCTTCAAGATCCTTCCTTGCCTTCTCAAGTCTGGTTAATCTTCTTGAAGAGCTTTCACCTAGATCAAATCTTTGCTTTCCAAGAACACTGGCCTTAAATGCAGATTTAGATTTAGGAAGAGAATCACCAAACTCACTCATTTTAAATCCTGAGAGCTTGCCAACTAACTGATCCCTTGTAACATTTGTCACAATCCTGATTTCCTCAATAGTAGCAACTCTATGCTTGTATGAAGCAAGTAACAATCTGAGCACATTACCAACAATCTCTTATTCTTCCAGTTTTCCACTAGTACACCGGATACCACACACAAGTTCATTCACCTTCTTCATGTAGGAAGTAATGTTTTCATCTTCACACATCCTCAAATTTTCATATCTACCCTTCAGGCTTTGCAACTTAGCACATTTGAAATTTTCATCACCTTCATATAGAGTTTCCAACTTCTTCTAGATTTCATGAGCAATTTTCAATTCTAGGACATTTGTCATTTCTATATCAGTCAAGGCACTCAGCAAAGCTTCTTTGGCTTGAATGTTGTTTTCAACATCTTTGAGTTGATCTGGAGTTGAAGGACCTTTCTCTGGAGGCTTACACTCATCCTTAGTTATCAACCAATAAGCATCACCCATGCATTGCAAATGGAATTCCATGCAACTCTTCCAACGAGAGTAATTTGTTCCATCAAATCTCAGACTATCCTTCTTGTAAGTCAACATCCTGGATCTCCTCAAGTGGTCAAGCTTCTTTTAGAGGAACCAGCTCTGATACCAATTGTTGAAATAAGGGAAAACAACTGAGAGGGGGGTGTGAATCAGTTGTCCAAAAACTTTTATCCTTTGCTGCAATTAAACTTCTTTACCACTTATTAACATATGAATGATATAACCATGAAAGCATGAATCAACAAGACATGATCAGAAACAAAATTAGCACACATAACACCAGGATTTTTACGTGGAAACCTGATTAAGGGAAAAACCATGGTGGGGGTTAACCCACCAGATTTATTCTCTGTTAAAAGAAGAGAAAATGGGGAAGGCACATGCCTTTAGGGTACACTACCTAGAGCTCATTGCTCCAAGATGCTCATTGCCTACAGATATTTTTATAAGTTTATCACAGAAAGATTTGAACTGGAAAACAACATCTTCTTCATGCAAGGTTTAGTTCCATTGATGTGCACAATACTTCTGCTCTGTCCCCTAAACACTTCTTTGTTGGCAAGAGACACTATATGGATTCATGGTTGTTGTCATTGATGGAAACAAAGGTCATCCCACATATCTGCAGGTCATGGTGTGTCTCTACCGGAAGTCAGAATGAAGAATGTTGTGGTCCGGTGAACAAGAACAGAGCATGTGGCAAGGTCCGACAGATTGGTCCGGATCTCTCAAAGGAAGTGTCTTGGTGCAATACGGATTTGGGGAAATCAAGAGGACTACCTTGAGTGGTATATTCCAAGGATTTAGCCTCTGATGATGGACAAGGAAAAAGATATGAGTAGTTGAGTACCGGATCTCTGAGTGACAGTGAGAACAGAGGAAGAACTGACTGACAGAACATCAGACTACTTTCTGGATGTGTTACTATTGATGGTAAAGGTTGTGAAGGGATGAATCATGTTTGGTGGACATGACTAATGATATCTACAAGTATATGCTTGATCCGCATTGCTTGGTGAGCAAGGATTCAGCCGACAGAATAGAGTTTGTGAGAAAATAGACTGTTCCGGATGCCGACTAGAAAGGTGATGAAATTACTTGTGCAGATATATATAGAGGATGGACTTAGTTGTGAGAGGTGTGGTAGTGTGATGGTGTATGCAAATAAGTGCAGAGCAGAGCAGAAGTAGTAAGAAAGATCCGGTATGTGAAAGGAAAGCAGATTAAAGAATAGAGGAAAGATGAAGTGCAACAGATCAGTGTACTGAGCCTAACCAGAACTGAACTCTAGCATATGTAGATGCTTCCAATCAGTTCAAGTATTGTATAGCATTCTTTGTAGACAGTGTGTCTCTTTGTAGGCAGTGTGCCTCTTTGTGAGCAGTGTGCTCAGGCAGTGAGCCCTAATTGGCAAGTGCCATTTTTGTAACTCCTTATTCTTCTAACAGAGAATAATCTTTGGGTTAATCACCCCGTGGTTTTCTCCCTTAATAGGGTTTCCATGTCAAAAATACTGTGTCATGTGTTTCTCATTTCATGGTAATGTTCATTTTTTTGATTCAATGCTGCATTGATTAATAAGAAAGTTCAAAAGAAGAAATAATTAGGATAACTGATTCACCCCCCCCTCTCAGTTATCAACAATTGGTATCAGAGCTAAGTTCCTCCTAATAGAGCCTAACAGCTTGAGGAAGATCTGGGAATTCAAATGGATGCATATGGTTTAAGGGAGCAACTCAAGACTACCCTTGAGGATCTTGAACAGTCAAACTCTGAAGTCAATGAATTAAAAGAAAGACTCAAACAGGCTGATGAATTCATGAGAGAACTAAAGGACAAATTAAGTCTCTCTATGAAAAAGAGAAAGGAGCTGCTCCAACAATTGGCAAGACAAAGTGAAGAAAGCAATACAAATGAAGAATTGACTGAGAAAACCAAGTTATGTGAAAAGTTATCAAAAGAAGTCATTATGTTAAGACATGAAATGGAATCAGGAGCTATAAAGTTTACTCAAGAGATTGAAGAGAAAAGAAAATCTGAAGACAATCTAAGACAATCTCTTAAAGAGAAATCAGAAGAATGCCACCAGATGGACAGGATTATCAGACATCTTGAATCTGATCTTGAAGATGCCAAAGATAATGAAGAAAAACTTGAGGATCAAATTGTCTCTCTCAAAAGAGATCTTCAAACAACAAATGAATATAAAGAAAAATTCAAGATAAGTTCTGCCCAACTTGAAGTACTTCTTGGAAGCCAAAAGAGGACAGATGACAAGTATGGTTTGGGATATGAGAAAGGAGAAAGCTCCGGATCTGGTCAAAAGAATTTTGGATCAGAAAATCCAAGGAATAGGCCTAGAAGACCTCCGGTAAGACAGCCCAATGCTCAAAGATATCCATCCTTCAATGGATACTGCCACAGCTGCAATCAGTTTGGTCACAAAGCTAATCAGTGCAGAAAGAGAATGAATCAAACTAGTTCATACTTCTCCAGACAGTGCTTCAACTGCAAAAGGTATGGACACAATTCTCATGAATGCAAAAATATGCAAATAAACAAATCATTCAATGGTAGATGCTTTGCATGCAATAGAGTAGGTCATATGGCTAATCAATGCAGATCAAGAGGTTATTAGTCAAATATGCAAAGAAATGTTATTTGCCAAATCTGTAATAGGTCTGGTCATAATGCAAAAGTCTGCAGAAGTAAGAATCAGGACAAAAGAGGTCCGGTGTATAATCAGAATCAAGACAAAGGTAAACAAAAGATGAATGCGGATGAAGTTAGGAATCAGATGAACAAGATTTGGGTGAAGAAAAGTTCAGAGAATATACAAGTTGGATCCGCACCAGACTCTGGTGCTGATATTCCTTCCGGAAATTAAAAAGTGAGCTCTGGCTCAAGGAAAGATCCAAAGAAAATCCTGTTCCCCTAGCCAATCAAGTGGTGCCGGATGTGGCACAAGATGTGGAGTAAAGGGTTTGAAGATATAAGTCTTGAGATGATCCAGATAGGATTTCAGAGGTCCGCATGAAGATGTGAAGAAGTTGTGATCAATCAAGTAAGACCTGTTCCGGGAGATGCTCCGGAATGACAGAGGATTACAAAAAGGTCTGGAGAGATCTGGAAGTGCATTGTCTTGTTCTGTGGATTGGACAGAATGTTTGGGATGTCCTTGTGATGTGTCATCTTGATTTGTTCATGGTTGGAAGATCCGCATGAGGTTCATAGATCAGGACTGATCCGGTACTCCAAGTTATCCGAATAAGGCAAACCGGAACAATGTAGGTCGAGCATTTATTGCAAACAGATATTAGGGTTTGTGAAATAATATAAGGGATTTCTCAATAATCACTTGATCATTTCACACCCAAGAAGAAGCAAAAAGCGGAGCTCTGCAACAAAATTCATCAAGTTCACCGAAGATCACTTGCAGAAGTTATTACCCATAGAAATCAATTCAACCACTCCGTATAACCAAAGGTGCATAAGGTATTTTTCATTTTCAAATATCTCATTGCAAATCTTTGAAAAATGGCCACCCCAAATATAGTTAAGATCTCTGATAGACCTCGCCCCACATTCAAGAAACATCCATACAAATCCTTGGAGGTAGATCCACTAGGAGCCTTCTCTAGTGTTCCGCATGGTGTATTGCATACGGAGGACATTAGGGTTTACATTCATGCGAATTTTGAAGACTTTGGAGAATCAAAATTGATGGATATCTATCACAAATAGTTGATAGATGACTCCTTTGAGATTAAACCTCAGTACAAAGCCATCCGGGATAAACACTTTGCATAGTGCATCTATTTCCCCTGTTTTGAAGAAGATGAATGGGTCCGGTATGTACTAAGTAGAGTGCATGACAACTTCCTTTGGTTGAACAAGCCCTTCAAAATCACTAAAAGATGCAATTAGGGTTGTAACCGGTCTACACTCATCCGGTGGATTACCTATTCTCAAGTCTGTCAAAAATCAGACAGTTAGTGATGCAACCGGATCTAAGTTTGACAAGAGAGCTATGACAGTTGAAGACATCACTGAACCGGATGTCAAATTTGCATAGATGATAATTGGTTACAAGATCTATCACTCCAGTAGGGAAAATTCAGTACCGGGAACTGTAATTTACACAGCCTATCAAATGCTAAAGGAGAATGCAGACTATGACTTGTGTGAGCTTCTTGTAAACCAACTTTTTGAAAATCTACAGAAGATCAAGAGGGACAAGAAAAACTCCTTCAAGTATGGCAATTTGATCATTTGTCTCTTCTTTTATTACATGAATGAGCTTCCCGGATCCAGTGGATGGATATGGCAGAATGACAGACCAGTTGCCATCCAAATCAGAGATTATTTGCATGGACTTGGGGATGCTAAAGCAAGAAAAATAGCTCTATGGGGATATTTCAAGAACTTCTAGAGCATGATGCATGCAAGAGAAAGAATACCCCAATCCCTTGTTGAAAAGTACAAAGACACAGTATGCTTTATGGTAGAAACAGATCAGTGTCTAATGGAGGCAGTAGAACCAAGAACTGTGTGGATCATTCCCATGGGATATGAAGTGGATGAACAGATAGTGGAGCTGCATGTTCAACACATGCTAAGTCAGCCTTAAGATCCAAAGGTAGAAAGGTTCGGAACATTTGAGGAACTGAGTATAAAAGTTCATGTTGAACTTAGAGAACCGGAGATCAAGAGGAAGGTTAGAAAGGAAGTAGAACACATAGCACAAGGCCTTGCAATCTCCATGGAAGCACTTGATGCTCACCAGAAGAAGAAGGAAGGGGATGAGAAAGAGAAGAAGAGGGCAGAAAAGAAAAGTGAAGAAAGTGTTCTGGTTGAAACTTCCACCCGGACCAGATCATCAAAAAGATCTGCACCTCCCACAACCAAAAGCTCAAAACTGGAAGTCCAGGCATCTGGTAAAAGATCTAAGACAAAAGCCACAAGGGCTTATGAAAGCCAAAAGGATGAAGAGGAAACTGAGTCAGATGAGGGAGTAAAAGAAATAAAGAAGCAGAAGAAGAAAGGATCTGGTAAACCCTCCACAGGCCAAGACAAGGAAGAAATGGCAGAGGAATTTGTTGAAAAGCCCACCCTATCTCTAGAGAGTGTAATCAAGTCAGTCACTGTGGATGGGAATCTTCAACTAGTGGCCAAATTTTATGATGACTACAATGAAGCAGACCAAAAGATCCTGCAAGAAGCTACAATCAAGTACCTCAACATTTACAATAAAGCCTTTATTGAGATTATCTCCGAAATTCCTAAGAGTCTAGAGAAGGAATTAGAAATAAGAAAGAACAATGCTCAGGCAAAAGATCTTGAGATCTGAGAGCAGATAGCTATTCAGCTATATCCTCAAATTGATCCCAAGACAATGAACATAATATTCAAAGACTGCAAGGATGAGTTCAGAAGCAAAGCAAGAATGAATAAACTCATGCTTGGTGAGACTGACAAGGTAGCCATGGATATAGAAGAGATCGTCCAGAAGGCCTTTGAAAGGTTTAATCTTCCTGTTGTAGAGGACTTAGGTGTAGAAACAGCTGTGGACTTGGAAACCTCTGCTCTGGAAGAAGTGGCCTTTGAACAGACTAGCATCTCTCCTCTGGTTTCCCCTACAGTCTCCGGATCCCAAGAAAAAGAGAAACTACAGGAGAAAGAAGCAGCAGTAAAAGAAAAAGAGGTTGGTAGCACCAAGGATGCAGAGAAAGAGAAGACTCCAATAGAGAGAACCACAACTAAAAGTGGTAAGAATGTGGAAGGAGAAAAGATTCCAAAGGACAAAACTGTAGAAGAGAAGAAACATCTGTCTCCGGCAAGAGACATTGCACAAACTGTTCAAAAATTTTTGAGCCAAGAAGCAATAGAGATTGATGAACCGGAGCTTCTAAAAGGACCATTCAACTTTGATTCCCTCTCTCCGGTACAGACAATGAAGATAGCTTCATTTGCAAATGCTAAGGCAAATGAAAAACTCCTAAAGTCTCATATGGAAGACTGTGAGTTGATAGAGGCTGCTTCCGGAGTGCTTGAAAAAATTATGCCATCAGTCAAGATAGATCCGACAGCCTCCTCTTCCGGTAATCTCAAAACCTTAGTCAGCAATGTTGATACACAATTTGATTCTCTAGAAAAATCAGCTGAAAAAAAGGTCCGGAAGGAGTTTTTGGATAAGAGATTGTCAGAAGTACTAGGATTAATCTCTAATGATAGGAGAAATATGAGTATTGGAATAAAGAGCTTAGAAAATGCTCTTAAGGATGGCGGTGACATTTATAAATTTTACATCTCCTGGTCAAAGGCAACAGCAGAAATTGATCAGAAAATAAAAGAGGAACAGGACAAACTACAAAGTTTGTCTCAAAGTTTTGATCCTCTCTATTCCTCCATAGTAAATCAAGAATGTCAAACTATTGCAATCACAAATGCAATAAAGAACTTTGAGAAGGAAAGGAAGAATATAACTAACCGGATGGGAGAACTTAGAAGGATTATAATCCCTAAGTTAGAAACTATGCATGAGGCCATCAGTGATGCTCAGACTATCGCCCAAACAAATGATCCGACAGATCTCAAGAGGGCAGAAGCTTTTGCATTTTTGTTGAGTGGTCACATTTCAATTTTGGATAGAATGAAGCAAATTTGGGCTACAGAACTGGTCCAATTGAAGACATCCTTTGCAGACATTCTTCAGTTTATGTGAGTATGCAACATGCGTCTAAGTATAGTAAATTTTTGAAAATTTTGGTGTACGGACCCTATCCTTTGCCATTGATGTCAAAGGGGGAGTGAGGAGTAGTGAAAAATGAGGAATCCAACTAAGGGGGAGTTCTAGAAATTGTATATAAAGATATAGCATCAGCCAAGGGGGAGCACAGTGTAAACACTTAGTCATTTTTCACTAAGTGTTGCCATCAATGCCAAAGGGGGAGATTGTTGGCAAGAGACACTATATGGATTCATGGTTGTTGTCATTAATGGCAACAAAGGTCATCCCACATATCTGCAAGTCATGGTGTGTCTCTACCGGAAGTCAGAATGAAGAATGTTGTGGTCCGGTGAACAAGAGCAGAGCATGTGGCAAGGTCTGACAGATTGGTCTGGATCTCTCAGAGGAAGTGTCTTGGTACAGTGCAGATTTGGGGAAATCAAGAGGACTACCTTGAGTGGTATATTCCAAGGATTTAGCCTCCGGTAATGGACAAGGAAAAAGATATGAGTAGTTGAGTATCGGATCTTTGAGTGACAGTGAGAATAGAGGAAGAACTGACTGACAGAACATCAGACTGCTTTCCGGATGTGTTACTATTGATGGTAAAGGTTGTGAAGGCATGAATCATGTTTGGCTGACATGACTAATGATATCTACAAGTATATGCTTGATCCACATTGCTTGGTGAGCAAGGATTCAGCCGACAGAACAGAGTTTGTGAGAAAATAGACTGTTTCGGATGCTGACTAGAAAGGTGATGAAATTACTTGTGCGGATATATATAGAGGATGGATTTAGTTGTGAGAGGTGTGGTAGTGTGATGGTGTATGCAAATAAGTGCAGAGTAGAGCAGAAGTAGTAAGAAAGATCCGGTATGTGAAAGGAAAGCAGATTAAAGAATAGAGGAAAGATGAAGTGCAACAGATCAGTGTACTGAGCCTAACCGGAACTGAACTCCAGCATATGTAGATGCTTCCAATTAGTTCAAGTATTGTATAACATTCTTTGTAGATAGTGTGTCTCTTTGTAGGCAGTGTGCCTCTTTGTGAGCAGTGTGCCCGGGCAGTGAGCCCTAATTGGCAAGTGCCATTTTTGTAACTCCTTATTCTTCTAACAGAGAATAATCTTTGGGTTAATCACCCCGTGGTTTTCTCCCTTAACAGGGTTTCCACGTCAAAAATACTGTGTCATGTGTTTCTCATTTCATGGTAATGTTTGTTTGTTTGATTCAATGCTACATTGATTAATAAGAAAGTTCAAAAGAAGAAATAATTAGGATAACTGATTCACCCCCCCCCCCCCCGCCCCTCTCAGTTATCACCCATGCATTGCAAATGGAATTCCATGCAACTCTTCCAACGAGAGTAATTTTTTCCATCAAATCTCAGACTATCCTTCTTGTAAGTCAACATCCTGGATCTCCTCAAGTGGTCAAGCTTCTTTTAGAGGAACCAGCTCTGATACCAATTGTTGAAATAAGGGAAAACAATTGAGAGGGGGGTGTGAATCAGTTGTCCAAAAACTTTTATCCTTTGTTGCAATTAAACTTCTTTACCACTTATTAACATATGAATGATATAACCATGAAAGCATGAATCAACAAGACATGATCAGAAACAAAATTAGCACACATAACACCAGGATTTTTACGTGGAAACCTGATTAAGGGAAAAACCATGGTGGGGGTTAACCCACCAGATTTATTCTCTGTTAAAAGAAGAGAAAATGGGGAAGGCACATGCCTTTAGGGTACACTACCTAGAGCTCATTGCTCCAAGATGCTCACTGCCTACAGAGATTTTTATAAGTTTATCACAGAAAGATTTGAACTGGAAAACAACATCTTCTTCATGCAAGGTTTAGTTCCATTGATGTGCACAATACTTCTGCTCTGTCCCCTAAACACTTCTTTGCTAACTCCTCATCCTTAACTTCTCTTTCTCTTCTGCTCTTCCTCTTCTCTGCTCTACCTTTCTTCCTTTCTTATGATCTTGTCATTTTCGCACAAGGATTATTTTTCACAACTCAACCACACAGATTTATATGCTTCATCAACCTTGGAATAAACATCAAGGTCAACACTTCAAACATCTCACTTAATGGGAATTACTATATTGTCGGCCAAACATACCAAGGATCCAAATCTTCCTCGAACAACATGCCATGCCTTAGAGAACTTCTCTTAGATCATCTGCAACATGCATCATGCATCCATTCGGCCAAGACTAGAAAGAATAGCAACACCCAAGGAGAAATCTTCATCCACAAGCTCAATCCTCAATGTGGACCACCAACACAATAGGAACCTAATTCAGAGATCACCACAAGCACAATGAAATCAACATGAATTACCTCACCACCTCAGATCACTAGAACCAATTGCACCTTCATCCAAGAACTCACGAACACCAACTATCATGACTGTAACACTAGAAAGATTGCTTGTATACCTCCAAACCACGAATGACTTGAGTTGAGGATACACACTAACATCCCAAACACACCTCTAGATCAGTAGATCATAATATTCCAATGCGGATTGATCTAGACCAGATTATTGTCACTCTGTCACCTCTAAACAACTATAAAACCTAGTTCTACTCAGATGGCCATAACTTCATGAATTCTCCATGCGGACTCTCAAATCTTGACTGGAGCAACTTCAGACAATCCTCTACAAACCCTTTAATCCGTAGAATCTGATCTTCATCTTACTGGGAGTGCAGAGCAATCTACTTCACTTGAACTGCACTGTCTCTTATAGAGAGATATGTAACTCACTTGTTTCTTCCGGAGAGGCTAATTTTATAAATATCCTCAACATACAAGTCTTCTAGAATGGGATACAGTTGACACCAATGACAACACCGATTAGACACATATTTGCAATAGTTCAGACAGGTATAAACTTTGTGTTATGGTGTTTGGATGTGATTCTTCTTATGTTGAATATATTGCCAGTGGATATCTTTATCTATATTGAAGTATTGGATGTTTTGCTTCTCTTCATTGTTGTGAGATATTTATCTTTGAATGGAAGTTTCATGGTGATGGATATATAATTCTTTATTCAGAATAATAGTTATTTCGAAGTCTTTGAACTTCTTTGGATATTTTGAGTTATTTAGATATAGTAGGAGTATAGAATCACTTTTCTAAAATTTCTAGTTAAAAGTACTACGCATTTAAATTCATTGTATATTACTTGAAGGTAGCTGCCACCTTGTAAAATAAGCATAGAATTGGTTATAAAATATTATTATAACTATTTCTACTGTGGATACATTTGTCACTTCCTGGGAGCAAGAATATAGAGTTAAGTGACAAATCTGTATACCAACAAACCTAATGGTGCATTACTACTACATTCACAATATTAACATGCTACACTTTATGAAGGTCATTCATAGTCATTAAGATAAAGAAAAAATATATCAATTAATTAGTATTTAGTTGAGGCATTAAATGAAGCACATGGTAGGAATGCCTTGATAAGTGTCGATCAAAGAGATCAAACATTTTATTGTACATAAACTCACATATAACATCAAACTAGAACTAGCCATGAATATTTTGTTTCATATAGAGAACTTGAACTTGAAAGGCTTCCTAATGAATTAATGTGAGAAGATTTGTTTCTGACATGATGATGGGCTCAAAGTTATTTAGATCCTTCTTTGTCAAATCCTATTTTCATAATATAATGAGGATACATGTGGATATGGATACTAATTGTCTAAAAATATAGAATGATCCAAGCAATGATCAATACTCAAAAATGTTCGAGATTATCTTGCATGAATTACATTTTCACTTGCTCATAATAGCCAAATTTATTTCCTCTTGGATTAGAGATCCCTATATAAATATAGTTTTTTTTCATTTGAAGGAACTAAACAAAATATAATTCTTATGTATTGTAGTCCTTTTATTCTTTTTAATTGGGATATTATCTATGTAATGATTTTTCTAGTCTTGGTTATGTTGTTCTAAGATTTTATGTTGTAATTCAATTGTTGTGAACTAAACTAATATATTGAAAGATTAATATATATACATATTTAAACTACCAAATATTTGAGTGTAAGAAATTAGCTTGCACATGTAACATGATGAATGTTTATTCTAGTCTCATTAATCAAACATTCCTTTGATGATTAAATGATCTTGATTCTTTTGTTTTGCAATAACAAATTGACCTTGGGTTGGTTATCCTCATTAGTTTGCTTCTCCAATAAATTAGACTTAGTTTTGGGACAAATTAGTCTTATCTCTCAAACCCTTTGATCTTTTAATATTTCTTTGAAATTAGATAGAGTAGGCATTATTTTGTTTCAATTTCAATTTACTTTGTTGTTGATAAATGTTAGCATTGATGATAGTAACCTTGCAATCCTAGGACTATGTACCTTAAAATTAATATTTTAATAGTCAGTTATTATTTCATGTGACTCCAAAAATCATGGAAGGGGAACTTGGTCCCACATGAGGAGGAACATTTTTTGTAACTTAATATTATTTTCTAGGAATTTAGAATATACTTTACAAGGTGACATTGAGTGGGGAATCTTAATTTGGCCTATTACAACATCATTAGACACTTGGCATGAAGTGGAAGGGAATTTCTAACTATTTATGGTATTGTATGAGGAGTAAGAAGCATCTATGACATTGTAAGAGGTGTAAGAAAGCATCTTTAATCATGTTTAAGAAGTTGGTAGCATTTTTGGACTTAGGAGTTGTTATTTTATCTTCTAGTGGGTTGTTTTTATCCTCTAGTGAAGTTAGTTGCCCAAGTTCATGAGAAAAGTCTTGAAGCTTCTAGAAATATAGTTGTAACTCTTAGGCACATGTTATGAGGTATCTTTTTCATGTAGACTATTTGGCTCATGGTTTCTTGTATTATTTTTGGCTAGTGGTAAGCATAGGTTGTTTTGCATGATATACAAGTACTAGAGTGCTACAAAAATTAAAAGAGATAAGTTATTATGTTGTAACATTATTTATCATTAGAAACTTTAGAAACTTAAATCATTACCAAAATTAAAAGAGATTAGTTATTATGTTGTAACATTATGTTGTAACTTTAGAAACTTCTTGGCGGAGCACAGAAACAAGCCTGACAAAGGAAAAGAAGATAAACTGTTGGATAGCATTCCCTCTATCCTTTCAGAAGATGATAACTATAGACTGTTGAAGCCTATTACTGAGGAGGAAGTTAGGGTAGTTGTGTTGTCTATGGGGGCCTCCAAAGCTCTAGGTTCAGACAGGTTTCCATCGGCCTTCTTCCAAGACTTTTGGGAGATAGTGGGTTATGATGTCATGGCTACTATCGGGGACTTCTTCAGAACTGGAAAAATACTCAAACATATCAATGCCATGTTCATTGCACTTATCCCCAAGAAGAGCATCACGGTTTCCATGCTTGACTTCCATTCCATTAGCCTGTGTAATACCATTTATTAAATCATTATGAAGACTCTAGTCCTCAGACTTCAACCGCTATTGGACAGCATTATCTTAGACTACTAGAGAGGCTTTGTCCTCAACAGATAGATTATGGATGCTGCTATATCCACCCATGAGATCATTCACTCGATGGATAGAAGTAGTAATCTAAGCATGGCTCTCAAACTGGATATATATCTAAAGCTTATGACAAAGTCTCCTAGGATTTCCTACTTAAAGTCTTGGCAAAGTTCAGGTTCAAAGATAGAATGCTTAACCTGATAAAAGAATGTGTCACCACTGTGAAGTACTCTATCCTGGTCAATGGCACTCCTCAAGGGTGTTTTGATGCTGGGAGAGGCATTAGATAGGGAGATCCTCTTTCCCCCTACTTGTTTATAATTCTAGCTGAGGTCCTGGGTAGAAATATTCTATCCCACCTAGATAGCCAGTCCCTCAGGGGAGTCAAAGCGATGTCTACCTTGGGTCTATTTAATGTCCAATAGTTTTTGGATGACACTATGCTCTTTGGGGCAGCTTCAGTGGTTGAGGCTAGAAGATGGAAAAACCTCTAGAATGCCTATGTAGAGGTTTCTGGCTTGTGCATTAATTATGAAAAGAGTAATGTCATCTTCTTCAACACCAATTTGGAACTGCAAGGTAGGGTGAGAAACATCCTTGAATGCAACATGGCTAATCTCCCGACTACCTACCTGGGTCTGCCCCTCATAATTAAGGAGCTAACCCCAACTTTCTGGAACACCATTCTAGAAATAATCCAAAAGAAAATGGAGGGATGGATAGGAAAGCTCCTTAGTCAAGCTAGAAAGCATCAATTATTGAAGGTCTCTTTGCGGGGTATCCCCACCTATTTCCTATCCCTCTTTAAAATGCCTAGGAATATGGCAGAGAAACTGGAGAGGATCTAGAGGACCTTTCTCTAGACTAGAGTTGAGGAAAATAAGAGGATCTCACAAGTTATATTCGACAAATTATGTCTTCCCAAAACTCAAGGGGGATTGGGAATCAAAAAAATCCAAGTGATGAATAAAGTGCTATTGGCCAAAATTGGGTGGACCTTCCTTAAGGAGGAGAAATATTGGGTTAGAATTATGAAAGCCAAATACCTACATAATGGGGATAAACTTAGAGCTCTGGACAGAGAGGGCCACCTCAAAGGCTTTATTATCTAGAATTAAATGATCAAAACTAGAAGCACTCCAGCCCAAGGCATCAAATGGAAGCTAGGGAAGGGAAATAAAATCATATTATGGGAGGACAATTAGATTAGGGAGGGGCCCCTGGCTAGCAGGAAGAACAATATCATCAAGGAAAGAGTTGTCAACCATTTTGGGAGTTGGGTCAGCAATTTCATCACTACTCACTCCCATAGCCAAAGACAATGGAATAACCTTTCGAACTACTAGAACAAAAGTCAGCGTGAGAATCAGGAGTGTCAGGATCTGTAGATAGAACTGAACAAATATAGAATTCTAATTTTTCCTAGGGAGGATGAAATGCTCTGGGGATAGGACCAAAAGGGGAACTTTTCAGTTAAATTTGCTTTCTTACTACTGACAAACAGTGGTCAAGGGAATTGATTTTGGAAGAATATCTGGAATAACAAGCTACACCTAAAATTAACTTCTTCTGGTGGGTTGTTGCTCATAACAAAATCCTTACTACTGATAATCTCAAAAAAAGGGGGTTCTATTTGGTCAACAGATGTTTGCTTTGTCTTAAAGAAGAAGAGTCCATCTACCATCGTCTTTTCCACTACGATTTCTCCAAAGAGATCTGGGGAAGAACTATAGAGAAACTTAACCTGGAGTGGGTTTCCTAGAAAACCTAATGGACTTCACCCAAAGATGGATTTCTCCCTTCCAACACCCCAGGATTAGAGAGCTATTAAGACAAATTCCCCCACATCTGGGGTGGAGTGTTGGGAAGGAAAAAAACAATACAATTTTTAGAAATAAAGCTTGTACTATGACTGAGGTCTTTTACTCCTTCTACAGATTGGTCTCTAAGAACACGTTAGCCAGCATTCTTCATGTGGCTGAAAAACCACCCACTCTGGTGGAACTGCAGACGACCATGAATTGGGGCCTGACAACAGACATAACCAAGACTAACAATTCAAAAAAATTGGCCAAATAAAACACCCTATGGAGACCCCCTCCAAGGGAGTGGATCATACTAAATTTGGACGGAGCTGAAAAAAAGAATACTGGGATGGCTAGTGGGGGAGGGATATTTAGAGATAGTTAGGGAGGCTTCATTACAGCTTATGCTAGGTACATCAGCATCCAATCCAATAATGTGGCGGAGGGGTTGGCCTTGCTATGGGGTCTCAAAATTGCTCTCTATGGCATTGGATAAATTACAAGTGGAAGGATATTTGAAAATCATCATTGAGGCGGTTCTTGGTAGGTCTAATAGTTGCTAGAAGATGAAGGATATTATAGAGGACATTGTCTGCTTACTAATTGGGTTCAAACTGATAGAAATTGGGCATGTTTACCACGAAGGTAATAAAGTGGCGAATGGGATGGCTAACCTTCAGTAGAGCTTAGACACTTGGAGATGTTGGTGAAGAAAGAATAATTTACCTAGCCAGATACAAAACCTTCTTGAGAAGGAGCATAGCCCTGCTCTTGACCTCTCATGATTGATTTAATTAAACCTTCGACCTCCTGGCCTAGGGAGTATTTTGGGCACAATATGGGATCTAGTTTCAACTACCATGTGGATATGAGGACTTATGTTTTGAGGAATGTGATGATTACTTGCTAGCTCAGATATGTCAGAGTTGGGATCTGCCATAGTATGAAATATTGCTTGGACTTCAGGCAAATGTGGAGGCATAAGGTGGGGTTTCACATGACTGGGCAAATGGTTTACTCAATGCCTCTAAGCAACACCTCTAATTATGACCAATTAATGCCTTGTAATTATGGAAAGAAAGGGAGTGATAGTTCACATATTACTAGACTACCATGACCTCTGTGAAGATCCCTGTTAAAAGAAAAATCCTTCCTGGTGATTCTGCCTAGGTGACCCCTCAGAAGAAGAAAAAGGGAAATGTAGAGGAAGAAAGTGGTATGGAGAGTGGGAAGAAGGTCAAAAATGTGTCTGTGGTGGTGGAGGAGGTTACCTCTAAGGAAGGGATTGGTGGAAGTGACAGCACTGCAGATGTGGATTTCACTATAATTGATAGTAAACCCCGGGCGCCATCAACCAGGAGGTCAACGAAGCTTGTTGCTAAGCCTAGTCCTACTCTGCAAAAGGAGGAGGTTACTGAGATGGAGGAGGATACTGTGGACCCAGAGGGTGATGGTATTTTTGATAACAAAAATAACAAAGTGGACACTATTGTTCCTGAGACTGAACATTTGGGGGGTGAATTTTCTGTCAACAAGGAAACAAAAAATGAAAATGTGGAGGGTGAAGCAGAGAATGGGCCCAGTAATTTCCCTGAACTCAATGTTAAAGAGGCTGATTATGTGAGCTCAGAGAAAGTACTCAAGGAAATTGGCAAGAAGAAGAGTGGGAAGGTTATTGTCAAATATAAGAAGATTGAAACCCTCTCAGCTAGGGTCAATGAGATGGAGCGAAAGTTTAAGATGTTGGCAAAGGTCTCTGTGAAATTTATGCACTAGTCGGCCATGACTCTTGTTGTCATCCAAGATGTAGAGCTTTCTAGCCAGGGTATGAAGGAGAAGGAGCTCAAGGAGTACAGGGATCTCTACCAGTTCTTGGCCAATGACTGGGACCAGATGTTTAATTAGCCATTGGGGGATTTTTCTATGCTTTTGGTTTTATTTGTTGTTGGTCTACTGTTTGTCCCTGTCTAGGTCTTTGGTCTCTTTTTTGTTGTTTCTTGTTGGTTCGGTTGGTTTCTGTCTTATGGTTCTTTGATGGAACTTTGGTGTGCCTTTTTCGCTAATATGTAATGGGATCAACACCTTTTTTTACCGCTTATCTTATCAAAAACATTATTTATCATTAAAACAAGCTTGGGGTCTCTTTGGGTGTGGATTTTTTCTCACAAGGATTTCTCCATGTATATCTTGTGTTATGGTTTGCATCTCTTTCATGTTTGTTTCCATTTCCATTATGATCTATCATTGTTATCAAATTTGTTGCATTAAGTTTCAACATATCTCAGTTGTTTAGTTACGCTCAATTTTCAACAATATATACTAGTTTGTTGCATATTTAATGATATTATTTATCTTGTTAAAATTCTTTATCATATCTATTTTGAAGTTGTTGCCTTGAAAATTTAAACCCAAATTTTTCAAATTTTAGTGCATAAGAATAGAGGCAATGATCACTTTTTCCCAGTCCGGTCATTTTCCTGTCCTTAAAATTTTTGAAGTCTTGAAAACTTTTCTCTAAGTCTTTATCGTCGAGCAATTTTCAAATTCATGAATCTTTTGTTTACCCAACTTGTGTTCTTAAGTTCTTGAAATGGCCAACTTCCTGACCTCTCCTTTGTGTTAGGAAAGTTCAAAGCCCATTGTTGGAAATTTTCATGTCTTGTGAACTTCTTCAAAGTTCTGAATTTGCTCTGATCGCCAACTAGTCAGTATCTTCGCGGTGCCTATTTTCTGAGGTATCGCCAACCCGTTAGTTTGCTCATGTGATATATGGTGAGAATGTCTTTTCAGAAGCTGCAGAATGCAACTTCAAATCTTGAGACCCGTTTCCCAAGATATAAAATTAATGATGCATTAATGACAAGTGTAATGAAGCTCATTAAGATGGTGGCACAGCATTAATAAGTTTGAAAGACATCATTACCTATTGACGTAATTATGTAAAGGTGGCGGTGCTCTCTGTGTTTAGTTTTCTTGCCAGCCAAGCTATTTTCAGAATGGGACTTCCAGCAAATAATGAAATCTGGGATGATGAACCTATGCCTGTTTTGCAACCTGATTTACAATGGCCTGAGGAGGAACAGATCGATATCATCTCTCAGTTGTGCACAATCACTTGGAAGGAGAAAACTAGATACACTGAATACTTCAGGACAATCGATGTCCTAGAGGAAGAAGAAGAGTGTGGTAAACTGCGCGAGATTTTTATGGAGATACGCCTAGAATTGGGGGAAGATTAATGCCACCTGTCTTGCATATTTGAAGTCTTTTTGTATTTAGCAATGATTACTACAATTTTGGTATGATGTAACCATTTCCATTTTGAGAAGTCACTTTCTTGATTAGGGTTACTCAAAAAGGACCGTTTTTGAATAGTTATAATTTTTGGGAAGTTATATAAGGGGTCAGAATTTCAAAGGAAGGCATCTTTTTCGGTGGCTGTCTGTGAATAGTGGGGAAGAAGAGCAAGTTTATTTTGTATTAATTTCCACTTATACTTTTCTTAGCTCTGTTTATGTATAGAGGCATTACATAAACTTTGAGTTTTGGTTATATTGAAGAAATGAAGAATTACTTACAAAACTTTGTGTATCCAAGTGTCTTCTATGATTGCAGTTGTTCTTATGTCAATTAGTAATCTATCTTCAATATTGCTTATTTTATGTTGACATGTGTTAAGGTGAAATATAATTGTATCTCTCAATTAATTTATCCTTGTTTATGAATGTTGGATAAGTGGGATGTGTATCATTTATCTACATTCATTTCTTTCTGTAATCAGTCATGCACATCTATTTCATTTCTACTTTCTAGTTAAAAGCACATCCCATATTTTTATTCGTTACATATCTTAAGAGGGAGTTGTACCTCTAAAATTCAGAGGAAAGTTGTCAATCCAATGACAACTTCTCCAACTATTAGTACTGTTTGTTCTTCTTGGGTGTCTTGAGTCATTTTCTACATTTATTCTCAAAGGACAAATCTGTCAACTAACAGATTTTTGGTGACTCTACTGGGGAAATCGAAAGTGAAGTATAGTGCCTTTGTTTTCCCAGATATTTAAAGGTGCCTCCCCGAGGATGGAGGCAGGTGGCTCTATGAAATGGACATTACTCAGAAGCATTTGCTTCCAGCAAGACTCCTGCTGATTCATTTTTTAGTTTTACATGTTGGCTTTGGTTTCTCCTCAGCCATGGGGAAATCATTTTGGACCCCTCTTTTTGTCTTAGTTTTCACCTCTACCAGAAGGATCATGAAAACATTTTCCAAAGTTCAGTGGAGAAGGCTCTCAAGATGCTGAAAACCATATTCTGGCATTCACAGTTGCATGTGGTATCCTGGGGGTACATGAAGAAAATGTTTTTGTAAGATTATTTATTGAATCTTTGATTGGGCCTGCAACAGATTGGTTTTGTTGTTTAGAAGAGAAGTGTATAACTAACTAGGATTCATTGAAAACTAGGTTCTTAGAAAGATTTAAGGAACCTATTGATCAAGCTACTTTATTGCGTCAATTCTTCCACATCCGCAAGAAAGAAGAAGAGTCCATCTGGGACTTTGTGGACAGATTCAACCGACTACTCAAAAAAAATCCAGCTCCTCTTCAGCTAGGTAAGCAACTCTGGCTATACACTTTTATTTCTGCATTGCATCTAGATGTTCAATATGAGTTGAGGTGGAGTGGAATAAATGATGTTAAGTTTGCATAATGTGAGGTTGTAAAGATAGAAGATGACCTGATATTAAGTGGCTTATGGAAAGTAAATCAGATTGCAGATAGTTTGATTCATGAACCTATGAGGATGCCTATTATGAATAAACAAATTTCCAAGTCTATAGATTTCCAATCCTCTTCTATTGAATGCTCTAATCTCTCTTTTTTATTCCAAACATTTTGGTAAGAGGGAAGTAAATGCTGCGGAAATTAAATCTCATACGGATAGAAGAGTTGAAACTTATTATTTGCATTATAAAGATAATGATAACTCCATAGGTCTCACATGCAAAATAGAAGATAAGCAACCTGAAGCTATATAACATAAAGAAAGGGGGTTCTATATGTAAGTTGAACACAAAAGCTTCATGGAGGTGTCGCTACAAAAAGATGAACCAGAAGTGCCATGGAATTTTGATCAGCAGTAGGTGAAGTTTTCAAATCAGCCTGAAAATAAAAGACCGGAATCTCCCTTGATATGTGAGCAAGCAAGTGAACAAGTCCTCACTTCTCCTGAGGAAGAGGTATTATCATCAGGTCCTAATATTGCTTTTATTCCCAGTTGGTGCATGCAAAGCTCAAGTGATGACTTTTTGTGTGGAATCATGGATGAAAATGGTGATATTACTGAAGTCAAAATGGATGCATGTGAAGCCCAAAATGAGGGATTTGATAGTCCCATGGCCAAGCCTAGTGAAGGTATGGACAAATTACATTCTCAATCTATTTATGCTCTCAATAATGAAGTTAAAATGTCCAATCTACATGAAAATGATAAAGTATGTCATGAAGTTGTTAAGTCAAACCTTGTAGAAGAAGATAAGATGTCTTTAGTCAGGGGTAAACTTCAGCCTTGTGAAAATATTGTTTGCAATTCAGAGCTTCAAGATACATATCTGGTCGATAGTTGTTTTCAAGAATAGGATGTCGATTTACCTACTAAAGGAGATGATCACATTAACACTGGGGTAACCAAAAGAGAGCCCTCATTTTATGATTTGTATTTGGGTTGTCCAATCCAGGGGCTAATTTCTTCATGCTTATTTAATCAAATACCCTCTAATGAGGTCATTCAGATGGATATGGGTAGTTGTGTCCTGGGCAGTTTGGTATAAGTCATCCTATTGAAGAAACATACAACGAAGAGTGGCTTCTCAAAAACCAAGACATACTCAGGGAGTTTTTATATGAAGTCATCTTTATTAGTCTGATCATGGTGGTTGCCAGTTGGCAGCTACTTTCTCGTGGGTTGCCCATTCATCTGGCATTATTTTGCATAGACACCTATTTCTCCTACCTAGTTAATGGATTCACATGACTACTCTGAGGTCATTGGGAGGTAGGATCTTCCTGCCACGTATGTATTAGGAGTTTTTGTTGTGCTGGTAGTCTAGTTTCCTATTTGCCCTATTTTTGGCTTGTTCTGGCTCCTTTGTTCCCTGTGATGTTTGACTCTATTTCCCAATGGATAAGGCACTGGTCTATACTTGTGATTCTGGGTTCCTTACTTTGTCCTTTGTAGTCCTTGTCCCCAATCAGAGCCTGTTGTTGCTTTGAAAATTTAAACCCAAATTTTTCAAATTTTAGTGCATAAGAATAGAGGCAATCATCACTTTTTCCTAGTCCAGTCATTTTCCTATCCTTAAAATTTTTGAAGTCTTAAAAACTTTTCTCTAAGTCTTTGTCGTCAAGCAGTTTTCAAATTCATGAATCTTTTGTTTACTTGACTTTTGTTCTTAAGTTCTTGAAATGGTCGACTCCCCGACCTCTCCTTTATGTCAGGAAAGTTCAAAGCCCACTATCAGAAATTTTCATGTCTTGTGAACTTCTTCAAAGTTATGAATCTGCTCCAACCATTGACTAGTCAATATCTTTGCGGTGCCCGTTTTCTGAGGTATCACCAACCCATCAGTTTGCTCATGTGATATATGGTGAGAATGTCTTTTTAGAAGTTGTAGAATGCAAGTTCAAATCTTGAGACCCGTTTCCCAAGATATAAAATTAATGATGCATTAATGACAAGTGTAATGAAGCTCATTAAGATAGTGTCACAATGTTAATAAGTTTGAAAGACATCATTACCTACTGATGTAATTAAGTATAGGTGGCGGTGCTCTCTATGTTCAGTTTTCTTGCTAGCCAAGCTATTTTTTAGAATGGGACTTCCAGCAAATAATTAAATATGGGATGATGAACCTATGCCTGTTCTGCAACTTGATTTACAATGGCTTGAGGAGAAGTAGATCGATATCATCTCTCAGATATGCACAGTCACTTGGAAGGAGAAAACCAAATACGCTGAATACCACAGGACAATCGACGTCTTAGAGGAAGAAGAAGAGTGTGCTAAACTATGTCAGCTTTTTATGGAGATATGCCTAGAATTGGGGGAAGATTAATGCCACCTGTCTTGCATATTTGAAGTCTTTTTGTATTTAGCGATGATTACTACAATTTTTTTATGATGTAACCGTTTCTATTTTGAGAAGTCACTTGATTATGATTACTCAAAAAGGACCATTTTCAAATAGTTATAATTTTTGGGAAGTTATATAAGGGGTGGGGATTTCAAAGGAAGGCATCTTTTTCTGATGGTTGTCTATGAACATTGGGGAAGAAGAGCAAGTTTATTTTGTATTAATTTCCAGTTATACTTTTCTTAGCTCTATTTATGTATAGAGGCATTACAGAAACTTTGAGTTTTGGTTATATTGAGGAAATGAAGAATTACTTATAGAACTTTGTGTCTCCAAGTGTCTTCTATGATTGTAATTGTTCTTATGTCAATTAGTAATCTATCTTCAATATTTCTTCTTTTATGTTGACATGTGTTAAGGTGAAATATAACTGTATCTCTCAATTAATTTATCCTTGTTTATGAATGTTGGATAATTGGGTTGTGTATCATTTATCTACATTCATTTCTTTCTGTAATTAGTCATGCACATCTATTTCATGGTGATGGGTAGATGTTAATACACCTTTTCTTCTTTCTGGTTAAAAGCACATCCCATATTTGTATTCGTTGCATATCTTAAGAGGGAGCTGTACCTCTAAAATTCATAGGAAAGTCGTCAATCCAATGACAACTTCTCCAACTGTTAGTACTGTTTGTTCTTCTTGGGTGTCTTGAGTCATTTTCTACATTTATTCTCGAAGGACAAATCTGTCAACTAACAGAAGTGAACATGCTAAAAGGAAATAACTAGATTAACATTATTTTCTATATTTTTTCTTTAACAAATTCATCCCTTATTCTTAGCTTACATATTAACAAAACCCTACACAATATTCCTAGATTCAACTAGGCCCCTTGAGAAATATAAATACATTGATAGCCTTTGACCTATCTGATGGTGATAGTTTGTCATTGATGTCAAAAGGTATTGAGAAAGTTGTTCATGATCATGCACTTCACAGTTGTTCACATAGTGTTAAAGGATGTTGTCAGTGGGATTGACTTGATAAATGAATGATAATATTACAAGTGTTTGATAAGATTCATGTACCAATCAGGCTCATCCAGTGCTTACAGGATCACATGAATACACTTGATGTTTGGTGTTGGTTTATGATTAATCACATGACTTGTTTGATCAGGTTTGGCCTCCAATGATGTCTTCATATGTTCTTTGGTAAGTGATGTCATGAAAGATTGTTTGCAGTATGTTCTTGTTGTGCATTGATCTGAGAGAGGTTGCTTCAAGATCAGTTGAGGTCAGTAATAGTGGGTTGTGTTTGAATTAACACTTGAGGATAGTCATGTGCTTCAGATGTTGATCATATAGGAGTTCAAACGGTTTACATGCATGTTCATATTCAAAGCAATGTTGACACATGTTGATCATGTTCTTGTCTTACTAGTTGTTGAATCAGGACTTCATAATAGCAGGTGTTCAACTTATCATGATAGAAAACTATATCATCTAGTTTCTTTCACCTCAAGTTTTCACAGGAAGGAGATAAGTTGATTTTATCAAGTTGCTTTCACACTCAAGTGTCCACAAGACAAGGTTGTGACAAGTGCAGAGGTATAAAGTGGGTTTCAAGCTTCTAATGGTTTTCCCCTATCAATATTGTTATCCTAATAAACATCTTTGCTCTTAAAGATCTAAACAAATATAGGTCATCTCCTCTCAAACTCTACTCAATATTCCTATTGTCTTTATATTTTAATGATGACCTGGAATAGCAGGTGTATTACTTAATTTTTACCTTTTGAAGGGATTGGTATACATCCCTTGACCAACCCTCTCCTTACCTCACCGAGTGAAGCGGTCTCCACACACATCTTGTGTTCTAATGCAAGTCTTATTTTAAGTTAGATATCATCGGTGGTCTTGTTTAAAATTGCTAAGCGCCAAAATCCAATTAACATAGTCCATGGAGCGGCCCGAATGGGAAAAAGACCATCAAGTGATTTCTTATGGGAAAGTTTATAAATTTGAAATGCTAATGGTCGCTTGAATAAAGTTTTAAAAAGGCAACGGTTTGGGAGCCCAACATATTTTGTATAGAGAGTTTAAAAAGCATGCTTTATACATCGAATGGGGAAAGAAAAAGACATCATTTTTTATGGAAAGAAAAGCATCGAATTTGCTTTTGAGATTTTTTGATTAATTTTTTGAAAATTAGAAATTCCCTATTTTATTACCTTTCTAAATGATGTCAAGTGGAGTTTCTTTTTAACAATATTTTTTTCTAATTTTAAATCTTCTCTTCACATTTAGAAGATTTATGATGGATTTTTTTGAGGAATTTTTATGAAGAGATTTTTTTGTAGTGTGAAGATTATACCTTTTTGCAGACAAATTTGTGAAAAGTTATTTTTGCAGAGATGTGTTTTGAAAAGAAAAATGAAGGAGTTGAAGGAAGAAGTTGAAGAAATTTTTTATGTAGAAGATGAACAGATTGAAGTTTTTTTGTGTTTTGGAGAATATGAAACATCATGCAGAGATTTGAGAAATATTTTGTAATTGTGGAGATAAAGATTTTTTATTTGCAGAGGAAGATGAAAAAGACAGATTGGAAGAATATCAGAGTTTTTCTGTTTTAAGATGAAAGTGTTCAGAGATTTTATTTTCTCCTACAGGGCACTGAAATATCGGAGAAAATGAAAAGTCAAGTTTGTAATTTTTGCAGATGTCAAGGGCAAAAATAAGATATTGAAAATCATTGAATTTGTTTTTCAGAATATGAAAGGTTTTATGCTCACTAAAATAGATTTGCAGGACAGAGAATTTGAAGTGACCATATTTGCAAATGCAAGAATATCAAGGATTGAAACAGTTGTGGAGTGAAGACAAAATATGAATAGTCATCTTGTATATATTGGCTTGGCAGATGGATTGATGTAGAGTGGATCAGGATACAGGATTGATCTTGAATATCTGAGTTTGTACATGATTTGGGTTGATGAAAAGAATGGCTATTTGATAGACACATGGGAGAGAAGAAGTGTTTTGTATTGAAACAGAGAAACCCTTTGAGTTTTTAATTTGTTCTGTATTAGGGGTTGGTGCTCCTTGAAGTTGGTGCTTCAAAAGAATTAGGGGTTGGTGCTCCTGGAAGTTGGTGCTTCCAAACATTGTAACCAGTGAGGTTTTTCACTTAAGCCAGTGAGGCAGTTTTGAGTGGTTTTTTACCCAAGAAGGGTTTTCCACTCGTGAAAAGCATGTGTCATGTTTAATGTTGTTTTTCATTTGTATGTGTGTATATTAGTTCTCTGCTTATTTTCACATCCTTCATTATTAATCTTGTGTACAAATAATTAATGTATTCCCCTCTATTTGTTCTGTAAGAGAAAGTTTGCAAGAAGTTGTAAAAAGATTTGAAAATTCACACAACACTGATTCACCCCCCCTCTCAGTGTTGTCCTTGACTCCTACAATTGGTATCAGAGCATAGGTTCCCTTTTTGAAGTCTAATAGGCTCGGGTAGGTCCTGGTATTGGAGTAAAATGGGTAAGAAGAATAGAATTAAGATCTCAAATAAAGTTGTTGATCAAAAGATGGTAAAACAAGCCTCAGTTGTGCCCAACAGTGAGTTGTTGCATTTGTCACCCTTGATAATTGATACAAAGAATGGTCATGTAGTTGAGAATTTTGATAAATTTAATGAAAGAAAAGATGTCATTGCTATTGATACTAATGATGAAGATGAACAGGAATTTAATGAAGATATTTGTGAGGTTGATTTTGAAGGAGAGCTTCTATGTGCCCTGGATACAATTAAGCAACTTAGTAAAGAAAACAGGAGATTAAAAGATCATCTTATACAAGAGAAAGAATTCAAGGACAAAGTTGTTTTAGATCTTGAAGAGGCAAGAAACTTGATTGTAGACTTGAAGAATCAAGCAGGTGAATCAGACAAATTGATTGTCAGTTTGAAGATAGAGGTTGAGAAAGCTAAGAAGATAACTGATGAAACAAAATCTGAGTTGGAGGCTAAAAAGGTTGAATGTCAAAAGCTAGAAAAAGAAATAATTTCTTTAAGTAAAGAAATTGAGGATGCTAAGAAGCAATTATAAAATAATCTGAAATTTGAAGAGAGCACAAGCAGGTTAAATGAGATGTTGGGAAAACAAAAACAACATGGGGATACTTTTGGACTTGGTTATGAAAAAGGAGAGTCTTCTAAAGCTAGAGATACTCATAGAAGAAAAATTGATCAGCCTGATGCTCCTGAAAGAAAAGTGAACAATCAAAGAAGAAGTGCTCCTGTTAGACAAGCATACATGTACAGGTATAACTATTCATTTAATGGTTACTGTTATACTTGTAATCAATTTGGACACAAATCAGTTAATTGCAGAAGGAATACTAACATTGTATGTTACAAGTGCAATAATGCTGGTCACATTCAAAGAAACTGCAAAATGCATAGAAGGTATGATCCTTCATGGAAGTTTAATATGAGTACTCAAAGGTACTATCATTCATTTGATTATGATTTTGACATAGTTTGTTATAATTGCAACACTCTTGGACACAAAGCACAGAATTGCAAAATGTATGCTTCACCTGATTTGAAAAAGTTGAAATGGAAAGAAAAGGTTTGGAGGAAGAAAGCACCTATGAAAATTTGGAAACAGAAAGAAGGTAAAGAGAAGTCAAAATCTAAGCTTGTGCATCCAGTACAAGTTACATCATCAGTTGCATAATAGATAGCATGATGTGAGGGGGAGTTGTTCTTGTTCTATCTTTTATCCCCAAGAAGTTACAGGAGGAGGTCAATTGATCTTGTCTATCATGCTTGCCTGATAATGTTAATTTCTAATGTTGTGTATGTCAGGGACATGATTAATGGTTGCTAAGATATTATTCATATAATTGATGATGGTGATAGTGGTACAGGTGATCTTTGGTTCAATATGTATACATGTTGTTGATAAAGTGTTTCAGAAGCTCTCTGCACAAAGAGATTGATGTTGTTGTGACTTGATATCATGTTGGTACTTAAAAATTGTGTTGCAGTTCTGTGTGATCTTGCTTGTCAAGGCAAAGAGCTTAAGATGCTCTCAAGAAGCTCTTATCAGAAAATTAGCATGTGTTGGCTAAGGTGGCTGAAAATGAAGATTCAATTCATAGCAATTATCTCTGCTTTTGATTTGTGTAAAGTGTTGTTACAGGAAGAATTTGTTGATGCAATTTGTTTGTTGTTGTTTGAATGACAAAGTCAAGAGGCAGGAGTTCTTGTTGATTGCAGTAGGTTTCAGATATGATTTTGTATATATCAGATTTGATAGTGTATTATGTGCAGGAACAGCAAGATGGTCTTCATTCTTTTCATGTCAAAAAGGATGTGCAAGAATAGATTGGTTGCAGAATGAATGTTCATTTAGAAGTGATCATTGGTGTAATAATTTGACATGTTCTTTGTTGATCTTCCTCATTAATATGGTTCAGAAAGGTTTGCTCAAATTGTGTGGCTCTAGTTTTGAAGTGGTTTCAGGTATGAGCTTCAAGTTATGACAATCTAGAGTTTCTTATGACATTGATGAGATATGTCTTCTTCATCCTCATATTGGTTTTGTGTTAAAAAGTGCTATTATGTTGAAGTGAATTTCAGAGATTTGTTTGGCTTAAAGTTTATGATGCTCTTCATAATGAGAATGGTTCATTACAAGGATGAGAATTTGATGGTTATATCTATTACTTTGTTGAGTTATGACATGTGTCTTGGAGCTTTCAGGTGGTTTGAAGATAATATCAAAAGAAGATGATAAACTAGATATATTAAGGAGTTTCTAATGTTTCATTGATGATCTTCCTCTCTAATTTGTTTTAGACAGTGTTCTTCAAGCTATGATATTGATGGTGATATCTTGTATTTCTTCAGAGGAAGTTAAAGGTATGTCTTGAATCAGCAGTAGCAAGTGATAATGTTCAGCAAAGTTGGTCATATGTTGAAAGGTTAACATGAATTTATGCCTTCAAAGTGCTCATAATTTAATGTGATTATAATTGTTATGATCATGCTATAACAATTTTTCTGTGGAGTATGAGTTGTTCTCAGGGGGAGTTAATTAGAGGATTGAGTTGTTACTATCTTGGGAGATTTGAAAAGGACTTATCAATAGTGGTCATTATGTCATTTTGAGTTGGAAACTACAATGGGTTGTGTTGATTATTCTTGCCAGTAATTGCCAGTGTTGCCAGTGGTATTCATCACAGGGGGAGAAAATAGTTATAAGACTTTGTCATCAGATGTCAAAAAGGGGGAGAAAGAAAAATTGTATTAGGTGGTTTTGCCATCAATGACAAAGGGGGAGATTGATGGTGATAGTTTGTCATTGATGTCAAAAGGTATTGAGAAAGTTGTTCATGATCATGCACTTCACAGTTGTTCACATAGTGTTGAAGGATGTTGTCAGTGGGATTGACTTGATAAATGAATGATAATATTACAAGTGTTTGATAACATTCATGTACCAATCAGGCTCATCCAGTGCTTACAGGATCACATGAATACACTTGATGTTTGGTGTTGGTTTATGATTAATCACATGACTTGTTTGATCAGGTTTGGCCTCCAATGATGTCTTCATATGTTCTTTGGTAAGTGATGTCATGAAAGATTGTTTGCAGTATGTTTGTTGTGCATTGATCTGAGAGAGGTTGCTTCAAGATCAGTTGAGGTCAGTAATAGTGGGTTGTGTTTGAATTAACACTTGAGGATAGTCATGTGCTTCAGATGTTGATCATATAGGAGTTCAAACGGTTTACATGCATGTTCATATTCAAAGCAATGTTGACACATGTTGATCATGTTCTTGTCTTACTAGTTGTTGAATCAGGACTTCATAATAGCAGGTGTTCAACTTATCATGATAGAAAACTATATCATCTAGTTTCTTTCACCTCAAGTTTTCACAGGAAGGAGATAAGTTGATTTTATCAAGTTGCTTTCACACTCAAGTGTCCACAAGACAAGGTTGTGACAAGTGCAGAGGTATAAAGTGGGTTTCAAGCTTCTAATGGTTTTCCCCTGTCAATATTGTTATCCTAATAAACATCTTTGCTCTTAAAGATCTAAACAAATATAGGTCATCTCCTCTCAAACTCTACTCAATATTCCTATTGTCTTTATATTTTAATGATGACCTGGAATAGCAGGTGTATTACTTAATTTTTACCTTTTGAAGGGATTGGTATACATCCCTTGACCGACCCTCTCCTTACCTCACCGAGTGAAGCGGTCTCCACACACATCTTGTGTTCTAATGCAAGTCTTATTTTAAGTTAGATATCATCGGTGGTCTTGTTTAAAATTGCTAAGCGCCAAAATCCAATTAACATAGTCCATGGAGCGGCCCGAATGGGAAAAAGACCATCAAGTGATTTCTTATGGGAAAGTTTATAAATTTGAAATGCTAATGGTCGCTTGAATAAAGTTTTAAAAAGGCAACGGTTTGGGAGCCCAACATATTTTGTATAGAGAGTTTAAAAAGCATGCTTTATACATCGAATGGGGAAAGAAAAAGACATCATTTTTTATGGAAAGAAAAGCATCGAATTTGCTTTTGAGATTTTTTGATTAATTTTTTGAAAATTAGAAATTCCCTATTTTATTACCTTTCTAAATGATGTCAAGTGGAGTTTCTTTTTAACAATATTTTTTTCTAATTTTAAATCTTCTCTTCACATTTAGAAGATTTATGATGGATTTTTTTGAGGAATTTTTATGAAGAGATTTTTTTGTAGTGTGAAGATTATACCTTTTTGCAGACAAATTTGTGAAAAGTTATTTTTGCAGAGATGTGTTTTGAAAAGAAAAATGAAGGAGTTGAAGGAAGATGTTCAAGAAATTTTTTATGCAGAAGATGAACAGATTGAAGTTTTTTTGTGTTTTGGAGAATATGAAACATCATGCAGAGATTTGAGAAATATTTTGTAATTGTGGAGATAAAGATTTTTTATTTGCAGAGGAAGATGAAAAAGACAGATTGGAAGAATATCAGAGTTTTTCTGTTTTAAGATGAAAGTGTTCAGAGATTTTATTTTCTCCTACAGGGCACTGAAATATCGGAGAAAATGAAAAGTCAAGTTTGTAATTTTTTGCAGATGTCAAGGGCAAAAATAAGATATTAAAAATCATTGAATTTGTTTTTCAGAATATGAAAGGTTTTATGCTCACTAAAATAGATTTGCAGGACAGAGAATTTGAAGTGACCATATTTACAAATGCAAGAATATCAAGGATTGAAACAGTTGTGGAGTGAAGATAAAATATGAATAGTCATCTTGTATATATTGGCTTGGCAGATGGATTGATGTAGAGTGGATCAGGATACAGGATTGATCTTGAATATCTGAGTTTGTACATGATTTGGGTTGATGAAAAGAATGGCTATTTGATAGACACATGGGAGAGAAGAAGTGTTTTGTATTGAAACAGAGAAACCCTTTGAGTTTTTAATTTGTTCTGTATTAGGGGTTGGTGCTCCTTGAAGTTGGTGCTTCAAAAGAATTAGGGGTTGGTGCTCCTGGAAGTTGGTGCTTCCAAACATTGTAACCAGTGAGGTTTTTCACTTAAGCCAGTGAGGCAATTTTGAGTGGTTTTTTACCCAAGAAGGGTTTTCCACTCGTGAAAAACATGTGTCATGTTTAATGTTGTTTTTCATTTGTATGTGTGTATATTAGTTCTCTGCTTATTTTCACATCCTTCATTATTAATCTTGTGCACAAATAATTAATGTATTCCCCTCTATTTGTTCTGTAAGAGAAAGTTTGCAAGAAGTTGTAAAAAGATTTGAAAATTCACACAACACTGATTCACCCCCCCTCTCAGTGTTGTCCTTGACTCCTACACTATCTCCATATAGCCAAGACTTAGTGAAGCAATACATTGAGGAGACTCTATTTGATCCCCTTTCAAGAGAGGTATTTCATGATCCATTCTAATGTTGGTCCCTATCATCTAACTATCAAATTAGAACAACTATGCTAAGATCCTATCATCAAATGCAAATTCTATGGATACAATCATGAAAGATTGTACATGTGAACACTTGTATCTCCTTTTCTATTATAAATTTCAAATATTGGGGTCACAAAACCAATAGAAAGCATATATATAACCACCTCAAATATATGTCATACAATGTAGCATATTATGAGCAATAGAATCATTCTTTTTGTTGTTGATCTCCTTCTTAAGATTTTCCTCACTTCTTGTAATATTGTATCCAAGGTAATGGCATATCTAGTGGTAGTGTTGGGTGTATGTGAAATAATGGAGGAGGTGTATTGAGTTTGTGATGTAAGAGGTAAGGTCATAGCTATGGATGGATGAATCACATTGTGGGAAATATTAGTCATGGGGTGAGATAGAAAAATAGTATGATCCATGTGTTGGGAAGGAGGCATAGTGTCTAATACATGAATGGAAGGTGTGACACTAATGACTATGTGGGGAGAAGGATTAGGTATGATTCACAGACTAGAGGAGAAATAAGCTTTAGAAGATGGTATGGTGGATGGGGTGAAGTGTGAAGATAATCCATATTGAGGGATAAAGCCAATGAGAAATGTAGAGGGAAGGATAATGGAGGTAAGAGATATACTAAGGGTAATAATGGTAGTCATGGGAGTGTTGGAGGTGGGAACATGAATGAAAGAGGAAGATGGATAAGATGGTATACCATTAGAAGGGTTAAATATAGAACCAAGATAATGTAAAAAAGATATAATATGGGCACCCTTCCAAAGTATTATAAAAGATTTTTACTAATTGATTAGTTGACTAAGATTGTATAATTGCATCAATTAGTGCTTTCCTAGTGAGCGCTAGATCTTGTTTATCCATATGAGTTTCATGATCATAATCTTGTTAACCATCCAAGTTTTTCTCTACATGATCATCTAAGTCATTAGTAGAAAGTGTGACAATAGTAGGTTTTAAATAAGAACTTATTCTCAAAGGAAGATTAGGATCATGAGTAGGTCATGGAATAAACAAAATATAGAAAACTAAAGCTCAACAATTTACTTATAAATTTTAAAAATAAAAATAGTGATAAATCAAGTCTAAAAAATAAAACCCTAACAATGTCTCAAAGAACGGGTATCCTCAACAAAAATAGAGCTCACAGTAATGCAAAAACCCTTAGTCAAATGATATACTAATGAAATAGTAATGTATAGGAGCAAAAAACCCTTAAAATCAAGATCTAAATAATATTGCAATTAGAAAGTATAGATCTAAAAACCGTAAAATGAGTAAAGGTGCAAACCCTAAGGTTAACCCCTAAGAGTTGTAGGAATGGATGGGGTTCACTAAAAACATAAATGGAAAATATTTTTTTCTATATTAGGTACCTAGGTTAATTAATTAATAAAACCAATAAATTCCAACTAACCAAGGTAATTAGATTTGAGAGCAAATATTATAATATTAAGCAGTATTTTAGGAATTTAAATACAATGGAATGCTATACTTAGATCTAGAATTTAAGAGGGAAGGAAAATGCTAGTGACTTGTAGAATTAATTTGCCTTAGTGTTAGAAATGGATGATCTTGCAGTCTAGGTTGTCCTTGACTTCTGTATAGAATTGAAACACAATATAAGTCAATTATGTGTTTATGGATTGATTTTATAACATGAGGATCTAATTTTTAGGCCACAAGTTTTGATATGGCTGAATGTGCATGTTTGCTAGCTAATTCATCTTGATGTCTACTAGTCACCAATTCATAAGGACGGTCAATATTTAAAAGTAATTTGGGAAGATTGTAAAATCTATAGAATCAAGTTCTCCTAGGTCAATCCCTTGTTAGATTGGCTTTACAATCATAAAATGATGGGAAGACAATAGGCAAACATGCATGTAATCTAAATGTTGATTCTAATGCAATATTGTGATTCTTTTTAGTCCTCAAATCAAAGTATTCATACAATAAATTCTCCTTAGAATGGTAGGATTTTGAATGATGATTAGATATGCTTGGGTGTAAAATGATGCACAGTGAATGCCTTTAAATATCAATATATAGCAATAAATCATGCAAAAAATGTACCAAGTTGGCTCATGGTGGGAATGGAATAGTTGGGAGTCAAGAAAATTTAAATTTGAAAATTTGAATTTCAAGGGTCAGTTCCATGTAGTGTATGATCAATCTTGCACCATGAGATTGACTAAAGATAAGGGAATGACAATACTAATGTGGGGAATGAATATATGAATAAAAAAACATATTGAATGTTCAATGTATGAATATATTTATAAAATTACCATATTAAATGTTCAATGTATAAAAGTATATAGATTTCGATAAAATATGGTCAAATGTATAAAAATGAGTATAACTAAAGAAAAATAATGTATTAAGAAACGAACGCAATTTCACAAAAAAATATACCATATATATTAAGATGAATTATATTAAGTCATTGCATCAAAAATAACTGAATAATTGACATAAATATAGAAATCTCACTACTACATTACTACACATTTTTCTAGCAACTATTTTTTAATATTATGTTTCAAAACTATTTTTTAATATTATGCTTCAAAACTATGTATTAATATTATGCTACACAATAGTGTGTTAGCATTGTTCAATGCACTTGCTAATGGTAATGTCCACAATTGTTGGGCACAATAACAACATTGGTGCCTTGCCGTTCATGATTTTTTTTTTAATGTATCATAACCCCAAAAAAATGCACCCATGTCATACTTTTCTTACTTGTTTGTAGATTCAAGTACATGTTTTATATTATTAGTATAGATCACAAAATGTGCTTCCATAGGGGGGAACAATAACACTCCCCCAAAATGTCATCGTAAGTTTTGAGAAATGATTATTCACATTGGTAGTGGAAAAGGAATATTCATCCTCTTGAAGCATATTAGAATTATATTAATTTAATTGCATACTTTTTCAAGGTGAAAATTGCACATTTCTAACTACATTTTTTAATCTATAAATCCTATTATAATCTTATCACTAGTATGTAAGCCACCGCAACCAACCATCTTCCTTCGAGACTCAGTTTTATATTATGCATGGTCTTTTATATTTATCCCTAACAAGTGAATCAGTAGGTGTTTTTTGATGGAAAACTAGCAGACATGAAAAACTTAGCCATATAGCGTGCATGCATGCCTATTTAGGCTTCATCATTCAATCAAATACATTTTGTTCAAATTGGTGTAAATCAACCCGATTAGTAATGAGCAACCATTGGTTTCCCCACCAAAGAGCGTGAGAAGGTTATGACGGTTCCTTGCCTTAAAGTATTAATACTTAAATGTATCTGTGTAAGGAAAACTATAAACCTCTTACATAAATAATTTAGGATAATTAATTAAGAAAGATAATTAAATAATAATTAATTTAGATAAAAGAGTTGGGATTGGAAATAATAAATATTAGATTAAATGTCAAAATTAAATGAATTTAAATGCAATATTTACTTGGATTTTGAAGGTAGGAATATAATGTTGGTGATGTTTGGAATCAATTTGCCACAATGTTGGATTTTAAGGGCCTGCTTAGATAACTGTCTTAAAATTTGTCAATTGATCGTGTTACAATCTAGTTCATATCCATTCTTGTAGAATTCATCTCTACAATTGCAAAAATAATCTTGCACATGGACTTGAATATGTACCCACATCAATGAACCAACACAAAATTGTTGGACTTCTCTCACCTCAACATTCTAATATCTAAATTTTTGTTAGTTTTGACAACATTTACAAACACCTTCGTGGAATCTATTGAATTGTGAGGGGCATGTTCTCCTTAGTTTGGACTGATTTAATAGCTTTAGAACAATAATCAAGGACAAAAATCAAGTGTGTAATGGACCTAGGATGATTTATTTTGATGCAATTCTCTATACTATGATAGAGTCTCTTTAATGATTCTTAGGTTAAATCCATGATGATTTTTGCATGATCTAAAATGAATGGAATTTCTTTAAATATAAAATGTAGCACAAAAATCAACACAAACATGCACTAGGTTAGCTCACAATGGCTAGTGGAGGGAGTCAACAAGGTTCAAATTTTAAAATTTGATCTAAAAGTTTAAGCTTTAGATCCATGACTGCTGAAATGATTTAAGTCAATTCTGCACCCATGGATCAAACTAGAGTCATGAATAGGGTGATCTATGAATTGAGACCAATCTCTAGGATGAGTGATGATGGGATTTGGATAGGGTGATGTCATGAGCCAAACTCATGCAATAATATGCTAAATGTATCCTCATTATTGCATTAAAGACACTCTCATCAAAGTGAGCATTTTACAATTTTTACCATTACATTTTTTCCTAACTTTAATTTTCATACAAACTACTAGGAAAATACATCTTAAAGTAAAACAAGTAGTCAACTTGAAAATTAAATATTTTTCATAATACTTAAAAAGGATTGAACCTGCTCAAAGTATATAGATAGTTCTTGATTTCTTCTTGCAATTATTATTCCATTAGACACCCAAAAAATAGAAAAATCATGCAATGAGTAGAATATGTCGCACATTTAAAATTGAAACTAACCACAACTTGCTTGAAAAAAACTATCTTCAAAAATAGTAAAAGTAAAAATGATAAGGGTGAAAGATTTTGTCTATGCAAAAAGAAGAAAAATTCTAAGTAAGTTAAATAATATGTTAATATAGATTGATTGATAAACCTCCCTTCAAGACAAGAATGAATATGAAACTATCACTACCAAACATAACTCACAAAGAAATGTTATTGACATGTATAACCCTCCTTATTTAGTTGCCTACAAAGGGTGCAAGGAATTGGAGGAAAGGAAAAAGATATAATCATGATAAAAGCATGTCACTATAGTAAAATATATCATCATAGGATAAGTGTGTAAAGACATACGCAAGATGTGATAATGAAAATAATTATAGTAAGGGAAAAGAAAGATTCCCTTTAATGTTGCTTACAATGAAGGTATATAATGGTAGCCATAAATGCTAGATAAAGATCACATAAGAACCAATAAGATGTAAAAGATATAGGCATGACAAGGATCACAACATGTAATCATAAGAGATAAATATTATAAATAATACAACATCATAAAGTATGAGTGTCATGTCCATATAGAAACATGTAAATATCCTAAAATTAAATAAGATTTAAACAATAGAAGCATTAGGATCATAAAAAAGATAAGCATAATAATCATGGCATGTACAGATAATTGAATAACTAGACATCATAAGCATGGAATGTAGGAAGCATAGTGATGGAGGTGCATCACTGGGCATCTTGGAAATGTTGTTTTGTGTCTAGAGAAGTGAACTTTGTGGTTAAGTCTAATAGTTTGTGTGCCTAATAGTTTGTAGTTAACATTTTGTGGTGAGGAAATTTAGTGTATTTTACCACATTGCGGAATTGGCTTTTACAATTTTGGAAACAATTCTATTTGTAGTTAGTTTATCTAGTGTTAAATTTTTAGGATGATTGGATGAGTAAATGTTAGTGATTTGTCTTGAGAGTGTATGCGGGCTGATAGTTATGTTTAGTTGGGATTATTTCTATTGTAGAAGGTTATTTTAATTTTGTCTCAAAAGGTCAATCTATGAGAAGGTTATATTAACTATTGAGGTTGTGTGTGGTGTACCACATAAAGGTTCTCTACCATTTAACCATAAAAAATTGTAAGTTTGTTATAATAGGTGAGTGACATGTTTCATGTGGTTTCAACCTTGTACCATCTTGTGGTTAATGTAGATTATTGAGGATTATTAACGATACTATATATACTTGGTTGAGAATTGTTAGAAGGTAATTAAAGAAAAAATGGTATGGTAGAAGGTTAAAGCATGAGTTTTAGTAGTAAGGGGTGAGACCTAAGAGGTTAAATAAAGGTACAAGGAGTATGATGTGGAGTATAGTCTAAGTAAACATATAGGGGGTTAAGCGAGTATCATTATAGTAGAGTAGTGGTACAATTTTGAAGTTATATTGTATTGGTTATCATTATGCATCTCGTGGCAAGTTTTGGAAGTGGTGTTTCCATATTTTAGTTGTTATATACATGTAGGGAGCCTGTGTGGTGATGATCCATTTGTGTAATCTTATTGTAATTAAACAAAGTTATAGCTTGGCATGTAAGAGAGTCCATTGTAGTAGGTTATGTGGTTGGAAACATGGTGATAATTGTGCAAGCTTATGTTAATGAATATATTTTGGTTCTTTATGTGAAATTGTATGGTTTGTGGCAATTCATGTGTGTGTTTTTATTTGCTACATAGATGTCCACCATCCTTCTTTGAACCCTAGACTATAGTGATTACATCACTTGGTATTAGAGTAGAGGTTGGATCACATGAAGATTGTTGGAATGTGGGTGTGGATGTGAGCACACCTCATCTATGTGATTTATTTAGAATGATTTTGTTTAAAATATGAATTGTGGTAGTGATGCTAGGTAAATGAAGGCATATGCAGTGGAGGTGAGATACATTTATTTATGTACTTTATAGGAATTAAATAAAGTTTGAGCTATGGCAGTCCATGGAGCTTTGTAGATAGAGCACCAACTTTGAAGTAGTTTACAAGTGGCAATTGTGGATAGATCATTCACCTAGTTTTCATCAAGTCAATATGCCACCAAAGAGAGGAAAAGGTGTTATCAATGTTGCATGCAGAATGGAGGAGTTGTATGAGATGTTCAAGGTTATTTAGAACTAGATGGATGCATTAGAGTAGAACTACTAGAGGAACCCTCGCCCTAAGGTTGAGGAGAGTGATGAAGAGAAGGAGATAGATCCCCTAGAATCAAGTGGAATAAAAGAGGATAAGGAAGACAGGATACTAAAGGCCATCACCTACATTGGCAAGAGGACTAGAGTGGACATTCTAAACTATTTTGAGAACTTAGACCTTAATGAGTTGATTGACTGGTGTTGTCATATTTTACTTGACCACAAAATATTCTTTTTCCTTCTATCAAAGAAATCTGATCAGAGAAAGCCTAAATATAAGGGAAAAAAGGGTCAAATCCTCCAAATACTCATTCTTTGCCTTGCCAAAAATTTCCAAAAATCCCATCTTGAGAATCCTTGCAGAAAAACCCAGAAATCTTTTAGCTTCAAGTAATTTCCATCGCAGAGATTTCTCAGTTTTATACTTAGCCATTTTCATGTATGTGATGATGATGTCATCCTTGTTTTAGGGTTTTTTCTGTCATTTGGTTGAATTGTATCTCAGATGCATTTTTCCTTGTATCTTGGTCATGTACAATGTTTTTACTGTACATTGGGTTTGTAAGTATCTTTGGTTTGTATAATCGCGTTGTCTGTAAAATACATACAAAGAAATATACAAAGAAAATATACAAGGCAAAGATGCAAAGTCAATGTACAAAGGATTTTTCGGTGCGACCTTGATCATCGGCGGCTCAAGTCATAGTCCTTCCGATGGCCGATGCATATGCAAGGGTCAGATGCATGTCAACATACAAGGGCCATATACAAAGGTAAATGTATATCGGCAAATATACAAAGGTGTCTTCGGTGTGACAATGACCATCGGCGGCCCAGCTAAAGGTCTCCCCAACGGCCGATACAAAGTGACATACAAAGCATATATGTAAAGGGCATATACAAAGTGCACATGCAAGGCAAAGATACAAAGCCTGGGACCCACCAATTGTATGTTTGCACATACAATCGACATACAAGGGAATATGCAATCCTAAGATGCAAAGCCCAGACCTAAAATTTATATGCATTCTGGTCAATAAAGGTACAAGTTGTTCTATGCATCATTTCCTTTGTATGTTCGCATTGTATGTTTTAACATACAAAGGTCATATACAAACCAATATACCAACGTCACATGTATATGCCGAAATGAACAATTTACATGCAAGTGGTTTGTATGCAGTTTACCTTTGTATATTTCGCATTGTATATGCAATATACAAAGTTCAGATACAACGGCGATATACAAGGTGGACCTGACTTGAAAATCAAATTTGGTATATTCAGCATTAAGTCTGCAGTTTGCATGTTGAGGTGCATTGTATATGCCGATATGCAAAGGGAAAAGGTGCAAAGGCCAGAACTGTTCTACAGTTCCAATATAGTTGATGGTCTCCTTTGAGTTCCGCATTGTATACATGGTCGGTTGTATCTTACATACAATCAATATACAAAGGGGCACATACAAATAGTTTTCGGCATGATAAGGTGCATCAGCCGCTCTGTTTTAAGTCGTTCTGACAGCTGATAAGAAGGATGCGATTGATCAACGATGCTTCTCATTTCAGCTCAGCAGCTAATCAGGTGACGCCACGTGGCAGGGGGATACATACAAATGAACATACAAAGGCATTTCAAAGGCCGATTTAGATGCTGAATGCAAGTGCACATATAATGAACAATTTGGCAAGACATGCTTATCGGCAGCCCAGCTAAAGGTCTCCCTAACAACCTGATACATACAAAGGAGTTTACATATGAGGGCAATATACAAGTGCAATTTGACCATAACTTTGACCGTGAATATCTTCCGCATCCTGGTGAATTTCAACATGCTTCAAAAGGGAAAATTACTTATTTTTGCCTCCTCTTTCATCTGGCAGAATTTGAACAAAATATTCTCATTTTCAAAATTTGAATCTGGATTTGCATGCTCAATCGACTGGACATTTCAGCGACCAATTTAAGATATGCAGATGCAAATTAATGATGCAACAGCTTGCATTGAAGATTCAAAATATCTTCCATCTGCCCCTATTCCAGATATTTCATGCCATAACTTCTTGCAGATGGATGTCCTTTCAGTGATAGATATTTTCCTGTTACAACTCATGAGGCAAATTTTTGTAACCGACTTAGGGCAATTTGTAAATGCTATATAAGCAGCAGGATGAGATGTAAATAGGATTGGAAATTTTTAGTATTCAGTCTTTCTGTTTCCAAACAGAGCTTTCTGCTACTATAACTATGCCTTCCCATTGAATATATGCAAGTTATCTTACCTCTTTCACGAGTTTTAGTGTAGTGTAAATCTGCATGTGACTCTCTGTGAACATCTTTGTTCCTATCAAGCATTTTGCTTCTTACCTCTGCTAGAATCATCTAAATTTGTGTATATCTACTTGCTGTATCTAGTTGTGTTGTGCATTTTTTCAGTTCTATGAAGTTTCTTTTATTTAACTTGGTGAATCACCCCTTTATTTTTAAGTTTTCATGTTTCATCTTTCATTTAAAAGCATTCCTTCTCCCTTTTCCTCTGAAGATCTAGTAGATTTTAGGTGATAACCAGTTAAGGAAGACGGCCTTCTCCAGAGGTCTGATCTCATTTTGCAAGGTCCCACACTTCGAGATCATTCCCATGTTTCTCTAGATTGCTGAAGTTTTACAACTGTGGCAAGGGTGCAAATCTGAGAGACAACAGTTTCTGGCACGCCCTGTGGGACATAGTGAAAATAGAAAACAATCAAATACTACTTTTATTTCTGGTTTTGATGTGCAGCCAGTGATTTTTAGACCTGTAAGAGGTTAAAACTTGCATATCTGGTGACTCATACTGAGGAAAGACAAGTAGGTTAGTGTTGCTGTCACATTTTATGAGAAAAATACAAAATCAGAGTTCAAGTTCATTTGATTACTTGCAACTGTCTTTGCCTAGAAGACAGAGTAGAGCTGTGGTAAGGACTCCAGTTTCCAAAAGAGTACAATCAACCCCACCAAGTTTCACTCCAGCAGTACCTACAGCTCCTGTACCGGTTCAAGCAAACCCACCTCTAGCTATTCCAATGGCAAGAAATTAGCCATTTGTGGCTTTTGATGGGGGGAGCCCATTGAATTTGATGGTGCATGACAACATACTAATGGAAACTTTGAAGAGTGATGCAAAGCCACAGCCAGAAACGTTCAATGGAATGGTGGAATTTGATATTCCTTATTTCATCGGCAAGAGCTAACAAATTGTCTCACCGACATACCTTATCAGCCTGACAATGACTATCAGCACCTCCAATACATCTCACCCTGATACCCAATTTCACACTGATGAGTATTCGTTTCTGTGCCTATCGGCAAGACATCGTCTATCGGGTTCTCCAAATTGCGTTGCTCCGATGACTATTGTCACACCAATACCTACAAATCTTAACCTGTGATCACCGGTCCCTGTCACCTCCACTACCGATCGTTCGATGTATCACCCGACACTGAATAAGCGCGATATATATTTCCAATATATAAGTGCTAGATACAAGCAAACATACAACCTCCCCTTTGACTGGCGCTGACTCGGTTGTATAAAATCCTTTGTATCAGCCTGATGTACATTCACAATGTACATTCCCAATATGAAAACTCAAAAGTGCTTCTGTGGGATATACACAACATACATATGCGGGATATATAGAAATTGTATCCGATCCTCCTTGTGATATACACAGACTTTGTATATCCTTAATGTACATTCAAAATGTACAAACTCAACATGCAAATAGAAAATGTATCCTCCATATACCTTAGCGAATGTATCTTTGACTCCGCCGTTGACTATCAAGAGTTTCTCTCTCCTCTGTACCTTTGGCTGCCTGTATATCCCAACATACAAACCCGATATGCGAATGACGGATACACACGAAATGACCCTCAGATGCAAAAGCGATATACACATCAATTGTCCCCAACAAACAAAAGCGATATACACAGGAATTGTATATTCGAACTGTTTCACCTTTGTACCTTCAAAACATGCATTTTTAACATGTTTTAACACCTGATCTATTTAGCGATATATGCATAGATAAAAATGTGATATACGCACAGACTATATGTTGCATACAAACACTATATATACGTCAAATGTACATTTCAACCAAAACCCGCGAAACTTCACAAATTTCGCACAGAAAACGTTGAGGTCGAGCTGATCTATTTCCTAGGCAATCTTAACTTAGATTTTATCCTTCAAACCCTAGCACATGAGGATGCTAGGATAGATCATAGCATGCTACAAATTGATCCCAAAAACATGAAATGCACGAACATAAAAATAGAAAAGAAAACTAAACTATTGTACATGCCCATTCCACTGATTCAGAGAATCAACCAGTGGAATGGATGAATGAATCCATTTCGCCCACAAAATCAAAATCAACTACACAGATAAATCAAAAATCAAACAAATGAAACAACAAGATCTTCTTTATTTCAATAACAGAAATGCATACAAATATCACAGCCCCACTGTATCACAATGCTCAGTCTGATCTCCAAAAAAAAATGTCCTTGTTTCTCCTCTGCAACTGCATGCCTAAAACAAACTAAGCTAGGTCATATATATCTACTCCTCACGAGTAGTACAGAGTCGATTCCCAGTGGCTGGGAGAGGACAGCTAGCATAACAAACTTCTAACTGACTTGCACATAAACCTAGATTGACTTAAAACATAAGAATTGGTCCAATGGACCTTATTACATCATAAAGTAAAAACATACTATAATTAGACTTGTTCTTTATTTCGAAGGGGTGCTCCTGCACCATACTCCCCAGAAGAAGAAATCTCAAGTCCACTTGAGATGAGAGTATGTAGGTCTGAACCATTTTGGTTGATCTGTTCTTCAGTCATCCACACTGCTTCTGAATCAGGTTTTCCCTGCCAAGCCACCAAATATTCCAGATATTCTTTGTTCTTGGTCCTCTTGATCACTCTTGTGTTCAAAATCTTCTGTAACTATGGTGGTTCATGTTTTGGAATGTCATCAGCTGTTGTATCCTGTAGTAGTTCATGTTCTTCATCTGGATTATGCTTGTATGGAGTTAAATCACATACATTGAATATAGGTGATAGACCAAGATCAGAAGGAAGTTGTATCTCATAAGCATTCTGTCCATGCTTTCTCAAAATCTGACATGGTCCAATCTTCCTCTACCTGAGTTTGGTATATTTACCTTTAGGAAGTCTTTCCTTTTTCAAATGAACCCATACCAAATCTCCAACATCAAACTATACATCTTTCTTCTTTTAATCAGCATACTCCTTATACTTTAAGGTAGTTTGTTGGAGTTGGTTTTTGACCTGATCATGTACCTCTTTTATGGCTTCTGCAAAAGCTTCACCATCAGCACTAACTGAATCTCCTGTAGGTAGATCTCTCAGCTCCAAAATACTTTGTGGATGTATACCATAGACTATTTGAAAAGGTGATTTCCCTGTACTCCTATTGACAGTATCATTATAAGAAAATTCTTCCTGAGATAGGATATTATCCCACTTGTCTCCATGTTGTCTTGTCAAACATCTGAGCAAATTCCCTAAGGAACGATTTACCACTTCATTCTGTCCATCCATTTGAGGATGATATGCAGATGAGAAAGACAAATTTGTTCTAAGTTTCTTCCAAAGAGTTCTCCAGAAATGACCAATAAAGTTCACATCCCTATCTGACACTATGCTCAATGGCAATCCATGTATTCTTACTATTTCTTTGAAAAACAAATCTGCAATATATGAAGCATCAACAGTGGTTATGCATGGCAAGAAATGTGCCATTTTGCTGAATCTGTCAACTACAACAAAAACACTATCATATCCTTTTCTGGTTCTGGGTAAACCCAACACAAAATCCATACTTATACTTTCCCATGGTTTGGAAGGAATGGGTAAAGGCTGATATAAACCTACATTAGTTGACCTTCCTTTTGCTTTCTGACATATCACACATGTCTCTACAAATTTTCTAACATCGGATTGTAACTTAGGCCAAAAATAATGTCTTCTAACAAGATCAAGAGTCTTATCCAAACCAAAATATCTTGCCATAGCTCCACAATGTTTCTCTTTTATGATGTTCAACCTCATAGAACACCTTGGAATACACAACTGTCCACCTTTGAACAGCAATCCATCCTAGATTAGAAATTCAGAGAACTCGGCATGATATTTATCTCTAAAAGAAGTACATACCTGATATATCTCTCCAAAATCTTCATCATCATCATACATGGTCTTCAATGAATCAATGCCAACACTTTCCAACTGGATCTGGTTGACTGTTAAACCTCTCCTGCTCAATGCGTCAGCTACCTTATTTTTGACTCCTTTCTTATGCTTCAATGTGAAAGTAAAAGCTTGCAAAGTGTCTACCCATTTCATATGTTTGTGGTTCAGTTTTTCTTGGTTGTTTATGAAACTCAGAGCCTGATTATCTGTGAATACTATGAATTCTTTTAGCATCAAGTAATGCCTCCACTTCTTGAGGGACTAGACTAAAGCATACATTTCCAAATCATATGATGAATACCTCTTTTTAGCATCATTAAGCTTCTCACTGAAAAATGCAATTGGTCTACCTTCTTGGCTGAGTACTGCTCCAATTGCCATGTGACTTGCATCACATTCGACCTGATTGGTAAAATCTAGAAGTGCAAGAACTAGCTGCTGTGCCACTTTCTTCTTCAATGTTTCAAAGGAATCATCTGCATTCTTAGTCCAAGCAAAGCTACACTTTTGTCCTTGTTTTATAGTATCAAGAATGGGTGCACAAATATGACTAAACCCTCTTATAAACTTTCTATAGAAGGTTGCTAACCCATGGAAACTTCTGACATCATTCATAGTCCTTGGAGTTGGCCAAGACAATATGGCACTTACCTTCTCCTTATCCATTTGTAGCTTGCCTTGGGAAATGACAAAACCCAAATATGTGATCTCCTCCTGCATGAACAAACACTTGTCCAAATTTATCATCAGCTACTCTTCATGTAACCTTTTGAGAACCAAATCTATATGTCTGAGATGTTCTTCCTTTGTATTGCTGAAAATTAGAATGTCATCTAGATATACTATGACAAACTTGCCCATGAATTCTCTCAAAACCTCATTCATCAATCTCATAAAAGTAATAGGTGCATTAGATAAACCAAAAGGCATAACTTTCCACTCATACAACCCTTCATTGGTTTTGAATGCTATTTTCCATTCATCTCCTGGCCTAATCCTGATCTGATGATAACCACTCTTCAGATCTATTTTTGTAAAATACTTAGCACCTCCCAAACAGTCAAGTAAATCCTCTATCCTAGGTATTGGAAACCTATACCTGATTGTGATCTTATTAATAGCCCTGGAATCTATGCAAAGCCTCCAATTGCCTTCTTTCTTTGGTGCTAGTACAGCTGGTACTGCACATGGGCTTAAACTTTTACCAATCAGACTTGTGTCTAATAATTCCTCAATTTGTCTTGCTACTTCTGATTCTGTTCTGGAGTTAGCTTGTATGTTGCTTTGTTTGGAAGTGTAGATCTGGGGATTAGATCTATGCAATGGCTGATATCCCTTATAGGTGGTAGGGATCTTGGCATTCCATCAGAGATGATGCCTTTATACTTATCCAATAACTCTTGGACAGTTGGGTCTATAAACCTCTGCTTCTTCTCTTTCTTGACTTCTTGCTGCTGTTCTTTATTCACTGTCAGACATGGAATTAGGGCATATGCAACTGCACCTTCTGCTGCTACTTCTTTCATGAACTATTTTCCTTCCATCAGCATTACCTTCACCTCCTTTCCTTTGGATTTCTCCTCCTTCTCTGTCCGTGGGATCAACTCTGTCACCATACCATTTTTGGTGATTGTATAGGTGTTCCTAACACCATCATGGCGTGCCTTCAAATCATACTGCCATGGTCTTCCAAATAAAAGATGGAAAGCATCCATCTTGGTGATATCAAACAACTTGTCCTTATATGCTCCAATCTGAAATTCTACCTAAGCCTGCTCTTCTACAATTGTTTGCTGACCTTGGGTAAGCCATGAGACCTTATATGGGGATGGGTGAGGCAATCTTCTAAGCTTAAGCTTTGTTACCATTTCATCAGATACAAAATTTTCAGTAGAACCCGAATCAATTAAAACTTTACATGCCTTACCTCCTGCCTTGCATGTAGTTCTGAAAAGAGACTTCCTTTGTGGGGGTTCTTTGTCAGGTACCTTCATGGTAGTCATTGTTCTCCTCATCATCAAAGATTCTCCACTCTTTGGATATCCATAATTGTCAAGAGCATTCACACTTTGAAAAGCCTTTGAGCTTGTTGCACTTTGGCTATCAGGATCTTGGATCAGATTCATTCTCCTTTCTCCTGTTGAACTTGTTGCCTTTTCTAGATATCTGCTTGCTATATGGCCTTCTTTATTACAGTTATAACATCTGATAGATCCTCTGCCCTAGGATCTTCCTCTAAAAGGTCTTCTGCCTCTGAAACTTCCTTGTTGATTGTAACTTCCTCTCTGGTTTTGACTATTATCCCCTTTACTATTGTCATGCCTGGATTCTCCCTGATATCCAAATCCATGTCCTCTACCTCTAAAATGACCTCTTCCACCTCTTTGTTGTTTTCCACTTCCTCTATTGTTCTGTTCTTGTCTTCTCTTTAACTTCTCTTCCACTTTCAATGCCAACTGAAAACATTTCTGAACTGTATCTGGGTTATGCAGATTCAAATCTTCCTGAATGTTGAACCTCAATCCATGAAGGTATCTAGCTACCTTCTCTTCCTCACTCTCTTTTACCTTTGTCTTGACACAAAGCTTCATGAACTCTTCTATATATGAGCTGACATCTAGCTCCTTCTGCTTCAAATTTTGTTTCCTCTTATGCAATTGGATGCTGTAATCTAATGGAACATAGGCTTCTTTCACTAAAGCCATCATCTTCTTCCATGTAGCAACTCTGTGCTTTCCTTCCTGTACTTTTTCATCTTGGATAAAATTCCACCAAGTTAATGTAGCCTCTTTCATTTTTTATTGGGCTATCTTTACCCTCTGGTGTTCTGGTATCTCCTCTGTCTCGAAGAAATTGTTTAAGGAGTCTATCCACTCCATCACTGAATCAAGATCCATCTTTCCTGTAAACACCGGCAAATCCAGTTTCACATCCATGGTTCTCCTCTCCATGGATTTGAGGGCATTAATCAAGGGTCTCTGGTCTACAAGAACATCTTCCTCGTTCCACCTAGGGATCTCTTCTTCTTCCTTATCTTCTTCCTTACCAGTACCTACTCTGTCCCTCAACTTCTCCAACTCATTTTTCAATGCCTGATTCTGATCCTTTATAACAATGCTCTCTGCAATCTGCTTCTTTACCAGAATTGCCAACTCAGCGTTGGTCATCCTTGTTGGAATCTTTGATGTTCCTTCTTCATCTGACATCTTGCTATCTTCTTATCTTTTCCAGAAGATCCTTCCTTTGCTCATGATGCAGAGCCACAGCCGGAAATGTTCAATGGAATGGTGGAATTTGATATTCCTTATTTCATCGGCAAGAGCTAACAAATAGTCTCACCGACATACCTTATCGGCCTGACAATGACTATCAGCACCTCCAATACATCTCACCCCGATACCTAATTTCACACTGATGAGTATCATTTTTGTGCCTATCGGCAAGACATCGTCTATCGGGTTCTCCAAACTGCGTTGCTCCGATGACTATTGTCACACCGATACCTACAAATCTTAACCTGTGATCGCTGGTCCCTATCACCTCCGCTACCGATCGTCTGATGTATCGCCCAACACTGAATAAGCGCGATGTATATTTCCAATATACAAGCGCTAGATACAAGCAAACATATAACCTCCCCTTTGACTGCCGCTGACTCGGTTGTATAAAATCCTTTGTATCAGCCCGATGTACATTCACAATGTACATTCCCAATATGCAAACTCAAAAGTGCTACTGCGGGATACACACAACATACATATGCAGGATATATAGAAATTGTATCCGATCCTCCTAGTGATATACATAGACTTTGTATATCCTTAATGTACATTCGAAATGTACAAACTCAACATGCAAATAGAAAATGTATCCTCCATATACCTTAGCGAATGTATCTTTGACTCCACCATTGACTATCAAGAGTTTCTCTCTCCTCTGTACCTCCGGCTGCTTGTACATCCCAACATACAAACCTGATATGTGAATGACGGATACACACAAAATGACCCTCAGATGCAATATACACATCAATTGTCCCCAACAAACAAAAGCGATATACATAGGAATTGTATATCCAAACTGTTTCACCTTTGTACCTTCAAAACATGCATTTTTAACATGTTTTAACACCTGATCTGTTTAGCGATATATGCACAGATACAAATGCAATATACACATAGACTATATGTTGCATACAAACACTGTATATACGTCAAATGTACATTTCAACCAAAACCCGCGAAACTTCACAAATTTCGCACAGAAAATGCTAAGGTTGAGCCGATTTGTTTCCTGGGCAATCTTAACTTAGATTTTATCCTTCAAACCCTAGCACATGAGGATGCTAGGATAGATCATAGCATGCTACAAATTGATCCCAAAAACATGAAATGCATGAATATAAAAATAGAAAAGAAAACTAAACTATTGTACATGCCCATTCTACCAATTTAGAGAATCAACCAGTGGAATGGATGAATGAATCCATTTCGCCTACAAAATCAAAATCAACTACACAGATAAATCACAAATCAGACAAATGAAACAACGGGATCTTCTTTATTTCAATAACAGAAATGCATACAAATATCACAGCCCCACTGTATCACAATGCTTAGTCTGATCTCCAAAAAAACAATGTCCTTGTTTCTCCTCTGCAACTGCATGCCTAAAACAAACTGAGCTAGGTCATATATATCTACTCCTCACGAGTAGTATAGAGTCGATTCCTAGCAGCTGGGAGACTTCCAAGTAGCTGGGAGAGGACAGCTAGCATAACAAACTTCTAACTGACTTGCACATAAACCTAGATTGACTTAAAACATAAGAATTGGTCCAATGGACCTTATTACATCATAAAGTAAAAACATACTATAATTAGACTTGTTCTTTATTTCAAAGGGGTGCTCCTGCACCAAAGAGCCTGCCCTATTTCACATGGGAGGATCAAACTACCCCAATTGAGCACATTAGAAACATAGCTTCTCTATGTGGGGTTCATCATGTAACCCAAGAAAATGTAGCCATTAGGCTGCTAGCTGCCTCTTTTAAAGGGAAAGCATTACAGTGGTTCAGGAGTTTACTAGTGCAGACCATAGGAACATGGGATGATCTAGGTGATAAATTGAAGAAACAATTTCAAGATAAGTTAGATAACTTATCGCTGGTAGAACAGATGACTACAATAAAGAGAGCTCCCTAGGAGCAAATGATGGATTTCAACTTTTGATTTCAGAAGACATGGGACAAAATTCCTGCCATGGTAAGGCCTCCATCAGAATATGCAGTCTTGTATTTTTTAAAAGCCCTAAATAGTGATATTTCAAAGATGATATAATCATTGGGAGGTACTAGTCTACCTGATGCATATGAAATAGCTATTAGAGTAGAAAACAACCTGATTCAGGCTGGGAAAATAGTACTTAGACCACCAATGCCCATTTTCACCGAGATTCAAGCTTCAATGCCTTTGCCAATTCCATATTTTGCCCCTTTACCTGCTACTGCAGTATTGCCAAGTACTGCCAATTCTAAAACTGCTGCTCTGAGCTCATCACAAGAGTTAAGAGAGATTATAAATAGCCAACAAAAAATAGAGAACATCTTGTAAACTTTTGGAAATGAGCTGGTAAACATCAAAAAGCAGCAGTCCCAGAATAGACAGCCTTATCGGCAACCCAATCAAGGGCAGAATCAACCATACCAGGCTAATAGGCCACCTTATCAAAGCAATTACTAGGGTACTAGGCAAAATGTGAACTAGAGGCCTTTCTAGCCTTACAATCATGTGCCCATTAATGTAGTTAGGGACCTTGTCCCTATTCAGAATAACCTTACAGCTAAGTATGAATGGTGTTTTCCATGCAATCAGCCACACAGTCAGGCAACCTGTTCAAATGGAGTGATAAATCAGGTTCTAATGGTGCAAAATGTTGTAGCTTCACAGCAAAACACATCAAATGATGGGGCTGTACAGCAAATAGAACAGCCTCAGAATGATTTTGCCTTCATAAATTGGCAGGGAGATGAATTATGTGGCGTAAACAGATATGATACCTCAGTTGCAGCAAATACTAGAGCTAAAAGGAAGGGTTATGAAATAGATCAAGCAGCAAATAAAGGAAAAAGACTTGCTGATCCTTCTATGTCCCAAATGCCCCATATTTTGCAAAGGAATACTCAAGCAACTACCAGGGAACAACCTCATTTGTAGGCTGATGTTGCTGCTACAAAATCATATCAGAAGGCACATGTCACTCCACCTGTTAATATCATTGAAAATATGAAGAAGATGAATGTGACAATATCTATGTGGGATTCCCTAGCCATCCCAGGCGAAAAGGACATGTTGCAATCTGCCCTGTTTGATTTAAAAGTATCTAATGATGCAACTGTTAACCCAACTAGGGTTGTCCTTACCAATTCATCCCAGGACAACAGCAAACAGTTAAACAAAAGTGTTAAACCACTCCCATTTTATGTCATTAATAATTGGAGACAAGTTAGTACATAATTGCACGGTGGATAGTGGTGCAAGCAGTTCTGTAATACTAAAATAGATTGCGGACCAATCAGGATTGAAGTACCAACCCTTGGAGAAGGGTGTACTCTAGCTAGATGGCACAACTGTTAATATTGTAGGTGTGATAAGAGATCTAGGTCTCACTTTGCACACTTGCCCAAATGTTTCCATTTACCAGGGGGTGTTCATCATAGATTTGCCTCCTTATTTTGTTATGTGTTTGTCAAGAGAGTTCACAGCCAAGATAGGAGGATATTTATCCTCGGACTGGTCCCACATGTTTTTCAGGACTAGATATGGCACAAAAGTGACCCTAAAATTAGAATTACTTGCCAAATATCACATAGAGCCTTATGTACCGAGTGTTGTTAATGTAAATTATATTATTTCTGATGATCCTGAACTTGTTGCTGCTCAAGAACTGCAAGCTGAAAGTATACCAGAAGTGCTGTTAAAGGAGTGGTCCTCAAAAAATATTGTTGATGATCTTGAGGGACACATTCAAGAAACTGGTATGGGGTTTACATACTGCATGAGCCTGAAACATCAATTCCAAGCTTGGTAAAGGATGCTGAACAGCAGACAAAACAACAAAATGAGGTATGGAAAATGTACTTTGATGGCTCTAGGAATAGGAATGGATCTGGTGGTGATGCTATGCTTGTGTCTCCACAAGGTGAAAGATATTATTCTGCTTTCTGTTTTGCTTTTTCATGTACAAATAACATTGTTGAGTATGAGGGGTTGATTCAAGGTTTGTAGTGGGCAAGAAAGAGGAAAGTTGGCTGTTTGCAGGTGTATGGTGACAGTGAACTCATTGTAAATCAGGTGAGAGGGTTGCATGTTACAAAGAATGATGTTTTGAAATGCTACAAGCATAGGGTATGGGATATGATTGAAGAGTTTGATGCTTTCAATCTGATCTCTATTCCAAGAAATCAGAACTATCATGCAGATAGGTTAGCTACAATTGGGGCTCAGTTTGACATCCCCAGTGATATTCAAAGAGAAAAGGTGCAGCCTCATGTGAAAATAGTTGATAGGCCCTCTATCCCTGACAATAATATTCATTGGCAGGTTTTTGAGAGTGATGAGCAGATTCTGCGGTTTCTGTTAGAAGAGGATGAGTTTTCCATAGTGAATCAGGATAAACTCAAACACTAGTATGGGGTAAGTGTAAGAAGATGAGGGGCCAAAAAGGGGTCTTAAGTGGTCACTTTTTTTCTAAAATCAGAAAATATTGGCCTTGGATGAGAAATTGAGCATAGTTACAGTCAAATTTTGGAGATGCAACCAAAACAATGTTCATAGTGCTCCAAGTCTACTTTCTAAACTACTATTTTTTTTAATGGCATAGAATAAGGGGTTCAAAAGAGGGAGCCACATAAATTGATGTTGTTTCTGTCAAAAAAACATAACATTGCATGTTTTGTGGGTTCCTCAAAAGGTCAACTTTTTTTTGGTATTTTTAAAATCACATCAGTGAGAAATTCGCTAATAACATGTAGTTTATGCCTGATTTTTCTAATTATTTTTTGATGAATATTTGATTTTTTACTAATTTTCAAAGTCGACACATCCTAAAAAATAGAATTTTGGCTGTGCTACCCCTATAAATTTTGAAAACTAATTGAAAATCATTTTTTTCTTTTTTTAATATTTGTAGAATGGAGTCTAGTTTCTAAATATGTATTTTTTTTGAAATTTCAATGAATAGTTAATTTACAATGAAAAAAAGACCAAACAGTGATTTTTGCCCAAAAACGGACACACAAACAAAAGAAATTAAAGATGAAAGGCTTAACATTGTTAAAATGTGAAAAAAATCACATCATCAAATAGCTAAGAGAAAGCCTAACATTACCCAAGTGTTTGATTTGTTCGACCTTGAAACACGTGCAAATCTAAGGGTTAGCACAAATGAAATTATGTGAAATCTTGAAGAATATGGAAAAACACGTTTGTGGATGTTGAAAAGGCACTCCAAGCCTTTGGGTTGAAAATTCAAACCAAATCCCAAGCCCAAGGCTTGGGATTCCCAAAGCAAAACATAACGCGAGCGCAATATAACGCGCTCGCATTAGTTTTTGCTTTGCATTTTTCTTTTTCTGCAAAAGTTTGTGTTGTTTGTCATGTTTGAAATAATGCAAGTGTGTTATGTTCCCCTTAAATTTTTTTATGTTCAAGGCTATTAATCATGTATGTATGTATGTATGCCTATATGTATGTATGTATGTATGTATCTATGTATGCCTATATGTATGTATGTATAGTGTCGAGGGTAGAGGAGGGTAGAGATGGGAGTGAGCCAGATAGGCAAGGAGAGGGGTGGATAAGGATTGAGTGATTAAGGTTTAAGGTTAAGGGTTGAGTGTTTAGGGATAGGATTTAGAGTTTAGGGATAAGGGATTAGAGTTTAGGACCTTGAGGGATTAGGGTTAGGGTTGAGGCTTTAGGGATAGTGTTTAGGGTTAAGGTAGAGTGTTGAGGGTAGAGGGATTAGGGATAGGGTTTAGGGTTGAAAGTTTAGGGATGAGGGACTAGGGTTTAAGGTATAGTTTAGTAGTTCTTATGGATAGATCTAGTAAACAATGGGAGATTATTTGCCTGTTTCATAACAATATACCTCCCCTAAGTGCGGGGTGGACAGTAAGAAATATAGATGTACCCCAATGCAAAGCTTTTCTAATAATGATCATCCTTTCTGATTTCAACTATTAATTACTCACTGTGGATGTATCATACGCAAAGCTTTTCTCATAGTGTGTACACCTATTGACATAATGAACCCCAGATGGGCAAGAAAAACATGCCATATAACATTACTAACATTAAAAAAGTTCATAGCCATTTTTCTGACATATTCTTGCAACTCAAATATCTTTAAGAGAAGAGTGTCAAAAATGATGGGTTTAACAACCTAACATAAGGCAAAGCAGTTTTGTTGGGTTTAGGGATAGGGTTTAGGGTTTAGGGTTGAGGGATTAGGGTTTAGGGTTGAGGGATTATGGTTTAAGGTATAGTGTTGAGGGTTGAGGGTTTAGGGATAGGGTTTAGGGTTTAGGGATTAGGGTTTAGGGTTGACAAATTAGGGTTTAGGGTTGACAGATTAGGGTTTAATGTTGAGAGTTGAGGGTTGATGGTCAAGGGATTAGGGTTAAAGTAGAGTGTTGAGGGTAGAGGGATTAGGGATAGGGTTTAGGGTTGAAGGTTTAACGATTGAGGGTTGAGGCTTTAGGGCTAAGGGTTAAGGGATTGGGGTTTAAAATATAGTGTTGAGCGTTGAGGGTTTATGGATAGGTTTTAGGGTTTAATTTTTAAGGGTTAAGGGTTGAGGGATAGGGTTTAGGGTTTAGGGATAAGGGATTAGGGTTTAAGGTATAGTGTCAAGGGTTGAGGGTTTAGGAATAGGGATAGTGTTTAGGGTTTAGGGATGAGGGATTAGGGTTGAGGGTTGAGGGATTAGGGTTGAGGGTTGAGGGATTAGGGTTTAAGGTATAGTGTCGAGGGTTGAGGGTTTATTGATAGTGTTTAGGGTTGAGGGTTGAGGGATTAGGTTTTAGGGTTGATGGATTAGATTTTAAGGTATAGTGTTGAGGGTTGAGGGTTGAGGGTTGAGGGTTTAGGGATAGGGTTTAGGGTTGACAGATTAGGGTTTAGGGTTGACAAATTAGCGTTTAATGTTGAGGTTAGGGTTAAAGTGTCGAGGGTAGAGGAATTAGGGATAGTGTTTAGGCTTGAAGGTTTAAGGATTGAGGGTTGAGGCTTTAGGGATGAGGGTTTAAGGCTTAAGATATAGTGTCAAGTGTTGAGGGTGTAGGGATAGGGTTTAAGTTTTAAGGGTTAAGGGTTGAGGGATAGGGATTAGGGTTCAGGGTTGATGAATTAGGGTTTAATGTTGAGAGTTGAGGGTTGAGGGTTGAGGGTTGAGGTTGAGGGATAGGGTTAATGGTCAAGGGATTAGAGTTAAATAAGAGTGTCGAGGGTAGAAGGATTAGGGATAGGGTTTAGGGTTGAAGTTTTAAGGATTTAGGGTTGAGGCTTTAGGGATGAGGGTTAAGGGATTAGAGTTTAAGATATAGTGTCAAGTGTTGAGCATGTAGGGATAGGTTTTAGGGTTCAAGTTTTAAGGGTTAAGGGTCGAGGGATTAGAGTTAAGGGTTGAGGGATTAGGGTTTGACATTGAGGGTTGAGTACATTGAGGTTTGAGGGTTAAGGGTTTCAGGATAGGGTTAAGGGTTGAGGGTATAAGGATTAGGGATAGGGTTGGACAGTTTAGGGATAAGGGATTAGGGTTTAAGGTATAGTATTGAGCCCATTGAGGGTCTAGGAATAGGGATAGCGTTTAGGGTTTAGGGATGAGGGATTAGAGTTGAGGGATGACGGATTATGGTTGAGGGTTGAGGGATTAGGGTTTAAGGTATAGTGTTGAGGGTTTAGGGATAGAGTTTAGGGTTGAGGGATTAGAGTGAAGGGTTGAGGGATTAGGATTTTACGTTGAGGATTGAGGGTTGAGGCTTTAGGGTTTAGGGTTTAGGGATAGGGTTGAGGGTCGAGGGATCAGAGTTAAGGGTTGAAGGATTAGGGTTTGACATTGAGGGTTGAATACATTGAAGTTTGAGGGTTAAGGGTTTCAAGATAGGGTTGAGGGTCGAGGGATTAGGATTAAAGTAGAGTGTGGAGGGTATAAGGATTAAGGATAGGGTTGGAGGGTTTAGGGATAAGGGATTAGGGTTTAAGGTATAGTATCGAGCCCGTTGAGGGTTTAGGAATAGGGATAGCATTTAGAGTTTAGGGATGATAGATTAGAGTTGAGGGATGATGGATTAGGGTTGAGGGTTGAGGGATTAGGGTTTAGGGATAAGGTTTAAGGTTGAGGGTTGAGGGATTAGGGTTTAAGGTATAGTGTTGAGGGTTTAGGGATAGGGTTTAGGGTTGAGGGATTAGAGTGAAGGGTTGAGGGATTAGGATTTGACATTGAGGATTGAGGCTTTAGGGTTTAGGGTTTAGGGATAGGGTTGAGGGTCGAGGGATTAGAGTTAAGGGTTGAGGGATTAGGGTTTGACGTTGAGGGTTGAGTACATTGAAGTTTGAGGGTTAAGGGTTTTGGGATAGGGTTGAGGGTCGAGGGATTAGGGATAGGGTTGGAGGGTTTAGGGATAAGGGATTAGGGTTAAGGTATAGTATCAAGCCTGTTGAGGGTTTAGGAATAGGGATAGCATTTAGGGTTTAGGGATGACGGATTAGAGTTGAGGGATGATGGATTAGGGTTGAGGGTTGAGGGATTAGGGTTTAGGGATAAGGTTTAGGGTTGAGGGTTGAGGATTAAGGTTTAAGGTATAGTGTTGAGGGTTTAGGGATAGGGTTTAGGGTTGAGGGATTAGAGTGAAGGGTTGAGGGATTAGGATTTGACGTTGAGGGTTGAGGGTTGAGGCTTTAGGGTTTAGGGTTTAGGGATAGGGTTGAGGGTCGAGGGATCAACGTTAAGGGTTGAGGGATTAGGGTTTGACGTTGAGGGTTGAGTACATTAAAGTTTGAGGGTTAAGGGTTTCAGGATAGGGTTGAGGGTCGAGGGTATAAGGATTAGGGATAGGGTTGGAGGGTTTAGGGATAAGGGATTAGGGTTTAAGGTATAGTATCGAGCCCATTGAGAGTTTAGGAATAGGGATAGAATTTAGGGTTTAGGGATGACAGATTAGAGTTGAGGGATGACAGATTAGGGTTGAGGGTTGAGGGATTAAGGTTTAGGGATAAGGTTTAGGGTTGAGGGATTAAGGTTTAAGGTATAGTGTTGAGGGTTTAGGGTTGAGGGATTAGAGTGAAGGGTTGAGGGATTAGGATTTGACATTGAGGGTTGAGGCTTTAGGGTTTAGGGTTTAGGGATAGGGTTGAGGGTCGAGGGATTAGAGTTAAGGGTTGAGGGATTAGGGTTTGACATTGAGGGTTGAGTACATTGAAGTTCGAGGGTTAAGGGTTTTGGGATAGGGTTGAGGGTCAAGGGATTAGGGTTAAAGTAGAGTGTGGAGGGTATAAGGATTAGGGATAGGGTTGGAGGGTTTAGGGATAAGGGATTAGGATTTAAGGTATAGTATCGATCCCGTTGAGGATTTAGGAATAGGGATATCATTTAGGGTTTAGTGATGATGGATTAGAGTTGAGGGATGATGGATTAGGGTTGAGGGTTGAGGGATTAGGGTTTAAGGTATAGTGTTGAGGGTTAAGGAATAGGTTTTAGGGTTGAGGGATTAGAGTGAAGGGTTGAGGGATGAGGATTTGAGGTTGACGGTTGAGGCTTTAGGGTTTAGGGTTTAGGGATAGGGTTGAGGGTCAAGGGATCAAAGTTAAGGGTTGAGGGATTAGGGTTTGACATTGAGGGTTGAGTACATTGAGGTTTGAGGGTTAAGGGTTTTGGGATAGGGTTGAGGGTCGAGGGATTAGGGTTAAAGTAGAGTGTCGAGGGTATAAGGATTAGGGATAGGGTTGGAGGGTTTAGGGATAAGGGATTAGGGTTTAAGGTATAGTATCAAGCCAGTTGAGGGTTTAGGGATGAGGGATTAGAGTTGAGGGATGATGGATTAGGGTTAAGGGTTGAGGGATTAGGGTTTAGGGATAAGGTTTATGGTTGAGTGTTGAGGGATTAGGGTTTAAGGTTTAGTGTTGAGGGTTTAAGGATAGGGTTTAGGGTTGATGGATTAGAGTGAAGGCTCAAGGGATTAGGATTTGACATTGAGGGTTGAGGGTTGAGGCTTTAGGGTTTAGGGTTTACAGATAGGGTTGAGGGTCAAGGGATTAGAGTTAAGGGTTGAGGGATTAGGGTTTGACGTTGAGGGTTGAGGGTTGAGGTTCGAGGGTTAAGGGTTTAGGGATAGGGTTGAGGGTCAAGGGATTAGGGTTAAAGTAGAGTGTGGAGGGTATAAGGATTAGGGATAGGGTTGGAGGGTTTAGGGATAAGGGATTAGAGTTTAAGGTATAGTATCGAGCCTATTGAGCGTTTAGGAATAGGGATAGCATTTAGGGTTTACGGATGAGGGATTAGAGTTGAGGGATGACAGATTAGGGTTGAGGGTTGAGGGATTAGAGTTTAGGGATAAGGTTTAGGGTTGAGGGTTGAGGGATTAGGGTTTAAGGTATAGTGTTGAGGGTTTAGGGATAGGGTTTAGGGTTGATGGATTAGAGTGAAGGGTCGAGGGATTAGGGTTAAAGTAGAGTGTGGAGGGTATAAGGATTAGGGATAGGGTTGGAGGGTTTAGGGATAAGGGATTAGGGTTTAAGGTATAGTATTGAGCCTATTGAGGGTTTAGGAATAGGGATAGCATTTAGGGTTTAGGGATGAGGGATTAGAGTTGAGGGATGATGAATTAGGGTTGAGGGTTGAGGGATTAGGGTTTAGGGATAAGGTTTAGGGTTGAGGGTTGATGGATTAGGGTTTAAGGTATAGTGTTGAGGGTTTAGGGATAGGGTTTAGGGTTGAGGGATTAGAGTGAAGGGTCAAGGGATTAGGGATGTGATGAAGGAGGTATGCCATCGTTCCCACCTCAACCTCAAGGTATGTCATCTATTCCATCTTTGATCGAAGGTGTGCCATCTAGCCCATCTCATTTAAATATTGATGAAATTCCTAATGTTGAGATGAATTTACCTAACTTAACACCACCTAGAATTTTGCATAGAAATCCAAAGTATTTGATTGATATTCATGAGAATATTTTGCAGCCAATGGAAGGAAAGATTCTAAAATGCACTTGTAGAAGATATGCTCATAAGATTTGGAGATTATTCTTTGAAAAGTTGAATGAGACTGCAAGATGTCAACTATTCATTGAAATGATGCGAAGTATAAAGTATAGGTCCATCATGAAGATTCTTGGGTTGAGAACATAAGAGGCTTCAAGTGAACAATCTATTGTCAAGAATCTAATGAGTGTGTATGAGAGTGTGGGTAACACCTCACGCACAAAAGATAGTAATGCAACACGGCGTGTGATTACATCAACTATAGTAAGTAGTCAAAGGAGGAAAGCTCATCTCATTAGAAAGATGAGTCAAGAATTAAGAATTAATAGGAAAACTTTATCAAGAGCCATTGGAAGATGCTAAAGAATTGATGACACTAATGCCAATGAATTATGGGCACTCTTAGGGAGACTACCACGAAAGATAAACCTATTATTGAAGCATTGAGATCACTAATTGAAGACTTTTGGAAGAATTACACAAGGGTATCTCTGAATCAAAGGAATGTGGTAAGAAGGAGAATTGGTAGTCAGAACCGTGAGCCACATTGAAAGCATTTTTTGGATGAGACTCAAACACAGTTTTATGGTAAATTTCTAGAGAAGTATCCTCAAATTAAAATTTGTCAAAGATATTTTGAAATGCTAAAACCTTTCTATGTCAAGATAAATCACACACGCTTTACTTGTTGTTGTAGATTACATATTGAATTTTCTAACCATTTTGATGGTTATAGGTCTATATGTTTAGATATGCATACTAACAATATTTTGCAGGGTTGTGTCATATGTGCCCCACCAACATCTTCAAGAGACTTCATATCAAGAATTTTATGTGAAAGAGAGGAAGGTCAAATATTTTACAAGAAATTATGCTTGGATGGCACATGTCATCATTGCGGTGGCTTGCAACATTGCCAATATGTGAACATATGGAAAGAACACATGCGGTTGGAAATGAACTAGTAGAGTTTGGTAAGTATAAAATAGTGGCATACAATACAAAAGATGGTAAAGAAGCAAATAGGTGTTAATTGGCTATTGAAAAGATTCCAGTGTATCAATTTATGCCTATATTTTGTGACAACATAGTGTATGAGTATGCAAGACATGCCCATAGAGCTCGATGGTTGGACTTGCAATTCAGGTTATGCAAGGACACATTTTCGGTTGGTAGCATTGTTTCAGTCGTGGACTTTGCAAAGAACTACAGTCTACAGCCACAGCGTGAGGTGCAATCACAATATTACAACTCCACATAGGTTTCTATATTTGTGTACATCGCATTCATTCATGCGAATGATAGTACAGAGGATGACATAAAGATCATAAGGGAGTATAATTTCTATATTAGTGATGATCACATGCATTCTACGGAGTTCGTGTAAGGTTCCTTTCAGGTGTTCTATAATGATTTGGCTAGAAGGGGCATATTGTTCAGTCAACATATCATATGGTCGAATAACTGTGCGTCATAATTCAAGAACTCATGAAATTTCTATTGGCTGAGTAGGAGGCATAATTTTATAGGTATTCAGCATATGTGGAACTTTTGTGAGGCCGGGCATGGAAAGGGGGAGCATGATGGTGCAGGAGCATGTATCAAAAGAGCCATAGCACAAGAAGAGTTAAAGTATAAAGACAATGCAAAGTTGACAGATGCAAAATCAATTATCGAGTGGTGTAATGCTTCCACGGGTCTAGGTAATGAAGGTAAGTCTTCAGTTCGTAGATATTTTTGGTTGATAGATGATACTAACATTGCACCATATGAGGATTGTTGTACACTGACAAGATCAAATGAGATGCACTCTTTCAGAAGCTCAATTGTAGGTTCATGGAGTATCCATACGTGAAAGATGTCATGCTTTTGTTCTTCCTATACAATTCAAGTCTGGGATGAGTGCGAGTCAAAGGAGTGGGTAGATGAATGGCAGTTAAGTTATCTTAGCCTACTTGACACATATCAACCCCCGATGGCACTGGAACTAACACAGATGGAATCATTAGTTGACTTTGACCACATATCAGATTTAGTTCAACTAGGTAATAGAGGGCACGTATATGCATCTAATTTCATCTAGTTCAACTAGGTAATGTCATCTTACTTTGTAGTGTTTTTGTAATGTTGACTAATTTCATCTAATTTTCTACACATATCAATGTAGGGCACGTATATGCAGTTATTGTAGATGAAGATAATGAAGAGGGAACAGACTATTACTTATGTCATTGTGTTGAGGCCAAAAATACATTGGAGGCCCCAGTTACAGATGGAGAAAACATCGAATACCCTACAGGCTTAGTGGTTATTACTGGAACATGGCTTAGAAGGTACCCACATAAGAGTGTTAATGTTTGGCTATTTTAGGACTTTGACACACATCGAAAGATTCTTCATTACTTGAACCTTGTCGTGGCATCCAATGTTTATTTGATAAAGTATCGGGGTAGACCTTTGAACAAAATCTTGTAGAAGGTGCGTGAGTCTGACCATGATGCAATACTTGACACAATAAAGAGTAGAGCAGACCCAGATGGTTCATTGGATTAATTTGTAAGTATTCACATTGATTTTGTAAAGTCATGTTACATTGAGTTGTAAGTATGCACATTAATTTGTAAGGTTTGTCTTTTTTTTTGTTTCCTACTACATTTTTACACATATACACATTTTTACATCATCATGTTATGCATTTTTGATGTCCTACTCATGATGTGACCAAACTGATAGTTCCAACGCATCTGGATGGGTACATTTAGGCTAGGCATTATTCTATTTTGCACCCAAACATGATGAAACAGTCCAATCTACATTGTACCGACGATATCCCTAAAGTGTCCAAAGTGCAAAAAGGCAGCAATCTTTGACGAGATGTTACTCAAATATTGTGTCACTTAGAAACATTCCTTCTGATGCAACATGATCATGTAGAGTGACTCTACAATAACCTCTCTCAGTTTTTTATATATCTGAGGTATTTTCCCGTGGTGAAAGGTTTTCTGCTACCCCAAAAATCGTCAGAAGGAGGTAGTGTAAAGTTGCAAAGGGGCGTAAATTTCATCCTGCTCCTGATGCGACCAAACTGATTGTTCAAACGCATCCAGATGGGTACATTTACGCTAGGCATGGTCCTTTTTTTCACCCAAACATGTCAAAACAGTCCAAACTACATTGTACTGATGATATCCCTGAAGAGTCCAAAGTGCAAAAAGGCAGCAATCTTTGATGATATGTTACTCGAAACCTGTGTCACTTAGAAACATTCCACCTGAGGTAACATGATCATGTAGAGTACCTCTACAATAACCTCTCTCAGGTTTTTATATCTCTGAGGCATTTGCCCGTGGTGAAAGGTTTTCTACTCCCCAAAAATTGTTAGGAGGTAGTGTAAAGTTGCAAAGGGGTGTAACTTTCGTCCTGCTCTTGATGTGACCAAACTGACTATTCCAACGCATCCGGATGGGTACATTTACGCTAGGTATGGTCCTATTTTTCACCCAAACATGTTGAAATAGTCTGAGCTACATTGTACCAATGATATCCCTGAAGAGTCTAAAGTGCAAAAAGATAGCAATCTTTGACGAGATGTTACTCAAAAACTGTGTCACTTAGAAACACTCTGTGTGAGGAAACACGATCATGTAGAGTGTCTCTACAATAACATCTCTCATTTTTTTATATCTCTGAGGTGTTTGCCCATGGTGAAAGGTTTTTTGCTACCCCAAAAATCGTCAGAAGGAGGCAGTGTAAAGTTGCAAAGGGGTGTAACTTTCATCCTACTCTTGATATGACCAAACTGACTGTTCCAACGCATCTGGATGGGTACATTTATGCTAGGCATGGTCCTATTTTTCACCCAAACATTTCGAAATAGTCTGAGCTACATTGTACCGACAATATCCCTGAAGAGTCCAAAGTGCAAAAAGGCAACAATCTTTGATGAGATGTTACTCAAAAACTGTTTCACTTAGAAATATTTTGTCTAAGGCAACACGATCATGTAGAGTGCCTCTACAATAACCTCTCTCAGTTTTTTATATCTTTGAGGTGTTTTCCCATGGTGAAAATTTTTCTACTGCCCCAAAAATCGTCAGGAGGAAGTGTAGAGTTGCAAAGCATTGCTAAGAAATCCTCAATACTCAAACACTCTAATGAATTGAAGTAACTTCTTCTTAGGTGCAAATGTAAGGGTACACAAGGGGAAAATGGTACCTAGATGACATAGTGCATTTCTATGACTTCATTCACATGTTTAAATGTTTGAGAAACTCTCCTTTACTAAGCGCTTGTCCTCATGTCAATGTTAAGCTTTATACCTCCTAGGCACTCAATTAGGTGATGTCATTAGATACAACTTACCCTTAGGTGCCAATGTAGCTTCTTCAATCCATCACACTTCTAGGCGCTCAAATTTGAGGTCTTGGACTTGTATCTTATTCCTAGGCACAATTAGATGATCTTCCTAGATCTAAGCACTCATGATGGTGGGAAATTACATGAAGGGGCACCTAAGTCCAATTTGACTTTGTATTTGATATTTTATGACTCCAATTGACTAGGAATGGCTCAATTTCTAACGTGCTGACTCAATAATGTAAGTTTAAGGTCTTTTCCTCCTAGGTGCCAATTAATGAGTTCACTAGATGCAATTTCTCCTTAGGCGCCAAAACTAGATAGTAGAGACAAGAGGAGGCACCTAACATCAATTTAGGCTCTATTCATTATTTGTAAGACCTTGAATGATTAAACATGCTTGAAGTAAGCCTTTCTCTCTTGAAACTTACTCAATGATATAGATTTGTGATACTTTATCTAAGGTGCCAATCTAGATCTATATGGAGGTGAAAGAGCACCCAAAATCATGAAGCTTTATACTTGGTGTTTTTTATGCTTTAAATAATTATGAAGGTCTTAGGATGACTTTTCCCATCTAAGCGCTCATGGAGGTATTGAATGACAAGCAAAGGCGCCTTAGCTTACTTAGCCCATTTCTTTGGATTTTAATGATCTTGACTCTTAAATGCCATCTAGTCTCATGCTCTTAAACTCTCCTCTTACAAGGCACCATATTGAATGGATTTAAACTCTCTTGTTATGCTTATGTGCCAATTCAAGGTCATTCTGAAGGCAAAGAGCGCCTAGAATCCATTTGACTTAGCTTTTAACATTTCAACAAGTTTAAGAAATGGGAGAGATCTCATAAAGGAGTCCACTCAAAGGATTGTTTCATGTCAACTCTTCCTAGGTTCCAATGTGTGATTAGATGATAAGGAAAGTGCGCCTAAACTCCAAACATTCAATCAATCTTCATATACATACTTCTCTCCTTCAAGTTGCTCAAAGTGGTTAACTCATTCTTCAATTCCTTATTCTAGTTGGTTCTAAGACCTTTAGGCACTATCATTCACCAATTCAAACCTTCAAACACTTTTAAAGCACTCAAAATGATGTCCATCACCAATCCACTCCTTAGGCACTCAAATTTGATTGTAGAAGCAAGAAATTGCACCTAAGGTTTTTGTTACTCAAGACCTCCTTTGCAAGGCGCCTTAGATGATGATCAAGGTGTGAAAATGTGCCTTACTTAAATTTGGATTATTCCTTGATATTTTAAGGATTTTAACACTTGTTTGCACCCTTGTATGACTACATCACCCTTAGGCACTCATTTTGAGGTGTTATTCATCTACTATGTTACCGAGGTGCCAAAATTGGTGATATGAAGCATGAAGGGCGCCTAAACTCATAATGTGTTTTCCTTGTCAAATTTTCAATGCTTAAGGTCATTTGTATCAATTCCATTCAAGGTGCCATAACCTGGGATGATCACAAGTTTGTTTTCTTCTCTAGGCGTACTTTGAGGTCTCAATCTTAGGTGTTGATTTGAGTCTGTAGAGGTGGGAAAGTGCGCCTAACTCCCTAGAGCAATTTTGCGCCTAGAAATGTAAGTCCCAGAGGATAAGGTATAATGAATATACTTTAAATATTTTTCAATATACCTTCCAAGATGTTTGAGATAGGTCTCGAATCCACCATATTTAACATGTAGATTATAGAATTTGGAGGATCCACCAGATTTCAGACTTAGTCAATTTTTAGTGTTTCAGGATATCAGGCTACCAGACTTAGTCATTTTTAGGATCTCAAACATCAGGATCAGGTCATTAGAGGACTATAGGACTCAAACACCACTGACTTCATCATGTAATAAACTAAAGACATCATCAAAACTTCATGCAAAGAATCAGAGCTCAAAAAAAAGGGGGTCCCCATTTGCAATGGGGTGATGTGTGATTTGGTCACAATAGTATGACTTATGGAAGCCTATAGCCCCAATGTTATGTTGCATACTAAAATTAGGTAAGACTCAATGTAATCTCATAACCTCGCCTTATATGCAAGAGGAATTACATTTAATAACCACAATGGTCATCAGGTGCTCATAAGCATATGATTTTGACTATCTTATTCAAAACAACAAACATACTCTTTGCATCCCAATATGGTATAATAATAAGAAATTAAGAAATATTTTCAATTGACCAACTCATAAAGAATATGGATCAGCATACTCATTTGAATATTTTCAATTGAGCAACTCATAAAGAATATTAATATTTTCTGTTCAACATGATGATTCTTTTTTTTTTTAAATACAACTTTTATCTTTTAGTTCCAAAATGAGGTTTAGGTGATACTTGAATAAGAATATCTAGTTATTGGATCAACAAACATCCTATGTAATACAATTAGACTTTAAATACTTGAAGTAGCCATCTATAAATATCAATTCAAACGTGGATTTATAATGCAAGTATGGACGCCATCAATAAAAAAGATTTGTATTAACCACATATCCATATAAGCGTACATCAATATCTATCAATATAAGTATAACATATATACAAAATAGCCATGTAGGCTTACAAGAATGCCATATAGGCATACAATGTCAACTATATACAATACAAAATATATGTCCACAAATGCCATATAGGCATACAACAAAGGAACACAATAAAAAGTCATTCCCCTCTGGCTAGTGAAAAGAATAGATCACGGGCAGCCTTTGATCTTCTAGGGGATGGAGACGCGCATGTGGGTGCTCTACTACGAACCTGAGGGTTGCTCCTCCTATTTAGTTCTTCCTGCATCTTTAGTTGTTACAATAAAAAGTATAGACATTAATATATAGAAATTACATGTTATAAAAAATGAAACATTTAACAAAATAATCACTTACCACTACCATATAATCTATCTCCTCACTTGCCTCAATAGCAGGAATAGGTTGTGGTGATGTCATGTCATATAGAAACCATCCAGATAGAAATTAAACTTCAAATCAATAATCTTTTGATTTTTCAAAAATAAACAACTATAACAATGAATGTAAATTGAAATTTACTAATCTGCCTCATACCCCTGTCAATGCCATGGAGCTATGAATCGCAGAGGTCACACCATGTTCCATTGCCCTATGAACATCTGGAGGTGTCTCCGCAGCCTGCATCATCTGGAAATAAAACAACATTATTCAATTACGAAAACTATAATAGTGATGCAAATCATGGCTCCTAACATACACACACGTTCATCTAAACATGGAAGTACACACAATATAGCACACAAGTCACATACAAAAATCTAGTAAGTACAATTCATTCATTAAACTATTTATTTTATTACCTCTATGAAGCTTTGAAGTCCTTCACCACTGGCAGGTGTTGCCGTGAAATCTCCAATATTAACCTATTCAACATCCAAAATCAGATATTAGAATACCATTCATATAACAATTCTATTCACATGTAATATTTATAATTGTTTACTAGTTACATACCCTGACAGTAGATGATCTAGTGTAATATACAGGTGGAGAACCACTGAAAACTGCATCAATGCTATGACTCTAAAATTTCATTAAAATCATCAAACTAAATTAGTTAATCTTGCATTTCAAAAATAAAATTTAATAAATTAAATTCAATAGACTTGCTAATATTTACCTGAGTATCAAGGTCGAAAGTCTCACTCAGGAGGGTATCTGTCATCACCATCTGCTCAGCTGCAAATGTCGCCTATGCACCTGCGTCCTGACTATCCATGGGGATAATAACCGTAGGTTGACCTGCAAGTCTGACAAGTATGGGGTGGGACCCTACTCCTCGTACTATCTCCCAACCCACTCTATGCGGTAGGACTGGCATGCTCTATGATGCTCTGGGTCAAGGCACTAATGGACTGAAGTGTATCGACCTCAACACTCTCCTTCATAATGGAAGGGATAGAAACATGCTCATGGGTTGGTCTGCTAATTACTCATCTCACTACCCACTGTGGGTCAACACGTGCCCCTAGCCTATCTTGTGCTGACCCCCCACCTCTACCCTGGAAGTCTCGCATATCAAAATAGTTTGGCACTTTATTGAGGACAAACTCATAGTAGAGTTTCCTCAAAAAGTATTGCGGGACCTCATTATTATTGCATGGAGGATGGTCAAAAACCATCCACCACCTCTGCCCAAAATTGTCCCTTATTGCTTGGTTGTTGTACCAATGGATAGGGAACCTCTTATATGTAATGGGTGGAGGTTGATTTGTTTGTGGGTTTGTGAAAATGAAACACAAGTCTAATTTTGTAATTTGTAATTTTTTCACATCTTGGTATGACAACTTGTCTGCATAATAGTTTCTAAACTCTCTCCTTTTATCCGTCCAACTAGATATTTGCTTGCTAATTGAATATACATTTGATAACATAGATTCAAGAGTTTCAGCAAGTGTGGACCTATACAAGGTTGAAGTGGAAGGATCTTTCAACCTTGCGATTATATCTTCAATTTCTTTTTTGTTGTTTTCAATTTGCTACATTATATTTTCTTGTGTTCCAGGGGCATGTTGAGGAATGGACAGAGGAGGTTGTTGTTCCGCAGGTATTTCCTCCTCCAGATTTTGTGGATTTTGAGGAGGAGGAGGTGCATTAACATTTCCTGACAATTAACGAAATATACATAAAAAATCAACTCAAACCTACCTATTTAGAAACAAATTCAAACAAAAAAAATAAAACTCACTCCTTTGGCGTGCTCGACGTCATGGCAGCATTTTGGTGATGAATTAGCAAGATTTTGGTGTTGAATTGTCTTTTCCAAAATGTGAGCGCACTTCCTAGGGTTTGCAAGCCATGGGGATAGAGGAGAAAAATAGAAATAAAATGAGATGAAAAGATTTTTTTAATTTATAGTAGTTCATAACATGCTCATGTTATAACGTGAGTGCATTATGGTTTGGTTTTGATGAGCCTTAGGTTCGTCATTACCAAACCATAACGCGAGCGCGTTATAACGCGCTCGCGTTATGCATTATTTTTTTTTAAAACCATTTGGCCACTTTTTGGCCCCCCATCTTTTTGCACTTACCGTATGATGATGATCAGGTTGTTCAGTTAAGGACAATCAAGCCACCCAAAGGATTGGTAACCTTGGAATCCATATTTGGTATTGACAATCAACTGATAAAGAGTAAAATTGGCATACAGGTCAAAGAAGAACATTACGAGGAGCTAGAAATTTTTAAAGGTAAGCTTCTCAAAATTGGCAAAATCTGTTCACCTGAGGATAGGAGAGCTTTTATTGCTCTTTGTCAAGAATTTGAAGATGTGTTTTCTTGGGATTACTTAGACCTAAAGGGGTTTGACTCTCATATTACCCAGCATACTATAGAGCTAGAACTAGGTACAAAACTTATGAGGCAGAAACAAAGACCTTTAAATCTGAAACTTGAGCCTCTAATGATTAAAGAATTAACCAAGCTAATCAAGGGAAAAATCATTTTTCCAATCAAGCACACGTCTTGGGTCTCGAATCTTGTTCCTGTGAGGAAAAAGAATGGAGAGATTAGGTTGTGCGTCGATTTTAGAGACCTTAATAGAGCCTCCCTAAAAGACCACTACCCGTTGCCCTCAATGGAGCAAATCCTACAAGTAGTGGCTAGTTTAGAAAGATTCTCCTTCCTGAATGGATATTCCGGTTATAATCAAGTGTTAGTCAAGGAGGAGGATCAGTTTAAAACCACTTTTACTACCAAATGGGGCACCATGGCCTACACAAGGATGCCTTTTGGTCTGTCAAATGCTGGATCTACTTTTCAGAGAGCTATGGATATGGCTTTTAAAGGTTTTCTCTATAAATTAGTGTTGGTGTACCTTGATGACATCACATTTTCTCCAAGGATGCATCTGAACATTTATCCCACCTAAGGCAAGTATTTGAGAGATGTAAAGAGTTTGGGATATCTCTCAATCTCAAGAAATGCATTTTCACTGTGCATGAAGGCAAGCTTTTAGGACACGTTGTGTCAAAGGAGGGAATTACCATTGATGCAAAAAGAGTAAGGGCTATTTTGGAGCTGCCTTTGCCCAATCACAAGAAAGGGCTACAAAGTTTTATTGGCAGAATTAATTTTTTGCGAAGATTTATACCTAACATTGCAAATCTATTGAAGCCATTGACCTCTATGTTAAAGAAAAATATAGTTTTCAGTTGGACAAAAGAGGCCAAACTTAGCTTTGAGTCCATAAGAGAGGCATTATCAGCTGCACCAACTTTGGTAAATCCTGATTTCTCAAAAGATTTTATCTTGTATGCTTATGGCGGTCTAGATACAATTTCTGCAATTCTGGTACAACAGCAAGGTGAAGGCTGTGAGCAGCCAATTGCTTTCTTTAGTCAGGGATTGGAGGAGCATGAACATAGCTATAGCTTCATTGAAAAACATGTCCTTGAAGTGGTAAGGGGCTTCAAGAAGTTTAGGCATCTTATTTCTAATAATAAGATACATTTGATAGTTGCTCACCCTAGCGTGAAGGAGTTCCCGTTAGGTAAGGATGTAAATGAGAAAAGGGCTGGTTGGATTACCAAAGTCATGGAGTATGACGTAGATATCAAGATAATCAAGCTCGTCAGAGGTAGAGGACTCAGTGAACAACTTGCTACTAGTTTTGAAAATGAAACAGATAAAGAAGAGGAGGTGCTTCTAACCATTGAAGATGAACATCAGGATGATACAACAACAGTAGGCACAGGTTGGGTTAATAACATGACTCAATTTTTACAAACTGGTGAATGTCCAGTAGGTTTAGATAGAACCAAGAGAAGGCATTTTAGACTATAATCCATTCCATATGTTTAAATTAATGGCATCCTTTTCAGAAAAGATTTTAATGGTGTGTTGTTAAGATGCATTGCTAATGATCAGACTAACAAGGTGCTGCATGAGTTTCATGATGGAACAGCAGGGGGTCATTTTGCTCCAAGGACTACTACTTGGAAAGTAATGAGAGCTGGATATTACTGGCGAAACTAATTCAAGGATGCCCATGCATGGGCTAGAAAATGTGTAAAATGTGACATTTTTGCAGGCAAAGGAAGGCTGTCAGCTTTACCTCTATAGCCAATTCAAGTAGAACAACCCTTCATGAGATGGCGCATTGATTTTATAGGTCCCATTAACCCACCATCAAGTGCAGGCAACAGGTGGATACTTATAGCAATAGACAATTTCACAAGGTGGACTAAAGTAGTGGCTCTGAAGGAATCCAATGAGAATGTTGTTTTGAATTTTTATCATGATTTGGTATCCAGAGTTGGAGTGCCTAAGTCAATTATCTCAGACAATGTTTTAGCCTTAATTGGATTGAAAATAATTGACTGGAATGTGAAGAATGGAATCTATTTGAACACTTCATCAAATTATTACCCACAGGGTAATGGTTTGGCTAAATCCACAAATAAAAATCTCATAAGGATTATCAAAAGATCAATGGAGGACAATTAGAGGACCTGGCACACCAATCTGAAATATGCCTTATGGGCAGATAGAATAACTCCCAAGAGGTCTATTGGAAACTCCCCATATATGTTAGTTTATGGGAAAGAGGTAAGATTTTCTGTGTCTGTGGAGATGCCAGCACTTGATATCATGAATCAGCTGGAGATGTTTGAAGAAGAAGACCCCATGGCTATCAGATATGCTCAACTTATGGATCTTAAAGAGATCAGAGATAAAGCTATGAAAACTATGGAGTATCATCAGCTTCAGACAAAAAGAACTTTTGATAAGAAAGCCACTCCCAAAATTTTTAGGGAAGGTGATATGGTACTCAAATGGGATGAGTTGAAAAGCAAGCCAGGGAAGCACTCCAAGTTTGACAGCATGTGGAGTGGCTCGTTTATCATTACTAAATGCAAGAAGCACAATACATTTTAGTTATCAAACATGGATGGAGAAAATTTACCTATCCTAGTCAATGGGATACACTTGAAGAGGTGTTTTGAGGTATGAGCTGCCTTGTAAATCAGTAGATTAGGTTTCTTAATTTCAATAAGTGATGTTGCGCAATAGTTTAGATTCCTTTTGTTTTCCCTAAGTGCTGTCTAGTATAGTTAGAGGAGTTACTTTCAGCATTTTGTTTTGGTTTTGGACTTCCAAGTGTTCTTCATTACTAATATGCTGAGTTACTAAGCTCAGGATTGTTTGTCAAAGGTATATTTTGAGTCTCTATGTGACTCCATGCCCAATTGATGCATAAGGCCATTGATCAATTTGTTTAGCAGGCAAACACCCTTGAGAGGTCGCCAAAGTTGTTGTCATATTTTTCTTGACCACAGAATATTATTTTTCCTTCTATCAGAGAAATCCAATTAGAGAAAGCCTAAATAGAAGGGAAAAAAGGGTCAAATCCTCCAAATTCTCATGCTTTGCCTTACCAAAAATTCCCAAAAATCTCACCTTGAGAATCCTTGCAGAAAACCCAAAAAAACCCAGAAATCTTTTAGCTTTAAGTAATTTCCATCTCAAAGATTTCTCAATTTTATACTTAGCCATTTTCATGTATGTGATGATGACATCATCCTTGTTTTAGGGTTTTTTCTGTCATTTAGTCTAATTGTATCTCAGATGCATTTTTCCTTGTATCTTGGTCATGTACAATGTTTTTTCTGTACATCGGGTTTGTATGTATCTTTGGTTTGTATAATCGCATTATATGTAAAATACATACAAAGAAATATACAAAGAAAATATAGAAGGCAAAGATGCAAAGTCAATGTACAAAGGATTTTTTGGCGTGACCTTGATCATCGGCGGCTCAACTCATAGTCCTTCCGACGGCCGATGCATATGCAAGGGTCAGATGCATGTCGACATACAAGGGCCATATACAAAGGTGAATGTATATCAATAGATATACAAAGGTGTCTTTGGTGTGACAACGACCATCGGCGGCCCAGCTAAAGGTCTCCCCAACGGCCGATACAAAGGTGAAATACAAAGCATAAATGCAAAGGGCATATACAAAGCACACATGCAAGGCAAAGATACAAAGCCTGGGGCCCACCAATTGTATGTTTGCACATACAATCGACATACAAGGGAATGTGCAATCCTAAGATGCAAAGCCCGGACCTAAAATTTATATGCATTCTGGTCGATAAAGGTACAAGTTGTTCTATGAATCATTTCCTTTGTATGTTCGTATTGTATGTTTTAACATACAAAGGTCATATACAAACCAATATACTAAGGTCACATGTATATGCCGAAATGAACAGTTTGCATGCAAGTGGTTTGTATGTAGTTTACCTTTGTATATTTTGCATTGTATATGCGATATACAAAGGACAGATACAACGGCGATATACAAGGCGGACCCGACTTGAAAATTAAATTTGGCATATTCAGCGTCAAGTCCGCAATTTACATGTTGAGGTGCATTGTTATGCAAAGGGAAAAGGTGCAAAGGCCATACCTGTTCTATAGTTCCAATATAGTTGATGGTCGCCTTTGAGTTCCGCATTGTATACATGGTTGGTTGTATCTTACATACAATCAATATACAAAGGGGCACATACAAATAGTTTTCAGTGTGACAAGGTGCATTAGCCGCTCTATTTTAAGTCATTCTGATGACCGATAAGAAGGATGTGATTGATCAACAATGCTTCTTAGTTCATTTCAATGGCTAATCAAGTGATGCCATGTGGTAGTCGGATACATACAAATGAACATACAAAGGCATTTCAAAGGACGATTTAGATGTTAAATGCAAGCGCACATACAATGAACAATTCAGCAAGTCATGCTTATCAGCAGCCCAGCTAAAGGTCTCCCCGACAACCCGATACATACAAAGGAGTTTACATATGAGGGCGATAGACAAGTGCAGTTTGACCATAACTTTGACTGTGAATATCTTCTGCTTCCTGGCGAATTTCAACATGCTTTAAAAGGCAAAATTGCTTATTTTTACCTCCTCTTTTATCTGGCAGACTTTAAGTAGAATATTCTTACTTTTAAATTTTGAATCTGGATTTGCATGCTCAATCGACTGGATGTTTCAGCGACCAATTTGAGATATGCAGATGTAGATATTTGTGGCATTTATGGGTATAGATTGATGATGCATCAGCTTGCATTGAAGATTCAAAATATCTTCCATCTGCCCCTGTTCCAGATATTTCATGCCATAACTTCTTGCAAATGGACGTCCTTTCTGTGATAGATATTTTCTTGTTACATCTCATGAGGTGAATTTTTGTAACCGATTTAGAGCAATTTGTAAATGCTATATAAGCAGCAGGATGAGATGTAAATAGGGTTGGAAATTTTTAGTATTCAGTCTTTCTATTTCCAAACAGAGCTTTCTGCTACTGTAACTATGCATTCCCATTGAATATATGTAAGTTATCTTACCTCTTTCAATGAGTTTTAGTTTAGTGTAAATCTGCATGTGACTGTCTATGAATATCTTTGTTCCTCTCAAGCATTTTGCTTCTTACCTCTACTAGAATCATTTGAATATGTGTAATCTACTTGCTGTATCTGGTTGTGTTGTGCATTTTTTTAGTTCTGTGAAGTTTCTTTTATTCAACTCGGTGAATCACCCCTTTATTTTTAAGTTTTCCTGTTTCATCTTTCATTTAAAAGCATTCCTTCTCCCTTTTCCTCTGAAGATCTAGTAGATTTTAGGTGATAACCAGTTAAGGAAGCCGACCTTCTCCAGAGGTCTAATCTCATTTCGCAAGGTCCCACACTTCTAGATCATTCCCATGTTTCTCTAGATTGCTGAAGTTTTACAACTGCGGCAAGGGTGCAAATCTGAGAGACAACAACTGGATCATTGATCTAGAAGAACATTTTGAGTATAAGAATATTGTGGACCTGGATATGGTGAAATGTTTTAATTCTAAGATAAAGGGTCATGATGTGATATGGTAGAAGGAAGTTCAGTTAGAGAGGAATAGGAGAGGCAAGACAAGCATTACAAAACAAGACTGGATAGTGGAAAATATGAAGTCCAAGTTTATTCTAGAAAATTATTAATTGGAACTATTGAAGGAGCTACTATTAGTCAAGTCATTTCTCCTAGAGCAACCTACATAGAGTACTTCAAGAATCCTCTTAGATGAATTGAATATTGTTATGCTGCTAGTGTGCACAATGAACATTATTGATATCAACTATCATTATCAATCATCATTGGAGCACATCCATCATTCATCATGATGCATCAAGTGTTATTGTGATAAAATTGTTTCATTATTTTCATTTGTTTGGATAGTCCTTTGATAATTCATTTGAGGTGATATAGGTATGAAATAGGAGCTTACATTGTATATAGTTTCATTTTGTATTTCATATTTTCTGCATCATAAAATCATAGTACTTATATCAATATTATTTCAGTATGAATGTACACAATAACTTACAAAATTATTTTTTTTCCATTTTGAATTTTCTATGTTTAAAAGTGAGAGGGTTTGGAAAATTCATAATTTATAGACCAGTGCCTTCTATGGGATCATAGAGTCCTTCTCGGGTGTTTATATTCTACAATGTATCAACATTCTTGATGGTTATTTATTTATTATCACCTTACAATAATAAAGCTGATGTATATGACTCCACAATTTGACATCCAACTTAATGATCCATCTCAAATCTTATACCTCCCACAAACACTAGTGAAATATTTACATTACTCTTTCAACAACAACTAACACTGACAATTGTTAACATAGAAAATGTATGCAAAGAATTATGTAACCCTTGGTTACTCCACTCAAAGAGACATAAGAGAATCAATTGGAGATTACGCAAACTGAGAGCATTCACTCATATATCTCAGTTCAAGAATAAGTGTTACATAGTACACATTTGACAAAGAGTAGACATGATTTATTCCAACAAAGAAACTATACAATCAGAGTTTTCCCTCATATTTCTTCCCTTTACAATATAATGACTTCACCCTTCATAGAGAAGTTACAAAGAAAGCCCCCCACGGATGGGTGAAGATTGCCACATTACAAAAGCCTTATAAACAATTTGTAGATCACATAGGATGTTGACACATGGATCCACTTGGGAGAGGTTCACACTCTCTCATAGGCTATCTAAACAAGTGATTAGAAGAAGATGAAATTCTGAATACCTTTGTTGATGTGGAGCTTGCAATCGAGCTGTAATAGTGATGTGGACAAACTTTGCCTTCACAGCTATTGGGACAGTGGGCAAAGAAGCTTCTATTATACTAGCTAATGATGCCACCCACAACTCAATAGATTGTTACAAGAGCATGGAGCTTGTTGCCCAGAAAACTAGAACTAAGAGTTGAGGAAAGGAAATTTTGAATGAAAAGAGAGAACAATGATGCAAGAAGGAACCATCTTCTACCTTTCTCTTGTAGCCAATCAAGAATAACTTCCACATCTTGAGGAGTGCCCTCCTAATATGTGTGCCTATCCTCCCTTTTAATGAAGCAGGAGAAATTTTCTAATCAGCCAATAGAAATTGGTAGCTAGTTGTCATCTTTCTAGTCCTTCCCATTTCGTTCAAGATGTTCACAATTAAGTGACTCCAACTCTTCATTTTGTAGGACCATGGCCCTTCAATATAGTCATAACAACCTAGCCTCTTAACCATGATAACTTCCTATTCAAGTGAATATAAACTTATAGTTTCCTAAGAGGGCTCAAAACCAAAATGATCATAAGTATAGATTTCTCATGCCTTTTATAACCAAAATTGTTGATGATTATCCCATTAATCTCATTATAATCTGGCTTAGTATAAATCAAAACTCATTACATCCTTACCAAATTTTATCATCATGTCTACAAAATTCTAGAAGATAGAGACATGACACACTCTAATGTGCTTCCTAGACACCAAAATTTCATATCACACTAGGCTTCAAGAATATTTGACATCCAGTTGGAGAAGTCTTCATCAAATGACCAAGAATATTCTAGAATCTTTGCTAACTTATTTTGGTGAGCCTCATACCTTGCATCTAATAAGATCTTAGCCTCCTTCATGAAGCTTTCTAGGCCTCATTCCACTTTTAGCAAATTTCCTAACTTTGTATTACATAAAATTAGATCAACTTTGCCTCCTTGAGTGACTAACATGATTAATACTGGAGTGATGCCTTGAAATTCTTCCTTCCACTGTTCAAATGATTTCATTTCTCCATCATGTTAGGATTAAGGTGCCATCAACCTTGTAAATCCTATGTGTTGCAAGTATGTGCTTATCAATGTTGTCATTGATGTCAACATATTTGTGTTGTCATTGGTGTCAACTGTGCTCTTGTCTTGATACTTGCTTGTGTTGAGATGGATTCTTTGTATTGACTTATATAAGTGTTGAAGATAATGAGAAAGTGTTCCTGATATTGAAATTTCCAAGTGCTTTTGAGAAAATTTGCTCTCCTAGTGGAAACAGTGTGTTGCAAAGTTTCCTGGCTTGCAAAAGTATAGTGTAGTGTTTTACTCCGTATATTGAATATCTTTGTCTGTGAATTGGAAGTTACGAGAAGGGATGTCTATAGTGGCTATGTTTCAAGTTTGAGCCTCTGATATGAAGATTTGAGTGAGTTATGTTCACTAGAGTAAAAACTATTTTTTTGTGTATTTAATGGTGACAGGGAGAATGTATTATGCTTCGTATTTCTCCACATTTAAGTTTTATAGTCTGGGGTTCTGAAATTAAGTTTTTAATAATGCTATGTGCCTTTAGTTCAAATGGTTCGTGATTTGGTGCTCCGCAAGCGATCTTTCCTTTATGATAGTAGCCGATAGTAATGTTCAAGTGTTCTGGTTTGAAGAATCTTATGGACAAAGTGTTTAGAGGTTGTACGGATGTTCTTGGTGATTGTAACATGCTTGTGGATGTATCTAGATTGTGTCCCTACCTTTTGATTGGTCCACAAAGTATAATCCGGATAGTGCATGAAGCATGTTCCTAAAATTCTTAGTGTTAACACTGGTTCTGGCTGACCTGGTTGTTCTCACTGCTTTTGGTTATGCTTTGAAGATTGTGGAAGCATAGTGTTGTTACAAGTATGAGTAGTAAGTGTTTTCATTGATGTCAACACCTAAGAAAGTCATTTGAATAAGTTTGAACAAATATTTGAGGAATTATAACAAAGTGCATAATTGCTTTATCTACTAGAGTAGTGCAGTGTTTTGCTCCACATATCCTGTAGACTAAATATCTTTTCCTGCAGAGTGGAAGTAATGTTAAGGGATGTTTGTAGATTCTATGTTCCAAGTTTGAGCCTCTGGTTTGAAGATTTGAGTGACTTATGTTCACCAGAGTAAAAACTATTTTTCTGTGTATTTAATGGTGACAAGGAGAATGCATTCTGCTCTACATTTAAGTTTCATAGTCTACGGTTTTGGAATTAAGTTTATGATGATGATATGTGTCTTCAGTTCAAATGGTTCATGATTTGGTGCTCCGCAAGTGATCTTTCCTTTATGACAGTGGCCGATAGTAATGTTCAAGTGCTCCAGTTTGGAGAATCTTATGAATAAAGTGTTTAGAGGTTATGCAGATGTTCTTGGTGATTGTAATGTGCTTGTGGGAGTATCTAGATCATGTTCCTACCTTTTGATTGGTTTGCAAAATATAATCTGGATCATGCATGAAGTGTGTTCCTAAAATTTTTAGTGTTAACTATAGTCTTGGCCAACTTGGTTATTTTCACTATTTGCGGTTATGATTTGAATATTATGGAAGTGTGTTGTTGCATGGAGGATTGCATTTGAGTCCCAACTAAGGATTGGCATGATTCACATTTATTTCTCTTCACCTCTAATTGATTTAGGTCCAGACAGGTCTATCTTAATGTATGCATGTATGTTTGCCGACCTTAGAGATTGTTCCAATGGTTGATGATTGTAATGTCAACCTTGATGTAAATTCCAAGGTTGATGAATTGTATAAAAACATGAAATGAAGTCATGAATTTGTATGAGGATGCAAAAATGAAAAGATAAGTGTGAAGCATAAAAGCAAAGCAGAGGATACTTATTGTACTTCAATGGAACTAAACCTTGGCATAGTGTAGATACTACTATCTCAGTTCACTAATTTGGCAGTGAGCCACCCCATTGGCAGTGATCCTCTTCATTTGCAGTGAGCATTTTGGGTAGTGAGCCCTAAGGCAATGAGCCTCTGATTTTTAGTATTGCTATAACATATTATATTGTGAGCTGACACTCACTGTGGTTTTTCCCCTATGGGGTTTTCCATGTAAAAATCTGGTGTCTCCTATGTTGAATATGTGAATGTGTTTAAGTTTTTGTTTTCATGCTTTCATGGTTAAGATATAAATTTAGTGTTAATTGGTTAATGCGTTAATGTTTTGAAATAATGGTTACAACTGATTCACCCCTCCCTTGTAGTTGTATTGCACTTTTCAACAATTGGTATTAGAACGAGGGTTCCTCGGTAATGAGTCTAACAGCTCAAGGTAGATCCAAGATGGCGCATAGAAAAGAGTTACCGTAGTTCAATGGAATGGATTATGCTCTATGGAAGGTACGAATGAAAAGTTATCTCATTTCACTTGGTTATAATGTTTATAAAATGGCAAAGAAAAAGTACACTATTCCTCAAAATGGACCAGCAGATGAAGATGAAGTCAAGCAGTATGAGTTTAATGGAAAGGCTAGAGATTCTTTGTTAAGTGCTTTATCCAACACTGAGTTGGTGAAAGTTATGGATCTAGAAACTGCTCCTGAGATCTGGGAAAAGTTGAAAATTTTGTATGAAGGAGATGATTCTATGAAGAGTGCAAACTTGTAAAATCTGAAGGCAAAGTATGAAGGCCTGAAATTGAGTGATGATGAGAACATAACAATCTACATGCAAAAGGTTGATGAAATTGTCATTGGAATCAAAGGCCTTAGAGGAACTATCGACGAAGATGAGGTTGTGCTAAAGATTCTTAGGTCATTGCCTAAATCCTATAGTCACAAGGTGGCAGCAATTGAAGAAGTTATGACTATGAAAAAGATTTCAAAAGATTAGTTGCTTGGGAAGCATACAACTTTTGAAATGAGGGAGTTCGGTGATGCTCTACCAAAGATTGAGACCGCTTTCAAAGCCAACACTTCAGAAAAGATTTCAAGAGCTCAAAAATATGTTGTGGAATCTAATGATGACCAAGATGAGGTTGAAGCCAACTTTGTGGATAGAATGCAAAGAGTTTTTGGTAAGTACAAAGGTGCAAATTAATATTCAATTACTTTTCTTGTGGTAAGATTGGTCACTATGCATCCAGATGTCTAGAGGGAATTGAAAGAGGTAAGAAGAAATTTGAAAGTAGACCTAGAATTGTCAAGAAATGCTATAATGTTAGAGATCTTGATGATGATGGTGTAATAGATGATCAGTCTGATGATAATAGTACTAGTGCAAATGAATGCTTGTTTATTTCTATTAAGGAAGAACATGTGTCTACTAATCCTACTAGTTGTGTGAAGGAAGAAAAACCTGTTGAAATGCGCTGGACAACTGAGAGGGGAGGGTGAATCAGTTGTCCCAAAAAAAAACACTTCTGCACTTAAACATTAATCACTTGTCTGCAATTATTATGATTAAACAATGAATGCATGAAATCAGAAACTTAAACATAGATGCAACATTAAACAAAAGTGATACCATATTTTTACGTGGAAAACCCCAAGGTGGGGAAAAACCATGGAAAGGATTATCTCTCAAATATATTGCAATCTTTGAAAAATGATGTTCAGGCTTGGTCACTCCACAAGCCTAGAACATACTAGCTCACTTCCAAGAAGTACAACCAGGTCTAGGAAGCTCACTACCTCAACCCTACACCTAGAAAGATTACAATAAGCGCTGTTAAACCTTGAGGGTTATTATACCCTACTGGTGGCTCACTGTTAAGATCAACATCTTCTTCATGTCTGAGATTAATACATTGAAGTACAACAGTTCCTCTGCTCTACTCTTCCCTTCCACCTCTTTCCTTCTCTTCCCATCTTCGCACAAGGACACCTTTCCCATGACTCAATTACAAGTATTTATACACTTCATCAACCATTGGAACAATCTCCAAGGTCAGCATTACAAACATTTACAAAATAGGTCTTGACCTAATACAAAATTATGCTAAGGAATTGTAGTATAGATGTATGCGGATCATGCCACACCTTACCTAGGACTAAAACATGACCTTCCATGCCACAACATGCTTCCATAATCTTCAAGGGATCTCCGCAATTATTAGAATTAACCAAGTCAGCTAAGACTGGTTACACGCTATGTTATCTGGGAATAATCTTTAAACATGATCTCATTTCCTTAATGCAGACCAATGTAAAGGTAGGAACATGATCAGGAGGAATCCACAAGCATGTTGAAATCATCAGGAGCAACTACACAAACTCAAATCACTTTATTCATGAGATTCTTCACATTGGAGCACATGAACTTCATTGTCTTCAACTATTAGAAAAGAAAGATAGCTTGCGAACCACCAAAACATGAACCATTGCAATTGCAGGCACTTAGAATCATCCCAGACTTCCCTCTAGAACTACAGAGAAAAACACTCTAATATGGAGGAATGCAGAGAAAAATACTTTCTCTCAAGCACTAGTGATTAATCAAAAAAAGTAGGTTTTACTTTGGTGAATGTAACTCACCCATATCTTCATATCGGAGGCTCAAACTTAGGATTTAGCATGTTCAACAATGCTTATAAATAACTTCCAATCCACAGACCAAGATCTTCAGTCAACAAGAAATGCGGAGCAATCTTCTGGACTATTCTTCAGTATGCAATACACTGTCTTCACTGTGATTCACTTTTTACTTTCTGATTCTTCTGGAGAGGTTAATTTTCTCAATATCCTTAACATATAAGGCTTCTAAACAAATAACAAAATAGGATACAATTGACACCAATGACAACAAGGATATGTTGACATCAATGTCAACACTGATTAGGCACATACTTGCAACAATCTCCCCCTTTGTCATTGATGGCAACATATGATGTGAAAAAATACAACAACCATCAAGACAAGATTCTCCCCTTATCCCTTTACACATTTGCACTCTTTCTTTCTAAGTTTTTCACATGAATTCTCTCCCTTTTTGACATCAATGGCAAAGGGCACAGACTTGCACTCTTCTACTCTAATTCAATCTTTCTTCTAAACTCTCTGACTACTCCCCCTGAGAAGTAGCCCTAAAAGCATCAATCCAGATCTAAAGAAGGAACTCTAAGCACCACTAGACTGATGCACTCTTGTGCATCTTAGTTTAGAGAAGCAGGGGTAATAACCCCTAAATTTTCTCTAAGATACTCAAAAGTATCCTTAGGCAGAGGTTTGGTGAAAATGTCTGCAATTTAGTCTTTTATAGATACATATTCCAACTTGACTTCATTCTCTATCACTTTTTCCCTCAAAAAGTGAGATCTTATAGATACGTGCTTTGTCCTTGAATGCATTACTAGATTCTTTGATATGTTTATGGCACTTGTATTGTCACAAAAGATTGCAATTGGATCTTCATACACAACTTTGATGTCCTTTAATGTCTACTTCATCCACAACACTTGAGTACAACTGCATGCTGCTGCAATATATTCTGCTTCTGCAGTGGACAAATATATTGAATCTTGTTTCTTGATTATCCAAGATACCAACATTTTACCCAAGAAGAATGTACCTCTACTTGTACTTTTTCTGTCATCCACATCTCCGGCCCAATCTGCATCAGTGTATGTACTGAGCGTGAAATCATTGTCCTTTGGATACCACAAACCATAGTCAATTGTGCCTTTTAAATATCTCAGAATTCTCTTGACTGCCATCACATGTGACTCCTTACATTTTTCTTGGAATCTTGCCACAAGACAAACTACATGCATTATGTCAGGTCTAGTTTGAATTAGATAAAGTAATCCTCCAATCATAGATCTTTACCTTTTCTGATCTGCCATAGGTGAATCATCTTTTTTTCTCAACTTACAACTAGTTATCATGGGAGTATTTACCAATTTAGAGTAACCCATCCCAAACATCTTTAACAACTCTTTCACATACCTAGACTGAGAAATGAAGATACTTTATCTGATTGATTTATTTGCAGACCTAAAAAGAAATTCATCTCACCAAACATGAACATTTCAAATTCACTTTATATTTCTCTAGCAAAAACTGTGCACATAATTTTATTTCCTCCAAAGATAATGTCATCAACAAAGACTGCAACAATTAGGATTTGTTCATTATTGATCTTGAAATAGAGATTGTTGTTGGTGGTACCCTTGGTGAATCCTAACTGTATCAGATACTTATCCAACCTAGCATACCAAGCCCTAGGAGCTTGTTTTAATCCATACAATGCCTTCTTCAATCTGTATACCATGTCACCCTAATGTGATGACTGGAATTCTTCTGGTTGTTCAATATAGACTTCTTCTTCCAACTCTCCATTGAAGAAAGCAAACTTTACATCCATATTATATACCTTAAAATCTTTGTAAGCTGCAAATGCCAAAAACATTCTTATATCTTCAATCCTTGCCACTAGTGCAAATGTTTCCTCAAAATATATTCCTTCAACTTGAGAGTATCCTTTGCATACCAACCTTGTTTTGTTTCTTATGACTTCACCATTCTCATTCATCTTGTTTCTGAAAACCCACTTGATGCCAATTACATTTTTATCTGTCAGTTTGGGAATATGATTCCAGGTCTGATTCTTCTCTATCTGCATCAATTCTTCTTCCATATCCTTTACCCAATTCTCATCATTGCAAGCTTCATTCACAGTCTTAGGTTCAATCTTCGAAATTAGATAGAAATTTACTTGTTCTTATGTAGCTCTTCATCTAGTTAGGAGTCCTTTACTTTTATCTCCTACGATTTGATCTTCAGAATGATTAAGTTTTACATACTTTGGTGTCTTGGTAGCACTTTCTAAAGGTTGTTCCTCTTAATCTGAGTTGTCTTCATGTTGCACCACTTCTGAAACATTTAGTTTATCTGATTCATATCCACTTGATTCTAGAGACTTCTCCTTACTTTCATCGACCTTGACATTTGAACTTTCAATGATCTTATTCAGCCTCTTATTATAGCACCGGTAGGCCTTACTCTTGGTGGAATAACCAAGGAAGATTCCTTCATCACACCTAGCATCAAACTTGCCTAGATCTTCTTCTCTTTTGATATAACATTTTCTACCAAAAACCTTGAGAAATTTCATAGTAGGAACTTTACCATACCACAATTCATAAGGAGTCTTAGAACTGTTACCTTTGACTTGGACTCTATTTAGGATATATACTATAGTGTGAATTCCCTCTCTCCAATATACTTCTGGAAGATCAGCTTCCTTCATCATGGTTCTAGTTGCTTCTTGAATTGTCCTATTTTTCCTTTCAACAACTCCGTTTTGTTGTGGAGTTCTAGGTGTAGACAATTGTCTCTTTATCCCATGTTATTAAAAAAAAAATTGAATTCATTTGATGTAAACTCTCCTCCTCTATTAAACCCTAAACATTTGATCTTCAAATCCATCTCATATTCAACCATTGCCTTAAATACCTTGAAGTTATCTAGAGATTCTGCTTTTTCTTTCAAAAAGGTAACCCAAGTCATTCTAGAATAATCATCAATAAGAAACATGAATACCTATTTCCTTGCAAACTTCTTACTCTTGTAGGTCTACACAAATTTGTATGCACTAGTTGTAGTAGTCCATCAATTGATTGGTCCTTTCTTTTGAAACTTGTTCTTGTTTGTTTCCCAAATTGACACTCCTTGCAAATAGGATTAGTAGGCTTCACAAGCTTAGGAAAATCTCTAATAGCATGTGCAGTACTTATCTTCATAATGTTATCAAAATTGATGTGACACAGCCTTCTATGCCATAGCCAACTTTCATCAGTCTAAGCCAACAAACAATAATTATCAGTTCATTTCAAGGGATAGATATTATCTCTGGTCTTCTTACCAATTGCAATGACTGTTCCAGAGCTTTCCTTGATCTTGCATCCATTATCCTTGAAGATTAAATCATAACCTTTGTCACACATCTAACCCACACTAAAAGATTGTGCTTTAATCCTTTCACATACAAGACATTTTTAGTATTATGCTTGCCATCAAAAGAAATAGATCCTTTTCCACAAATCTTACCAGTTGTATCATCTCCAAACCTAACCAATCCACCATCATATCTTTCCAAACTCACAAACTTACTTTTCTCACCAGTCATGTGGTGAGAGCAGCCACTATCAATAACCCATTTATCTTTGTCTTCAACAACCTGAGCAGCCAAAGCACTTTCCACTAGTTTTTCTTCTTTCACACAGCTAGTAGGATTAGTAGACATAGGTTCTTCCTTAATAGTAATAAACAAGCATTCATTACCAAAAGTACTAGCATTATCTGGTTCACCATTATCTGATACTCCATCATCATCAAAATCTTCAACATAATAACATTTCTTTTGGATCCTAGGTTTGTTCTCATATCTTTTCTATTACTTTCAATTCTTTTAGGACATCTGGAAGCAAAGTGGCCTACTTTACCAAAGGAAAAACATTTAAAATTAGTATTTTAGATAAGTCTGTTAATATCATTAGTGGCTCATTAGTATCATTAGTATTTTAGATAAGTTTGTTGATATGCATCAGACAACTGAAAGGGGGGGTGAATCAGTTGTCACAAAAAATTAAACACTTTATGTAATTAAACATTCATCACTTATCCACAATTATTATGATTTAACAATGAGTGCATGAAATCAAAAACTTAACAACATCAAACACAAGAGACACTAGATTTACGTGGAAAACCCCAAGGTGGGGAAAAACCACAAAGAGGATTAACTCTCAATATATATTGCAATCTTGAAATAGTGATGTTCAGGCTTGGTCACCCCATGGGCCTAAACATATTGGCTTACTTCCATGAAGAACAACAAGGTCTAGCAGGCTCACTGCCTCAACCCTAAACCTAGCAAGATTACAATAAGGGTTGTTAAACCCTACTGGTGGATTACTACTAAATTCACTACCATGATGAACACATTTCTTTATTGTGAATAAACAATTGCTCATCTCTGCTCTTCCTCTGCCCTGCTCTTCCTCTTTTCTACTTTGCCTTTGGACCTTTCTTAATATATTCTCATTTTCACTCAAGGACAACTTTTCCATGATTCATCTATAAGTATTTATACACTACATAAACCTTGGAATGATCATCAAGGTCGGCATCAACCATTGGAACAACCTCCAAGGTTGGTATTACAAACATTTACAAAATAGGTCCTGACCTATTGCAACAACATAAAAAGGGAACATGAAATGCGGATCATTCCATGCCTTAGCTGGGACTCAAACATGATCTTTCATGCCACAACACACTTCCACAATCTTCTAAAGATCTTCGTAATGACTGGGATCAAATAGGTCAGTGAAGACTGGTTTCACGCTACGTTATCTAGGAACAATCTTCACACACTATCTCAATTTCTTAATGTGGACCAAAGTCCAGATAGGAACATGATTAGGAGACATCCACAAGCATGCTATAATTATCAGGAGAAACTACATGAACCTTAACCACTTTATTCATAGGAATCTTCTCACCGGAGAACATGAACTTTACTGTCTCAACTCTGGTGAACACAACTCACTCAGATCTTCATGCGGATGGCTCAAAGACAAAATGTAGCATCCTCAAACATACCTCTAACTTGTTTCCAATTTGCAGACCGTGATCTTCAAGCACAAACAAATGTAGAGCAATTTACCAGACTAATCTTCAGCATATAACTCACTGTCTATATTGCACTTCTCTATGGCTTACTTGATTCTTCCAGAGAGGCTAATTTTCTCAATATCCTCAACATACAAGTCTTCTAAACAAGTAATGGAATAGGATATAGTTGACATCAATGACAACAAGAATATGTTGACATCAATGACAACAACGATTAGGCACACACTTGCAACAAAATCAAATTCAATCTACTTTTGTATTATTTGAATAGATTCACCCTCACTCTCCTTCACCTATTGGTTCTCATCCTTCTTCCTTTGTAAACATACATTAACCTTTCCTTTAAACAACATCATTTTGAATTCTTCAGACTTAATAAAGTCATCATTAGAGAGGAACTTCTCACAAGGCAAGGCTTTAACATATTGAATGGCCTTGTCACCTTCCTCTAAATTGAGCAGTATCTTCCCAAGAGGGAGCTCATTCACCTTGGGCCTCCAGTATGAAAGAACAACCTACAACATTTCTTGATATTTATCATGGTTTTCAGCAATACCTTTTGTGATACCATAATCAACCAAGGGTTGGACCCTACTATATGGTTCAATTTCAACATGGCTCCTTTTGTCTACAATTGGCATGTCACTCATAGCTAGAGCACAGTGAGATGTTGGTGTGGCCTCCATCACACTCTCCTCAGGTACCAAGTTTTGGGTAGAAGTTAGAGCCATAATCCCTAAGGTATCTATGTCAAGCTTAAAATCAATTCCATCTGGTGATAGGATCCTTAGTGGTGTTGAATGCACATTTATAAGTAGGATCTAAGTCCAACCTTTTCTTTTCATAGTCTCCAATATTCACCTAGTGTTTTCTTCTTGTGATAATTTCATCTTTGAACACACAATTTCTAATTATGTCCTTGGATATGTTGAACTACTGTTCATAACCCAACCTTCCCACTGCTTTCCTTACTTGGTCAATACAATACTCAGGACCACACCTTCTCCTCTTCTCTACTTTCATCCTATACTCCATCAATTTTGTTCCCAATTGGTCTAGGCCTTCCTTGGTAGAGATCATAAAGTCAGAGAATGTAACCATAGATTGGAAGAATGATCCTTTCTTATATTTTCTTATATGTATTTTGTCAACTTCATTTATCTTCCACATTGCCTCAAGGAAGGCTACTCTATCTAGTACACAAAAAGGAAGGATGTGTGGTTCTACTTCAGCCCCATAGATCTTGATGATTGTGTACTCATGATGGAAGAACCAATCTCCTAAATTGTATTCCCAACCATTCTTTGGCTCAAATTATTTTAGCCACAAAAAGCTCATGAAAGTGGGAGATAACCTCTCTATAATGCCTGACTAGGGTTAATATTCTCTACACAAAATACCTTTCAAAAACATAGTAATCCAATGTAGAGCAATGTGAATCCAATATAGAGCAATGTGAATCCAATATGTATATTCTCATCTGGATCGGAATAGGTTAGTGATCTAGTGTGTGAATTGTAACTCCTAGGTCTTGGTGTCATGTATCATTTCCAATGTATAAAAAGATATGAAAAACCATTGAATACCACTACAAATATGGGGTCCTACTGTCATTTGTGAGGGTTGTCAACTCCTTATGGATTTGTTCTACCATGTAGGAAGGAAAATCAAATAACCTGTTGACATATTAGTTTTGGATATCTTCCACAATCATTATCATATGAATGGGCATTTGCATTTCATAATCTCCCCTAAATCTTAGCACAAAGCCATGTAAGTTTGAAATACTCAATAAATGTATCCAAACTCAATGGATCCATTTCACTCAGATGGATCTTCCTTAATTCATGTCAATCACTAATCCTATGCTGTGGCAACCACTTTATTCTATAACTACTCCTATCCCTAGAAAATTCTTGGCACAATTCATTGAAGTCCATTTTGATGTTGACCTGTGGGTTTAAGTTGAAGACCTTCCTGATCAAATCCATGTTTAATGTAAGTAGTTCATTTCCCATGGGAGTCCTCAGCTACCTAGTATGTGGGTTATATTGTCTACTAATGGCATATATCAGATCCGTGCTCACAAATATGTTCAGGACCAATCAATTCCCTAAATCAAAGTGTCAAATGTTTGAAATTGGTATGGTTTGTTCTATGCAATTATAACAATGTTTAAACAATTCCCAACTAGTGATAGGTATAATGACATCTCTAATTGCTTCCATTATCTCAAGTGTAGTATCTTGGTGAGAATACTCATGCCCTAGGTAGGCTACTTATACCTATTTGATAAACTTGGAAATAAGTCAATTAGGTCCTACTGTAAACCTCTTTTGGACCTACTAGTTTGGGAGGAAATATGACTCATGTTGGTAGTCTAAAATTATAGTGCAGTTTGATAACTAGTAGAATTAGGAATTTATAAATGCATAAACCCTACTAGACTATATTTAGACAAACTAGAAAACCCTAAATTCTTCTACAAGCACAAAAATAAAAGGTTCACAAAGCACATATCTTTTTAGCATGCCTAAAAATATACAAACCTCTTTGCTTTTAGCACAATTCACCGTTGAAGCTATAAAACCTTGGTAGTGGCTTATTGTACAAATTTTTTCTAGGCATTAGAGAATTGCTCAAAAATATTATGAGGATTGTAATCTAAGCCATATATGCAATTCACTACCTACTCATTTAATGAATGTACATTCCTAGTTGCAGTCTTTTCCATTTTGAAGCAAGAGAATCTAGGTCCACGAGCATTCCTCATCAACCAAAAAGATTTCTTTTCTTTCTTGCTTGTTTGTTTTCCTTCTTGTTTTGCTGCAGGAGTTGATGATCAAATTTCTAGAGAATTTTCTATGGATTCTTGGCCAAGTGTTTACTTGATCTTGAAGAAGATCCAAAAGGGTACTCACATTTCAATTTTGGTGAAGATCTGAGCTAAATTGGACAAGTTATGCAAAAGTGGGACTTTCAGTGTCTATAGGATTTGGAAATATGTAGATGAACCTTGAAATCCCACAAAAATCTAAGTGATGATGTCATCTTGTTAAAAAGCCAAATGGGTGTCCAAAATTATGAGTTGTGCAAGATTCTGAGAAAAAATGAGCAAGTTATACTTAGGTGGAACTTTGGTTTGCAATAGGATAGGTGACACTTTTGTATGTCACAGGATATGTCCTGTGAAGGCACCTTTTCCTGCAATGTCTAGTGAAGGCACTTTTCCCTACAATGTCCAGTGAAGGAACTTTTCCTTGAAATGTCCAGTGAAGGAACTTTTCCCCACAATGTCTAATGGAATCACTCTTCCTCGTAATGTCCAGTGAAGGCACTTTTCCTTGCAATGTCCAGTGAAGGCACTTTTCCCCACAATGTCCAGTGAAGGCACCTTTTCCTACAATTTCTAGTGAGGGCACTTTTCCCTACAATATCTAGTGAGGGCACTTTTTCTTGCAATATTCGGTGAGGGCACTTTTTCCCACTTTTTTCACTCGGAAGCGCCTGGAAAGTGACAAAAATGATTTATAACTGCCTATACGGCTGATCCAAGAGCCATTTAATAATTAATATGTGTCCTATTCACATAATGAGTGTGGTGCCCATTTCAAATGCCTATAAATAAGGTAATTTCACACTAAAAGAGGTTGACTTTTCCATAGTGAGTTTTTGGCTTCTGATCTAAGATTTTTCTAGGTTTTCACAGGAAAGCTAAGATTTTTCTAGGTTTTCACAAGAAAGCTCAGATTATTTTGGGTTTTCACAGGAAAGATAAGGTTAGCTTGATCTGACTATTGGAATGATTGTAAGGCTTAGGCCAAGGTATGTATAAATATCATTGTACTCCTATAATTTTTTCTATTACATATGAATAAAGAGTTTGTTGTTTCATTGTTGTGTGTTGTTCATTTTGCTGCCTAGTTTACTAGCTCGTCAAAGCCCTTGGACCTTGACCTGCATCAAGTGGTATCAGAACTTAAGTTTGGAATTCCTTGAGTCTATGGAATTGTTCTATAAGGGACTCTAAGGAGATTGTTGTAGGTAGAGTGAAGAGAAGGACTTGCAACTATAGAGGGTCTACAGGCATGGCACACCGAGCAAGAGGAAGAAGAGGAGTTGCTCCAAGAGCTGGAGATGCAACATTGGTAGAGATGCTAAGAGGCATCACAACTAGGATGGATGCAATGGAAAGAACACAACACAGAGGAGTACCTATAGAGGATGTGAGTGATAATGAGAAAGAAGTCATTGAAGATGAAGCTAAAGAAGGAGAAGATAGATATGAGAGGAGGTTTCTGAGTGCAATGACAAAGATTGCCAGTAAACCCCATGTAGAGTTACCCAGTTACAATGGAAGTTTGAAACCAGATGAGTTGATAGACTAGATTTCATAGATGGAGAAGTATTTTGAGTTGGAATCTATTGAAGACCCTAAGAGGGTAAAACTTGTAGTTGCAAAGATGAAGGGACATGCATCTCTATGGTGGGATCATGTGCAAGTTGAGAGACAGAGAAAAGGAAAGGAAAATATTACAAACTTGGGAGAGGATGTTAACCAAGTTGAAGGCAACATTTCTTATGCAGACCATCAGATCACCATATTTAAGATGTTGTAGAGCCTCAAGTAAAGGGAGAAAAGTGTGCAAGACTATACTGAAGAGTTTTATAGATTGAACATCATGACTGGTCACATTGAAGATGATGTCTCGCGAAGATCTCTAGGTATGTAAATGGTTTGCATTATTCTATCCAAGATGAAATTAGCATCGTCAGAATTACCAGCATAGAAGAAGCCTATCAATTTACATTCAAGGTAGAAGAAAACATCTCTAGAAGGTAGAATAGCTCTAGGGGAAGAGGTAAATTCTCCAAAGGAAGAGGGTAGTCAAATCTTGGACGTGGTTCTCAAGATAGGCAAGGAGAAACAAGTTCTTCTCATATCAGTACCCAAGGAGGTAGAGGAATGGGTGATTACTCTCGAGGTAGAGGAAATTTTGGAATAGGAAGAGGATTTAGCAGAACATGTTTCCAGTGTGGACAAGCTAGGCATAGGGCATTTGAATGTCCTCAAGTACAATAGAGCAGTTGCAAAGGAAAATAGACTAAAGTCCATATGGAAAAAGTAGAGAAGGAGATTGTGGCAAGTGTAGCCTCACCAAAATTTGGACAAGAACCCAAGGATGGAGAATCCTTAATGCTGAGGAAAGTTCTTCTAACACCAGAAAAGGTACAAGAGGAACCATAGCAATGAAGAAATCTATTTAGAACTAGATTGAAGTCTAGAGGAAACAGGTGCAAATTCATTGTGGATAGTGGCAACACTGACAACTTAGTGTCAAAAGAGATGGTGGAGAAGCTAAAACTAAAGAGGTTGAAACACCTAACTCCCTACAAGGTTTCTTGGTTGCAAAAGGGACATCATTTATTGGTAAGTGAACAATGCCTTGTTAAATTTCACATTAGGAATCACAAAGATGAGATAATGTGTGAAGTTATGCCAATGGATGCTTACCACATTCTGTCAGGCATACCTTGGCAATATGATAGGCAAGCCATTCATGATGGAAAGAGTAATTGTATTAAAATCAAGAAGGATGGGGTTGAGTATGTGTTGAATCCTTTGAAGGATAAGGATGAGGAAGTTGAGAAAACCAATAGGGTTTGTCTAGTGACTAGAAAACAATTTCTGAGGGAAATCAGAAAGGAGAAGGTATGTTATGTCTTCCTATCTCAAGTTGTAGAAATTATGATAGCAGAGAAAGGGGTGTAATTTCCCACAGAAATCCAAGAAATTCTGAATGAATTCTGTGACATACTAATGAAGAACTTACCTGATGGATTAGCTCCAACTTGAAGCATAAGTCACTTCATGGACTTGATACTATGTGCAAGCCTACCAAATAAGGCACCATATAGAATGAAACCTATGGAAAATGAAGAAGTGAATAGACAAGTGTAAGAGTTATTGAATAAAGGGTTGATTAGAAAGAGCCTCAGTCTGTGTGTTGTACCTGTTGTAGTGGCACCTAAGAAAGATGGGAAATGGTGAATGTACACTAATTCAAGGGCTATACATAAGATAACCATTAAGTATATGTTTCCTTTGCCTCGTATGGATGAATTGATCAATGGTTTGAGTGGAGAAAAGTACTTCATGAAGATTGATTTGAAGAGTGGATACCACTAAATCAGAATTAGAGAAGGAGATGAATGGAATACAACATTCAAGACCAAGGATGGACTGTACAAGTGGATAGTGATGCCATTTGGGTTGACAAATGCTCCTAGTACCTTTATGAGATTGATGAATGAGGTAATGAAGCCTTTCCTTGGAAAATTTGTTATTGTTTATTTGGATGACATTTTAATCTTTAGTAAATTAAAGGAGTAATGCCTGCTATGCACCTTAAGGTAGTTTTGTAGAGGTTAAAAGAAGAAAAGTTACTGGTAAACATGGATAAATGTAGTATATCTAAGTTTTGTAGTGTGTAAAGAAGGGGTGAAGATGGATCATGAGAAGGTTAAGGCAATAGTGGATTGACCTTCACCCAGAAACATGTTTGAGGCCAGAAATTTTTATGGCTTGGCGAGTTTCTATAGGAAGTTCATTAGAAATTTTAGTCCAGAATATGTGTACCAATCATTAAGACAATGAAGGGTGTTAGTAAAGAGTTCCAGTGGAGTGCTGCAATAGAAAAGAGCTTTCAGTTTTTGAAGAAGAAGGTGACAGAGCAGCCAACATTAGCATTGCCAGACATTGGCAAAGTTTTTCAAGTAGATTGTGATGCTAGTAGTAGTGCAATTGGGGGAGTGTTAAGTCAAGAAGGTAGACCCATTTCCTACTGAACAATGAGAAACTAAATGAAGCAAAGATGAAATGCTCAATTTATGACCAAGAATTCTATGCTATAGTGTAGGCCTTAAAGAAGTGGAGGCATTACTTGTCAAATGAGTTTGTATTGTACACAGACCACCATGCCTTGCAGTACATCAATAGTCAAGGTAAGTTAAACCAAAGGCATATGAAATGGGTGTTCTTGCATAGTTATTGGGTATATGCACAAAGATGAGGGACCAAAAAGTCGCCACATGAATTTTTGGTCCCATACAAGTCTCTCTCTCTCTCTCAAATGACATGGGTGATTCAAACTCTAATGCAAGAGAGAGAGAGAGAGTTAGTTTAGGGTTTAGGGGTTAGGGGTCACGGGCATTATTTAGGGTTTTTGAGTTTAGGGTTTAGGGGAATTATTTAGGGTTGTTCAAGTTTAGGGTTTAGGGGTTTAGGGTTTCTCATGATTAGGGTTTAGGGGTTAGGGATTAGGGTTTAGCATTTAGAAATAAATAGAGAGAGGAGACCAATAGAGATTGGGAGAGATAAAGGAGATAGAGGGGAGAGATAGGGAGATAGAGAGTTAGGGACATGTCTAGAGACATAGGCAGTGAGATTGAGAGGTCGAGAGATGATAGAGATAAGAAGATAGGGGAGAGATATGGAGATAGAGGTTTATGTTGGGAATTAAGGTGTCTCAACCTTGTAAATTCCTTACATTATTAATGTTTGTATTTATTATTTAATTGCCTATGTTGTAAATATTTGTAAATTCCAATTGTCATATTGTGGGATGTGGCACAGTGATGTGTCAATCCTACATGGATTATGACAACTTGTAATTTTGTCCTCACATGAGGAGATAGGCGTCCCACTTTGTGGTAGGAGAATTTTACCATGTGTCAGCATCTTCCATGTTGTGTAAGGGAATGTTTGACTGAAACGGTTATGAAAGATTCCTATGACGAATCTATGACATGTAAGATTCAGAAATAGAAGGTTGTAAGATAGATTCAGAAATAGAAGGTTGTAAGATAGGTGAAGACATGTGTCATGAAGCATCTTTGAAAAAGGCATATTTGGGTGCCCCAAGGTGGAATATGACATGTTGTAATAGAATATGCTATTTATAGCCTATGTATGATAGATTCTATTACAGTTGTAAGTTGTAACCACTATGACAGATTCTATGACGGTTGTAAGTGTCGTAAGAGCATCTCTCATAGTCCATTTTGGAAATAGGTGACCCCTTTGGGATGGGAACTGTGGACAAGTGTCAGGGACATTCTACAATGTTGACCAAGTGTCCTTAGGTGTGGGTTTTGGGCCATGAGGCCAAGTTGGATGCCCATTCCAAGAAAGGTCCAATATTGCCTTGTATTTTTCTATATAAACAGGTGCTTGGAGAGGGAGTTGTATCACAGGTTTTATAGGTACTGTTATGCTACTAGATTGACTCTAGATACGAGTTTTGAAGACCATTGAAGCTTGCATTACAAGTGTATTGTAAACATATTTTAAATTTGTTAATACATTGTGCAGGTTTTTGAGTGGGGTTTTTTTCATCCGACAAGGGTTTTCCCCACCATAAATCTTTGTCTCTCTTCTTCTGTCTACTTTCTAGTTCTTGTGTTTTGCTACAATATCTCATGTTAATGGTTTAACATTTATGTAATATTTAGGATAAAATTGAATTTGCATAACCCTCTCATTAGATTAGTGTAGGAAGTGATTTCTGCACACCTAGCTTTCTTTCAGTTGGTATCAGAGCTTGATCACCTTTGGTCCTAGTTGTTGGGTAGGGGTTTTTTGAGTTGATCTTAGGTTGAGTGGGAGTCTATGTAGAGTATTCTATATCTTATTACAGTAAGGAGATGGCAAGCACATCTGAAAGATTTGAAGTGGAGAAATTCAATGGCACTAATTTTGAGCTGTGGAAGCTCAAGATGGAAGACATGCTTGTAGACTGAGACCTTTGGGAAAGTGTTAATGGAACTAAATCAACTGCAATGTCACAAGATGAGTGGGATCTCAAGGATCGGAAGGCTAAGGGTCTCATAAGACTTAGTCTTGTTGATTCTGTTTTGTTAAATGTCCATGAGGAGACTATTGCAAAACTACTTTGGAAGAAGCTAGGGGATGTGTATTAAGCTAAATCCCTAGTTAATAAAATTTTCTTGAGAAAGAAGATGTATTCTCTTCGAATGGAGGATGGAGGATCCATCCCTGAACATAGGAATACTTTTAACATGCTGGTTGCACAATTGACATCTATTGGTGTGAAGATGGAGGAGGAGGAGGATCGGTGTATGACCCTGCTTGTTCTCTGAAAGACTCATGGGATCATCTTGTCATGGCTATTGGAAGCACCACATCTACATTCAAAATGAAAGAAATGGTTTCTTCGTTGTTGTCTGAAGAGATGCAGAGAAAGTCTTCTGAGGCAACCAAAGAGGCCCTAGCAATTCGTGGAAGACCCAAGGAGAAAGGGAAGAAGAAGGACAAGAAAGCTGAGAAGGGTAGATCCAAATCTCATGGGAGATCCAAATCTCCTGGAAAGTCCAAGGCTCTTTGTTGGAACTATGGCAAAACTGGGCATTTCTGAAAGGAATGCAAAGAGGAGAAGAAAAAGAAAAAGAAATCTCCTGATTCAGATTCTGACAAGTCACAAGATGATGGTGATGCTTTCATTGCAGCCCTGGCAACCTATGCATCTAATGATGTGTGGCTCATCAACTCTGGTACATCCTTCCACATGACCTCACATCGAGACTAGTTTACCAAGTATGAGGAGTTAGATGGTGGAAAGGTGTATTTGGGTGATGACTCTCATCTGAAGATTGTTGGTCATGGAAGAGTCTCTATCCGATTCCTTGATGGACGAGTGAAGGGGATCTTTGGGGTTATGCACATCCCAGGCTTAGCACAGAACCTGCTTTCTGTAAGTATGTTGAATGATGTAGGTGTGCAGGTTGTCTTTTCAAAAGAAGGATGCAAGACGACTAGGGGAGCTATGGTGCTTGCCAAGGGTACTAGGAGAGGTACTCTATTTCAGCTAGAGGCATGCATTTTATAATGCAATAGTTTTTCTGACTCAAGGAAGAGGGCAGTAGTCACTTCATCCCCACCATCTGAACTAGTAGTAAAGAAATCTGTTGTTTCTAGTCTTGATGGTTGTAATCGTGCATTGGAAGTCAAACTTCCTGCTGAAAATACAATGTTATGGCATAAGAGATTTGGTCACATTGGTGAGAAGGGTCTGTGTACCCTGAAAAATAAGAACCTCATTGAGGGATTAGATGATTGTAATCTTGAGTTCAACTTTTATGAACATTGCATTTATGGAAAACAAAACCATGTTTAGTTTTACTCAAGTTCTCATAAGTCTTCTGGTGTGTTGGACCTTATTCATTCTAATGTGTTTGGTCCTATTAATGTTCCTTCATTATCAAAGTCTGTATATTTTGTATCTTTTATAGATGATTACAGTAGAAGGACATGGATTTATTTTCTCAAAAGCAAATCAGAAGTCTATAGCAAGTTTAAGGAGTTTAAGGCCTTTGCTAAAAATTAGACTAGTAAAAAGATTAAATGTTTGAGAACTGACAACGATGGTGAGTTCTATTCTACAGAATTCGATAAATATCGCAAAGAACTTGGGATTGAAATACATAAGACAACTCCATACACCCTGTAGAAAAATGGAGTTGCAGAGAGGATGAACATGACACTGATGGAGAAGGCTAGGAGTATGCTTAGTGGAGCTGGCCTAGAACAAAAGTTTTGGGCTGAAGCTATTGCCACTGCCTACTATTTGGTAAACAGATCTCCTACATCTGCTCTTGTTGGTAAGATACCCATGGAGGTGTGGTCTGGTAGAAAGCCTTTAATAAGGCATCTTCATGTTTTTGGTTGTGAGGCATATGCACATGTGCCTAGGGAGAAGCGGTCAAAGTTGGAGAACAAGGTTGCTAAGTGTATCTTCATTGGCTATGGTGTCGGTGTGAAAGGATACAAGCTTTGGGACCCTATGGCTGAAAAAGTGTTGTATAGAAGAAGTTTCATCTTCAAAGAGCTTACACCTTCTTCCACTATTTTACAGCCAGAAGAAAAAGTAAATAAAGAGGATGTTGTTTAGTTTCCTGCTACCCCTAAGAAGACTGAACAAAAAGACAATGTTGGACTTGATGATGAGGAGAGCTCTGGCAGCTCTGAAAGCTCAGATCAAGAAGCTGAAACTCAACCTCAGCCCTTGAGGAGGTCTACATAGATAAGAAAGCAACCTAAAAGGTTTGGTTTTACATTGCTTGATTCTAGTTGTGCTTATGCTTTATTCACTAACAGTGATGAACCTAGAACTATATCAGAGGCTTTGGACATGAAAGATTCAGGTTCCTAGAAGGAGGTCATGGAGGATGAAATGACTTCTTTGGAAAAGAATCAAACTTGGGACTTGGTGCCTTTGCCTCTTGGATGGAAATCCATTGGATGCAAATGGGTGTTCAAGAAGAAGATTGGTACAGATGGTAGTGTTGAGAAGTATAAGGCCATATTGGTTGCGAAGGGGTATTCACAAGTGGAGGGTATAGATTATGGTGAGATCATCTCTCCTATTGCAAAGTTGACATCCATTCGATTCCTGTTGTCTCTCGCAGCAGCTCATGACTTGGAGATAGAACAGATGGATGTGAAGACAACTTTCCTTCATGGTGATTTGGAGGAAGAAATCTACATGTCACAGCTAGAGCATTACATGGTGAAAGGTAAAGAAAATTTGGTTTGCAAACTTAAGAAGTCTTTGTATGGTTTGAAGCAATCCCCTAGGAGATGGTACTTCAAGTTTGATGCCTTTGTGTTGTCAATTAGATTTGTGAGATCAAATTCAGATCATTGTGTGTACTTTAAGTTTGATGGTGATTGTATTCTCATTGTTGCATTATATGTTGATGATATGTTGCTCATTGGGAAGGGTAAGAATATGATTTCTGATTTCAAATCTCAGTTGTCAGCATAGTTTGAAATGAAAGATTTAGGGGCATCCAGGTACAGTCTAGGAATGGAAATCAGAAGAGACAGAACCAACAGAAAACTTTGGTTAAGCCAGAGTAAGTATGTGATGACCATGTTGGATAGGTTCAGCATGGCAGATTGTAGACCATTGTGTCCCTGTTTCTTTGGGGACAAAGTTGTTTGTTGAGGATTGTCCAAAATCTCCTAGTGAGGTGGAGGACATGAGTAGAGTACCTTATGCTAGTGCTGTTGGCAGTTTGATGTATGCTATGGTCTGTACAAGACCAAACATTGCCCAAGCAATGGGAGTCCTTAGTCGATTTATGGCTAATCCTAGATGGGTTCATTGGGATACAGTTAACCGAGTGTTCAGATACTTGAGGGGTACTTCTGAGTATTCCATTTGCTATCATGGTAATGTTATAGGACCTTCGCATTCCATTTAAATTCATGGATTTGTGGATTCAGATTGGGCAAGTGACATTGACAGCAGGAGATCTACTAGTGCTTATGTGTTTACATTGTTTGGTGGTGCTATTAGTTGGATGAGTAAGTGACAACCTGTTGTTGCTTTGTCCACAACAGAAGCTGAGTATATGGCAGCAACTCATAGTTGTAAGGAATCCATTTGGCTTAAGAGATTGTGTTTAGATATTGGTGTTGATGCAGGTCAGATCATGATGAGTTGTGACAGTCAAAGTGCAATTTGCCTTGCGAAGAATCTAACTTTCCACGCTATAACCAAGCACATTGATGTTCAGTTTCACTTCGTGTGAGACATGGTTGAGGATGGAAAGGTAAATTTGGAGAAGGTAGATACTTTTAAGAATGTTGCCAATGCATTGACGAAGCCAGTGAGCACAGAGAAGTTCATATGGTGTTCGGAGTCTATCGGCCTCTCAGCCTATAGTAGTTAAACCCTGTTATTCTATTGGCTCTTACAAGGTGTTCGACAAGTGGGAGAATGTTGGGAATTAAGGTGTCTCAACCTTGTAAATTCCTTACATTATTAATGTTTGTATTTATTATTTAATTTCCTATGTTGTAAATATTTGTAAATTCTAATTGCCATATTGTGGGATGTGGCACAGTGATGTGTCAATCCTACATGGATTATAACAACTTGTAATTTTGTCCTCACATGAGGAGATAGGCATCCCACTTTGTGGTAGGAACATTTTTCCATGTGTCGACATATTCCATGTTGTGTAAGGGAATGTTTGACCGAAACGGTTATGACGGATTCCTATGACGAATCTATGACATGTAAGAGTCAGAAATATAAGGTTGTAAGATAGGTGAAGACATGTGTCATGAAGCATCTTTGAAAAAGGCATATTTGGGTGCCTCGAGGTGGACTATGACATGTTGTAAGAGAATATGCTATTTATATCCTGTGTATGACAGATTCTCTTACAGCTATAAGTTGTAACCACTATGACAGATTCTATGACGGTCGTAAGTGTCGTAAGAGCATCTATCATAGCCCATTTTGGAAATAGGTGAGCCCTTTGGGATGGGAGATATGGACAAGTGTCAGGCACATTCTACAATGTTGACCAAGTGTCCTTAGGTGTGGGTTTTGGGCCATGAGGCCAAGTTGGACGCCCATTCTAAGAAAAGTCCAATATTGCCATGTATTTTTTTATATAAATAGGTGCTTGGAGAGGGAGTTGTATCACAGGTTTTATAGGTATTGTTATGTTACCAGATTGACTCTAGATACGAGTGTTAAAGACCATTGAAGCTTGCATTGCAAGTTTATTGTAAACATATTTTAGATTTGTTAATACATTGTGCAGGTTTCTGAGTGTGGGGTTTTTTCACCCGATAAGGGTTTTCACCACCATAAATCTTTGTCTCTCTTCTTCTATCTACTTTATGGTACTTTTGTTTTGCTGCAATATCTCATGTTAATGGTTTAACATTGCTATAATAGTTAGGATAAAATTGAATTTGCAGAGCCCTATCCTCATTAGATTAGTGAAGGAAGTGATTTCTGCATACCTAGCTTCCTTTCAGTTTAGGGTTTCTTGGGTTTAGGGTTTAGGCTTTAGGGGTTTGGAGTTTAGGGTTAGGGGTTAGGGTTTACTGGCATTGTTTAGGTTTTACAGTTTAGGGGTTAGGTGTTAAGGTTTAGAGGTTTAGGTTTTAGGGGAGAGAGAGAGAGAGAGAGAGAGAGAGAGAGAGAGAGAGAGAGAGAGAGAGAGAGAGAGAGAGAGAGAGAGAGAGAGAGAGAGAGATGGCTAGAGACATAGGGAGAGATATTGAGAGGTATAGGGATGATAAAGATAGGGAGATTAGGGAGAGATAGGGAGATAGAAGTTTAGGGTTTAGGGGTTACGGTTTAGAGGCATTATTTAGGGTTTAGGGGAATTAATTAGGGTTAATAAGTTTAGGGTTGCTTAAGTTTAGGATTTACGTTTTATGGGTTAGGGGTTGGGGTTTAGGGTTGCTCATGTTTAAGGTTGCATGTAAAAAATAATCTATCTTTATTTCTCTCCCTTCCCTCTTTACCTCATCTCCTTTGTCTCTGTCTCTCCTAGGGTTTCTTAGGTTTAGGGTTTAGGGTTTAGGAGTTAGGGTTTAGAGGTTAGGGGTTAAGGTTTAGAAGTTTAGGGTTTAGGGTTTAGAGAGAGAGGATTGATGCAGAGATATAGAGGAGACTAAGAGGAGAGATAGGGAGATAGAGAGTGAGGGACATTGTCAGACATAGGGAAAGAGATTGAGAGGTAGAGGGATGATAGAGATAGGGAGATAGAGATTTAGGGTTTCTTGGGTTTAGGGTTTAGCGGTTTAGGGTTGCTCGAGTTTAGGGTTTAGTGGTTAGGGGTTAAGGTTTAGGGGCATTATTTAGGGTCTAGGGTTTATGGTTTTATGGGTTAAGGATAAGAGGTATAGGGTTTAGGGTTTGGAGAGAGAGGACCGATTGGGAGATATAGAGGAGACTGAGGGGAGAGATAGGGAGATAGAAAGTGAGGGACATGGCCAAAGACAAAGGAAGAGAGATTGAGAGTTAGAGGGATGATAGAGATAGAGAGATAGAGGTTTAGGGTTTAGGGGTTAGGGTTTAGGGGCATTATTTAGGGTTTAGAGGTTTAGGGTTGCATGTCAAAAGCACTCTCTCTCTATGAGTCAAAGAGAGATAGAAAGATAGGGAGAAAGTGATATATAGGGAGAGAGAGAGATATAGAAAGAGAGTCATACTTTCCTTTTTTCCATTTCCTTCATCGATAAGGGAGAGGGAGAGATAGGGAAATAGAGGAATGATAGGGGAGAAGGAGGTACGAGATATGGAGATAGCGAGATATAGATAGGTAGAAAGAGAGAGGAGAAAAATAGGGAGAGATAGAGGAGAAAGAGGGGAGAGATAGGGTGATAGAGAGTGAGTGAGATGTCTAGAGAGATAGGGAGATAAGGGAGAGATATGGAGATAGAGGTTTGGGCTTTCTCGGGTTTAAGGTTTAGGGGTTAGGGGTTATGATTTGGGGGCATTATTTAGGGTTTAGGGGTTTAGAGAGAGAGAGACTACTTTTGACATGCAACCCTAAACCCCTAAATCCTAAATAATACCCCTAAACCCAAGAAACCCTAAGCCTCTAAATCCTAAATAATTCCCCTAAACCCTAACCCCTAAACCCAAGAAACCCTAAATCTCTATCTCTCTATCTTTATCATCCCTTTAGCTCTTAATCTCTCAATAATGCACCTAAACCCTAAACTTGAGAAACCCTAAACACAAGTCTCTCTCTCTCAAACCCTAAACTCAAGCAACCATAAACCTTTATCTCCCTATCTCTCCTTGATCTCCCTATCTCTATCATCCCACTACCTCTCAATCTCTCTACCTATGTCTCTAGCCATGTCCATCACTCTCTATCTCCCTATCTCTCCTCTCAGTGTCCTCGATATCTCCATATCAGCCCTCTCTACCTAAACCCTAAACCTCCAAACCTTAACACCTAAATAATTCCCCTAAGCTCTAAACACTAAGCCCTAAACTTGAGCAACCCTAAACCCCCAAACACAAAATCCCAAACACCTACCCAAGAAACCCTAAACCTCTATCTCCCTATATCTATCATCCCTCTACCTCTCAATATTTCTCCCTATGTCTTTGGACATGTCCCTCACTCTCTATCTGGAGAGAGAGAGAGAGGGGTGTTTAGGGTTTCTTATGTTTATGGTTTTAGGGCATTATTTAGGGTTTATAAGTTTAGGGTTGCTCAAGTTTAGGGAGAGAGATTGAGAGGTAGAGGGATGATAAAGATAGAGAGATAGAGATTTAGTGTTTCTTGGGTTTAGGGGTTAGGGTTTAGAGGAATATTTAGGGTTTATAGGTTTAGGGTTTCTCAAGTTTAGGGTTTAGGGGCATTATTTAGGGTTTAGGAGTTTAGGGTTGCTTGGATTAAGGGTTGCATGTCAAAAGCAGTCCCTCTCTCTCTAAACCCCTAAACCCTAAATAATGCCCCTAAATCATAGCCACTAACCCCTAAACCCTAAACCTAAGCAACCCCAAACCTCTATATCCCTATATCTCCCTTATCTCTCTTTCTCTCTGGACATCTCACTCACTCTCTATTACCCTATCTCTCCCCTCTTTCTCCTCTACCTCTCCCTATCTATCTTCTCTCTCTCTACCTATCTATCTATCACTATCTCCATATCTCTTACCTCCTCCCCTATCATTCCTCTTTCTCCTATATCTCTCCCTCTCCCTTATTGATGAAGGAAATGGAAAAAAGAAAACTATGACTCTCTTTCTATATCTCTCTCCCTATATATCACTTTCTCCCTATCTCCCTATCTCTCTCTCTTCCTCTCAAAGAGAGAGAGGGAGAGTGAGGACGAGGGAGAGGGAGAGGGAGAGGGACAGTTCCTGTATATCACTTTCTCCCTATCTCCCTATCTCTTTGCCTCTTAGAGAGAGAGAGGGAGAGGGAGAGGGAGAGGGAGAGCGGGGGGAGAGAGAGAGAGAGAGAGAGAGAGAGAGAGAGAGAGAGAGAGAGAGAGAGAGAGAGAGAGAGAGAGCCCCTGTATATCACTTTTTCCCTATCTCTCTCTGTCTCTTAGAGAGAGAGTTTTTATTTTACAAAACGCACTCACGTTGTAACGTGCTCGCATTATAACGCACTCGGGTTATAATGCACTCGCATTTTGTGCATTCACATAATGCACTCACGTTATAACATGAGTCGTGTTATGTAAATCCACAAAACATGAGCATGTTATAACGTGCTTGCGTTATGTGTTGCCTTGGTTATTTCCAAGCCTAAGGCTTGGAATTGTCTTGGGCTTCCAACCCAAAGTCTTGGACTGTGTTTAGGACATCCAAAGACGTGTTTTTCTAGATTGTATAAAAAACAACATAATTTGGAGTGTGCTCCCCATTAGGTTTGCAGTCATTTCAATGAAAACTCAAAAAATAACCACCATAGTCTTAATCTCTCTATTAGCTATCTAACCATATAAATTTTTTCACATTTTGAGTACGTTAAGCGTTTCATCTTGAATTTCTTTTGTTAGTGTGTCCATTTTTTTGTCAAAAACCAGTGTCTAGTATTTTTGACTTTGTTTTTTAACCATTCGTCAAAATTTGAAATAAGTTACATTTTTAGAATCTAGACTCCACTCTACACATATTAAAAAAAAATTAATTTTTGATTAGTTTTCAAACATTTTAGGGGGGAGCACATTCAAATTTCTATTTTTCAGGATGTGTTCACTTTAAAAATTACTAAAAATCAATTATTCATGAAAAAATTATCAGAAAAATCAGGGATAAACTACATGGTGTTAGCTAATTTCTCGCCAGAGTGATTATTGAAATACTAAAAAAAGTTAACATTTTAGGGGGAGCACACTAGACACTGTGTTGTATTTTTGTGAGAAAAACCGGACCAATTTGTGTGCTCCCCCTTTTTAAACCCCTTAATCTCAACCATTTTTAGAAAAAATTAGTAGTTTAGAAACTAGATTCAGAGCACTACAACTCTTGTTTTGTTCCATCTTAAAATTTTGAGTGTAGCTATCTTCAATTTCTCATCCAACATCAATGTTTCCTGATTTTAGAAAAAAAAAGTGGCATCTTAAGACCCTATTTTGGTCACTCATCTTTGTGCACTTACCCTATTCTTTTGTCTTGAAACATAGGAGTGGTAAGTAAAATAGGGTAGCAAATGTACTTAGCACAAGGTGTTTATTAATGAATGAGTTAAGGGTCAGTGTTGTTGGAATTAATGCAATGAAGGGTTTATATCCCGATGATCCTGATTTTAAGGAAGCATAGACAGTTAGTAGAAGTCTAGTGGAGGGAGATAGGATGCCATGGTTGGAGTATTTCATCCAAGATGGCTTGTTGTCCAAAGGACATAAATTGTGTATACCTAGAGGATCAAAGAGAGAGTATCTAATCAGAGAAAAGCATAATGGAGGCTTGAGTGGACATTTTGGAATAGATAAGACATTGGCACAATTGAGTGGAGGTTATTTTTGGCCTAGAATGAGTGTAGATGTGAGGAGACTGGTACATTGCTGTAAAATTTGCCAGCCTACTAAAGGAGCATGACAAAACACAGGACTATATCAGCCATTACCTATACCACAGAGACCGTGGGAGAACCTAAGTATGGATTTTGTTTTGGGATTACCTCAAACATAGAGAGGTAATGATTCTATTTTTGTTGTAGTGGATAAATTTTCAAAGATGGTTCATTTCATACAATGCCAGAAAACTAGTGATGCATCCCACATAGCTACATTATTTTTCAAAGAGGTAGTCAGGCTACATGGACTGCCTAAGAGCATAGTCTCTGATAGGTACACAAAGTTTGTTGGTCACTTTTGGCATACATTATGGAAGAAGATGGGCACTGAATTAGGATTTAGTTCAACCTATCATCCCTAGATTGATGGATAGACCGAGGTTGTGAATAGAAGTTTGGGAAACTTATTAAGATGTTTGGTGGGAGATAAACCACATCAATGGGATCTTATCTTGGCACAAGCAGAATTTGTTTACAATAATTCAGTGAACAAAAGTGTAGGAAAGATCCCGTTCTAAATAGTTTATGGGTACAACCCAAGAGGTGTTGATGAGTTGAGGGATAGTACAGATTTGAACAAGAAGAGCACTGTACAGGGGAAGATTTTGTAGAATACATTCATGAGGTTCACAAGAAAGTTAAGGAAAAGTTGGAGAAAAGTGCCAACAAATACAAGGAATATGCTGATGTGCATAGGAGGGAACAAGAGTTCTAAGTAGGAGACTTAGTTTTGGCACATTTGAGGAAAAAAAGGTTTCCACATTGAACATACAATAAGTTAAAATTCAAGAAGATAGTCCCGTGCAAGGTGTTGAGGAAGTTCTCATCCAATGCTTATGAGATTGAGTTACCAGTAGGGATAGTCATATCTCCTATTTTCAATGTTATTGATCTATACAATTTCCATGAAGGAGAGACAAGTTTACAAGGGGTACACACTCATGTTTGCCTAATGCACAAGGATCGTTAGATCAGTTACCTGAAAGTAGATGGAAGAAGTAGATAAAGTGATTAACTCTCGAGTGACTAAGAAGACCAGAGGAAAGGACTACATGGAATACCTAATCCAATGGAAGAACAACGTTGTAGATGAAGCTTCTTGGCTGAGTGCTACAGAGCTAGTCAAGTATGAAATTTTGGTTCCAGAGTTGCCAAAATGTTCATGAGTTTCCAACTCATAGAACATTTTAGTTACCCGGCATGTCTAATGTAGGAGCATTTAGGCCCATGAGAAATCCTCATCAACCAAAAAGATTTCTTTGCCTTCTTGCTTGTTTGTTTTCCTTCTTATTTTTCTACAAGAGTTGATCAAATTTATGGGGAATTTCCTATGGATTTTTGGCCAAGTGTTTACTTGATATTGAAGAAGATCCAAAAGGGTACTCACATTTCAATTTTGGTGAAGATCTGAGATAAATTGGACAAGTTATGCAAAAGTCAGACTTTTAGTGTCTACAGGATATGGAAATATGCAAATGAACCTTGAAATCCCACAAAAATTGAAGTGATGACATCATCTTGTTAAAAATCCAAATGGGTGTCCAAAATTCCAAGTTGTGCAAGATTCTGAGCAAATTGAGCAAGTTATGCTTAGGCGGAACTTTGGTTTGCAAAAAGATAGGCGACATTTTTGATGTCACAAGCTATGTCCAGTGAAGGCACCTTTCCCCACAATGTCCAGTGAAGGCACTTTTCCTTGCAATGTTTAGTTAAGGCACTTTTTCTCATAATGTCCAGTGAAGGCACTTTTCCCCACAATGTCCAATGAAGGCACTTTTCCTTGCAATGTCTAGTGAAGGTACTTTTCCCCATAATGTCTAGTGAAGGCACTTTTTCCTACAATGTCCAGTGAGGATACTTTTTCCTGCAATATTCAGTCAGGGAAGTTTTTCCTGCAATATCTAGTGAGGGCACTTTTTCCCACTTTTTTCACTCAGAAGTGCTTGGAAAGTGACAAAAATAGTTTTTAACTGCTTGAACGGCTGATGAAAGAGTCGTTTAATGATTAACAAGTGTCCTATGCACATGATGAGTGTGGTGGCCACCTCAAATGCCTATAAATAAAGGAATTTCACATTAAAAGAGATTATCTTCTCCATAGTGAGTTTTTGGCTTCTGATGGAAGATTTTTCTAGGTTCATAGGAAAGCTAAGATTTTTCTGGGTTTTCACAGGAAAGCTAGGGTTAACTTGATCTAACTATTGGAATGATTGTAAGGCATAGACCAAGGCATCTATGAAGATCATTATACTCCTTTTGTAATATTTTTTATTGCATATGAATAAAGAGTTTGTTGTTTCATTGTTGTGTGTTGTTCATTTTGTTGTTTGGTTCAATAGCTTGTCAAAGCCCCTGGACCTTGACCTGCATCACATTTTATGTAAATTTAAATTCTAACCACCAATATTTGATTAAGATCATTGACCCACACAACCCTTTTAAGTTATTGAAAAAATGATGATAGGTATTAAATTTTATCTCAGGATTTGACACAATAATCCACCTATTTTGACAATCTCCATATGGCCCAATTAAATGTCTACACTGAGGATAGAAACCATGGGTCCACATGCTCATCTATATTATATCGGTTCATCACATCCTCAGAAATAAGCACCCTTTTGAAAGTGCAATGAATATACTTCAATAGGATGCAATGAATGTTAGCCACATGTGCTCTAGCTCATAAAGAAAAAAGGTCTTATAACAAGACATCACCCATTATAGGCATGAAAATGGTCCCACCTTTAATGTTGCTATGCAATGAAGTGCCACGATGCAATAGGAACCTGCCAGCTAGAAAGCAACAATTAGGTAGTAACTCACCCTAACCACTTTGGTAGACACTTTACATGTGTCAGAAGCATGGAAGATCACAGACTCAATAAGGGTTGTGAATATAAATATGTGATGCACTAGGCCTGGAGTGATGTAACAAGACACAGATATGTGGAATGTTGACTCAAAACTTGCTAAAAAATTAAAATTAAAAGATCGGGTTATTGAAGTAATGCATAAATGGGTAGTAACAAGTTAGTTGAAGGAGGGGCTGATAAAACATTGAGTTTTAAGGCTTAGGTTCACAACTTAGAGGATTCCCATCGATTGAACAAGACAACATCAGAAAAGAAAAAATATAACAGAAAAAACATTAACATCAAACATTCTAAAGGTTTAAGATGTCAAATACGACATTTATCCTAATTCACATCAAACCCTAAGCCCTTCTAGGATGAATTAAAAAAAATTAGGAAAATCTCTAACACCATCCACACTTCATAGGGTTGTAAAATTTTATTATGATAATGAGAAATACCACATATTGCTAGATGATCATCTGTGCAATCCTTATCAAATGGTTGATGATACTTACCTTATTATTACACAAGATCAACTCACACATTATATGGCTAAGCAAGAGCAATATGAATTTAAGGAATAATCCACACAAAATACCAATCATTAACTTGGTGATGATTTGGGTATGTGTACATTAGATTTTACACTTGCTAGTATGAGAGTAAAAGTTTGATCCTAAAGATTATAGCATGCATTCACTTTATATGGGATCCATGTCTATATGGTTGACCAACACATCCAAAGCAAGGCGATGTTAATGAGACAAAATCTACTTGTGAATGTGGCAATGATTTAGATAGTGATATTTCTATTGTTGGTTCATCCACTTCATCTATAGCACATGACATGTTATATCATCTTGGATATAAACTAATGCAAAAAATTGGATACAAAGGTTAAGAAAAAAATGAGAATGGTACAATGGAGCCAATTGAATTATAAGAAAATAAACGACATAAAGGATTTGAATATGTACCTAAAGATATTAAGAAATGGTTGAAAGAGAGTAAACAAAAAGGAAATGAACATTTAGTGCCTATGATCATACATACTTCACAATACATATTTTTCATCCCTACCTACAAATAATACAAGAATTTACGATTTAATTATAGGTGGTTTAGTTAGTTTAGTTATACATGATTATGGGACTACATTCAGTGCCTTGATTAATTCATCTTATAGTGGTTCCATTGTGATTTAAAATGTCTATTGAATTTTGAGCATAGGATTGTTTATTTCTTGATAATCAGTGCCATATCATTTGCCTAAACACATAAACATATAGAAAAGAATAAAAGAACATATAAAAATACAACAATAAATGTTATGAGGTAGTATATGGAAAGAACTATAACACATATATATCAAGTGTCTAAAAAGTGAATACAGTCATAGAAAGATCTAATACATCTCAAATGGGGTCGGTAGCCTTGAGGGCTCCTCTCCAATCTTACTCTTAATGTACATTGTGCTACTATAGAATTATACGTCCTAAATGTTGACTAGGAATATTTCATAACTTTTATCATCCCATAGTGATCTAATCTCCTCTCTTAGGTTGACATTTCTACCTATGACAATCTATGCTCTTGAAAAATAACTATACCCATAACATTGCTAGGGGCATGACTACGCTTGCCTACATATTCAATATCTTAATCTAGATCCTATCCCTATTAACCTATGTAGTTTCTCATTCCATCTATGGTCTATCCCTCCTTTTTTTTTTGGGTAATGCCCTCTAGACCTATATTTTGGTACACTCAACTATGACCGCCATTTATGCTTCTCAAGCCTAATTGACTAGATTAAATAGTGGAGCAAAGTGGTTGACATGCTCATATTCGCTCTCAATTTTCTTAGTTGCTACAACTACTACACATCAAATCAAATGATCTATAGTCACCTTGATTATCTCTACCTAGTTAGCTACTGTACCTACATATCATAAATGACGTAAATGTTAGACTTTCTGACATGTGCATCTTATTATATATTCTTTAATTATAACTAACTCTAATGCTATCTATCACCTACCTAGGTCATTGAGCTGCAATTTGTCATTACCGTAGAGATAAATTTTAAGTCTTTTTATTTTTATTTTGCTACTACTTATGTATATTAATTAAAGTAGCAATATGGCTTAATTTAAAAAAAAAAGAGAATATACAAGATAAAATATACAAAATAATGTTAATCTAATTAATATGAAACTTAGGTTTTATATAAAAGATTTCATAAGCTAGTGAAATGATAACGAATACCAGAAGTGAATTGAAGACGGCAAACTGTTCAAAGTGATAATTAATATGAAACTTAGCTTTTATATAAAAGATTTGCTAAGCTATTGAAATGATAAGGAGGACTAGAAGTGAATTGAAGATGACAAATTGAAATGTAAAAGTGAATTGAAGATGGCAAATTGAAGTGATGAAAAACTAGAATGATGAAACGTAGAAGATCGGAAGTTTGAGATTAAAAAAAACTTATCAAAACATGGTGTTAACCTACATAGAGAGATAATGACTGTAATAGTGTGCTAGCGACCGACTACAAACACAATGAAGATGGGAAAATGGGAAACACCTCCTCTAGACTCGAAATTGGTTATCACACTTCAGACCGTCCAGTGTGGTAGTGACCCTACAATCATGATGGAGACAATACTAGAGTGCTGTCATCCTTTACTGTTGTGCAAAGTTTGCACCCTAATGCAAAACTCAGTTTGCTACAACAGGAGTAGAGCATCTTGCATTTGTGTATGAGATGCAAGCAGAGTAAAATACAATTCTAGCATTGAGATACAGGAAGGGAGAAAGCCCCAGTCCAATCCTTCAATAAGCAGCAATGAACTCAGAAATCACGACTAGAGGAGATGCAGAGGGGCTGCCCAAATAAGCAAATGAATGAGAGGCCCTTGCTAAGGTAAGGAGTTTCAAATCCATGGCTTTTGCGTGAAAGAAAGAACATGGTGCAGGTGTGAAAGTTAATGCCAGGACAATGTTGCAAGACACTGTAGAAATAGGTTGCTAGTGTGGCAATGTAATAGAAGACAGCCACATGACACACAACATAGACTAACTGAAGAGGCCCGACGTCTTAGAAATGTGTCTGACATGGCTTTTGAAGGATACACATGCATATATCAAGAGTCATCTATTTTAATGGACAAACAGCAGTAGTAATTTTACATTTCATTTACAATAAAAAGTGATAAATATTCTTCTTATTTTTAATGGTTAAAATTAACCTTTGACTGTTAAAGTGGATGATATTTAAGAATAACGGCATAGCAATATGAAGGTGGCACAGCCACAAGCCACAAATATTGAAAGCAAAGAGCAAACGTAGAATACTTTGAAGATTGGCATATCCAATGTATAGATTGGCCTGGCCAATGTAGAGGTTTAAAATTGCGTAGGCAATGTGAAAGGTTGATATACATATAAGATTAAAGAATGCAAGCCACCCATTCAACAGAATGTAAAAGACACTATGAAAATGTACAAGAGAGAATCTGTGGCCATGGATGGACTGGGCAATCATTTTTTATGACAGCATGGAATATTAAGGGGTTGCATGGACATCTAAGCCAGCGCAGCCATGTTCAAATATGATAATGTGTTTAGAAGCAGCCTATGAATGATGAAGGATTGTAAGCATGTTCAATTGCCTACATAGAAGTTTTTATGCTGGCATAAAGTCAAACAATGGCACTGCCAATGGGAAGGTAGCCAGAAGTGAGAACAAAGGTAAAGGCGCACAAATGAATGATGGAAGCTTATAAACATGTTTATAAGCTAGCATGCCATGTGAGATGAAGGGCAAAAGCCCTTTAGAATTAAGAGCTAACGCAAAAGTTTGGATGCTTGGCCTGGTTGAGAATGAGCTTGGCACAAACAAGATGAGAATGGCATGGAAATGAAAATGGCACAGGAGCAATACCATACTAGAATGTTAAATAGCAGGCCTGCGGCTTATGCAACTACAAGGAAGGCATACATGCATTGGGTAGGTGGTACAGCCAAATCAGATTGATGCATGTATGATAATGTTTGGAGATTAGAGTGCAGGACACTAAATGCTAATGTCAAAGTCTTTATTAAAATGAGACACAAGATTAAAGGGTTGTATTTTAATTGGTTGAGCATAATTGATGAGGATGATAGTATGTTTTTTAATTATGTCTCCATAAAGGTTCAAACCCTCAGAGATGCAAATGGGTCAGGTTTGACCTTTTGGGTGATTTTGACGGATGGGATCCCCTACTCGTAACTGCTTATGACTTTGAGTTTGGATGTACACTTACTAATCATGTTGTAATCTGCTTGTTCAAAAAGAAGACAGAAATACTAATTGTTCAAAAAAAGATAAAAGATGAAGATGTCTATATAATCCAGTTGTTTCAAAAAAAAATGACACACAATTGACAATAGATTGTAAGTTAATGTGTCTTGGAGTTTTATAGTGCAGCAGTGTCATTGGTTAGGTGGTGGCACCCACCACATAGAGCAACACATACATTTTAAGTGAACTCATATACAAAGCAAAAGGCAATATGTTCTAAGATGCAACCTTGGCCATCCGATTGAGTTCAATCAATGGATTCCAGGAGTTTGGGGGGAAAGGTCGAGAGGTGTCACACTTAAACCCCTACCATTGGTCAATAGTTATGATCTGGCAAAGTGGAGGGGCCCGCTAGATTAAACCAAGAAGCCAAAGAATTATGCAGGATGGAATATTTTAATCGAGCCAATTAAAATATTGTTTGCAGAGCCTGGGTTTAAAATTTAAAACCTTTACACAAGATTAAAGGGATCATGAATATCAAATTATTGCCATTGTTTAAGATCAAAGTTCCATGAATAGAGTTGCAAGGTAAAAGGTCAAAAGCAAGAGAAGGCTTTATAAACGAAAATGGTTAAGCGGGAAGAACTTTGCAAAGGAGAAAGTGGTAGAAAATGTAAAAGGCGGCGGAGAAAACAATGATAAGATGCAAAAACATGTTTTCATAGAAAATCAAAAGTTTTTATACAATGTTCACATGAAAGGTAAAACAAAAGGAAATATATTTGCCTAGGCAAATGTTAAGGTGCCAAAAATATTAAATGTGATTTAAGCGAATGTTTACAAAGATTAAAAAATTATTAAAAAGAAAATAATGGGAAATGTTAAATTTAAAGCTTTAGTATTAAAATTTAGTTTTAATATTAAATGAGAAGGAAACATAAAAGTGTGAGAAGGAATATAATATTTTTTTATTCTAATATTTGATTAAAGGTGAAGTCACAAAAATGTAAGTGGGAGGATTTCAAAATTTTGTGGCTCAAATTTAAGTTGAAACACTTATCTTTTCTTTATTTTTGTTCCACTTTTTCTCTCGTCCTTTTGTAAATATGAGATGTTTTCTAATAGCAAAAGGAGGATGGCCTATTTTATAGACATTGTGTTGTTCAAAATCAACTCAAGCTTGCTCTAGTGAGTTAGACTCTGACGCAACACATGAACTATATCATTGCTAAAGGCACCCCTCCTAGTTACTCTTGCTCTCGTGACACGAGCCAATTGAGTGGTGGTGGAACTGAGAAGGTGTTATATTCTTAAGGAAGCAAAATGTTAGGGATGATGGTTAAATTAATCGTATTATTGACTTGAGTGTGCAATTGTTGATTGTTGAGATTGTTGATGCTTATTTCATGGAGTTGAGAGGTCAATTCTTAGAATAGATTAAGATTTGCATTGCCTGCCTCTCTTATGATTGCTAAGTCTCTCCTAGTTTGTTCATGGAATTGATTGATAATTTGGCCTTGAATTTAAAAGATTATCAGGATGTGAGTCCTAATTGTATCTCATCTAATTTGACCTAAGATTTTTGTTTGTTCTTGATTATCTTCTTTAGTAGGGCACTCTTGTGTGGGGAAGTTCTCCCTACTTTCTTCTAGGACCTTTGGATCTAATCTTCCCTCACAGTCGGGCATGCCAAGTGCAAAGTGGAGAAGATGGATGTTCATTTTCTTTGAATTGATTTGTTGAATTTTGTTGACTTTGTTGAATTTTGTGGTTTGTGATGAGACCAAGGGCTTCCTTGTTCAAATGCTTTCTTTGTTGAAATTGTTGGATTTTGTGCCTAATAATCAGGTCTAGGGCTTCCTTGTTGTTTTGAATGTTTTCAAATGTTATATGAGTCTCTACATGCAATTACACTAGATGAATGAAAACTTTTCATTCTTTTTATAATTTTTATATGAACTAATTACTGCTAAGATTGAAATCCAAATGAAAGCCTAAATGGTTATTCCTAAATTCAATTTGTTTATGTTTTTTTAGATTTTTGTGTTTTGATGTTGATGTAAGCTATTCTATGAAAATGAAATTTGGAGTTACTTTAAGAAAAACAAGAAATGAATTTACTCTAGAAAGTAATGAAAAGAAATAAACTCTACACTAGCCAAGGGGAAATAAACATCAATTTACTTCCTTGAGGGAAAGACTATGATCTAATTAATACCGAAATCAATAAAAGAACTTGTATAGTTTAGGTGCAACCATCTCCTCATATATCCTATGTCAATTCTCTCCTCTTTTGCAATAATGGGATCCTCCTCTTGATGATAGGGATAGAGGTAGGGATATGAGGAAATGGATTTAGGCTCAGAAGAAACAACAAAATGGAAATCAAAGTTACACATAATTTGTCACAAAAGAAAAATGTCATGGGGCTACTATGTTAAACAAGAATGTAAAAGTAATTTTTAGCCTCCCTTCAAATAATAGAGGAGGTGGGTATTTATAGGTAAAAAATGAGCAAGATAGTTAGGGGTGATTGGGGAGTTAATAGAGATTGATTGAAGAGATATGTGGGTTTGATTGGGAGATTGCAATAGCTAAAGAGGAGAGAACATAAGACTCATTGGAAGATCACTATGAATTGATCAGGAGTGAATAAAAGAGTGATTAAGAGTTGAAAATAGTGACTAGAAGTAATGGTTTAGTTGTGCATGAAGGAACTCTCAATTAAAATGTAAAAATATAAGTAAACTAGGTAGAACTGAAAGAAATCATGTATATTAAGACATGACATGGTATCCCCTTTAAAGAACTAGGTCATCCCTTTTGCTAGTGCAAGTCACTTGGGTGACCCTACAACTAAAGGATAAGTTACCCATGAAACCTTAGGGTCTCTCAAATAACCCTCATGTTGTGGATTTGAAAAAGGTTTTTCAGCATTTGTAGTCTTGGAACCTAGATCAAAGGTTGTAAAGGATAGTCAAAAGGAGAAAAACATTGAGGGATACATCATCAAGTGTGAGATTGTAAAGAGGTCTATAATCCATGCCTTTGTGGGCCATGATTTGGACCTCTATATCATCATCAGGATGTCATGTTAGCCTATGCACATTTTTTGTACTTACATATTTGCCTACATGGGTATGGTAGTGTACATGAAGGATATGTACCATTACTGAAGTATGGACCTTACCTTTGTTGTTTTCTTGTATCTAGACCTATAATCGACAAGATGGTTCAAGCATAAGTTCAATAAATGATAAGATAAAATTAAGTATAAAAGGAAGATGAGAGAACATACCATTTATGTGTCAATTTGATGCTTACTCATATCATATCACATTTCCACTATGATCTACCATGATGATAAAAGACACACAAAATGAGGACAAAAGCTACACTATAAAAATAAATTAATCAAGCAAATATCATTAACACATGCCAAATTAGAGAAGAGGGAGGAGAAGGAATAGCAAAATGAGAGAAAACAATCAAACAAGGATGATATTATGTAAGAGGATAGTCAACAAAAATTTGAGGATTACAAGATCAACATTATGGTGGCTATTCAACCTCCTATGAATCAATAGGTATGGGAAATGAGAAAAACCCTCTTTGAAACCCTACAATCTCTTTTTCTTGTTTTCACTTAAAAATGTTTACCAAACTTCAATTTTTCTATTGAATTTTCCTAGGCTTTAGGTTTCTACTATATCTATTGGCGAAAGATAGGGCAAGCAAAAGATCCTATTGTAGGTTACCACAGATGGTATGTGGAGGACAAAGTTGACATACAAAGAGGTATTTTGGGAAAAGGCACACCTCTATGCAATATATAGATAGGATATATGATATACATGCAAGAGTAAGTATAGAGAGAAAGTGTACAAATGTAATAAGAGAGTTAGAATATGCAAAAGGGAAGAGACTAAGGCCTGTTGGTATGAATGCACAATTACCCATTGAATATATATATATATATATATATATATATATATATATATATATATATATATATATATATATATATATATATATATATATATATACAAAGGAGATATAAGGGTTCTAATATGTTTGTGTGTAGCCTATGAATGCCTTTATATGACTTATGTGTACCACAATTTATTATCCCTTAATGTTTATCTGGAATTCTCTCACTGTATGAACTAACTTTAGAGAACTGACTAAGGCCCAGATCTCTGGACTGGCTCCTCCCCATTTCTTTCCAACATTTGGTTCTATTTCCAACACCTTGGAAAAAGACAGTGAAGAATAGAGAGGATAAAATAGTAAAAAGAGAAGTGAGGAGTAGTGGAAAGAAAGAACACTAAAGTGAAAAAAATCTATGATTTATGGAGAAGCCTAATTTCTCTTAGGTTCCTATCCTTGTGAGAGGGGGCAAGCACTTAAGGGGATGACAAATAGAAAAGGGGGAGGATCTGAATAAATCCTTGAAAATATGTAACTCTTGAAAGATAAGGGCCAACCATGGGAACCCAACTATGTGAAACTTACCTTTACTAGGGTATCTAGGAATTCCAAATTAGATGGACCAACGATTAATAATTCTCTAATGAATAATACACCTTTATTAAATCCTATCCTAGGCATTACTACTTAGGGACAAAATCAATTTTCATATCAACCACATCTAAACCAAGTTTTTCCTCGACCTATTCTCCCTTATCCATGGTAGGTTTTTTAACCTATTCATTCTATGTCCCCACTTCCCCAACTATCTCCTTGACTTCCCTATTAACATGTTCCTTAGTGGGTGTCTCTTTTTGTGCATGGGGAACCTCTTGGTGCCCTTGCTTAGTAGAGACTTCTTCCTTATATTTCTCTTGTTCCCTAGTAGACACATCTTTTTTTTTCTCTTTCTCTTTTTCTTTTGTTTTATCTTTCTCTTCCTTATATTTTTCTTTGGTTTATCTTATCACTGCAATAGCTGGGAAGGAGGTAGGGGTTACCTATGAATCTTAATAATCTTATGTATGTGGATCTAGGAAAATTAGATAAACCAATTGCCCCATGTAGAAATCAATCTCATAGAATCCACAAACAATCTACCGGTTATCCCTCCTTCAACTTTCCTAATCATCTCAAGAAATAAGGCATCATTCATCCTCTTGAAATGATTTTTTCTTTCTTGAGTTCCAACTATGGGTAATGTTCACACACCTTATTCAATGCTTCTCTCTCTCCCATATCTCCTACTCTACAAAATGCTAGAAAGATGACCTACCTATCCATGAGGTACACAATGTATGAGGTCATGTAAAATTGCTTGGTGGTTGTAACAAAAGTGAGCTATTTGTGAATGTTATCACTAATGAATAGAGCAGGTAGTATATAAGTTGTGTGTTGGCCAAGACAATGGAGATGTAATGATACATCCATGTTGTAATCCCTAGCACTTTCTTTCCACATCACTTTGTTTAAAAGGGAAACCATGTCATTGATCTTTGTATTGAAATCTACACTGTTGAGCTTCTTAGGTACCTTAGACCACACCCTCTTGGTCCAAGGTAGCTAGTGTTTGTTCAAATGCTTGATGTGTCCCATTATATATTTCTCATAGGATATTGTAGTTGACTTTATGATATCAATCACTGGCATGTGGTATGGGATATTAAATATAAATGAAATCATGTCTACAGTCTTATCTAGTAATATATTTCCTACATTATATAATACCTTCTTATATTCAAGATCATAGGCTTAGACATAAGCCATGATAAATTCTAGGCACCAAACTAAGGATGGGAACCATCCTACATGAGACAACCCTAATTTCACCAATATCTTTTCTCTATGGGTAGGGTTAGCTCCATACATTCTTTCCTTAAAATCCTAGAGGTCCACATGCCTTAGGTTAGTATATATGACCATCTATAGGGTGCATGCAATCTTTCTAGGATTGGTCACCCCTTGAAATTCATACTTCATGTTGAGGGACACATATCTTTTCATTAATATCCTATAAGAGAATAAAATCCACAAGAACCACAAAGAATTCATAAAAAAGACATTAAACTTGTAAAATTCTAGGAATTCTATGTTTTTGTGAGTTTGTAGGATCTCAAGGGACATGGTGATTTTCAACTAGGTCCAAGAGTGCATGCAGGGTCCATGGGTCTATAGGGATGTTTTTAGTTTTATCATAAAATAATTGGAACACATAGTGGAAAGAGTCATGAGGACATTGGGACATGGTGCAAAAGTAGATAAGTACTTTTGTAACTTGTATCGCACAAGTTTTACTTCATGGGTTTGTAAACAATGTAAGGATATTAGGGATGGGGATTAATATCAATAAAATGTTAAGGTCCCTCTTGATTCCACATTCCCACAAGCATTAACTATGAAGGTCTAGAGGTATTAGAGGGACATGGGTACCACAAACCATTTGAGATCCATGACAACGATGGGCTCCTGTAAACATGAAAAACCTGGAATCACACAATTTAATGGAGTCAACTTAATGTAAACCAATTGTAACACATTTCTTCTTATCTAATCATCTAGTGACACATGTTAAAACACTCCCTAAGGATCTAAGGCCAAAAACTGAAAGGAAATTTGAATCAACAGTTAACCCTAGATTTTGAAACCCAAAATCTAGCCTAAAATAAAATAAAATAAAGATGTAATTTAACCACACATAATGGACCACTCTAGATTGGATCCTAAACATGGAAATCACATAAAAATAGAGAAACCAACTTGGAAAAATTAAAATAGCAAGAAATTATGCAAGAAATAGAAGTCCTCATGAATCAGGAAGTTCCACATGCGAAATATTTACCACAACTAATCACAAATGCACATAACAATTAAAGGGGTGTTATGTATGAAAAGTGGAAAGATGGTGGATGTTGTTAAAGTATATCAAATGAAACCCTCCTTTCACAATAACATTCGAGGACAAAAACTGAGCCAAGTTGCTATATATGAATAAGGACTTAGCTATAGGTTTATGTGCTTAGGAGTGATATGGAAAGATAGATTAGATTGAGAGATTTGTCAAACCATAGATCAAATAAGCCTCAAACCCTAATTATAGTGCAATCAGGTACAAGAAGATAGAATGCTATAGGAAACCGTACATGAAGATACTAAGGTAGGATTCGAAACATACCAAAAGTTGAATTTCTAAAAGCGGAGACTTTGCGGACTACGGGGTGGGCGCCCAAGTCCAATAGGGTAGTTTTTCTGTAGATCTAGAGTAGAGAGATATGTTGGATTGTATTCAGATCTTGAGTTTAGGGCCACGCCTATCGAGAGGACTACAAGGCAGGTGCCTTGGTCCAGGAGGGAGGAATATCAGCAAGATTCTTCAAGATCCCAAATCGTTATCATTTAAACTTCTTCTCTGTACCTTTAGTCTTCTAACTCGCGTACCTATAACCTATAATCACAAAGAAAGGGGCTTGGGGGTTGTGGTGTTTAGGATCTTGCCTCGGTCAAACCCTGGAAGGACACTCAAGTCTTCTAACACCATTGTTAGATAGAGTTCATTCCTAAGGAGGGCAAAGGCCAAATCCAATGATGGAATAAAATGATTGAAACCCAAATTGATGTCACCTTAGAGATGAAACCCTCACAAAGATGAAGATCTTTCACACCATGAGGAGATGGATTGATGAAGCCAAATTTGCAACAAACAAACACAATAACAACACAATTCTACTTTGAAACACAATGGTGAACTTGAAATCTCTTTACTCAATACCACAAGTTCACATTATCCATCTAGGTGTCGAATGAATTCATAAACTCACTTATATATGCTTTCTCGCTAACATTCATAAATTAAATTGAAGAGGCCAACAAATGGAAACCTTTTGAGAGGGCCCAAGCTGACACACTATAGATTTCATCCTATAAAATTAGGTTAGACTTGGGCACGGGTGCCCAAGTCCCATGGCCCTAATTTAGTCTTGATTAGGGATTAGAATAGGCCCCTAAGTCCAATTTGACATGGGTTTCAGGGGAAATTGCTCTGGGATTAGTATTTAACTTGCAAAGTGTAAACATGGGGACCTAGGAGCTAAACTAGGAGGTAACAATGCATAGGGAAACTTTTTACTCCATAACATTTAGCCCCCACTTAATGTATGTATGATCTTACGATTCCATACATGCATTAAAGTACGGTTGAAGCACATCAAACACACCCAGAACATAGAGCTAAGGCATACCCAAAGGTTGGAGGACTATTTATAGCCCCCAATCTTAGGTAAGCACTAGAAAACACATGGAAGACACACAAGACATAAGGAAGAGAGTAAGAAGCATGCAAAACATGGAGAATATAGTGGAAGCACACAATAAATGGAGAAGACATGAGAGCAGTCACACAATATACAAAGTATACACTGATTAAAAACTAAACAAATCTTAAACTAGGGGGCGGAGGGAGCTCATTGCTATGCGGGCCTTTAGACTACCAAAATACACAAAACAAAACCCAAAATATGGAGGGAGCTCATTGGTACATGCCTTTAGACCTACACCAGGAGAAAAACACACCAAATAAAAACCCAAGTATGGAGGGAACTCATTGCTATGCACCTTTAGACCACACTTGGGGGAAGACACAACAAACACATAAGGAAGACACATGAAATACACGAGTGCTGCATAGTATGCCATAGACACACTATACATCTTATACATATCAAACACAAGCAATGGGAAGTGTTAGACAACTGAGAGGGGGGTGAATTAGTTGTCCCAAAATTTTCCTTTTATTAACCACTTAAATCCTTCTTGTTATTCAACAGCATAATAATAAATCAATCATGAAAACACAATGCAACAATTCAAGAGCAGAAACATATTAACACATATGACACCAAGATTTTAAAGTGGAAAACCTGGTTAAGGGAAAAACCACGAGGTGACTAACCCAAGATTGTATTCTCTGTTAAAAGAATAAGAAGAACAAAATGGCACATGTCAATTAGGGCTCACTGCTCGAGCACACTACTCACAAGAGGCCCACTGCCTACAAGAGACACACTGTCTACAAAATAATAAATATTACATACTTGAACTGAAGAATAGCATCTTCACCATGCTTGAGTCAGTTCCATTTAAGCTCAATACTTCTGCTCTGCCTTTTTCTCTTCTCCTCTCTACCACACTCTCATCTTCTCCCATACCTTTGAAATGACTTCACAACTCTTATATATACAAGACTTCATGCGAATCACCACACTGTCAGCCACACAGATCTGGGACTTAAATCTTCTTTGAGGAACACGTCATGCTTCGCAGAACATCTTCAAGACCATCTGCAAAAAGTGTGAATCATCTGGTCAACCAAGTTTAGGAAGAACATCATCATCTGGAAGTAATTCTTTAATTACAAGCTCAATCTTCAATGTGGAACACCAACACAAACTGGACATAATTTAGAGACCCCCACAAGCTTGCCTGAAACACCAAGAATATCCACACTTCTCATTACTGAAATCATTCTCTTCTTCATCTAGAACCTCAAGAACACAGTCTGTCATCACTGTCATATTGGAATAGATGCTTGCGGACCTCCAGACCACGAACCAATTGAGTTGTCAATTCACATTGACTTCCTAAACACTCCACCAAATCCATAGAACAAGATATTGCATTTCCAGATCTCACCGGACCTATTGTGTCACTCTGTCACCTCTGAACATCTACCAAAACTGGTTTTACTCATATGGCCATAACTTCTTCAAATCTTCATGCGGGCCTCTCAAATCTTTACTAGATCACCTTTAGACACATATCTACAAACCCTTTGATGCACATCCTCTGATCTTCATCTTAGCTGGGATCTTCACTTCATAGAGCTTCACTGTCTTCAATGTTCTTCTCTGTTTCTGATAGGACTAATTTTCTCAATATCCTTAGCACACAACTCATCCAATCCTTGTCATCAATGCAACAGGAGTATGTTGACATCAATGACAACACCAGTTAGGCCCATACTTGCAATAGGAAGGAGCTTATTGCTAAGTCCCACAATCTAAAACACTCCAAACACACCTAACGATTGAGATATGCTACCACAGCTGCTAAAGACACGCTTAAGGGTGGATGAATCAAGATCCAAATCCACCTCATGATGAGGAATTTGTGTAAAAGGATGTGCACTAGCTCAAGAGATACACCATCTCGCCTTCCATAGAAGGGCTTTGTATAAAAGGATATGCACTAGCTCAAGAGATACACCATCCCACCTCACGGTGAGGGCTTTTTGCTTAAAAGGATGTGTACTAGCTCAAGAGATACACCATCTCACCTCATGATGAGGGCTTTCAAACATGCTTTGTCAGTGTAAAAGTAATCAAACAGATACCATTATATATGCCCCACCTTAAGGTCATTAATCCCGCTTTCTGGTATCAAGCAGATTAAGGTAGAGTGAAAACACACAAGGGAACAAGAGCATTCATAAAGCCCATGCCCCCAGAGGTGACATGTGCCACGATCACTAAATGTTCCCACAAACACATTGATAATATTTGCTAAGATAACCAACAAGATAGAAGCTTTGGTTAGAAAATCAAACCATGAAAGCTATGCATAAATCATATATTAGATCACATCAAAGACCAAGGTTACACTTGTGGGTTCAAAACTGAGTATAGCCATTGGGCTATACTACAGATATCTTAGAACTAAGTGTAACAACAAGGTGAGATACAAAACCATCCAAAGTGCATTGAAAGTAGATTGAGAGTATTGCAAACGTTTGTTACGAGAGATTTCACAACACAATACATCACACAGAGTGATTCTACTAATCAAGCATCAAATATATATATATATATCAACCTCTTCTTCATATATGGATTGGGTCCATTTTTTATTTCTCACTAAAGGGACACATAGTCCTTATCAATATTTGTTTATTTTCATCATCTGCCAACTAGGTAGAATCACTAAAGAATGTAAACAATAAAAATGATAGAGGAGAACCAAGTTCCTTAGAAACACTGCATAGGAGGATGCCCCCAAGGCATCTTCCACAATACTATGCCCCCAATGCACAACACACAATAATAAAATAGAGGAGAGAAAAGATAGAAGAATGGAGAAACAAATAAAAGAATGGTCACAACAGAAGTGGTCCCCTAGTATCCTTGACCTTACAAGAGTATCAAGGGTTGGCCAAAGAGACCTAAACAACACTTATCACAACATGAGGGAACACAACATGACACACACACACACACATATATAATTTATCTAAGAGGAATTAAAACTTGCTAGCATCGTAGGGAGGTGCTCCATCAAGTGTGAATTGGAATGGTACCCATTTAGGATTATTGATTGAAGACACTTGTGATTGAAAATTATTTGAATGTTGTCCATTGGTCTTGATGAAACTCTTGTTATTCCTCAAAAATTTGTTTTGAGATGTTTCAGTTGTGGATTGACCAACTTGAGCCGATGAGTTTTGATTTTCATACTATCTAGACAAAAGCTAGTAATTGTGTAGGGTTGTGCATAAATGTTGAAAAGAGTTATACTTCACCAAGAGGATTTTATCATGGATGTTAGGTTGTAAATTCATAATAAATATCTTCTAAAAATCCTCATCTATAATCAGATATTGTATATGTGCAAAAAGAGCTTGATATCGATTAATAAACTTGATTAACATTTATTTCGGACCTTGATTACAATGAACTAAATCAATCAATGAGACTGAAGGTCCAATTATTTCTTGGAAATGTTGCAAGAATTGATCAACAAGCTCTGAGAAAGAGTGTATTAAATTTGGAGGTAATGAGAAAAACCATTCCAAAGTGGTATCTTTGAGGCATCATGGAAAGAGTTATACTAACACGTCCTATTCGAAGAACTCATTACACATACTTGTGAATGCTACCACATGAGTATTAGGATCACCTTTACCACTGTATTTTTCAAAGCGAAGAGTCTCAAACTTATTAGACATTTAAGCTCTTAGGATTGTAAAAGATAAAGGGCTACGAGCATGGTATGTTGGTATATTAGGTTGAGAAGAAGCATTGGTCAAATTTGTCACTTTATGTTGTAAGGAGGTAATGCTTTGGAAGAGTTGGTTTAAAATAGCATCATTGGGTGATGCAATTTGTGGGTTAGAAGAATTAGAGTTTAGAGGTGATTGGTTGTGAGTGGTAATGAAAGGTGGTTGAGAATAGGTTGAATGGACAGGTGGTTGAGAATAGTTATTCATATAGGAAGACACCTTAGGTGCTAGGTTTGATAAGTAAATCCCACAACCTTGTAATTTTGTGAATTAATGCCATTATATACTCCCATGTTGGTGGTAGAATCACTATAATATTGTGCATTAGTAGTAAGAATTGATGATGTGAAAGTGGAGATTCCGGTAGTTGGTATAGTTGTCATTACCTATGTATGATTCAGTGATGACACATTGTTATTGATATTCACATAGTTAGCCATTGATATAATGTTGTTATCCACTATATAGGCTATCCCACGGAGCATGTTAACACTGTCTTGTCCTTCTTTTAATAGTTCTCTTAGACTATGAACAACATGTATGGCTTATTCAACTAGCCTTTCTTTCTCTACAAATGCTTGAAGATCATTTAGTTCTCTATCAAGTTTGTGGATTTGATCATTAGGTACATGTGTTATCACTTCTATTGCTTTTTCAGAATCATGAAATGTTAGCTCTTTTGTCATATTTAGGTTGTTGTTTGGATAAGATATTGTTTCACTAGGTGTGAAGTAGTGAGAGAGTGAATTTTTTTATGTTGGCACACCGTTGCTATCAGGAGCACTAGAACCCATCAATCTACAAATTCTTCTCACTAAGGTGTTTTTGTTAGGGTAGGAGGTTACAACACTCATGTAAAAATTTATAACACAATGCACTAATGAAAGAAGCAATTAATTATATTACTAAGATATGTATGTTGAAATACACAATGTGTAATTGTAAAAGGTGAAAAAGTTTCAAAGCTAGGATGAAAAAATCTGTAAGATGATCCAACACTACATTTCAAAATTAGATTTGAATGAATGTTAAAAAGGAGTAGAAAAGTCTAAAAATAAAAATTTGACTATAAACCCTAGCTTTTGCAAGACTAGGTTATATGAAAAATACAACTTTTTAAGAAAAACCCTAGCAAATAAAACTTTTAAATGTAATGTTAGATATGAAGAAATAATGAATTACTGTAATAAGAATCAAATCTGATGTAAATATCAGAAAATTAAATCTTTTTATCATATGCAATGCAAAACTATGCCTTAATGCAAGCCTAAAATGTTTGTTTTTTTCAATTTCTTCAAATGTATGCTAGATTTTTCAATGCAAGATGATAAATATGATATAAATGAATGTAAGGACTGATTACAACACTTAGAAAGATGCAAAATGCTTTTTATTATAGGCTCACCAAAATGTTATGTATGAAAAGTGGGAAGATGGTGGATGGTGTTAAAGTATATCAAATCAAACCCTCCTTTCACAATAACATTCGAGGAAAAAAACTGAGCCAAGTCACGACAGATGAATGTGGACTTGGCTACAGGTTTATGTGCTCAGGAATGATATGGAAAGATAGATTATATTGAGAGATTTGTCAAACCCTAGATCAAATAAGCATCAAACACTAAATATAGTGCAATCGGGTACAAGCAGTTCTTGAAAGAATGCTACAAGAAATTGTACAAGAAGATACTCAGGGAGGATCAGAAAAATACCAGAAGTTGAATTTCTAGAAGTGGAGACTTTGCAGACTATATGGTAGGTGCCCAAGTATAATAGGGCAAGTTTTCTATAGATCCAGAGTAGAGAGATATGTCAGACTGTATCCAAATCCTGAGATTGGGGCAAAGCCTGTCAGGAGGACTATAGGGCAGGCACACTAGTCTAGGAGGGGAGGAATATTAGCAAGATTCTTCAAGATCCTGAATCCTTATCCTTCAAACTAGTTATATGTATCTATACTCTTTCAACTCACATACATATAACTTGCAATCACAAATAAAGGGTGTTGGGGGTTGTGGTGTTTAGGAGCTTGCCTAGGTCAAACTCCAGAAGGACATTCAAGTCTTCCAACACTGTTGTTAGATAGAGTACGTGCCCAAGGAGGGAAGAGGTCAAATCCAATGATAAAATGAAATTATTGAAACATAAATTTATGTCACCTTAGAGATGAAACCCTCACAGAGATGAAGATCTTTCACACCATGAGGAGATGGATTGATGAAGCCAAATTTGCAACAAACAAACATAATAGCAACACAATTCTATTGTAAAATATAATGAAGGCCTTGAAATATGTTTTCTCAATACCACAAGTTTGCATTATCCGTCTAGGTGTAGAACTAAGTCATAAACTCACTTATATATGCTTTCCCACTAACATTCATAAGTTAAATTGAAGAGGTCGACAAAGGGAAACCTTTTGAGAGGGCCCAAGCTGACACACTTTATATTTCATCCCAGAAATTAGGCTAGACTTGGACATGGGTGCCCAAGTCCCAAGGCTCTAGTTTGGTCTTGATTAAGGATTAGAATAGGCCCCTAAGTCCCATTTGACATGGGTTTTGGCAAAAATTGCTCTGGGATTAGTATTTAACTTGAAAAGTGTAAACACATGGACCTAGGAGCTAAACTAGGAGGTGAAAAGGCATAGGGAAACTTTTTACTCCATAACAAGGGGATATCAATAGCACGAGTAATGTCAATAACACTACCATATGAACCTTTTGACCATTACTAACGTATGATGCACTAATAAGTGATTATCCCTAGGAAGTTACACCATGCCTTTGGATGTATAATAGTATGCCATGGACAAATTATCTTGGTTAGTGTTGTGAGATCATGGGATAATACTATTTATAACCCAGTCCTACTATATTTGTGAGCTCATAATCTAAACACTCCTACTTGAGTAATTAGGTGCTTCTTGTGTCTATCTTGTTTGCACCTTGTGCAAGACCTTTTGAAACACAATCCAAATAAGAAAAATCCAAAGCCAAACCCAAAAAAGCATCATGGATCCTTGGTTTGATAAGTTCATTGATTAATCTAAAAAACCAATAAAAAATATAGTGATGATATCCTTTTAGATCAAGAAGAATATCAAAATAATAACCTTGATGAGATCATTCTGAGAAAGTTTTTCATAGGATTTAATCAACAAACCATGAACAATGAAGAGCCTTTAGACCAAGAACATCCTAGCACTAGATATCCATTAGGAAAAATCAAATATCTATTGGTCATCCCCATGGCGACTTTGATAAGAGAAACATCACTCCAGTGCAAGATCCTTATAGCCAATCCATGTTCAATCTCTCAACCTCACACAAGTAACTAGTAGCCTCCACCTCCTATGTAAATCTTTTGTCCTCAAATACTGCACAATCTAATCAATCTACTCAATCATATCCATGATCTTAACAAACATACAATCCACAATCCACTCCTATCTCATACAACTTAACCATCATCAATTTCCTCGAAGGACTAGTAGCAAATAATCCTAACCAAAATAGCAAGATTAAAAATAAAGTGTCATGAAACATCATCAATCCAATGTCATCCCTCATTAGAAAGTATAAGTGTGTTTTCAATAGTGGATTTATCAACTCAAATATTATCAAGAATGTCCAAGATCCTCTTAAAACTATCATCCCTACAAGCCTACCTATATTGGAGAATAAACATTGATATTTCCAAAGGTTCATAAAATTCATCAAATATAAAATCCATAAAAGTTAATGAGCCCTCACTAATCCATGTGCAAAAATAGGGAAGTGTATCCATGCATTAATCAACAAAGGAGATGTCAAAGAAAAATTGCACTCATCCATCTTGTCGACAAAGAAAATAAGGATATGTCTAGAGATTATTCCAAAGAATTCCCAAACTCATCCCCAATAAAGTCTAGATCCAAGAACCCAATATTATATATTTCATGATCCCATACACTCTCAAGGTTAGAGTACCCATATAGATACCATCCCCAAGAAAAAATCATATCAATTTGGCCCAACCGCATTTATCCAATTTGTTCTTCTCATAGACGAGCAAATGAAAACTACTAATGATTTCTTAGTATCTAAAGATGGTTTTTCACATATTGTTTCCAAAGTAAAATGTATACTATCACAAATTAAATGTGTCAATTTAAGAAATATCAATGATTAGGCCTTCATGACTAAGGAATCCTGGAACCCATACATGTTTATGTAAATCAAGAATTTTGGGGCATTGGCTACAAGTCTCCTGATGAACAAAATAAAGATGGTAGAAAAACCTCTACAAATACTAAGGAAACCTCTTCTAACATCACAATAGCTTCCTCTCATCACTCCTACAAAGTTATTGTTTCCACCAACCCTTTCATCAAAACCACTATTCCTATCACAAAACTTAACCTTACATCACCTAAATTCAACAATTATGGCCAACAAAATCACACATGATTCGACCTATGTCAAAAGTATGAACCTATCACAACCTTCATGGGATTCCAAGATGATATTTACCCTAGCAATCATAAAATGATCTTAGAAATCGATTTGGATATATCAACATTTGAAGCAAATATTACACAACAATCTAAGGATCACCATAACCCAAAGCATCATGTATTATCAAATCAAAATCAAAAAAATTAAAATCAACTCAAAGGGTAATGTGGGTCCATAAATAAAAAGGAAGCAATAAAATAATTTGGATCCCAAAGCAAAGAGAAGAAATAAATCCAAATGGAGCATGTAAATCGGCATCCCCAAAAATCCAATGCCCCCTTCAAACCCAAAAATTCCACATTCCAATCCAAAAATTCAAAATCCAAATCCAAATATCCCAACCATAAATAACAAATGAAAAAACTATCTATATTCATAAATCCCAAAATCTAAAATCCAAAACTCTAAGGATCATCAAAGATCTGAATCCCATGCACCAAAAATCCACAATCAAAGTCAAAAGTCCAAATTCCTACAATCAAGCTGTAGACACCCAAATTTGTCCATGTCTTGCAACACCTAGTCAAAAACATTATTAGAGACATCATGTAGCATTTTGTCCTATCCCACTCATAATTCACTTATCCTTAGCCAATTAATTAAATAAATCTTATTTAATTAATTAATTGCCCATCATAATCCCATAGTCAATTAATTAAAAAATTATATTTATTTAATTAATTTTCACTTTTCCCTCATCTAAATTAATTAAATAAATTAAATATCTATTTAATTAATGTATTCCACATCATTCCTTTCCAAAAGTGGAAAATTCCATATTTGTCTCTATCTCCACATTTTTCTCCATGTAAGGTGGAAGCCATTTGTCTCTATCTCCATATTTGTCTCTATCTCCACATTTGTCTCCATGTAAGGTGGAAGACCATTTGACACTTGTCACATGACTACAATTCCCTTAAGGAGTGGGATAACCAAATCAATCCTAGCTGTCCACATCATTCAATTAGCCTTTTAATCTCAACCATCCATTCAAACCAAGCCAAGCCTATAAATCAAGCCATCTACAAGCCATTTGAAAGCATCTATTCTTTAAGTATCCTCATGTCAAAATCACTCTTGAATCTTCTCATCCATCTCCATCTATCATCTTCATCTCAATGTTATGCTGCAGAATTGAGCAATCAACATATCAAATCAAATCACTCAATCAATCTATCATCTTACATCTATCTATTTGAGGTATTGAAGATTTGGATTAGGTAATGCATTGTATTGTTTTATCATTTTTATTTTATCCAAATTTTTTGATTATATTTTGGTGATCTTGACGTGAACATGTTCCATTGGATCTAATCATTAGTTTTTGCAGGTTTATGCACTTTGATTTGTAGGTTGAAGATATTTTATATTGCTGATTTTCTTTATTTAGGACCAGATTTGTTGCAGAGGGTTTTCTATTTTACATAGGTCCTGGAAAAAGGGGATCTTAGATTCGTTGGAAAGAGGACTTTGAAAGCTTTCCGAAAAGTGGTTACATTAAAGATTTGACTCAGTATTGAAGGAGTTATGACGATTTGAAGTTGACTCTGTGATTCTAATTTTTTAGAAATTTTTGACGCGCAACTTTTAGAAAAAAAAAATCATATCTTCCAATCTAGCTAACAAAATCACATTATGTTTTTTGCAGGGGCATCAAAGGATTTGGAGTGGCATTTAGATCAATCACAACAACAAGTGGAAAGCGAAAATAACCAGGTGCACTCATTCTAATCTTTCATCTCTTAATCATTGTTTGCAAACACATTTAGATTTTGGGCTTAAAACCGAACAACTTGCTTGCAATCACATCAAAAAAATTGGGCTTAAAACAAACAATTGTCTTCCTACACATTTGGATTTAGGATCTGAAAAGAACAAGTGCTTGAATTGTCTTCCACACATTTTATTTCTAAAGGGCCAATTAACAAGTGCGAGTGTGAATCAAGTGATAGCTCACTTGGTTTGCTTTTGTCATACCCTATCTAGGAGGCCTACTTGGAGACACACCACTCCAAGGGATGACCTCAATCAAGGTTGAATTGAAAGACACCCTCATTGGGAGTTAGAATCTTGTCACTCTTGGCTAAGCCCCAAAGAACTTTGTACCTTTGGGAAGTGAAGGTGAAGGGTGGGTTACCCCTTTCTCCTGGCTATGTGGCAGGATTTCACTTTCAATTCCTTAGTCAACCTTGTGCAATCTAGCCTAAGATCTAATTAGCCATACCCACTTGAGTAGACATTAGGCTTGTTGACGTGTCTTTTTCAAGTGCTTGATTAATAATCATCACATTTTATTTTCAAAGTTAAAAAAATTACTTATGTGTCTTGTGTGAGTGATTCATGTGTGTATATGCATAATCATTTGTTTGAACATTGCCAAATCAAGCTGTAAACACCAAACACATAAACAAGTCATCATATCCTAATCATATCCAAATCAATTTCATCCTAGTTGCCTTCATCCTAATCATGAAATCAACTTCATCCAAACAATCCACATCATCATTGAATTATAACCAAGCACTTGCCAAAAAGGTCTTAAGACTTAAACACTTGTGTGACACCATGCCAAACCAAGTACTAAAACTCATGCTCCAACTTCACAAAGCTTGAGCAAGCCAATCACCTCTAAGACAACAAACCATTCAAGAGGCCAATGACATGATCCGACAACTTTAACAAACAAGCCAATAACCTCAAATATGACAACTCATAGCACAAGCCCAATACCTCATGGCCACTTGTCAAACCCAACAAGCACATCTTCCTCTATCCATTCAACATCAACCAATGCTACCTCAACCTTACATGTCATCACCTCCCACTCCCTATCAACCTAATCCATCCACATGTCATATCAACCTTTCATCAACTTATCACAATCCTTATCCATATCAACCCATATCAAAACAACCATTGTCCTATACAATCCCTCCACCACAACATCATCACAACTTCCAACACATTCAACCACAACATCAACAAAAACAACAATTCATATCACAACAACAAGTCCAAACATCATCCCAACCTCAACAAATTCCACATCGACCTTACATGTCATCATCCTCAACTTTACACCAACCTAATCCATCCACCTATCATGACAATTCCATATCAACCCATGCCACATCAACTTATCCCACATCTTTCCATGTCAATGCCACGTCAACATATCCACCCACATCACAACAAGAATAAGTGAGCCCAAATCCACCTTGGCAACAAGATCAAATTCCCTCAACCTCATACCAACCCCAAGACCTTTTATCTCCATATCCCACCATTTCACCCAACCACCAAGACTATCAATGGCCTCCACAACAAGCACAAGTGAGCCCAAGTCCACCTATGTTGTAAGACCTAATTACCTTTGACAAGGAAGATACCAATCTAGAGTGGCCTCCACCATCCAATCACATGCCATCATATGAGCCTATCCCAACACCACCATGTGATCCTACCCCTAGTCCATCGGTCTGCCAACCTTCATTGCCTTCATCCCCATGTTCCACCAATCCTCCACCACAAGATCCCTTGGACATAACCATACAACAATTGGTCCAAGCAAATTTGATTGAGCTACTACTGATAAAATCGTTTGAAGCGATTTACTTTAAACCCCCTTGGTATAAAGATGACAAATATTGTGCATACCATAGGATTAAGGGTCATACAACAACCAATTGTGCCAAACTTAAAAGATTGATCAAAAACCTCGTAAATTGTGGTAAAATTAATCCCAATCTAAATCCTAATCCATTTAATCCAATTAGCCCTCAACCTAAAACTCCATCTACCCTTATTGTCCATTCACTATATTGTCCTTCCACACATACACTTGCAAAGGATGTGATCCATTGGCTATTAGCAAGGAATAAACTATCCCTATGTCAAACACCCATTCATGAGTCTATCAAAGAACTTTCAAAGGTCATGTCTAATCCTACAAGTCCCTCATGTGACCCATAACCCCTTGAGCCTATTCAAGAACTTCCCATGAATCCAAGTCAAGAGTCATCATGTTTTCATGTTGTTGACCAAGATCCTATCCAAGAGTCATCTACTTCCATTCAAGCAACCCAAGAGGTATGTCAAGAGTTTAATCCTAAGCATGTGGAAACATTAATCCCTAGTCCAAGTCAAGACCAAATCACTTTCATTCAACCTATCCATAACATATATCTTTTCCATGATCAAAATGATATCCATAATAATGAATCTATCCATGAGCCACTTGATCCTATCCATCTCCCAACAACCATTCATGAGAAAGCCATCCAAATCCAAGCCATCCATAACATATATCTTTTCCATGATCAAGATATTATTCATGATGAAGCAGCTATCCATGAGCACCTTGATCCTAACCATAATCCCATAACCATCCATGATCAAGATATCCAAATGGCTCCAATCCATCTTTCACCTAGCCCTATCCTTAATGAGCAAATATCCACTTTTCATGATGAGACACTTTCCCCACAAGCGAACATAGAAGATCAAACAAATAACTTGGATCATAATGAGCATAATCAAGATCCTAATGATCCTTCCATATCCACGATCAACTCCATTTCGAGTCCACCAACATATCCTATTCGTTTATCCACCCTCATTCATGAATGTTCTTCCCTAGGACAAAAACAACCTTTGTCCTCTACCTCATCCTCGCCATCGAATAATAAACTCAAGTCTAGTTCCCAAACCACACCTAGTCCCATTATCAATCGCATGCTTCGAAACATGAACTACCGATGTAAAGGCCTATGCCTTTACGAACAAGGTAATTTCGAGCCAATCCATGTCAAGGTATCTCCATGCTCATATGGCCTTGGATATACACCCCAAGGTAAACAATCTAAAGATGCTTGTAATTCGTCCATGCATCCTAAGTCCATCTTCCATCACAAATCCTATCATATTCCCAAAACATATGTGGCCATTCCACCTCCCCCATCCTACAAATGTGGAAAGCATGTGACCATACACCTTCCACCATCAAGTTTACCTCCATTACTTCCAACTCCTAACCTTCCACCATCCACTTTAACTCCATTACTTCCAACTCCTAACCTCCCTCCATCCAATTTACCTCCATTACTTCCAACTCCTAATTTCCCTCGATCCACTTTACCTCCACTCCTTCCAACTCCTAACATCCCTCCATCCACTTTACCTCCACTTCTACCAATGCCTAATTATCCACTTATCCATAAGTCCCCTCATAATCCTAATCATGACCAATCAATGCACATATTGTTTAAACATAAAGCTTCCACTCATTCCACCAAACCCATGGGATTCAAAATAAAAAAATTTGATGCGTTTCCCTATAAACCCAAAAGTCCTACCAAAAATCCTAAAGGACCTAATGCCTTAGAGAACCAAAGCAAAGAATCAAAGAAAAATCTATCCTAAAATCTACCTAAACCCATACCTTCCCAAGAAAAGCCCAAAACTAAAATGGTTTGGGTACCTAAGAAAAAATCAACCAAGTCAAATGAGGCATCCTCTTCCACCTCTCATAAATCCCAAAATTCCCCTTCCATAAAAAATTTCCATTCCATTCAAAAATTTCAAAAATCCCACAAGAAAAGCAAAAATCATAAAAATACTAAGTCTATGTGGGTACCTAAATTCCTCCATCATCCATCTCCATTGCTTCCTACACCACCTTCCCATCAAAAGCTTCAATGTTTATCACAGTGTGTGCAACCGTTGGTCATGATTTCCTTCCATTCCACAATCCCACATACCTCCATGTCCCCATCCTTCATCCATTATCCTACATATATTCCCCATCATCTCCCTATGGTCCATGCTTTTGCATAAACCTTTCATCCATCCTTTTACATACATCCTACATAATCCACATCATAATCCACCATCCTTCCATGCATAAGCCTTCCATAATCCACTATCTACCTAATCCATCTCTCATGCAATCTCCTACCAACATCGATGAGCATAATGACATGATCCATGCAATGACATTCATCTCTAATGGGACACTATCACCTTTCATGGCACTAGACACTTGAGTCCCTCCTATTCATTACCATGGTGAAAACCTGGCAAACAGGCACCATGTGTAATTGTCATGCTATCCCATCAACAAGCAAAAAAAAACAAATGAAAAGAGAAAAAAAAGTAAAAGTAAAGAGAAATTCCTTCGTCTAACGGTGAAAACTTGGTAAACAAGCACCTTGGATAAGTACCATGATGAAAACTTGGCAAACAGGTGTCATGTGTAGGTTGATCTTCTATCACTTACACTTGGGGGCACCTTGTCTCATCCACACTATCTATCCTATCATATCACTTTCTATCATGTCCTATCTTGCCATATCCTATCCTACCATCCTTATCCATTACACCCATAAACCTATCCTATTGAGTCCATTCATCCTCCCTTCCTCCTTTTGATCTTGTGAAAGATATGGGGGCAAAATGTTGAAATATGTTTTGGATATCTCTTGCTATACCTCACCTTTTCCAAACAATCCTATCATTATCCACCTATCATAAGCCTTGTCATGTAAAATCCTAAGTCTATTACCTAGAATGGGGCATGTTATTCCTATGTGACATAGTCTTTGGAGATCACATCCTAACTCCATTATGAGGCATACATCCATCCACTATAACCTATCCTCTATCATGAGTCTTCCATCCTATTCATTATCACCCATCCTTTTATCTGTCCATATATCATGAGCCTTCCATACCCGTCCATTCATCCAATCCCATTTACCTCCTTACACCTAGACTTGGTTTTTCCCCTTGTCATTGGTATCAAGCACAAAGGCTACCCAAATTGTAAATCCAATGCCATCCCAAAACATCTAAAAAATACAAAAAAAATAAAAAAAAGTCCAAAACATCTCAAAAATCTAAAAAAAATTAAAACATTCAAAAAATCCAAATAAATTAAAAATTCCCCAAAATCCAAAAAAAAATCAAATATGCATAAAAAATCCAAGCAATAAAATTAATCGAATCACATCAAATTCATCAAACTCAATCATTCAAATCAATTCATTGAATCAATCCAAACAATCAATCCAATTCCTTCAATCAAATCATCCCTTCACCAATCCAATCAAATCAATCAAATAAATCCAATCAAATCCCATCAATCCATCAAATCAATCCAATCTAATCAAAATCAATCACATCATCAAAATCAAATCAATTCAATCAATCAACTTCATCAAACTCAAATCCAATCAATCCTTTTAGAGAAATATATCGTCATCAAAATCAAAGCACATCAATCCAACCATCAAATCAATTCATCAAACCAAATCAATCCAATCATCCATTCATCTATTCAAATCAATCCAAAGAATCAAAGCAATAATCCAAATGCAAGTCAATCATTAATCCATACCAATCAAGCTAATCAATTGTGTCAAATTATCCAATCACATCCTTAGTCTTGATCCTAATCTTGTTGTAAGCCAAATCAATCAATCAATCATCATCATCATCAATGGGATATACCATTCCCACATCCTAGTGTTTATCTAGTGATATATAGTTCCCCACAATGACAACACTATCTATCATCGTTAATCAATCAATCATTGGTTTACCTCTGGAAAGGGACAATACCTTGTTTGTTTTTTAATCATTTGTACACACTTTCCTGCTTGCTTGTGTGTGTTATAATTTTATTTTACATTTGAATCACATCTCTCACATCCCATCAATATCATATATCATTAAGCATCCAATCAATCTCAATCAATCCATAACTCGATCAATCCATCCACCTTTTATCATCATCACTAATAAAACACAAATCAGAACTACATCTCATCTTTATCGTTAAGTGCCTTGATCCCATGGATACAGGGTATGTAGGCAATCTAGGATACGAAGGAAGTACCTAGATTCAGGCATAGGCGATAGACCCCTTCCATCTTTCATCTTTCTTCTAATCAAATCACCATCATCATTTTCGTCCATCTCTCATTTCTTCTATCATCTATCTCCCACATAATTCAATCAAACCAATTCTTCAAAACCAAATCATCATCATCATATCAATCGAATTCCATCAAATCAATTCAATCAATCATATCAATCCAAACACTTCATAAATCAATTCTTCAATCACTTCTTCAAATCAATCTCCTTCAAATTCATCATCCAATCAATCATTCCGAGTGATAATCCAAATGCAAGACAATCATTAATCCATACTAACCAAGTCAATCAATCTTGTCAAATTATCTAATCACATTAATGGTCTTGATCCTAATCTTGTCATAAACCAAATCAATCAATCATCATCATCATCATCAATGTGATATATCGTTCCCATATCCTTGTGTTGATCTAGGGATATATTGTTTCCCGCCATGACAACACTATCTATCATCAATCAAACAATCAATCATTGGTTTATATCTTGATAGGGGCAATACCTTGTTTGTTTTTGAATCATATGTGCATGCTTGCTTGCTTTCTTGTGTGTGTTATCATTTTATCTTGCATTTGTATCAAATCCATATCTTTCTAGCTAATATTCATATCTTGTGTATGTTGGAATAGCTTTTTGCATTATCCTTTGCATCTAAGGTCATATTATAGCTTTTGTGCATTAGGACTTTGATGCTCTAAGTTTTCTTCCTCATATGTTAGACAAGGTTGATGCTGGGGCACGAGACACATCGTCACCCTGGTTCTTATACCTTGGTGCATAACGTTTTGTGCTATATCACACATCATGGTTGCTCACCTTAATTGTAGCATAGCACACCCATTCATTCATTTCTTCTATCTATTCCCTTATCTTTCATCCTTAGCCAATACCTTTCATTTCGAGAGCCTACCCGTGTTTAACCAACCTGCCTATCCTCTCAAGGGGGCATCATCATCCTATCCATTCCATCACCATCCTATCTTTCCATCCTCATCCTATATTTCCATCATCATCATTTTCCTCCATCCATACCTTAGCTTCTTTGAAATGATGTTACTCGACATAAAGCTTATCATCTCAAACATCATCTCAAAGAGGGGCAAAATGTAGACAGCCAAAATTGTCCCAAATTTGTCCATGTCTTGAAACACCTAGTCAAAGACATTATTAGAGACATCATGTAGCATTTTGTCCTATCCCACTTCTAATTCCACTTATCCATTAGCCAATGAATTAAATAAATCTTATTTATTTAATTAATTTCCCATCGTAATCCCATAGTCAATAAATTAAATAAATTATATTTATTTAATTAATTTTCACTTTTCCCTCATCTAAATTAATTAAATAAATTAAATATTTATTTAATTAATGTATTCCACATCATTCCTTTCCAAAAATGGAAAATTCCATATTTGTCTCTATCTCCACATTTTTCTCCATGTAAGGTGGAAGCCATTTGTCTCTATCTCCATATTTGTCTCTATCTCCACATTTGTCTCCATGTAAGGTGGAAGACCATTTGACACTTGTCACATGACTACAATTCCCATAAGGAGTGTGATAACTGAATCAATCCTAGCCGTCCACATCATTCAATTAGCCTTTTAATCTCAACCATCCATTCAAACCAAGCCAAGCCTATAAATCAAGCCATCTACAAGCCATTTGAAAGCATCTATTCTTCAAGTATCCTCATGCTATCAAAATCACTCTTGAATCTTCTCATCCATATCCATCTATCATCTTCATCTCAATGAGCAATCAAGATATCAAATCAAATCACTCAATCAAGCTATCATCTTACATCTATCTATTTGAGGTATTGAAGATTTGGATTAGGTAATGCATTGTATTATTTTATCATTTTTATTTTATCCAAAATTCTCATTATTAAAACCAATTCAAAGGGTAATGTGGGTCCATAAATAAAAAGGAAGAAATAAAATAATTTGGATCCCAAAGCAAAGAGAAGAAATAAATCAAAATGGAGCATATAAATTTGCATCCCCAAAAATCCAATCCCCCCTTCAAACCCAAAAATTTCACATTCCAATCCAAAAATTCAAAATCCAAATCCAAATATCCCAACCCTAAATAAAAAAATGAAAAATCCATCTATATTCATAAATCCTAAAATCTAAAATCCAAAACTCTAAGGATCATCAAAGATCCAGAATCCCATGCACCAAAAATCCACAATCAAAGTCAAAAGTCCAAATTCCTACAATCAAGCATCCAAAGCTTCAAAATCCATCATCTAATATAAAGAAAATTTAATTGTATAATGTGATATGGTGTTTGAAATTGTTTTTTCTCAGTCCCCCTTATCCCCATGAAATTTACTCATGCATCCACAACCCCATCCTTCCATCCAACTCTTTTTCATAATCAAATCTATTACCCAATATATCTCCATAATAATACCCCTTAAATCCAAGATTTTGCATAATCACCATACATCCTTAATATAACTTGCCTCTCATTCCATTTTCCCTTGTATCATCCTCTAATATGAGGGATATGATGGTACCATGCTAAGGTGTTTACCTTTGGGAGAAGCCAACTTAGCAATCAATGACATTCACAACAACATTTGTAGAACTCAATGCAACGACATGGTCTATGTGAATAATTTATTTAGAATTGGATACTATTAGCTCACCATGGAAAGAAATTATTGAATCCAAAATAAAAAAATCTCAATCCAAAAAATTTAAAAAAAGTTCAAAAAATTCAAAAAATCAAAAATAGTAAAGAGGAAAAATTTGTCTAATGATGAAAACCACTAAAAATGGAACCTTGGGAATGTACCATGATGAAAACCCATTCAAGGCAATCATGTGTAAATTAGATATCTTGATGAAACTTACACTTGGGGGGGTGAGCTTCTTCCATTCATTCATCCCTTTTGTTGTCTATAGAGACTAACCAACCATCCATACCATCACATCATATATAAATAACCATTTGAAATTCATCCTCCCTTCCTATTTTTGACCATGACAAGGATATGCGAAAATGTTGAAACATGCTTTGGAAAGTTCTTGATATTTCCAATCTTCTACAGTGAATACTACAACATATTATCCTAACTTATGAAGCTTAAGGTGATATACCCTTTAGCAAGCATTCTAATGTAGCATTATGAGTGAGACCTATAGAATGGAGCATGTTATTACTATTTGATGTAGTGCTTAGGGATCACATCTTGAACCCATCTCCCATCCATCCTATTCTAAATCCTTTAGCTATCTATTTACAATCCTTCAAGCATTCCATCCAATCATTCCTTCATCCTTGTCCCTAGAATTATGTTTCCCTTGTCAATGGTTACACCATTAAGACAATAATCTTATATAGCAAAAAAAATAAGAGACTACCCCAAAACAATGCATCTAGACACAAGAAATCCAAATCTATAGCATCATCCAACATAACTATCATAGTGATGCAACCCAAACACAACAATGCAAAATAATCCAAACTGGTCTAGTCAAGCAACCTAACACCCATCTAGAACTATCCATAGGTTTTATTTCAAGCCTTGGTACAAGACTTCTTCAACTATAAACAAATAATTACATCATTATCAAGATATATTTCTCCCAATTCTTACATTTCTCTTAGGATATATCATTTCCAAATCAACAATGCAATCATCATCATAAAATTAAACTTTGGCTTTTAGCCTGACCAGGGGAAATCTTATTTTCTCTTTGGCTTATATTTTAATTCTTACTTGTTTGTCATTTTGTTTTTCTTTGTATATGTGTTAGTTCTCATAGCATATTACAACAACAAAATCATGGTATTCATATCATGCTACCTTATGTCATATGTCTTGATGTAGGAGCACTGGGTGCATGAGCAATCCTCATCAACCAAAAAATATTTCTTTTCTTTCTTGCTTGTTTGTTTTCCTTCTTGTTTTGCTGTAGAAGTTGATGATCATGTTTTGTAAGAAATCCTAGTTGTTTCATGTCCAAGTGATTACTTCATGGGTAAGTGCACAAAGATCAGGGACCAAAATAGGGTCTTAAGTTGCCACTTTTTTTTGAAATCAGGAAACATTGATGTTGGATGAGAAATTGAAGATAGCTACAGTCAAAATTTGAAGATGGAACAAAAACAAGAGTTGTAGTGCTCTGAATCTAGTTTCTAAACTACTAATTTTTTCCAAAAATGGTTGAGATTAAGGGGTTCAAAAAGGGGGAGCACACAAATTGGTCCTATTTTTCTCAAAAAAACACAACATAGTGTTTGGTGTGCTCCCCCTAAAATGCTAACCTTTTTTAAGTATTTCAATAATCTCTCCAGTGAGAAATTAGGTAACACCATGTAGTTTATCCCTGATTTTTCTGATAATTTTTTAATGAATAATTGATTTTATAGTAATTTTTAAAGTGGACACATCCTGAAAAACTGAAATTTGAGCATGCTCCCCCTAAAATGTTTGAAAACTAATCGAAAATTGATTTTTTTTTAATTCATGTAGAATGGAGTCTAGTTTCTAAAAATATAACTTATTTCAATTTTCGATGAATGGTTAAAAAAAAAGTAAAAAATACTAGACACTAGTTTTTGACTAAAAATGAACACACTTACAAAAGAAATTCAAGATGAAACACTAAACGTACTCAAAATGTGAAAAAAATTATATGGTTAGATAGCTAACAGGGAGCTTAAGATTATGGTTGTATTTTTTTTGAGTTTTCATTGAAAAAAGTGACATCCTGATGGAGAGCACACTCTAGATTATCTCTAGATTTTGCTAAAAACTGATAAAAACATGTCAAACAAAGCTGACAATAACGCGAGTGTGTTATAACGCGCTCGCATTATGATGAGCATAACTGGAAATACACATGCAATTGCATTTGTTTGAAAGTTTCTAAAGCCTTTTCAACAAATCCATTTTTTGCATATCTTGCAATCATTGCATTCCATTATAGAACATCTCTTTGAGGTGTTACGTCGTACAATTGACATGCCTTGTCTATGCTTCCACACTTTGCATACATGTCTACAAGGGCAACTGCACTTCCTATCATCTCTCTCACTCTATTTCTCTCCCCTCTCTATGTCCTACTCTTTCTGGGTCTCTGCTTCCCTCCCCTCTCTACCTCCCACCTTCTCTCTCACTCTCTTCTTCCCTCCTCTGTCTACCTTCTACCCTCTCTCTCACTCTCTACTTCCCTCCCTTATCTACCTCCTACCCTCTTTCTAAGTCTTTGCTTCCCTCGCCTCTCTACCTCCTAGCTTCTCTCTCACTCTCTTCTCTCCCCTCCCTCTCTACCTCTTACCCTCTCTCTCACTTTCTACTTCCCTCCCCTGTTTACCTCCTACCCTCTCTCTCATTCTCTACTTCCCTCCCAGGTGTCTACCTTCTACCCTTTCTCTCTTCTTCCTTCCCCTGTCTACCTCCTATGGTCCTCTCCCACTCTCTACTTCCCTCTTGTCTCTACCTCCTATCCTCTCTCTCACTCTCTACTTCCCTCCCTCTCTACCTCTCCTCCTCATTCTTGCCATCCAATGAAATTTCATAAATTATCTTGTTTCCATTTTATCATCCCAATTTATATCCTCATCCATCTTTACATGTCCTATTTTTCTTGTTTCCATGTTCTTTGTCGACAAGGGAGAGCGAGAGGGAGGAAAAGGGAGAGAGGATGGAGATGGAGGGGAGATGAAGGGGAGAGATACATGGTAATAGGGAGAAAGAGACAAAGAGTCCTAGTTTTTTTGTTTTGGAGAGAGAGAGAGAGAGAGGGTGGGTCGGGTTTATGAGTTTATGGTTACTTAAGTTTAGGGTTTAGGGGAATTATTTAGGGTTTAGAGGTTTAGCGCTGCTCAGGTTTATGGTTTATGGTTTAAGGGTTAGGATTTAGGGGTATTATTTAGGGTTTAGGGGTTTTGGGAGAGAGATAGAGGTATAGAGTTGCTTAGGATAAGGGTCATTATTTAGGGTTTATGAGCTTAGGGTTTCTTAGACCTTTAGGGACATTATTTATGGTTTATGAGTTTAGGGTTTAGGGTTTTGGGTTAGGGTTTAGGGGAATTATTTAGGGTTTAGGGGTTTACGATTGCTCAAGTTTATGGTTTAAAGTTTAGGGGTTAGGGATTTAAGGTTGCTTGGGTTTAGGGTTTAGGGGTTAGGGTTTAGAGAGAGAGAGAGTGAGGGGATTGATAGATATTAGGAGAGATAGGGAGATAGAGGTTTAGAGTTGCTTCTAAGGTTTATGGTTTAGAGGTTTGGCTTTTAGGGAACTTCTTATTTTTAGGGTTTAGGGGTTAGGTGTTAGGGTTTAGAGGCATTATTTAGGGTAATTTAAGGTTTATGTTTTAGGGGTTAGGGGTTAAGGTTTATAGGTTTAGGTTAGGGTTTAGAGAGAGAGGACCGATAGGGAGATGTAGATCGAGGGGAGACATAAGGAGATAGAGGGTGAGGGACATGGCCAGAGACATAGGCAGAGAGATTGAGAGGTAGAGGGATGATAAAGACAAGGAGATAGGGTTTAGGGTTGATCAGATTTAGGGTTAATCAGGTTTAGGGTTTATCCCAGTTAGGAGTTTAGAGAGGGAGAGATATGGAGATAGAGGGTGAGGGACATGGCCAGAGACATAGCCAGAGAGATTGAGAGGTAGAGAGATGATAGAGACAAGGAAATAGGGGTTTAGGGTTGATTGGGTTTAGAGTTTAGGGGTTAGGAGTTTAGAGAGGGAGAGCTAGGGAGATAGAGGGCGATGGACATGGTTAAAGACGTAGGTAGAGAGATTGAGAGGTAGAGAGATGATAGAGACAAGGAGATAAGGGTTTAGGGTTGATTAGGTTTAGGGTTGATCAGGTTTAGGGTTTATGGTTGGTATATATGATGTATAGAATGGTTTAAACGACTATCATATTGGTGCTTATGATGTTTTGATGGCTCTTGTGGCTGGCAGAGGGTAGAATTATACTTGTGACTGGCTAGGTGTATAATGATGTTTGTGATTGATAGGTAGGTTCTACTAAGGAGCATATTGGCACATACATTATAGAAAATGGTGCAAATGACTAAGAGATTGGAACTATGATCTTCTAATGGCTCATGGTGAGGTATTTGTATTTTTGGGATTATTTGAGATGGAGCTTAGATTGATTTGGGATGGAGTTGGGACAAAATGGATTTGTTTAGGGATGATGAGAGGTGAAAAGGACTAGATTAGGAATGATTTGGGAATGATTAGAATGGTTTTAGGGATGGTTTGAAGTGGTTTAGTGTTGATTAGGGAATGATTAGAATGATTTAGGAATAGTTTAGGGATGGTATTTGAGATGAAATCCAGGTTGATTTGAAAATGATTAGGGATTAAATGTTAAATTGATTTGGATGTGATTTGGGATGGTGTGAAGTGGTTTAGGTCTGATTAGAAGTGGTTTAGGGATGATTAGAGATGAAATTGAATGGATTAGTGATGATTTGGGATTGATTAGGAATGAACTTGGTTGGAATGAAAGCTTAATGTTTTCATGAACTTTCACATTATAGAGATTGGGAGAGATAGGGAGATAGAAGTTTAGAGTTGCTTCCAAGTTTTATGGTTTAGGGGTTTAGCATGTTGCTCATTTTTAGGGTTTAGGGTTTAGGGGTTAGGGTTTAGGGGCATTATTTATGGTTTAGGGGTTAGGGGTTAACATTTAGAGGTTTAGGTTTATGGTTTAGGTAGAGAGGTGAATAGGGAGATACAGAGGAGACTGAGCATGGGAGAGATATCTATGTCTCCTCTATCCCTCTCTCTAAATATACCTACCTCTCTATCTCTCTCTCCTTGTCTTTCTATCTTGCTAGATCACTTTCTATTCCATCTCTCTAACTCTACCTTTGTATGTCTCCCTCCCTCACTATTTCAGGTTTACATAAGTTTAGGGTTGCTCAAGAAAATAGGGTTTACGGTTTTGGGTAAGGGTTTAGGGGAATTATTTAGGCTTTAGGGGTTTAGGGATGCTTGAGTTTAGGGTTTAGGGTCTATGGGTTAGGGTTTTGGGTTTACGAGTTTGGGGTTTAGGGTTTCTTGAGTTTAGGGTTTAGGGTTTAGGGGTTAGGGGTTAGGGTTTAGGGGCATTATTTAGGGTTTAGGGTTTATGGTTTAGAGGTTTAGGTTTATGGTTTAGGTAGAGGGGAGAATAGGGATCCCTATCTCTCTTTGGATATATATGGATCCCTATCTCTTAATCTATCCCTTGCTACCTCTCTCTTCTCCTCTTTATCTCTCTCCCCATCCCTCTACCTCTTGAAATCTCTCTCCCTATGTCTCTAGACATCTCTTGATCTCTTTCCCTATCAAGATATCTATCCTCATAACCCCATATCTTAATATACCCCTCTCTACCTCTCTCTCTCTCTCTCTGTATTTCCCTATCTATCTCTCCCTTGCTAGATCTATCTCCCTATATCTCCCCTCTCTCTATATACGTATCTCTATCTTTCTCCCTCTATAGACCCCTTTCTCTGTCTCAATCCCCATCTCTCTATTGACCTTGAACATGGTCTATTATGACATTATTAGACCAAAAAAAACTCAATTACATTTGAATCAAACAACCTTCAAAGTGGCTAGTTTCAATCTTCATACTTTTCATATTTCAATTAGGCCTAATCTAGTAGGACAACAGACCTTGTTTTTGGGGTTTCTCTCTCAAAATTTCCAAAAGACCTCCCAAAATAAATACAGATTTAGATACTAATTTTCATGTTACTTAACATATCTCAAAACCAATAGTGACTCCTTTGGACCATGTACCTCAAAAATGGCATTTTTTGCTGTCTAAAATAGGCTAATTAGGCCTAGTTTGTGAAGAAACATACCTCTAAACATCCAACAACCCCATAGACTTGATGGGGAAGCATATCACGTGTCCAAACTCTCAAACCAAAATTAGTTTCAGGAGAAACCCTCATTAACATACCAAACCCCCAAAATACTCAATCTAGGCCAATTTGAGGAGGGTTTATTGAAACTTTACCTTCCACACACTCTCAGACTTTGCCAACACTTGGAACACTACAAAAATGGTCTACATATGCTTTAGGAAATATCTACTAGTACTTTCCAACCTTGTTTTAACAAACCCTAGCCTAAAACCACCCTTTCTTGCTTGGAAACAAGGCAAAACTTGCCTAGGACAACACCATAGTTTGGTCAAACTCCATCTCTTGCTTACTTGACTTCATAGGCATCTAAAACATATCCAAACCAAACCATTCCACTGAGTTATAGGGTCATACAACAAGTGGAATGGTCTAAAGCATCCCTTTACACACTCAAACCCTTGTTTTGAGGGCTACACAGGCAATTTCAGAAAAATGAAGATATCTCACTCAAAACTTAATGGTTTCTCCTCAAACCAAGTGCATTTTAAATTTAAGACATACCACTACCACTTACAATATATTTTAGCACATGTATGAGCCGTACAAGGTGGTGGTACAACTTGGAACAACATTTTTGCAGAAATTTTTTTTTTTTTTTTTGGATTTTTATTCAAATTTTGTAATACAAAACTCATCTCCCTTCTCTCCTTGGGGTATGTGAGGGATTTAATACATGTTTTAAGTAGTTTCAAATGACCTACAACTATCACAACCAACCACATGGTCATTTTCCAACTCTCCAATACATGTATACATTGCATTTTCAAAACAACCCTTAGAAACCTTTGCATTACATGACTTTTATTTGACTAAACATGACTCCAAAACATAGAAAATTGGTCATATTGACCTTATTACATGTATCATGGTCTAAAATGACCTTATTTGATGTAAAAAGACTCAAATTACTTCAAAACATCCTAGACTCAGCCTATCAAGACCTTCAAATGACCCAATTTTGTAAAAGATGGCGTTGGTGCTCCTACACCAAAAGACAAATTCCAAAACCTTCAAAATGGTATCTTTAGAACACAGTATAGACATCCATCAAAGCATAAAGCATATAGGAATTTGTCAAATGTTGTAGTTGTAAGTACCCTCAAACATGTATGCAAAGTGTGGAAGCATATACTTGACAAACATGAATAATTTAACATGATGTCTCAAAGAAATGTTGTCTCATGGAATGCAATGATTGCAAGATATGCACAAAATGGATTGTTTTGGATAGGAGACTCCAAATTCATGACAGTTCACTTTGAGACTAGGCCTAATTAGGCCTCCTTTACAAGGCAACTACTATGCTAATGCAAACCCACCACACCAAACCACTTGGGAACCCTATCATGCATGGAAAAGGAACCAAATTCACTGGTTTTGGCCTTTGAAACACTTGTTAAGGCACTATTGTATGGACTGTACCCTCTTTTTTCCTAATACATGGTCATATTAGGCCATTGCATCCTCATACTCTGCTATATTCTTGTTTCCTAACCTAGGGCTTATTGCAAATAGTGATCCTACCTTATTCCATCCCATTCCACATATCTAGAGTGATTAAATTGGCAGAATGACAAAGAAATACATAGGTTTTAGCCTCAAAACCCTAGTTCAGGTTTTTATGACAGTTTCCAGAAAAACATGATTTTCTCCTTCCAAACTCAATGAAAATGCCTCAAAAAATATGCAAATGAAAGATCATTCACTCCCCTTCACAATGCAGGTGGTTTTAGACCATGACAGTACTATACAAATGAGCAGTACATCCTATAACAGTCCAATTTTAGGAAAAGTAGCAGAAAACTCAGTTTTATTCAACTTTGCCCTTCAAAACCTTTTTCACCAACCCCTCCTCGGTGTGTTTGAAGATTTTTATACATGTTTACAATAGTTTCAATTGATCATAACTGGCTTTCAACTTGTTTGATCATTGGGTAACCTCCTTATTACATGATTTGTTAAGTTGACAAAGCAACTTCTTACCACTACTTGCATTATTAGACTTTTTATTTGACAACAACATAAACATGACTCCAAACACAAATGACATTGGTCATTTGACCTTATTACATGCAAAATGATGACACAAGACCATGAACTTGTCCTATGATGTCTTAGGACCTTGTTATGACATGCTCCTAGCCAAGATTGGCTATGGCTAAGGTGCTCCTGAACCATGAAATATGTTTCCATGGTGTTGAGTCATCCTCCTTACCTACTACATCACCCTTGTAGACATGTATGCAAAGTGTGGAAGCATAGATAAGGCACGTGAACTATTTGGCATGATGCCCCAAAGAAATGTCACCTCATTGAATGCAATGATTGCAAGATATGAACAAAATGGATTTTTTGACAAGGCATTAGAGACTTTCAAGAAAATTCGATTGGAGGGTGTAAAGAAAAATTCCACAACCTTAGCCAGTATCCTCCTTGCCTATGCTAAAATGGACATCCATCAAAAGGATAAAACATATGGGAATTTTGTTAGATGTTGTAGTTACAACTACCCTTAGAGACATGTATGCAAAGTGTGGAAGCATAGACAAGGCACGTGAACTGTTTGGCATGATGTCTCAAAGAAATGTCACCTCATGGAATACAATGATTGCAAGATATGAACAAAATGGATTTACTGATAAGCCTTTAGAAAGTTCCAAGAAAATGTAATTGGCAAGTGTAAAGCCAAATTCCAAAACCTTAGAAATGGTATGTTTGGAGCATGGTATAGATATCCATCAAAGCATAAAGGATATAGGAATTTTATCAAATTTCATAGTTGTAAGCACCCTGCAAGACATGTATGCAACTTGTGTGGAAGCATATATAATGAACATGAACTATTTGATGCGATGCCTCAAAGAAATGTTATCTCATGGAATGCAATGATTGTAAGATATGCACAAAATGGATTTTTCAAAAGGCTTTAAAAACTCTCAAGAAAATGCACAAAAATAAATTTCAACCATTTACACAAATTTTGGCACATCTAAAACCAAATTGCACAACCTTAACCAACTTCCTCCTTACCTATGCTATAATGGGATCTAGAGAACATGGTGTGGACAACCATCAAAGCATAAATGATATAAGAATTTTGTCACATGTATTGTATTTGCAAAGTTTCCCTTCTAGACATGTATGGAAAGTATGGAAGCATAGACAAGGCACGTGAACTATTTGAAATGATGCCTCAAAGTAATGGATAGTTTGACAAAATTCAATGATTGCAAGATATGCACAAAATGGATTATTTGAAAACAATTCATAAACTTTCAAGTAAATGCAATTGGCACTTGTAAAACCAAATTCCTGTAACAATAATTGATTATCATATTAAATATTTAATATAAACTGTCATATACATAATGTCATGAATATAACATCTAGTTTATATAAAAATCCATATAGGCATGTCCAAACAAATCCATATAGGCAAATATACAAAAATATACATCAGATTAACATACAAAAGTATGTATACAAAGCCATCTAGGCATACAAAAAAGTTCCCAAAAACTAGTTTCCTATGGACTTTTAGAAAATAATCGGTAGCCCTTCTTTGATTGTGAAGATGGAGAGCCAGTTAGTGACACATCCTCTCTCTGCCGTCAAGTAGACCTCTTCAAATAAAGTTCATCCAGCTGCACCTATTAATACAAACAAACAATATGGGCATTGGTATAGAAAATGTATGAAATATATAACATCACATATGTAATTGATCACTTACCACCAATTGATGATCGCTCTCCATCATCTTGTCTCTCTCTTCATCCGTAGTTGGACGGACTAGAGTTGTGACATCCTATGAGAAGCATCAAGAAGCAAAATTGACTAAACATAAATATCATTTATGTACATCAAATGACATGAGATAAAAAAGAAATACAAAATTATGATATTTTCATGTTATTGGTTCATACCTCAGTCAAAGGATTTGCAGACATCATGGATGCATCAATGCCTATATGCACTAACTCATGAAGATGAGGAGGAGTCTCCACTGTATTCAGCATCTGAAAATCAAGTTCAAGATTATTCAAACAAAATAAATACATAACAGTTATTTTAAAAATGAATAATGATTAGAAATGGTTAAATTTACCTTCGTTAAAGTGGTGGTTTGGCATCTAGGGGACCAAGGAAACCGTGGAGGTGCTGGTGACTGTTGAAATCATCAAATTGTCACAAAATAATATTACCATTAATATATCTACAATAATTAAGGATATGTGATAAATTACATACCTGCTAACTTGATCTCCTCTCATAACCCGCCAATGGATGGCTAACGGAGGCAGGATGAAGACTCTAACCCTAGATTTTCATTACACAAACAATTACATACATTATTTTTGACTTATAATATAGATAATCATATAAAATTAATTACAAATTTCAAATAACAATATACTAAATCAAGATGAAACTTGTAACAGATTACCTGAGAGTCAATACTAAATGTATGCTGTAAGAGATCGTCACTGAGAACAAGATCATCCAATATGTCCTGCCCTTGTGTCACATCATGCTGGCCCTATGTCGCAGCATGTTGCCCCTATGTCATAGAGTCCTGTTGTGCCTCCTGCATCCCATTATCACATAGGTTCCCAAATGTACTACACAAATGTGGGGACACATGATGCCTACTACTCTCACCCTCATCACCCTGGGTAAAATCAGCTGCATGATGTGATAGAGTTTGGGTGAGAGTAGTCAGTGAATGTAAAGTCTCCAACTCAACACTCTCCTTGAAAGCCAAAGAGAGTGACCTACATTCTGGCCTCACTTGGGGTATAGGCACATGCTATTCATCTCACTGAGCCCTGGGTCTATCTTGGGCAGAGCCACCACCTCTACCCTGGAACTCACGAATGTCAAAATAATTCAGAATCTTGTTGAGGATGAACTCGCAATAGAGTTTCCTCAAAAAATATTATGGTACCTCATCATTGTTGCATGGCCGCTCATCGAAGACCATGTACCATCCATCCCAAAAGTTTTGGGATGTCTTCATTCCTACACCAATTTATAGGAAACTATTTGCAACTTTCCTCTAATGTTTGGCTAGTTTTGGGATTAATAAATTGTGCACATAATTGAGATTTTGTAATTTTTTCCTTCTTGACTTGTTCATATGACAACTTGCCAGCATAATATTGCCAACTCCTCTCCCTACAGTCTTGGAATTCAGTTATTTGTTTCATCACCAAATATGTGTGGGAAACAATCTCCTATACTAATTTTGCAAGTGCCCTCCTATGCTCATTGGTTCCACCTAGATTGTTTAGGGTTTGAATAATAGTTTCAAGATCTTTTTTGTTTCTTCTATTATCCCTAAGTAGTGTTCTTGATTATCCCTTGCATGAAAAGGAGGTGAAGGTGGGTTTTGAGGGTTTGGAGGGTTTTGGGGGTTGTTTTCACCCTCCTCAACTAGATTTAGATTTTCTGCTTCTCTAATAACTGTAAATGCAATATAAACACAAATCAAACATTGCAAAACTAAAAAAAAGTTCTAAAACTAACAAAATCAGACAAACCCTACCTTCTTCGTATGTTGGAGCCTCCAAATTTGCACAACGATGTCTTTGGTGGCGAGGTGGCATTGTGAATTTCTTGTTTTCTCATGTGCACTTGATTGAATTTCCTCTTTTTCAACGCGGTCGCATTTTGTTTGGTTTCTTTAGTGTTGTCAAGAGAAAAGCCGCACAATGAATGAGCAGAAAATAGATTTTCTTTTTGCTTTTATTAGAAGCAAAACATGAGTGTGTTATAATGCACTCGCGTTTTGTTTTAATTTTGGAGATGGTGGTGACTTTTTGGTCCCCCATCTCCTTGCATTTACCGTCATCTTATTAAGGTTCCAAATGGGTGTCTATATTTCAAGTTTGGCATGATTATGAGAAAAATTAAGCAGTTATGCTTAGGCAAAACTTTGAGTGTCAACAAGATATGCAAAACTTTCCCTGCCAATGGGATATATGCAGATGACCCCTAAAATCCCACATATGCAGATGACCCTTGAAATCCCACATATGCAGATGACCCCTAAAATCCTCCATATGGAGATGATCCCTAAAATCCCACAATATGTAGATGACCCCTGAAATCCTACAATATGTCAATGACCCTTGAAAACCCGCAATATGTCGATGACCCATGGAATCTCACAATATGCTGATGACTCCCAAAATCTTGCAATATGCCAATAACCCCCAAAATCTCGCAATATCTCAAAGGGCTCCATTTTTTCATTTCACCGCTTAAAAGCCCCCATAAAGTGGTAGAAATTGTTTTAACTACCTGTACGATCGATCTAGAGAGCTATTAAGAGGATGACATGTGTCGCTTCATGTGAGGATGTGTGGTGGCCACCTCTTTTTCATTTAAAAGTGATGTTTCATGATTTTTGGGGCAATCTTCTCCGTAGTGAGTTTTTGGCTTCTCCTATAGCTTCTTCTATAGTTTTCAGATTTGAAGGCAGATTATTTTGTGTTTTCACAAGAAGGCTAGGATAATCTAATCTGACCATTGGAATGATTCTAAGGCTTAGGCCAAGGCATGTATGAAGACCACTAGACTCCTATTTTAATTTTTTGATTTCAAATAATAAAAGAAACTTATGTTTTATTGGTGTACATTGTTTATTTTGGTGCCTAATTCAATAGCTTGTCAAAGCCCCTGAATATTGACCTACATCAAGTGGTATTAGAGTTAGGTTTAGAATTCCTTGAGGCCATGGGATTGTTGTGCAAGGGGCCCTAAGGTGATTTTTGTAAGTAGAGTGAAGAGGAAAACTTGCAACTTTAGAGGGTCTCCAGACATGGCACATCAAGCAAGAGGAAGTAGAGGAGCTTCTCCAAGAGCTAAAGATGTAGCATTGGTTGAGATGCTGAGAGACATCATAGCTAGAATGGATGCAATGGAAAGAACACAATACAAAGGAGTACCTATAGAGGATGTGATTGATAATAAGGAAGAAGTCAGTGAAGAAGAAGCACAAGAAGGAGGAGATGAACATGAGAGAAGGTTTCTGAGTGCAATGAAAAAGGTTTCCAGTAAACCCCATGCAGAACTACCTAGTTACACTGGTAGTCTAAATCCAGAGGAGTTGATAGACTAGATTTTAGAGGTAGATACGTATTTTAAGTTGGATTCCATTGAATACCCTAAGAGGGTAAAACTTGCAGCTACAAAGCTTAAGGGGCGTGCATCTCTATGGTGGGATCATGGGCAGGTTGAAAGATAGAGAAAAGGAAAGGAAAAGATTAAAACCTAGGAGAGGATGATAACTAAGTTGAAGGAAAAGTTTTTACCAATAGACCATTAGATCACCATGTTCAAGAAGCTGCAGAACCTCAAGTAGAGGGAGAAAAGTGTGCAAGACTACACTGAATAGTTTTATAGATTAAGCATCAGGGCTAGTTACATTGAAGATGATGTTGAGAAGGTCTCTAGGTATGTAAATGGTTTACATTATTCTATCTAAGATAAAATTAGCATGATCAGAATTACGGGAGTGTAGAAGAAGCCTATCAATTTGCATTGAAGGAAGAGGAAAAGATCTCTAGAACACATAATAGTTTAAGGGGAAAAGGTAAACCCTTAAGAGGGAGAGAACAATCAAATTCTAGCTATGGATCTCAAGATAAGCTAGGAGAAGCAATTTCTTTTCAGACCAGTACCCAAGGAGGTAGAGGAAGGGTGATTACTCTAGAGGTAGAGGAAATTCTAAAAGAGGAAGAGGATTTAGTGGAACATGTTTTCAATGTGAATAGGTTGGACATAGGGCATTTGAATATCCTCAAATACAACAGAGTAGTGGAAAATAAAATAGACTAGAGCCCATCTAACACAAGATGAGGAAGAGAGTGTGGCAAGTGTAGCCTTACCAAAAAATGGAGAAGAACTAGAGGATGGAGAATCCTTGATGCTGAGGAAAGTTCTTCTAACCCCAGAGTAGGTACAAGAGCAACCAGAAAAATGAAGAAATCTATTTAGAACCAAATGTAAGTCTAAAGGAAAATTCTATAAAGTCATTGAGGACAGTGGCAGCACTGAGAACTTAGTGTCAGAAGAAATGGTGGAGAAGCTAAAACTAAAGAGATTGAAACACCCAACTCCCTACAAGGTTTCTTGACTACAAAAAGGACATTAGTTATTAGTAAGTGAACAATGCCTTGTTAAATTTCATATCAAAAATTGCTTAGATGATATAATGTGTGATTTTATGTCAATAGATGATGCCACATTATGTTAGATAGACCTTGGCAATATGATAGGTAGGTCATTCATGATGGAAAGATTAATTGCATTAAAATCAAGAAGGATGGGTTTGAGTATGTCTTGAATCCTTTGAAGGATAATGGTAAGGAGGTTGAAAAACCAATAGGGTTTTCCTAGTGACTGGAAAATAGTTCCTAAAGAAAATAAAAAAGTAGAAGGTATGTTATGCCTTCCTATCTTAGTTTGCAAAAATTATGACATCAGAGAATGGAGTAGAAGTTCTGATAGAAGTCCAAGAAATTTTAAATTAATTCAATGACATTCTAATGAAGGACTTACTTGATGGATTACCACCACTTAGAAGCATAAGTCATTGCATGGAATTAATACCAGATGCAAGCCTACCAAATAAGGCACCTTATAGAATGACACCCATGGAAAATGATAAGGTGAATAGATAAGTGCAAGAGTTGTCAAGGATAAGGGGCTAATTAGAAAGAGCCTCAATCTATGTGTTGTACCTATTGTACTAGTACCTAAGAAGGATGAGTAATGGTGATTGTGCACTGATTCAATGGATATAAATAAGATAACCATTAAGTACATATTTATATTGCCTTGTATGGATGACTTGATGGACTATTCGAGTGGAGCCAAGTACTTCAGCAAGATTGATTTGAAAAGTGGATATCAACAAGTCAGAATTAGAGAAGGTGATTAATGGAATACAACATTCAAGAGCAAGGATGGATTGTATGAGTGGCTAGTGATGCCATTTGGGTTGGCAAATGCACCCAGCACCTTTATGAGAGCGATGAATGAGGTAATGAAACCTTTCCTTGGCAAATTTGCTATCGTTTATTTGGATGACATTTTGGTTTTTAGTAAAATAAAAGAGGAACACTAGTTGTACCTTAAGGTAGTCTTGTAGAGGTTAAAAGAATAAAAGTTATTGGTAAACATGGATAAATATTGTTTTATGCAGAAGGAACTAGTATATCCAAGTTTTGTAGTGTCTAAAGAAGGATCAAAGATGGATCCTGAGAAGGTTAAGGAAATAATGGATTGGCCTTCACCCAGAAACTATTGGATTTAGGAAAAACAACTGAGAGGGGGGGTGAATCAATTGTAACCAAAAACCTATTTCTTATTTACTTAAAAACCTTCTTATATTTCAACAACATATCAATGATTCAATCATGGAAGCATAATGTAGTAATTCACATTCAATACACATAACACCAAGATTTTAATGTGGAAAAGCCAGTTAAGGGAAAAACCACAGGGTGACTAACCTAAGATTGTATTCTTTGTTAAAAAAATAGGAAGAATAAAATGGCACTTGCCAGTTAGGACTCACTACTCGAGCACACTTCTCACAAGAGGCCCACTACTTATAGGAGACACACTGTCTACATAAGAATATGAGTATTACATACTTGAACTAGAGATTAGCATCTTTACTATGCTTGAGTTAGTTCCATTTAAGCTCAACACCTCTGCTCTGCTTTTGACTCCTTTTCACTATCACCTTCTCATCATAACCACACTTGCACATTTGAATGGCTTTGCAACTCTTATTTATACATGAAATCGACTTTGGAATGGTCATCAAAGTTGGAACAACATACACTTATTTTATTACAAAGCAATTAGAAATACAATTTGACTTATTATAAAAACTTTATGCACATCACTACACTATCGGCCACACACAGTTGGGACTTCAATCTTCTTTGAGGAACACGCCATGCTTCGCAAAACATCTTTAAGATCATCCGCAACATGCACAAATCATCCGGTCAGCCAAGACTAGGAAGAACACCATCATCCGAAGGTAAATCTTCAATCACGAGCTCAATTTTCAATGCAGACCGTCAACACGAACTAGACACAATCTAGAGACCCCCACAAGCTTGTTTAAATCACCAAGAACATCCACACCACTTTTGCTTGCTGTAATCATTCGCATCTTCATCTAGAACATCAAGAACACAGTTGGTCATCACTATCACATTAAAAGGATTTCTTGTGGACCTCCAAACCATGAACCAATTGAGTTGCCAATTCACATTAGCCTCCCAAACATGCCACCAGATCTGGAGAACATGATATTGTATTTTCAAATCTCATCAGACCTATTTGTGTCACTCTGTCACTTCTGAACAGTTGCCAGAACCAGTTTTACTTTCATGGCCATAACTCCTCTACATTTTCATGTGGACCTCTATATTGACTGGATCATCTTCAGACACATATCCTTTGATGCACATTCTCTGATCTTCATCTAGCTGGGATCTTCACTTCATAGAGCTTCACTATTCTTCTCTATTTCTAATAGGACTAATTTTCTCAATATTCTTAGCACACAACTCATCCAATCCTTGTCATCAATGCAACAAGAGTATGTTGACATCAATGGCAACACCGGTTAAGCCCATACTTGCAACAATCTCCCCCTTTGTCATTGATGGCAACATATAATGTGAAAAATTGTTTCAACCACCAAGATAAGAATCTCTCCTTACTGATTGACATAGCTCCCCCTATCAACAACAACCATTCACATGTCTTTTCTCCTTTTACTGCTCCTCCCTTTGATCAACAACCACTTTTTGTTTTTCACATGTCTTTTCTCCCCCTTTGACATCAATGGCAAAGGGCACATACTTGCAACTACTTCTCATTTTTCAAAATCATACTAACTTCTCCCCCTGAGTAGCAGCCTCTTAACATCTATCTAGATCATAAGATATGACTAAGGGATCCACCGGACTAATGCACATCAGTGCACCTTAATTTAGAACCGGAGGGGTAATAACCCCTAACTTCTCCTTGAGATACTCAAAAGTGTCCTTAGGTAGAGGTTTGGTAAAAATGTCTACAATCTGATCCTTTGAGGGCACAAACTCCAATCTGACTTCATTCTTGTTCACCTTCTCTCTCAAAAAGTGAAATTTGATTGATATATGTTTTGTCTTTGAATGCAACACTGGATTTTTTGATATGTTTATTGCACTTGAATTATCATAGAAGATTGTGATAGGTTCTTCATACTCCACTCTGATATCTCTTAGCATTTGCTTCATCCACAATACTTGAGTGCAACTTCCTATTGCTGCAATACACTCTACTTCTGCAGTGGATAGATATATTGCCTCTTGTTTCTTGCTTAGCCAAGAAACCAATCATTTTCCCAAAAAGAATGCACCACCACTGGTACTCTACCAGTCATCCACATCTCCTACTAAATCAACATCTGTATATGCATGAAGAGAGAAACCATGATCCTTAGGATACCATAGTCCATACTCAACTGTTCCCTTTAGATATCTGAGAATTCTCTTGATTTCCATGACATGAGACTCTCTAGGATCAGCTTGGAATCTGGCAACAAGACCAACATCATTCATAATGTCAGGTCTAGTTTGAGTAAGGTAGAGCAATCCTCCAATCATTAACCTGTACTTTTTCTAATCAGCCTGAGGAGATTCATCATCTTTACTTAGCTTACATCCAGTTGCCATGGGAGTATTCATTGGCTTTGAATCTTCCATCCCAAATTTCTTTAATAGTTCTTTCACATATTTGGTCTGTGATATGAAGATTCCTTTCTTGGTTTGAGTGATTTGTAAGAAATTCATTTCCCCAAACATAGACATCTCAAATTCAGTTTGCATTTGATTTGCAAAAGTCTTGCACATACTATCTTTCCCTCCAAAAATGGTATCATAAACAAATACTTCAACAATCAAGATATTTTTATGATCGATCTTAAAGTATAGATTACTGTCAGTAGTACCTTTGTTGAAACCAATCTTCAAAAGATGTTTGTCCAATCTTTCATACCAAGCTCTTGGGGCTTGTTTGAGTCCATACAATGCCTTCTTCAACTTGCAAACCATATCTCCATGATTAGACAATTGAAATCCATCTGGTTGCTCAATGTATGCATCTTCTTCTAAATCACCATTTAGGAAAGTAGAATTGACATCCATCTGATATACCTTGAAATATTTAAAGGCAACAAAGGCAAGAAATAATTTGATTACTTCAATTCTTGCCACTGGAGCAAAAGTTTCTTCAAAGTCAACTCCTTCTACTTAAGAATAACCCTTACAGACCAATCTGGCTTTATTTCTTACTACTTCACCATCTTCATTTAGTTTATTCTGGAAGACCCACTTAGTCCCAATCACATTTTTGTCCTTAGGTCTGGGAACAAGATCCCAAGTGTGATTCTTTTCAATCTGCATCAATTCTTCCTCCATTGCATTAACCCATCTTTCATCATTGCATGCTTCACTTACTATTTTTGGTTCAATCTTTGAAATCAAACAATACTTCACTGAATCTTGAGCAATTTTTCTTCTTGTTTGAACACCTTTGCTTCTATCTCCTATAATTTGATCTTCAGAATGATTTAGTCTTACATACCTGGGAGTTTTAGAATTCTCTTGCACTTCTAATTCTTGGACAGGTTCATCCAAACTTGTCTCTTCTTCTTGTATTTTAGGATTCTCTGAATCAGTCTAAATCTGAACTGGAGTTGGGACTTGTTCTCCTTGGTTTGAGACATCATTTTGATCATCTATTTCATACTCATAATACCTTGAGGGACTTTTGATGCCTTCATAAACCTTCACATTTGTACTTTCTACAGTCTTTCTCAATCTCTTGTTATAACGCCGGTATGCTTTGCTTTGAGTAGAATATCCCAAGAATATTTCTTCATCACTTCTAGCATCAAACTTGCCAAGGTTTTCATCTCTTTTGATATAGCATTTACTACCAAAGACTCTGAAATACTTCATAGTAGGAGTAATACCAAACCAAAGTTCATAAGGGGTCTTACCAGTATTGCCTCTGATTTGTACCTGATTAAGAGTATAGACAACAGTTCTTATAGTTTCTCTCCAATAGATTTGAGGAACATTTGCTTCCATCATCATGGTCCTAGATGCTTCTTGGATGGTCTGGTTCTTTCTCTCTACTACTACATTCTACTGTGGAGTCCTCAGAGCAGGTAACTGCCTATTTATCCCATGTTTCTCACAGAATGTTATGAATTCTCTAGATGTGAAATCTCCACCTCTATCAGACCTGAGGCATTTTATGTTTATTCCAGTTTCATTCTCTACCATAGCCTTGAATATTTTGAACTTCTCAAGTGCTTTAGATTTCTCTTTCAAGAAAGTCAACCACATCATTCGGGAGTAGTCATCAATTAGTAGCATGAAATACCTATCTCCTTGTAGACTCTTGATTCTTGCCAAACCATAGAGATCAGTGTACACCAAGTCTAACAATCCAGTTGAAGATTGTTCCTTACTTTTGAATGAGACTTTGTTCTTCTTACCCAACTAACATTCTTTGCATAAACTGTTAGTAGGTTTCACCAGTCTTGGAAGATCTCTTATAGCCTGAGTGTTGCTTATCTTGATGATATTATCAAAATTCACATGACACATTCTCCTATGCAACAACCAACTCTAATCAATTTGAACAAATAAGAAACTTTTGCCAGTACCGACCAAGTGAAAGATGTTACCTTTTGTTTGTGTACTAGATACAATCTCAGTTCTGGAGCTTTCAAAGATCTTGCATTTTCCATTTTTGAATCAGAGATCATAGCCTTTGTCCACCAATTATCTAACACTGAGAAGATTATGCTTCAGACCTTCAACATACAGAACATCACTGGTTTTTTTCTTTCCATCAAAATAAATGGTTCCTCTGCCTCTAATTCTGCCAACAAAATTATCTCCAAACTTTACAACTCCACCTTCATATCTTTCCAAGATTAAGAACTTATTTTTGTCACCAGTCATATGGTGAGAGCATCCACTGTCAATAACCCATTCATCCTTTTCTTCAACCTGAGCAGCCAAAGCACTTTCTTTCATCTTATGATTAGCAGATTCAATAGGCATTGGATCTTCTTCTTTGATGGCAATAAACACCCAGTCACTTCCGGGTTTGTTTCGTATCTTAGATTCATCATCTGTTACTCCTTCATCATCATCTTTTTGAACATAGTAACACTTCTTCTGAAACCTTGATGTATTAGGGTTTGGCCTTGAAGACCTTTCCAGACATCTTGAGGCAAAATGACCAATCTTATTGTAGGCATAGCATTTGAAAGGTAATTTTCCTTCATACTTACCAGATCCTCTTAGCAGTCTCTTTACAATAAGGGCTTCAAGTTGTTCATCTTCTAACTCATCTTATTCATGATCTTTCCTTGCTTTATCATACCATGTTGATTTCCTTGAGGAACTTTCTCCAGGATCATATCTTTGTTTGCCTTTTGTAGAGACACTAGCTTTGAATGCAAATTCAGTCTTGGGAAGTGCATCACCAAACTCAACCAACTCAAATGCAGATATCTTACCAACCAATTGATCCCTTGTAATAGTTGTTAAAGATCTGATTTCCTCAATAGCAGCAGCTTTGTGTTTGTAAGTAGGAGGTAGAGATCTGAGAACTTTAGCAACAATCTCATCTTCATCCAATATTCCACCAGCACATCTAATTGCACATACAAGCTCATTTACTTTTGACATATATGAAGTGATATTCTCATCTTCACTCATCTTCAAGTTTTTAAACTTTCCTTTCAGACTTTGCAGTTTGGCACACTTAACATATTTGTCTCCTTCATAAAGATTTTCTAGCTTTGTCCAAATTTCATAAGTAGTTTTCAAATCCATAACATTTGTTAGCTTTGAATCAGTCAAGGCACTTAGTAGGGCTTCTTTAGCTCAAAGATTATTGTCTGCATCTCTGAATTCATCCATATTTTTTGGACCATTCTTTGGGGGAACATATTTAGTTGTAGTTATGTTCAATTTCTAATTTCCCATGCATTGTAAGTGACATTCCATGCATCTCTTCCAAAGAGTGTAGTTTGTTCCATCAAACCTTGGACTATCCTTTTTGTAGGATGACATCCTTGATTTCCTCAAGTGGTTAAGCTTCTTCTAGAGGAACCTTGCTCTAATACCAATTGTTGGATTTTGGACAGACAACTGAGAGGGGGGTGAATCAGTTGTAACCAAAAACTTATTTCTTATTTACTTAAAAACATTCTTATATTTCAACAGCATATCAATGATTCAATCATGGAAGCATAATGTAGTAATTTACATTCAATACACATAACACCAAGATTTCAATGTGGAAAACTAGATTAAGGGAAAAACCACAGGGTGACTAACCCAAGATTGTATTCTCTATTAAAAGAATAGGAAGAATAAAATGGCACTTGCCAGTTAGGGCTCACTGCCCAAGCACACTACTCACAAGAGGCCCACTGCCTATAGGAGACACACTGTCTACATAAGAATATGAGTATTAGATACTTGAACTAGAGATTAGCATCTTTACTATGCTTGACTCAGTTCCATTTAAGCTCAACACCTCTGCTTTTCTTTTTGCTCCTTTCCACTATCACTTTCTCATCGTAACCACACTTGCACATTTGAATGACTTCGCAACTCTTATTTATACATGCCATCAACTTTGGAATGATCATCAAAGTTGGCACAACATACACTTATTTTATTACAGAGCAATTAGAAATATAATTTGACTTATCATAAAAACTTTATGCGCATCACTACATTGTCAGCCACACATAGATGGGACTTCAATCTTCTTTGAGGAAAATGCCATGCTTTGCAGAACATATTTAAGATCATCTGCAACATGCACAAATCATCCGGTCAGCCAAGACTAGGAAGAACACCATCATCTGAAGATAAATCTTCAATCACGAGCTTAATTTTCAATGTGGACTGTAAACACGAACTGGACACAATCTAGAGACCCCCACAAGCTTGCTTGAATCACCAACAACATCTGCACCACTTCTGCTTATTGTAATCATTTGCATCTTCATCCAGAACCTCAAGAACACAGTCGGTCATCACTGTCACATTAAAAGGATTGCTTGTGGACCTCTGAACCATGAACTAATTGAGTTGCCAATTCACATTAGCCTCCCAAACATGCCACCAGATCTACAGAACATGATATTGTATTTATGGATCTCATCAGACCTATTTGTGTCACTCTGCCACTTCTAACCAATTACCAGAACTAGTTTTACTTTCTTGGCCATAACTCCTCTACATTTTCATGCAGACCTCTCAAATATTGACTAGATCATCTTTAGACACATATGCTTTGATGCACATTCTCTGATCTTCATCTACCTGGGATCTTCACTTCATAGAGCTTCACTGTTCTTCTCTATTTTTGATAGGACTAATTTTCTCAATATCCTCAGCACACAACTCATCCAATCCTTGTCATCAATGCAACAGGAGTATGTTGACATCAATGACAACACCAGTTAAGCCCATACTTGCAATAGAAACATGTTTGAGGCAAGAAGTTTTCCTGGCTTGGTGAGCTTCTACAAGAAGTTCATTAGAAATTTTAGTTGAATGTGTACCAATCACTGAGATAAGTATGGGTGTTAGGAAAGAGTTCCTGTGGATAGCTACAACAGAAAAGAGATTTCATTTGTTGAAGAAGAAGGTGATAGAACAACCAGTGTTGGCATTGGCATTCTTTGGAAAAGTGTTTCAAGTGGAATGTGATGCTAGTGGTAGTGCAATTGGGGGAGTGTTAAGTCAAGAAGGTAGTCCACTACATACTTCAGTGAGAAACTAAATGAAGCAAAGAATTGAAATACTCATTTTATGACCAGGAATTATATGCTATAGTGTAGGTCTTGAAGAAGTGGAGGCATTACTTATTGTCAAATGAGTTTGTACTCTACATAGAACACCATGCCTTGAAGTATATAAACAACCAAGGTAAGTTAAACTAGAGGCATATGAAATGGGTGGAGTTCTTACAAAGTTATTCTTTTGTCTTGAAACATAGTAGTGGTAAGTCAAATAGGGTAGAAGATGCACATAGAAGAAGGTGTTTATTGATGAATGAGTTAAGGGTTAGTGTTGTTGGATTTGATGCAATGAAGGAGATGTATCCTGATGATCCTTCTTTTAAGGAAGCATGGATAACTAGTAGAAGTCCAGTGGAGGGAGATATGACACCATGGTTAGAGTATTTCATCCAAGATGGCTTTTGTTTAAAGGACATAAATTATGTATACCCAGAGGTTCAATGCGAGAGAATCTAATAAGAGAAAAGAATAGTGGAGGCTTGAGTGAACATTTTGGAGTAGATAAGACATTGGCATATTTGGGTGAAGGTTATGTTTGGCCTTGAGTGAGTGCAAATGTGAAGTTGCAGAATTTTCTAGCATGCTAAAGGAACAAGACAAAACATAGGGCTATATTAGCGATTGCCTATACTAGAGAGACCATGGGAGTACTTGAGTATGGATTTTGTTTTGGGACTACCTAGAACATAGCAAGGTAATGACTCAATTTTTGTTGTAGTGGATAGATTTTCAAAGATGGTTCATTTCATACCATGTCAAAAAACTAGTGGTGCATCCCACATAGCTACATTATTTTTCAAAGAGGTAGTTAGGCTGAATGGACTACCTAATAGCATAGTCTCAGATAGGGATACAAAGTTTGTTTCCTATTTTTGGCATACATTATGGAAGAAGATGGGCACTGAATTAGGATTCAGTTCAGCCTATCATCCCTATATTGATGGATAGATTGAGATTGTGAACAGAAGGTTGGGAAACTTATTGAGATGTTTGGTGGGAGACAAACCACATCAATGGGACCTTATATTGTCATAAGCATAATTTACTTACAATGATTTAGTGAATAGAAGTACAGGAAAGATTCCATTCCAAATAGTTTATGGGTACAACCCACGAGGTGTTGATGAGATGAGAGATAGTGCATATTTGAACAAGAAGAGTGTTGTAACAGAATATTTTACATAATACATTCATGATGTCCACAAGCAGGTGAAGGAAAAGTTGGAGAAAAGTGCTACCAAATACAAAGACCATGTTGATGTGCATAGGAGGGAAAAAGAGTTCCGGATAGGTAACTTAGTTTTGGCACATTTGATGAAAGAAAGGTTTCCATAAAGGAACATACAATACATTGAAATTTAACAAAATAGGCCCATGCAAGGTGTTAAGGAAGTTCTCATCTAATGCTTATGAGATTGAGATACTAGTAGGGATAGACATATCTCCTATTTTCAATGTTGCTAATATGTTCAAGTTCCATGGAGGAGAAATAAATTTATAAGGGGGTACACACTCATGTTTGTGTTAGTGTAGGTTTTTATTTCTTAGTTGGGTTATTTACTTTTCCCTATATTCCTAGGTTTTTCTTACACTTCTATTAATCTCGCTTAGGTTAATAAAGCATGTCTTATTAGGTGAGTGGTTACGAGGTGTCACCTTCCTATATGTGAGCATCCAGTAGCTATCCTGGGAAGATACTTTGCTATCTTTAGTCCAATAGATGGTTTCTTCTGATTGGTCAGTGTTGCCACCTCCTCCCTCTTCCTAGTCTATATAAGCATGCTACCTGGCTTGCATTTTACATCTTTTGCTTTTGCATCCTCTTAATGCTATTTTGCTTCTAGCATTTACATTACTCTCTTGGATACTAACTCTATGTTGCTATTTTGATTTTGCATCATTTGCATTCATAGTTTAGCTATTCATTTGCACTAGTTTTCTAGGTTATTAATCTTTTCAGATTCTAACATGATATCAGAGCTATTCTATGTGCAAGAGTAGATTTTAGTTTCCATATTCGAGAGATTTGGGGGGGGGCTAATAAATCTTATTACATTTTTTTGAAAAACCCAGTATGCTCTTCTCTTGCATCATCGGATGATCTTGAGAATCAGAAAAGTTTGACGGAAACTTTTTTAATCTCTGGGCTTTGCACATGTGTTTTATGAAATCTAGGTGATTACAACATTTCTGGTTATACTGGCAGCATTTTTGGTTATTCCAACGCATCCAGGAGGCTTGAGAAAGTTAGATTTGGCTTTCATTTCACTGAAATCAAAGATCGTCATACACAGTTGCGGAACCGGGGTTCTGAGCTTAAATTTGACAACCAACTTGCATATTTGGTGTTTTCAATCAATATTGCAGGTTCCAACATGCCATTTCTTGTCTTAGGTATTTGATTCATCCTTTGCATGTCATTTTTATGTTGTTGGGGTCATTTTTTGTAGCAAAAGGCATTCTATTTACACTAGATCATCATCTTCTGTACATCATCAAGAAAAATGCCTTCTGGGTTTTGTTTGTAGCATAGAAAACCTATTTGGGTATCTTTTTGTTATTATATGTAGTATATATATTTTGTAGAAACACGCTCAGAAAGCTACATCATGACCTATCTCCATTGGCAGTTGTAATTTTGAAGGCAGATTTCAAATGCTCTATTCTTGCTCATACGGACTCCTTTTCCCACGAAATTTCTTTTGATTTTAGCTATTTTTTCGTGCTCTATGCACTAGTGTAGAAGTTTTTTAATTTTGATGCCAAAATTTTTTAGAAATTGTAGATTCTCAGTCGTGACATTGCACAGTTCTCATTTTGGGAACTTCGGAGGATCATAACTTTCACATATAACCTCGTATCGAGGCGATTCTTTTTTTGAAAGTGCATGATTTTTCAAGTAGATTGCAGTGGTGCTATTTATTTCACTTAGTATAATGCCAAAGTTGTATTTTTAGCATATGCTCTTCATGAGGGTTTTGTAATGCATTGAAATCAAGACCACTTAGTATTTATTGTTAGTGGTAGTTGTAAATGCACTAATATAAAGTGTCAAGTCATATTTTATTGTGGGGGTTCTTTGATTGAGTGAAAAGGGGGGTTGTCTTGGTTGTGTTATCTTCTTTTTGACATTTCTTCATCATGGATCAAACAAATCTACCCATCCTAACTTCATACAATTACTTTGAGTGGAAATCATGCATGACAATACACTTAAGGAAAGTTGGATTAAATAGGATAACTATGGGACTTAAAACTGAACCTACTAAAGATGAAGATAAGCCTAAGTGGTTTAACAAATGTGATGAGACATATGGAACATTGTGTTTGTCTATTTCTCCTGATTTGCTCTTTCACATTGAGTCTTTGAATACACCAAATGAAATTTGGACAAAGCTAGAAAAACTATTTGGCACACAAGATTCAATAAGGGGTCATATGTTGGAAAATGAACTAATTAGTTTAACTCCAGCCAATTTCAACACAATCCAGGATTTCTTCACTAAATTAAAATCACTAAGACTGCAGTTAAAACAATGTGGAATTGAAAAGAAAGATAAACAACTAATTCTTAGTATTCTCTCTAAGCTAAGTTCAAAATATTTTGTGTTTGTTTCTACTTTCTATGCTACTAAGGGTGCATTTGGTACTCATTCACCATGCCATCTTTAGATATTTTGCTATCAGTCTCACTCGGGAATAGGACAAGCTAATCTAGATGGGCACTCTTAAGTCCTCTAAGTCACATGCCTTGGTTGCCAACCAAGGCACAAAAGAACAGAAAGGACAAAGTAGTAACAACAATAGTAAGGATAAGAAACAGAAGAATAGCAAGGAGAAGGATCAGATACCAGTTGCTTCAAAAGAAACTACTGAGACTCAATCTTCCAAGGGCAACAAGCCTAAGAAAGAGAGGGTCCAATGTGCCTATTGTAAAAGACCTGGTCATGATGAACATAAATGTCTGAAGAAACAAATTGATCACTTGACACACATTCTTGAGAAGAATAATATCGGTGTTCCTGAGTCTATCAAACAGAGTTCTAATGAGGGGTCTAACAAGGTAAAAGAAAACAACAAAGGGAAAGGAAAGGGCAAGGCCCTTGTTGCAGTTGCTTCTTCACCATCCAGTTGGGTTCTTGATTCGGGTGCTTCACACCACATGGCTTCATCTAAGGAAGAACTTGCATCTTTGGAGCTGTGTACTATGCCTTCTATTTTGATGGGTGATGACACTCCTATTGGGGTGTGTGGGAGAGGGTCTGTTGATGTGGGGGATGACACATTCCATGATGTTCTTTATGTGCCCTCATTATCAACTAATCTCCTATCAGTATACTAGATCACTCACACAGGTTCAGGCAAGCGGGTTGAGTTTACTCTTGATTCAATGGAGATTTGTGAGTTGCACAGTGGTTCTACAGTTGTAGTTGGGAGAGCAGATCATCAATCATAGCTCTATCTATTTTCTCACTTTGTTCCTGATCCTCCTTCAACTATTTTGCTCACTCATTCTGATGATGTGAGTAGATTATGGCATGAGCGGTTTGGCCATCTTAACTTCCGCTACTTACAGTAGCTCAACTAGCAGAGCATGGTCACAGGGTTGCCTTTAGTTCAATTTTCAGGTGGTGTTTGCCAAGGTTACATTCTTGGTAAGCATCCTAAGGAAAAGTTTGACAAAGGTAAGGCATGGAGAGATTCACAGATACTAGAGTTAGTTCATAGTGATTTGGCTGGTCCATTTCAGTATCCTACTTTCAGCAGGGCTAGATATGTCCTCACATTCATTGATGAATTTTCTCAATATACTTGGGTGTACTTTCTCAAACAGAAGTCAGAGGTGTTTGATCATTTTCAGGACTTCAAAACTTTTGTAGAAAAGTAATCTGGGAAAGCCATCAAAGTCTTGCACGCTAACAATGATGGTGAGTATGTCAACCATCGGTTTGAGAGGTTTTACATATCAGAGGGGATTGATTTGCAGCATTCAGTTCCATACAATCCTCAGCAGAACGGTGTTGTAGAACGAAAGAATAGGCCCTTGAAGGAAATGGTGAACTGCATGATTCACTCTAGATCTCTTGCACCACAGTATTGGGAAGAGGCCATTAGCTATGCTTGTTATATCTAGAACCATGTTCCTCATCGAGCATTGAAGGGAGTCACTCCTTTTGAAGCTTGGAGCGGTCAAAAACCATTAGTTAAGCACTTTCAAATTTTTGGTTCTCCTGCATGGGCCCACATTCCTGTAGAGAAACATAAGGCCTTGGATCTGTAGAGAAGACCTTGCATATTTGTAGGTTATCCTAATGGTGTGAAGGGTTATCGGTTGTTCCACCCTACTACACATGAGTTGTTCATTGAGAGGAGTGTTCAGTTTGAGGAGTGCTCTTCAAGATCACTTTCTATCACTTCTCCAACTCCTACTTTGACATTGGAGTCACTTGGGATACATGATAGATCTTCTGATGAGTCAGATTCACCTGAGCAGTCTTCTACCTCCACTTATGATGCAGAGAGTGATTCAGAGGACTCACCTCCTTCCTCTCCTAGTCATCATTCAAAGGTTGATGATTCTCCTCCAGATTCTTCATCTTGTGGTCCACTTTAGGCTAGACAGACCCTGTAGTCTGCAGGTGATTGGGTTGGGGATCCATCAGACACTAGGCAGACTCATTCATAGCTCCAGGATGCTCCACATGTCTTCATTGCTACTGCCTCAGATCGACAATCCTTTCATGAGGCTTCTAGTATTCTTGAGTGGGATACAGCTATGTAGGAGGAGTATAGTTCCTTGATGAGGAACCACACTTGGGATCTTGTCCCTCTTTCTAAGGGAAGAAAACTTGTTTGATGTAAGTGGATCTATCAGACAAAATTTGTAGTAGATCGATCGGTTGACAAGCATAAGGCTCACTTGGTTGCCAAAGGATTCTCCCAGGTTCCTAGGATTGACTACTCTGAGACTTTTGCGCCAGTTGCCCGAATGAATTCCATCCGAATTGTTCTTGCCATTGCTATAGCTAATCATTGGGAAGTACACCAGATGGATGTGAAGAGTGCTTTTCTTCACGATGACCTTCAAGAGGAAATCTACATGGAGCAGCCACAGGGGTTCCTTTAGGATTCTTCACTTGTGTGCCATCTTCGGAGGTCTCTCTATGGCCTCAAACAGGCTCCTCGGGCCTAGTATGCCAAGATGGACTCCTTCCTTCTATTAGTTGGGTTCACTCGGTGCCATTCTGATCCCAATATCTACATTCTACAGCAAGATGATTCACTCCTATTTTTTGTTTTGTATGTTGATGACTTGCTGATCACAGGGAGTTCTTCATCCACCATTGGGGCTATCAAAACTGCCCTTCATGATAGGTTTTTGATGACTGACTTGGGCTTGTTGCATTGCTTTCTTAGGATTGAGATCTTTCAGTCTTCTTCCGGGATCACCATTACATAGTCCACGTATGCTCTAGATTTGCTCTCAAGGTTTCATATGGCTAACTGTAAGCCTACTCTGACTCCCTTCCTTTCTGGAGTCAAACTTGAGGCTCAATATTCTTCTCCACTTGTTGATGGCACTTTGTACTGACAGCTTGTTGGGAGTCTCATTTATCTGACTCATACGAGACCGACATTTCATATGTTGTAGGCATGGTCTCTCGATTCATGCAGGAGCCTCATGAGCTACACTGGAAAGAAGCCAAGCAGATCCTTCACTACATTCAGGGTACTCACAGTTTGGGATTCACTATGTAGAGGGCATTGAGCTTGACTTGGTGGGCTACATAGATTTAGATTGGACGGGTGATTCTTAGAATCACAAGTCTACTTCAGGTTATAGCTTTTCACTTGGTTCAAGTCCTGTTTGTTGGTTGAGTAAGAAGCAGTCTTCTATTGCTCTATCTTCTACTGAGGCTGACTATCAGGGGGCTGTGAATGCCGCCACTGAGGCCATTTGGCTTCAAAATCTTCTCACTAAGTTTGGTATCCAGATTAGGCGGCCATCAGTCATATTTTGTGACAACCAGAGTGCCATTCAGATCTCACAGATCCGGTCCATCATCAGTGGACCAAACACATAGAGGTCCACATTCACTGCATCTAGGAGCTCATCCATGGCCATGTCATCGAACTTCACTATTGTCTGTTCCTAGCAGGTTGCTGATATCTTCACCAAACCCTTCACTGAGAGCAAGTTCCTTCATTTGCAAGCTTTGCTGGGGGTGCAGGATGCTTCATCTTCTGGGGGGCTTCTTCCTATCACTCGGAGTCCTGACTCTCTCTACTTTTAGGGGTGTCTCTTCTCTCTCTCTTTTGGGGGGAATTTTATGTACATGGGTACCTCATCAGGCTTGATTTGCCGGGACCCATTTCTACATCCACCTAAGCTTTGCTTATGGGGGGGTGTTAGTGTAGGTTTTTATTTCCTATTTGGGTTATTTACTTTTCCCTATATTCCTAGGTTTTTCCTACACTTCTATTAATCTCGCTTAGGTTAATAAAGCATGTCTTATTAGGTGAGTGGTTGCGACGTGTCACCTTCCTATATGTGAGCATCCATTAGCTATCTTGGGAAGACACTTTGCTATCTTTAGTCCGATAGATGGTTGCTCCTGATTGGTCAGTGTTGCCACCTCCTCCCTCTTCCTAGTCTATATAAGCATGCTACCTGGCTTGTATTTTGCATCTTTTGCTTTTACATCCTCTTAATGCTATTTTTCTTCTAGCATTTGCATTACTCTCTTGGATACTGACTCTATGTTGCTATTTTGATTTTGCATCATTTGCATTCATAGTTTAGATATCTATTCATTTGCACTAGTTTTCTGGGTTATTAATCTTTTCAGATTCTAACAGTTTGCTTGATGCACAAGGATAGTTAGATCAGTTACTTGAAAATATGGAAGAAGTAGATAGAGTGATTAACTCCTAAGTGGATAAGAAGAGGAGAGGAAAGGACTACATGGAATACCTAGTCTGATGGAAGAATAGAGCTATAGATGAACCTTCTTGGCTGAGTGCTACAGAGCTAGCCATGTATGGAATTCTAGTTCTAGACTTGCCAAAATGTTCATGAGTTTCCAACTCATGGAACATTTTAGTTACCTGGTGTGTTTGATGAAGGATCATCTGGGTGCATGAGCAATCCTCATCAACCAAAAACTCTCTTTCCTTTCTTCTTTGTTTGTTTTCTTTCTTGTTTTGCTACAAGAGTTGATGATCAAGTTTTATAAGAAATTCTAGTTGGTTCATGTCTAAGTGATGACTTCATGTTGTTAAGGAGCTAAATAGGTGACTATATTTCAATTTTGGTGTGATTCTAAGCATAATTGAACAAGTTATGCTTAGGAAGAAATTTGAGTGTCAACAGGATATGTAGAACTTTCCTTGCCATCAGGATATATGAAAATGACCCTTGAAATCCCACATATGCAAATGACCCTTGAAATCCTATATATATAGATGACCCCTGAAATCTCACATATGCAAATGACCCCTAAAATCCTGCAATATGTAGATGACCCCCGAAATCTCACAATATGTCAATGACCCTTGAAAACCCACAATATGCTAATGACCCCTGAAATCCCACAATATACTAATGGCCTCCAAAATCTTGCAATATGCCGATGACAGCACCTAAAAGTGCCCAAAAAGTGACAAAAATGATTTTAAACACTTGTACAACTAATCTAGAGAGCCAATAAGAGGATGGCATGCATCCCTTCATGTGACAATGTGTGGTGGCAACCTCTTTTGTAATTAAAAGTGAAATTTCATGTTTTTTTGGTGGCAATTTTCTCCATACTTATTTTTTGGCTTCTTCTACAAATTTGAGATTTGAAGGAAGATTGTTTTGGGTTTTCATAGAAAGGCTAGGATAGTCTGATTGAACCATTGGAATGATTGTAAGGCTTAGGAAACAACATGTTTGGAGACCACTGGACTCCTGTTGTAATTTTTTGATTGCAAATAATAAAGGAAACTTTTGTTTTATTGTTGTGCATTGTTTATTTTGTTGTCTAGTTTAGTAGCTTGTTAAGGCCCCTAAACCTTGACCTGCCCACAACGTCTAGAAATGTGTCATCATGGTTTTTCATATCATGGTGCATCCCATTATATGCTACAAAAAGCATTAGGTTGCTCAAGAATTTAAAATTTTGTGTAAGATTCATATCATTCATCATCACATCATTTCCACTCATTTTATTTCTTACACATTTCTTCTAATTAACTATTACTCTTCCCATTTCAAGCACCCATCTATATCTTTCATCCCCACATGCTCTCTTGAGGGGAAATCTCCCTAACCATCATGCCACTTGGGGCATCCTCCTTCATTTAATCTTTGTCTTCTTATTCTTCTTCTACTTTCTTTGAAAATCCACTACTTTTAGTTGTAGTGCCCTTTTAAAGAGTGGAAAATGTAGACACCTTGATTTTTCCATTCTAAGTTCATAAACTTTCATCATGAATTCCACATGTTAATTCATCCTAGATAATTTAATCCACACCACCATATTGATTAATTAATTATACACATTAAATTAATTTATCCCATTTAATAGCATTCACATTCCCTTCACAATCAATTAATTAATCACTATTAATTAGTTAAAATTAGTTCCTAATTAAATCCATGCACACAATTAAATAAATAAAATAAATTAATTATTCTCTCATCATTCCATAATTAACTCATTGTAAAAATTCATTCATTTCCACTCATCAAATCATGCAATATTGTAAACTTCTTGATTTATGCTTCCACATTCCAAAATCAAATAAATAAAGAAAAAGTCAATCAAATCAATTATACAAAAAAAAAAGTAAAAGGACAGGCAAAACTCAAGTTTCTAATCAAGTGAGTTAATCTTAATCATTCGTCCTCTCACCTAAAAAACTATAAAATCTAGTCTTCTACTTCAATCACATCATATGGAGAAAATATATGCTACAAAAATCTTACACAATCGTTCAAGCATCTACATCACATTCCTAGGCATGAAAATCTTCTCGTGAAAAGAGAATATACCCAATTAGAGGTCTACATGTATTCTAGAGTTTAATTTCAACATTTGTATTTTGATTTCTTTTATATGCTATAAATTCCTTACATACATTCTCATCTCCTTAACCATCATGCCACTTGGGGCTTCCTCCTACATTCATTATTTATCTTCTACTTTCTTTGAAAATTTGTTGCTTCTTTTAGTGGTAGCACCCTTTTAAAGAAGGGAAAATGTAGACACCTGGATTTCACCATCCTTATTTCATCACCTTATATCATTAACCTTACATTTTAATTCATCCTAGATTATTCACTCTAGATCACAATGTGAATTAATTAATTCTACACATTAATTAATTGATCCCATTCACATTCCCTTCATGATTAATTAATTAATCACTATTAATTGTTTAATTAATTCCTAATTAAATCCATGCACATATATTAATTAAATTAAATAAATTAATTATCTTCTCATCATTCCATAATTAAATCATTGTCCAAAATTAATCATTTACACTCATCAAATCATACAAAATTGTCAATTCTATTATTTATGCTTGCACATTCCAAAATCACATAAATAAAGCAAAAGTCAATAAAATTAGTTTTAAAGAAAAATTGAAAAGTGCATGCAAAACTAAAGTTGTCAATCAAGTGAGTTAATCTTAATAATTCATCCTCTCACTTGAAAAACTATAAAATCCAATCTTTTTCTTCAATCCCATCATATAGAGAAAATCTACAATGTAGAAAACTTGCACAATTATTTCATCATCCACATCACATTAATATGCATGAGTAAATCTTCTCCTCAAAAGAGAATACACTTAACCAAAGGTTTGTGCATATTTTAGACTTTGATTTTGGCAGTTTGTATTTTGATTTCTTTTGTATGCTCTAAATTCCTTGCATACAAGGAGAGACTAACACAATTGGAAAAAAATGATGAAAGGAGATTTCTAGCTACATACAACTAGACATAAGAAAAGAGGCACCTAAAATCTTGGCATGATAGAAATATTAAGATTATAGATTTTCAAATTGGTGACATGGTTCTTTTATATGATAGTAGATTTAAAAATCCTAGAAATTTGAAAATGTAGTGGCTAAGGCCATACAAAATCGAGGATATCTCATCATCAGGAGTAGTTAAATTGAAGACTTTACATAATGTCTTATTAGATGGGTATGTGAACAAAGTAAGATTAAAACATTATTATGTGGGAAAGTGAGGGGTGGACTCAATCAAAATTGAGTTATGTATGAATAAGGTACCTTGTAAAATATGTATTTTAATTGTATATTGATCTTCATTACTTAAAAAGTTTTAATTTTCATAATATGATAACTACCTTCCTATGAAATCAAAAGAACAACTAATTATAAAATTGGAGGGAACGTGGGTAGTTAAGAGCATTAAATTCAAAAATAATTATTGATAATTTACATAAAAAGCATGAGATTAGCAAAGAAGACACACATTCTGTAGACACTAAAAATTGTCTAGGTCTTGTTTACACATGACCTTGTATGTCTTTGCCCTAGGTCCTAGTTACACAACACATTATCGACATGAACTTGTATATGTTCCCCTAGGTCCTAGTTGATCCTAGTTCATCTAACCTCATCCCGCTTAATCCCATTTGTCCAACTTAATCACATTCCTAATTAATTAAATAAATCCCATTTATTTAATTAATTGCACCTAGTCACATGTCTCACATAATTCAAATTAAAAGTTTGAATTATTCCCTCACCTCTCATAACATTGTGATACATGTCACATGTCTCATCTCCCACTTAATAGGCCTTCACATGTCAAACTAATTCAAATTTGAATTAGATTCCTTTTATTCTCCATCGTACACTTGTCATGTGACAACAATCCCTCTTTGAGTGGGAAGCCCTAATTGAACCCTAATCAATCTCAACCATCCATATCATTCAAAAAACTCTCAATCACAACTGTCCATTCAAATTTGCCTTTTATATAAAGGTAGCCTCTCTTGAGCCATTTGAAAAAAAAATGAATCTTCTTCTAGCATCCTTACTCTGCCAAATTTTCCTATCAATCCATAATCCATCTATCTTGCATTCATCCAATCATTCATCTACCAATCCCTATCCTATCATTATGCTGCTGAATCAAGCAATCAACATATCAATCTTGTGGGTATAGCTAGAATGTTCATGGGTGCGGCATTCTCAACCCTATCAATGGATCGTGAGTCGATATGAGGTTTGCATTTGTTATCATTTCCTTCATGTTGATTTTACATGATTTCATTTGGCACGGCTAGTCTCGGATCTAATCGTGAGGTTTTTGTAGATTTTGTTGTCAAAATTTTGCTTTTTTCACTAACCCTAGGTTGTCAAAATTTGCAATTTTTGGGGGTGAGCTATTGCAGGTTGCCTCCTAGGCAAAAACTGACCTCACCATCATGATTACGACGCTGTTTCTGAGTTTTTTGACTGTAAACTTGATAGGTTTCAGTGACTAAAATTTTTTGAAAAAATTTGAAATTTTTTTAGGGCCTACAAATTCGTACAGTATGGATCCGTACTGTACAGGATCTGTAGACCCCCTGTTGGTTGCTGATCCCGGTCGATGTTTGTGTGTAAGATTAATATTTGAAGTTGTAGGTTTCATGCTTTGATTACAGGGTTAAACATTAGTGCAAGTTTAAATCCTCGTCGATTGCATGGTTTGGGTTCTGGATCTCTACCATCTTAATCCGTTGTAGCCACTATTTAAACCTCCACCCGAATCACAGTCACGGCTTTGGGAAATTGCCTTTTAAATAACTGTCACTGCTTCTACCTATACCCTCATCACCACTTTGCCAAATCTTTAATCATCACTACCAAAGCTTCGACCCATCTTGCCTATCAATCCCAATCTGTAGGTCATCGACCTACATTTTAAACCTACATCTTTGATTTATACTTGTTGCATTCGCTTGTTGAAGATCTTCAATGCCACCACCTCATCGCCACCTCCAAATCACCGGGTCGCCATCTATTAAACCCAAATCCCTTCACTTTGCACACTGATCTTGGCTTGATCGCCACTTCAATTCTCTGTTGTCACCATTGAATCCATAGCTACCTCTCGTTTCCCGTGCCACAAAAACCCTAACTTTCGGTGAAGGGTCTTCAAGGTCATGGTCACCACTTATGGTTTATCTGATGGTCGCCCTCCATTTCCTGGCCGATCCTCCTTGCTCACTGTTCAAGCTCCCATCTGACGCTTTAAAAGTGTCAATTGGCAGATGTGTAGGATTTAAGCCCCTTGGAGTACCGTCTTCGGTCACTTGAGTGCCTATGGAGGGGGGGGGGGGTGGGGGGCGGCCAGTCCCTTGGCTTTCCCTTCCCTTTTTTTATTTTTTCAACCTCAGCCCCTGGTCATATGGGTGACTGGGGGCCCCACTAGACATAAACCGCCAAACACTGACCATTAGACTTAACCATCCTATGTGACTAGAGCACTCTAGACAACAAGCGGTCAAGACAAACAGTTAGGGCTTGCTCTTGCCTTCCACATGCCCTAATAGGGCATTTTTTTTCTTTTTATCATAACTTGGTCATACGGAGGCAAAAGTTTGCAAATGAATAGTCATTGGAGAGAGGATTTAGAACACTTCACAAAGGTAGTAATTTTATCAGGTGACTATACCATTTTCTAGCCTATTTTCGTAGTCAAAGTCAAACTTGCATTCAAACTTCATTTGAGCATAACTTGAGCATTTTTTATCCTTTTTTCGTGATTTTTTTAAAAAAGTACATAGAATTTCTTGAAGAATCTGTTTATGCACTTATTTTTTCTATATCATCTTATTTTCATAATATTTTTTATTAGATTCTTGATTTTTGCATAACGGTCTTCTTGGCTAGTTTACTTGCTTCTCTCTTGCTTTGGTGGCTTACAGGGGATCACACAGGGCTAGAAGAACATCAACATTAGCATCTACAGTAGCTTGGGATAGAGAAACAATTAGGTGTATCCATTTCATCATTCATCTCTTTCATTTGATCAATCAATCTTATTTGCATCACACATTTCAATTTGGGCTTAAAATGAATATTGCTTTAGCAATCACATCAAAAAAAATGGGTTAAAATTAACCATTGTCTTCAATCACACATCTTAAATTTGGGTTAAAAAAGAACAAGTGTCTTCATTTATTGGTGAAGTTGCATGTGATTAGTGGTGTGTATGCTCTTCTCATGTGCTTCGTGTGATCTTGAGAATTAAAAACACCTCTTATTCATTCAATTTTCACACACACATTTCATTTTCTAAGGGTTAATTTACAAGTGTGACTGTGAATCAAGTATACATGTGTATGCTCTCTCCTCGTGTCACAAGGTGATCTTAGAGATCAAAAACACCTCACTTGATTTTCTTTTTTTTACCCTTTCCTAGGAGGCCTACTTGGAGACACACCACTCCAAGGGATGACCTCATTCGAGGCTGAATTGAAAGACACCCTCATTGGGAGTTGGAATCTTGTCACTCTTGGCTAAGCCCCAAAGAACTTTATACCTTTGGGAAGTGAAGGTGAAGGGTGGGTTACCCCTTTCTCCCAGTTGTGTGGCAGGATTTCACTTTCAATTCCTTAGTCAACCTTGTGTAAACATAGCCTAAGAACTAATTGGCCATACCCCACTTGACTAGTCATAGGGCTTGTTGATGTGTCTTCCACATGTGCTTGTGTAATCATCATTACATTCATTCAAAGTCAAATTCAAAATTTCTTATGTGTCTTGCGTGAGTGAATCATGTGTGTACATGTGTGATCATTTGATTGAAAATTGCCGAATCAAGCTAAACATCAAACACATAAAGACAAGTCATTCTACACATTCCTCCCAACACATTCAAATCCAATCACATTCATCCTAATCACCCATTCTTAGCCACTTTATCCCTAATCATATCCAAGTCACTATAATTCAAACCCTAATCATTCCAAACCATCTTCTTTCTAATCAACCCCTAATCATCCTAGTCATCATCCTAATCAATCCAAATCATACAATCTTGCCATTCTAAATCACATCCAAGTCATCCTAAATCAATCCTAATCATATCCTTGTCACTCTACATCATCAAATCATCATCATTCTATCCACATCATTATCCAATCAACATCATTTTAATTCTTGTCAAATCAAGCATCATCCTAATCATCCTAGTCATTACACATCATCCAATCATTCCAAGCCAAATCACATCACAACTACTTTCATCCCAATCCAAATCCAAATCAACCCAATCAAAAATCAGGACCTTACTTGATCATCATCAACCATTATCCAAACTTGCTTGAGATCATTAGTCTATCTTAAGTAAGTCAACCAATCAAATCAATCTAGTCAACCCTCTATTACTTAAGTGTCATTAGTCTACCTTAAGTATAGAGAATCAATCCAATCAACCCTCTTACTTGAGATCATTAGTCTATCTCAAGCATAGAGAGCCATCCATAAAAAAACAAAACAAATCAAATCATCCTAAGGTCTTGAAATTTGATCCCAATCACTCCACATCATCACCTACATTTCTCATTTTAACCACTTTCATCCCAATCCATTCATCCTAATCACCTCAACCCAAGTCATCCCACCTTGTTATCCCACATCACCCTTATCATTGTCCTAAATCATCCTACTCACCTAACCTAATAATTCTACCATCATTCATCCTAATTCCTTCAAGTCATCCAATCTCATCATCCTAGTCATCATCACCATAGTTCTCATTATCCAAGTAAACCCTGAACCATTTCTGGCCATTACACATCATCAAATCTTCATCCAAATCACTCCACATCTATCATTTGTAAACATGGACAGGGCATTTCTAAACAACACCTATGAGAATGATCCTTATGGCACCAAAAGAATTCTTAATCAACTTTGTCAACTTAGCTAACTATATACAAAAGAAGAAGACCCTATGTCACCACAACATCAACAATTCCTGCAACATCAAGTCCTAGGCCAATATCAACACTCCCACATTCCATCACAAGCCCCACAAGCACATAATCCAAACACTAATTCCGCCACATCCATACCACAAATTACCCTCACTATTCCTAGAAACACCCCAAACACAAGTACTTCCATAAGTCTACCATCCAACGATCCTAACTCCATTGCCATCATATCCCAACTGCTTTTTCAAAAAACCTCCAACACCAACCAATGTCCACAACAATCGACCCCACAAGACCTTTCAACTACAAGTCCTATCATGCCACCTCATCACCAAACCTATCCGCATGGCAATCAAATGTCCTTATACGAACAACAAGCAAGTCCAAATGGCCCTACGTACATAAATCAAGAAAGTCCAAGTCATCTTATGCAAGGCCTAAAATCCTTTGATAAGGGAGAAACTAAGCTAGAAAGTTCCTCCTTTGAGTCACCTTCACCATCCAATCATATGCCAACACATGAGCCAACTAGTACCATCCCAACACCTTTATCAAGCCCTTCATTGCCTTCATCACCTTCATTCCCATGTTCCACTAATCCTTCATTAAAAGATTCCATGGAGATACTTTTAGAGAAATTGGTCCAAGCAAATTTGATTAAGCTATACCCATTCAAAGCATATTCTCCATTTATGATTAAACCTAGAGGGTATAATGAAAACCATTATTATGCATACCATAGGTATAGGGGCCATACCATATCCACTTGTGTCCGATTTCAAAGATTCATCAAGAACCTAGAAGATTGTGGTAAGATTGTCTTGGATAAGACCAATCCCTCTAATTCCATTATCTGTCCATCTAGGCCAAATCCTAATCCCATTATCCATCCAACAAATCCTAATCCTAAGCCTTCAACTTCCACTATTATCATCCGTCCCCTATATTGCCCATTCATCCATACCCTTTCAAAGAATGTGATCCATTGGCTACTAGCAAGGAATAAAACATTGCCATGTCATCAAACACCTATTCTTGAGCCTCCCCATCAGTCTTTAAACACTTTACCTAGTCTTCTAATCCCATCATGTAATCTACAAGCTATCAAGCTTATTAAAGAGCCTTCCACTTCCATTCAAGAAAACTAAGAGTTATGTCAAGAGCACAATCCAAAGCATGAAGATCAAGATATCATCCCCATACAATCTATCCATAACATGTACCTTCTTTATGATCAATATGATACCTATGAAGAAGCTATCCATGAGCACCTTGATCCTATCCATAATCCTTAATCCATCCATGAGCAAGATATCCACATTGCTCCTAGTCATCCTCCATCTAGCCCAATCCATGATCCTACACCTTCCACTTGTCATGATGAGACATGTACCTCCAAAGGAAACATAGAAGATCAAACAAATAACTTGGATCTAAATGAACAAAAGCAAGATCCCAATGATCCTTCCACATCCACCATTAATCCCATTTCAAATCCACCATATCCTACTAGTCTATCCACATTCATTCAGGAGTGTTCCTCCTTAGAACACCAACAACCATTATCCACATTACCTTTGTTGGCAAGAGACACTATGTGCCTTCATGATTGTTGTCATTGATGGCAACAAAGTTTATCCCACACATTTGCAACACATAATATGTCTATATCGGAAGTCATATTGAAGGGTGTTTTGGTCAGATGAACAAGAACAGAGCATGCAACAAGGTCCGACAATCAGGTTTGGATCTCTCAGATGATGTATCTCAGAAAAGTGTGGACTTGGGAGAGTCAAGAGGGGCACCATGACTACTACATTCTAGAGATTGAGCCTCCGGTGATGAAAGAGTAAAAAGAGATGAGCATCTAAGTGTTGGGTGCCTGACAGGTAGAGTAGACTGAGGAAGAACCAACCGGTAGAGCATCAAACCTTAATCTGAATGAGAAATTGATGGTGATAAAGCTTTGTGAGGGATCATTCTTGGTTGGCCAACATGATTGATGACTTCTATATCTATGACCTTGATACGCATCACATAGTAAGCTTGGGTTCAGCCGATAGATCAGTGTTTTGGGAAAATCTTGAGTATTCCGGATGCTAACTAGAAAGATGTTGAGATCCTTGATGTGGATATATATACCAGATGGATTTTGGTATGAAGGTGTGTGAGTATTGTGTGATGTGCGAAGAAAGATAGAGAAAAAGGTGGAAGCACTAATTCAAGTCTGGTCTGTGACAGAACAGCAACACTAAAGCAGAGGAAGAATGAAGTGCAACAGATCAGTTTATTGAGTCTAACCGGAACTAAACCTAAGCATATGTAGATGCTTCTGATTAGTTCAAACACCTGGTTACTTTCTATATACCTTGTAGACAGTGAGTCTCTTGTAGGCAGTGAGCCTCTTGTGAGCAGTGTGCTCGAGCAGTGAGTCCTAATTGGCAAGTGCCATTTTGTACTTCTTATTCTTCTAACAAAGAGTACAATCTTGGGTTAGTCAACCTGTGGTTTTTCCCTTAACAGGGTTTTCCACGTCAAAATCATTGTGTTATGTGTGCTGAATTTATTTATGCTTCCATGGTTATGTATGCTTATATGTTTTGATGTTGCACTTATTGTTAAAGAAGAACAAAAAGTTAAAATATTTAAGATAACTGATTCACCCCCCCACCAGTTATCTACCTTGTTTCCAACAATTGGTATCATAGCTAAGTTGTTCCTAATAGAGCCTAACAGCTTGAGGAAGATCTAGGAATCTTAATGGATATGTATGGTATGAGGGAACAACTTCAATCTGGCCTAGATGATCTTGAGCAATCTCACTCTGAAGTCAATAACTTGAGGGAAAGACTCAAACAAGCTAATGATTTCATAAATGAACAAAAAGAGAAACTGAGTATCTCTGTGAAAAAGTGAAAGGAACTACTTCAACAATTAGCAAGTCAAAGTGAAGTCAATGATACTAATGAAGATCTGAATGAGAAGAACAAGTTATGTGAGAAGCTATCAAAAGAAGTCATTATGGTAAGACATGAAATGGAATCAAGGGTTATGAAATTCACCCCAAAAATTGAAGAGAAGAGAAAAATTGAAGATAATCTAAAACAATCTCTCAAGGAGAAGTCAGAAGACTGCCACAAAATAGATAGAATAATCAGGCATCTAGAATCTTATCTTGAAGAAGCCTGAGATAATGAAGAACAACTTGAAAATCAGATAGACACTCTTAAAAGGGATCTTCAAACAACAAATGAATACAAAGAAAAATTGAAGATAAGCTCTGCTCAACTTGAAGTTCTTCTTGAAATCCAAAAGAGGGTAGATGACAAGCATGGATTGGGATATGAGAAAGTTGAAAGCTTCGGATCTAGTTAGAAGAACTCTGGATTAGGAAATCCAAGGTATAGGCCTAGAAGACCTCTGGTAAGACAACCAAATGCTTAAAGATATCCATCCTTCAATGGATATTGTCACAATTGCAATAACTTTGGTCATAAAGAAAATCAATTCAGAAGAAGAATAAATCAGACTAATTCATCCTTCTTCGGATAGTGTTTTAACTGCAAAAGGTATGGTCACAAATCTCATGAATGTAGAAATATGCAAATAAACAATTCATTCAATGGTAGATGCTTTGCATGCAATAGAATGGGACATATGGCTAATCAATGCAGATCAAGAGGATATCAGTCAAATATGCAAAGAACTATAGCTTGCTACAATTGCAATAGATCCGGTCATATTGCCAAATTCTACAGAAGTAAGAATCAGGATAAAATGGGTTCGGTGCATCATAGTCAAAATCAAGACAAAGGAAAAGAAAAAGTGAATGCGGATGAAGTTTAATGGGAGATGAACAAGATTTGGGTGAAGAGAAGCACAGAAAATGTTGGAGATGGATCCGCACCAGAATCTGGTGCTAATATTCCTTTCAAAAACTAAATAGATGAGCTCTAGCTTAGGGAGAGTCACAAAAGAAAACAATTTCCCCCAGCCAGTTAATTGGTGCCTAAATTGGCACATGGAATGTAGTGGATTGAAGAGTTCTCAAAGAGATATCTAAATAACCCTTGGTAAAAATATAAAAGATTTGCAAGAGGGTTGAATAGGCTAATCATCCAAAATTGATCCAGTTTGACAGTCATTTGGTAAAAGCAGGATTTTCACAGTTAGATCCGGTATGATTCAAAATTGAAATACCTTGATCTGTAGATAAATAGGATGATTCAAGGAAGGGAGATACATTGTAATTTATCATTCTAAGTGCATCTCAATGATCCAGAAGGATCTCTCTCAGAACAAGGAGAACAAGGCAATTGGAATGACTTAAGTTGTGCATTTATTGCAATATGGAATTAGGGTTTGCACAGAAATAAAAGGGTTCTTTTGTTCATCATTTGCACATTTGCATTCGAGAAAAAGAAAGAAAGAGCTCTGCAACAAGATTTCTTCAACCCTCTCAAGGATCAACCATAGAATTCGATTCAACCAACGATCTTTTCAGCTCTTATCGTGAACCCTAGAAGTGTAAAAAGGTATTTCCGCTCTTGAATATCTCTCTCTGAATCTTTTGAAAGATGGCTACTCCAAATGTTGTTAAGATCATTGATAGGCCACACCCTAAGTTCAAGAAACATCCTTACAAATCCCTAGAAGTTGATCCCCTAGCACATTCTCTAGTATTCTGCATGGGGTTCTGCATGTAGAAGATGTTAGGGTATACATTCACGCCAACATTGAGGAATTTGGGGAATCCAAGCTGATGGATATCTATCACAAGGAATTAATAGATGAAACATTTGAAATTAAACCCTAATACAAGGCCATCCGAGATAAGCATTTTAGACATTGTATTCAGTTCCCCTATTTTGTAGAAGATGAATGGGTTCGGTATGTTCTGAGCAGAATGCATGACAACTTCATATGGTTGATGAGGCCATTTAAGATCACAAAATATGCCATTAGGGCGGTAACCAGATTGCACTCATCCGGTGGGTTGCCTACTCTCAAATCAATCAAAAGCCAAACTATAAGTGAGGCTACCGGATAAAAATTTGACAAGAGGGCAATGACAATAGAAGACATCATAGATCCGGATGTCAAATTTGCCTCTATGATAATTGATTACAAAATCTATCAGTCCAGCAGGGAGAATTTAGTATCTGAAACTGCTATATATACTCCATATAAAATGCTAAGGAAAAATGTTGGCTATGATCTTTGTGAGCTTCTCCTAAACCAACTGTTAGAGAATTTATAGAAAATAAAGAAGGATAAGAAGAATTCATTTAAGTACGGTGGCTTGATACTATGTCTATTCTTTTACCATATGAATGAGCTACCCATATCCAGTGGTTGGGTATGGAAAAATGACAGACCAGTTGCCATACAAATTAGAGATTATATGTACGAGATTGGTGATGCCAAGGCTCAAAGCATAGCTCTCTAGGGATATTTCAAGAATTTCCAAGGTATGATGCAGGCTAGAAAAAGAATTCCTCAAACATTAGTTGAAAAATATAAAGATACAGTATGTTTTATGGTAGACACTGATCAATACCTAATGGAGGTAGTAGAGCCTAGAATAGTCTAGATTATACCAATGGGCTATGAAGTGGATGAGAAAATCCTGGAACTACATGTCCAACACCTATTAAGTCAGCCTAAGGACCCTAAGGCAGAAAGGTTTGGTACCTTTTAAGAATTGAGTGTGAAAATTCATGTTGAGCTAAGACAACCGGAGATGAAAAGAAAAGTGAGAAGAGAAGTAGAGGAAGTTGCCAAAAGCTATGGCATTTCAAAAGAGGTAGTCGATGCAAATAGAGAGAAACTAGAAAGAGTAGAGAAAGAGAGACAAGATGCAAAAAAAGAAAGTGATCCAGTGCAAGACCCCTCCTGGAGTAGATCCTGAAAGAGTTCTACACCTACCACCTCTAAGAGCTCTAAATCCTCCAAACCAGAAGCAAAGACATCCAGAAAAGGAGAAAAGAGAATAAAAACCAAGGCTACAAGATCCTACATAAGTCAAAAGGATGATGAAGAGACAGAGACGGATGAGGAGGTCAAGAAAATGAAGAAGAAGAAGAAAACATCCGATGAATCCTCTACCGGTCAAAAGAAGGAAGAAAAGGTAGAAGAATTTGTTGAAAGGCCTACTCTTTGCATTGATGATGTCATCAAATCAGTCACTGTGGATAGGAACCTGCAACCAATGACTGAATTTTATGATGAATATAGTGACGCTGACCAGAAGATCTTGCAAGATGCTACAGTTAGATACCTAAACATCTATAATAAAGCATTCATTGAAATCATAGCTCTAATTCCCAAAAGCCTAGAGAAGGAACTTGAAATGAGAAAGGACAATGCTAAGGAAAAGGATCTGGAGATCTGGGAATAGATAGCTATTTAGCTCTATCCTTCCATCACTCCAAAACAAATGAACATGATCTTCAAGGATTGCAAGGATGAGTTTCGAAGCAAAGCCAGAATGAACAAGCTTATGCTCAGAGAAACTGATCAGGTGGCAAAAGAGATTGAAGACATCCTCCAGAATGCATATAAAAGATTCAATCTTCCTATTATAGAGGACATAAGTGATGAACCTTCTACCATGAATGTAAAAGGATTAAGTGCATCAAAGGAAGATTCTACTAAGAAAATTGTATAAGAGTCAAAGGAGATAGGTGAGGAAAAGACTAAGGACTTGGATTCCTCTATTCTGGAAGAGGAAGTCCATGAAGAAGTAAACATATCTCTTCCGGATCCCCCAGCAGACTCTAGAACTGAAGGAGAAGCAAGAAAAGAGGAGAAAGCATGTCAAGAAGAGGAGAAAAAGGGAAGAGAAGAAGATCAAATAGAGAAGACCCCAAGTGATAGTTTTGAGGCTGCAGAAGGAAAGATGACTCTGTCTCTGGCAAGAGACACTGCAGAAGCAGTTGAAGACTTCCTGACCAAAGAAATGATGGAATTAGATGAACCAGAGCTATTCAAAGGACCACTCAATTTTGACTCTCTCTCTCTGGTCTAGACAATGAAGGTAGCATCTTTTGCTCAAGCCAAAGCAAAAGAAAAGCTTCTAAAGTCTCACATGGAAGATTGTGAGCTGATAGAGATTGCATCTGGTGTGTTGGAGAAGATCATGCCATCTTTCTAGAATGATCCTTCGGCCTCTTCATTCGGTAACTTGAAATCTCTTGTTAATTCTATTAGCACACATTTTGATTCTTTGGAGAAATCAGCAGAAGAGAAAGTCTGGAGAGAGTTTTTGGGAAAGAGATTCTCTATAGTACAAGGACTTATAGCAAATGATAGGAGAAATCTGGATACTAGGATAAAGAGCCTAGAAAATGCTCTTAAAGATGGCAGAGATTTATATAAATTTTGTCTATCTTGGTCCACAATGACAGTAGATATTGCCAAGAAGGTGGAAGAACAAGAGAGTAAACTGTCAAATTTATCTCAAAATTTTGATCCTCTCACATCATCCATAATAAATCAAGAGTGTCAGACTATTGCCACTATTAATGAAATAAAGAGGCTTGAAAAGGAGAAGAATAGAATAAGCAGGCTAAGTGAACTAAGAGGGATAATTATCCCTAAGTTAGAGGCAATGCATAAGGCCCTAACTAATGCTCAGACCACAGCCTGGACCAGCGATTTGGTAGACTTAAAAAGGGCAGAAGCTTTTGCATTTTTGATAAGTGGTCACATGTCAATTTTTGACACGATGAAACAAAGTTGTGTAATAGAATTTGTCCAGTTGAAGACCACCTTTGCGAATATACTTAGCTATATCTAAGTATACTTATACAGCTGTGTATAGGTTACTTTTTGAAAATTTTGGTATGTGGATTCCACCGTTTGCCATTGATGTCAAAGGGGAAGTGAGGAGTAGTGAAAAATGTGGGATCTAGCTAAGGGGGAGCTCCAATAAAAGTGTACATAAGACAGAGCATCAGCCAAGGGGGAGTGTGCTATGACACTTAGTCATTTTTCACTAAGTGTTGCCATCAATGCCAAAGGGGGAGATTGTTGGCAAGAGACACTGTGTGGCTTCATGATTGTTGTCATTGATGGCAACAAAGTTTATCGCACACATCCGCATCACATAATATGTCTATATCAGAAGTCAGATTAAAGAGTGTTTTGGTCCGGTGAACAAGAAGCATGCAGCAAGGTCTGACAACCAGGTCCAGATCTCTTAGAGGATGTATCTCAGAAAAGTGAGGACTTGGGAAAGTCAAGAGGGGCACCATGACTTCTACATTCTAGAGATTGAGCCTCCGGTGATGAAAGAGTAAAAAGAGATGAGCATCTAAGTGTTGGGTGCTTGATAGGTAGAGCAAACTGAGGAAGAACCAACTGGCAGAGCATCAAACCTTAATCTGGATGAGAAATTGATGGTGATAAATCTTTGTGAGGGATCATTCTTGGTTGGCTAACATGATTGATGACTTCTATATCTATGTCCTTGATACGCATCACATAGTAAGCTTGGATTCAGCCGACAGATCAATGTTTTGGGAAAATCTTGAGTATTCTAGATGCTGACTAGAAAGATGTTGAGATCCTTGATGTGGATATATATACCAAATTGATTTCAGTATGAACATGTGTGAGTATTGTGTGATCTGTGAAGAAAGATATAGAAAAAGGTAGAAGCAGTAATTCAAGTGCAGTATGTGACAGAATAGCAGCACTAAAGCAGAGGAAGAATGAAGTGCAACAGATCAATTTATTGAGCCTAACCGGAACTGAACCTCAGCATATGTGGATTCCTCTAATCAGTTCAAACACCTGGTTACTTTCTATATACCTTGTAGACAGTGAGTCTCTTGTAGGTAGTGAGCCTCTTGTGAGCAGTGTACTCAGGCAGTGAGCCCTAATTGGCAAGTGTCATTTTGTACTTCTTATTCTTCTAACAAAGAATACAATCTTGGGTTAGTCACCCCATGGTTTTTCCCTTAACAAGGTTTTCCACATCAAAATTATTGTGTTATGTGTGTTGAATTTATTTCTTCTTCCATGGTTATGTATGCTTATATGTTTTGATGTTGCACTAATTGTTAAAGAAGAACAGAAAGTTAAAATATTTAAGATAACTGATTCACCCCCCCTCTCAGTTATCTAACTTATTTCCAACAACCTTCTCCATCCAATAATCAACTCAAGTCTAGTGTCCTAACTACACCTAGTCTTATAGTCAATCGCATGCTCCAAAACATGAACTACCAAGATAAAGGTTTATGCCTACATGAACAAGGAATTTTGGAGCCAATCCATGTCAAGGTCCCTCCTCGCTCATTTGGCCTTGGATACACACCACAAGGTCAACAATCTAACAATGTTGGTACTTCCTCCACATTTCCTAAATCCACTTCCTTCCATCATAAACCCCATCATATTCCTAAAACATACATTGCTATTCCACCTCCCTAATCCTACAAATGTCAAAAGCATGTGACCATTCACCTTCCACCATCCACTTTACCTCCACTCCTTCCAACTCCTAATATCCTTCCATCCGCTTTGCCAGCATTGCTTCTATTGGGACAGGAAAATTCAAAATTTTCTTGTATTCCTATCCCCCATGTCTAACCAAATTAGAAAACATTATGCCCAAAATCATAATAATAACTAGTATATTTCATTCAACACAAATGGGTATCTCACCCATCAAACTATACTGTAATGTAGGGCTTCAATTCCTTAATTTTGGTGAGACATCACTTTCGTCATACCGATCCATGCTCTATATGAGAAATAGGCTGAAATGAGTATCAACAAGAGAATGTCGGTTGGAGAGAGAATTTCAGAGATCTTTGATGAAGGGAGTGACACTGATGACCCTTCATTAGAAAGAGAATTCCCAGTCACGCCGATCAGTATAAGAAAGCAATATCAGAGAATACTCCAAAAAACCCCCTGATAATATAAGTCTACCAATAAAGGAATTCAGTGGGACTCTCACCAAACAACCCATGGAATGGATGGAATTAAGTGATTATTAGAAGAAGATAAACATCAAAGAGAGGAAATAGAGTGTCTCCGACAAATTGATATCTCAGCGAACAAAGGAATTATTTTGGCATAGCTCACACTGATATGTATGGAGGATAAGAACCATCGGCAAAGCTGAACAAGTCGAAACAAAGTTTATAAGTCTTGCCAAACCAATAGCTCATAACGATGTCAGTGACATATTGTGATGATTACTCCGATGAAGGATGTGAAGGGAGATATCAGGGAAACAACCATGATCGGGTAACTTGAAATAAGTCATCCCGATGACATATCTTATTCTGATGACAACGAGGATCACATCCATCGACAAGACTCTCACCGATAGCCATATCAGAGACATTTGAGATATTAGAGAAGAATGTTATTCTCATGGTGATGAAGAAAGTCAGGCCGATGATAACCATGCCCACTTCCATATCGGGTAGATCTTGAAAATATCTTACCGATACAAACTCACATATAAAAGATGGCATCAAGCCAATAGATGAAAGGTCACATTGATTGATCCATAAGAAAATGTTCGCACCATAAGAAGCTATTAAATCACCCTGACATTACAAAAATCATACCGATGAAGAGAGTTATGATGATGTGACATTTCACAACGATCAAGAAAATTGAAATGCTGGAACAATTAATTGCAGACGAGGAAGAGATCCTCTATGCCATTTGAAACCACTACATTCAAGTTTGAAAGAATTATCTAAAGTGAGCACACAATAAGAGATTTGGATGAGAAAATAGGGGAATTTGATCACCGCCTCAGATAATAGGTACATAAATACAAACTTCTGTGCAATAGCCTATAGTTTGAATTTATTGCCCAAGATTATGATGGAGACTCTAGTGAAAGGAAAGGGTAGAAAACAATAGGGTGAGACTAGTAAACGTAAGAAACAAAAAATTGACAAGAGCCCTGATGATAAAATAAAAGACAAGAAATTGAACAAGGACTTAATTGACCAATTTCCTAGATCAACTCCCAAAGCCTGAAGGTCTGCACAACTTAGGGCAGAAGTGAAGAAATTGGAAGACAAATGTAAATATCTTGGAAACGTTTGGAATCCAATTAGAGGTTATGAATTATTTAAATTCCACTATAATAGAAGAGTCAGGAATTTCCCAGTGTCAAACCCATGGTACTTAAATTTGGGTAAATTGGTCGTTCCTGATGTGTTTCTAAATGCTGAACTCCTCGAACTCCTCAAACTCCTGGCCAGGCAGTCTAATCCAAGCCTCAAGGTCATATGCAACCCGCAAGGGGAGCCTATTATACATTTGTCTAAGAATGCCATTTGTGAAGTTTTTGACTTGGATGATTTATGTACTTCCCCCATAGTTTATGAAGATTTGGATAAAGAGTACTGGAGAATGGATACTACATATAATGGATGGAGATTGCCTATTCATAGGCCTAGGGTAGAGGGAGAAATGGTGCCTCTCAACGAGAATGATGGACCTCCATTTCATGTGTCATTATTTGAACCATACATGAAATACACATACTACTCTGTGGGCCAAGTCCTAGGATCAGAGGTCCCTAATTTCATGACAATTCCTCTGATGGTGATAGCCATAGACATCCAGTGCCACAATGCTAGACAATTTGATTATGCTACCTATATTTTTGGTAGAATTGATTTTGGTTTGGCCTGCAATAAAGAACAATGCCCCATCAGTTTCATTTGAACACTACTCACTCCTCATGCACATGGTGCTTTATTATGGCCAGTAAGTGGGATTATGGCCAAATGAATTCAAAATTGTTCCAGTAGACCAGAGGGGCCAAAGTCACCCATGCAAATGTGGACCAGAATATGGGACAGTAGGTATGCCCATTCTAGCTATGTTTAGTTTGAAGAATACTGTGTGAAAGTGTTATATAGATATTTCAGTCATCCCTGTGAGTATTCATTATCAAATGAAATAAAAAGGTTTCTTAGACCTAAAGATTTTGGTGATCCTCCTACTATTACCCACAATTGGGGAGACTGGTATTGTTTTGAGGATGCTACCATGGTCAAAGTTTATGGTTTTGAGGACACTCCTTTTATATTGCCTAAGACTGTTCCTGATAGAATTGCCTACTTAGAAATAGTTAGGCAAATGAATTGTTCTAATGTGATGCACTTGAGCTCCCATGACAAACAATCTTTTATGCCTAGTACTCTGTGCTTTGGAGATTTTACTGTGGTATCCAAGGAGGGTTATGGTCTCATTATGGATAAACTGATGCATTACAATATGAGATGTGCTGAGGCAAAAAAGGCTTTGATCTTGAGGGTTTCATGGAACTTGCTCGAAGAAAACAAAACCTCAGTGGATACACACATATCCCATATCCACATGATGATATCATCAGAAATTTGGAAGAGACTGAAGTTGAATTAGTGGTTGAGAAATATAATAGGGACTTAGATGAGAAGAAGAAACATCTTGCAGAGATTGAATTGTTATCCTCTAGTGATGAAGGGCCTGCAGAAGAAGAAGAGCCACATCAACAAGAAACTATGATATCTAAAAGAAAAATGCAATGCTATCAGTCTCCTGGTATGGAACACGATGAGGAGGGGTCTGCTGTTGAAGATCCGAGACAAGTAGCATATGATTCTTTCATTTTAGATGACCAATTTATTAATTCTAAGGAATTTAAATCATTTTTGTACAAGTGCAAAGGAAAAGAGATCAGGGAGTTAGTTGATAATGTTACAACTGACAATGAAAAATAATTAGTTGACATGTTAAAGACCACAATGGATAATGAAATGAGAACTATGACTCCTGATAAAGGTAGACAACTGCTCAGAGAAGAAGGTGTTATGATATTCCTTAGTCTTGACTTGAATTCTGGTTTGGTATTTGATAGCTTTCTGTATAATACATATGATAGATATAAGCTCACTCCAGAGGGTTTCATAGAAGTGTATATGGGCACTGAATATAACAATGATGAAAATTCACTGATGGTATGGGCCATGTATCCTCCCCATAAGAAGACAACCATTATAGACACTGAGAAGGATTTTGGGCATGTCATGACTTTGAAGGTAGGGGAGACTGACCCCTTGATCACTACAGAAATTGGCATAAATATTGCAAAATTGAACAAAGCACAGGCTCAGATGCTGATTAAAGAGCAGGATGCATATAAACTAAGCTGTGAGAGATTAACAAAAGAAAATGATTATTTGAAAGATGTTGTTAAGAGCACCTTCAGAGGGTCAGTGAAAAGATTAACTCAGGGAGAAAGCTCACAAAGCGCCCAATCACTATCTATTGACCAGATAGCTCAAATCCAGATTGATACTCTTGCCACGGTGCTCCAGAACAGGCATGCCAACATGATGCATTGGATGAACCACTTTTGGGATATTTATTCTAAAAATTATAAAGTGACCCAAGAGCATGAGAGGCTTGACAAAAGGCTGCAGGAAAAACTCCATGAGATATAAGGCAAGGATGTTTTTGACACTACAGGCATTTCTAGTACAAAAGATTTAATTGAGAAACATCAAAAATATTATGATCAACTTAAGAATGATTCCAAAGAATGTATTGAAGCTTCAAAAGAAGGAGTTCCCATGTTGTTCAAGGATGATAAAGAATTGAAGAGCCAAGATGAATGGAGTAAAGACTGTCAATTGATGTTGCATGAAGCCTTAGGAGCTTTCAAGGACAAAGACTTTGCATCTGGAGAAGCTTGTAAGCATCTGGAGAAGATGGTAATGATGGATGTGATCACAATAAATGCTATTGAATTCACTGATACACATCGCAGCCAGGAGTATTTGGATCACATTGCTCAACTATACCTATGGTTGAATAGAGCTTAAGAATTGTTATCTTTATTATTGTTATGTTAATCATGTTGATTCCCAAAAGACATTTTGAAGAGTTATGTCTCTTCATAATTATTTCTATATAAGCTGAAACATATGATGCTGAATTATCATCAACAGTAGGATATAATACATGAAGTTTACAATGTTTTAAAAGGCCATGTTGCAAGCATTATATTGAAGAAGTAAATTGAAGTTCTCTGATTCCATGGTCTTATTTTGGCATCAATTGTTTGTTAAAATTATTCAGTTATTTGGTTGTCTCCAGTTCTACATTTCCTTGTTATTCAAATTAATATATCAAATATATATTTAATTTGTTAATGCACATTTGTTGTACTTTTGTGATTTGATTAATTGGTTTCTCTAAGGGAATTAAAATCCTTCTTGTTAGTCATAGTAATCTAGGAGTGTTAGTTTGGATCATTAAGTAGAACCATATAATTAGGATTGTCATTCTATCTCCAAGTTGATATTATTTCTTATTTTTGTGCATTTCATTCAATTGGTTCCTTCAAGAAAGGATTAAAATTCCCTCTGGTGAATAACAAGAAATCTGATTTTGTCTTTTGGATTATTAAGAAGAGTTTGTCAGTCATTTCCCTGCATGTTTATACAAGTTATAAACTCAAATATTGTGCCAAATAGTTAGATTTACTATCCACTATAAGCCACTGGTCTTTGTCTTCCATTTGACTCTATTTACCCAACAAGGCACTGGTCTTATTTTAATTCATCATCTAAAAACCTTTTTATTATTCAAGCATAGTCATAAAATTTACCTTGATATTGCTTATACAATTTATACCAATCATCCATAAGATATTAGACATAGGATTAGTTAGCAAGCTCTCATCTATTCTAGATCATTTGCCACTATAGGTAGATCCACCTAGTCAAAATACTTACACTCAATCTGCTTTAGTTTTCAAGGTTCACTCGCCTAGGTTTAGCAGGACCTAAAGTGCAAGGAAACATCAAACCCTAAAGGTTGATTCCATCACGTTAGTTCAAAAACGTTGCAAATCTAAGCATAGAGCCTGACATCCTCTTAGGATTAGAAACTTGCATTTTTGAGACTTAACAAATTGGTGACTCTACTGGGGACTAAATAAAGGACCTTAGTAAGAAACCATTCTTTTATAGAGTCAAAAATTTAAATTTGGTAACTCTACTGGCAAGAAGAATCCGGAAAGATAAATTATAAACTTTTTCCTATTTGAGGTGGAGACTCTAGAACTTGTTATAATAGAAAGTTAAATGGATGGTAGGAGATCCAAGATGGAAGGCAAGAAATTGCAATCATCTCCACCAATTAGAGCCATCCCCAAGAAAAATGGAGCATCAAATTATTCTCACCAGAAGAATGATTAGGAGGCTCAAGAGGACAATACTAAACAAGCTATCACAACTCACAATAGTTTTACACCTCTACATGAATCAAATGAAAATCTCAACAGAGTAACTGATGATATATTAGCAAAGTACAGACCTGATCCTCAAGAACAAATTGAATATGAAGCATGGGCCATGAGGGAAATTGATCAAAGGCAAGCTGAAATGTCGTTACAGCAGGGAGAGGGAGTAAAACGTAGATTTTCAACTCAAGAAATAAATGAAAGTCCAAAGAATTCAGGAGGTATGAATCAAGCACAACAGGATGTGCTGAAGCTCCAAGAAGAACTTGAAATGATCAAGATAGAGGAAACTAAAAGGTTGTTACAACAAGAGATTCAACAAATAAAGAATAGGACTAAAACAACCCCCCCAAAATATGTACCTCCACATAGGGGAAACACTTTGAGGAATCCATAGCAAAATTTACACCAAAATACAGGTGGTGTTTCAAATCCACAAGCATCCGGAAGTCATCAAAACACCCTCCCCAAAATTCCTAGACCACCTCCCATACATAACACTTCTCAACATATAGCTAATCCATAACTACCCCTTGGCCAAAAGTATTATAGAACAGAAAATCCTTATATAAATCCCCACATAAATCCATAGCATCAATATGCTTATCATCAGCCTCCAGGTGGATATAATTTCTATCCTAACCCACCACCCATGAATTTTCCACCTCAAAAACTCACAAACATATGTAGCCAATTTGATATGATTAGATATCAATTGTATCCATATCCTATGGATAGTAATTGGAGAAATATAGTTCCCAAGTTCACTAGAAATAGTGCAGTATCAACTGAAGATCACATTAGAAGCTTCAATGCTTTTGTACAAGATATTGGTATGGACTATGAAGATATTAGAATGAGGTTATTCATGATGTCCCTGACTGAAGATGCAAGAGACTGGTTTAACAGCTTACCTGATGCTTCAATCAGTTCAATAATAGATTTCCATAATCAATTTAAGGAGTAGTATGGCAATCAGTATGCTCCTGAGTTTGCATTGCATGAATTGATAAGCATCCAAAAATACCAAAATGAGTCAGTATATGATTTCAATCTAAAATTTTCCAAGTTACACAACAAAATACCACAGGGATCTAAACTGACTAATCCAACATCATTGAGCATTTATCTAAAAGCATTTGATCCCAAGACAAGGCACAAACTTAGAAATCGGTGCCCTATGACCCTAGCTAAAGCACAAAAGGTGGCATTAACTATTGAGAACAACAGGAAAGTTGCAGGTATGGTTAGTAAAAGAGATAACTCTAGAAATCCTCAAAACCCAAACATTCAGCAGACTAAACAAGAAGGTCAACATAGACATGAAAGGCCCAGGTTGCATGACATGCCATATAATACAAATTGGAAAGATGGGAGACCCATTGAAAACAACAACATTATGGCAAAGATACCCCTGACCCTCTAAAAAGAAACGTGGCACATATGGTAGAAGATAAACCTTGGTGTCTGGTATGCAATTTGCCACACTCACCTGAACACTATGTGGTGGCTAAAATAGTACATCAAGAAGAAACATTATATAATTATAACAGAGACAATCACACAATAAACATGATGCAAGATACACCATATTTGTTGAATGAAGACTATTCTTCTACAAAGGAAGAGGAATATGAATATGATGTGGGAAACCAGAAACATCATATCAATATGGGAAAATAAGAAGTTTTCTTAGATCAGGAGGATGGATATGAGGAACCTACCTATTGTAACAATTCGCCATATGATCAATGGAGAAGGCCCATTGAAAATGAAAGAGAAGCTCTTACAATAGCCGCAATAGCTCAAGCTAAAAATGCCTATAACTTAAGGAACAAGACAGTGAATGTTGAATAAGGAACACCTAGGAGTATCTTTATAAAAGATCAAAATCACAAAAAGAATAATGCAAAATCATCATTCAAAGAACCAGAAAAGGCTGATAAAAATAAAATGAAAGATAAATCACAAAATCAAGAAAAAGAACATATGAAGATAGAAAAGAATGATCAGACTATGGCCCATTCATTTGACATTGTTCATGCAATATCACAGGTAAAGATATCAGTTCCACTTTTGGAAATGATGAAGATAGACAAATACATAAATATAGTAGTTAAATTGATTTCAGATATACCAAATCAAAAACATAAAGGATCAGAGAATAGAACAAACAATGTTCACCAAGAAACATTTCAAATTCTTGAGGTATACCTAGGTGATACATTGACAAAGAATCCCTCACAGGTGGACCCTTTCTACACTACATTATTAATGCAAAATAGGATAGTAAGGAACTACATGATTGATTCAGGCGCGGCCATGAATATCATGCCAATAGCAGTCATGAAAGAACTAGGAATGTGGGTTGACACTACATTTGGTAGGTGTTATGCAATGGATAATAGATCCATCTCAGTCATTGGCATTATGAGGGATGTGGAAATAAAACTTGCATCATACCCTGAAGCAACCTATAACATTAATATCACTGTGGTCGACATCCCACCATATTATGGAATGGTTTTATCAAGACAATGGGCTGCAATGGTAGAAGGGAATGTCCAATTAGATTTGTCTTATGCCACAATACCAGTGGGAGGCAAAGAGATCAAGATGTGTAGGGAGCCAAGATATGAGGACATCATAGAACGCTTGGATCAAAATCAAATAAACTTCTTTTGTGATACAGATTTGGCTGCCTTCAAGGTTGAAAAAAGTCAGCCAGAATTGTAAGATACTGATCCAATACATGTTGAATCTAAGAAAGAGGAGAATGATTCGTGGAAGATGTATTTTGATGGTGTTGCAAGTATGGATCTAACCGATGTTGTCATTGATGTCAACATACTCATGTTGCATTAATGAGAAGAATTGGATGCGCTGTGTCCTGAGGATATTGAGAAAATTAGTCTCAATCAGGAATAGTGAAGAATAGTGATGACAACAAGGTAAAAGTCCAAGATAGGTTGAGGACCAGAGGATGCGATTTAAAGGGTTTGTAGATATAAGTCTTGAGATGCTCTAGTCAAGTTTTCAGAGGTCCGCATGAAGATCTGAAGAAGTTATGGTTGCTCAAGTAGAACTGATTCCAGTAGGTGTTCAGAGATGAAAGAGTCTCACAGATAGGTTCGGTGAGATTCAGAAATTCATTATCCCATTCTGTGGATTTGAGGGAGTGTTGAGGATGTCCCTATGAAGTATCAAATAGATTGGTTCATGGTTTGAAGGTCCAAAAGAGCCTATTCCTTTGTGACAGTGATGATAGACTGTGTTCTTGAAGCTCCAGATGAAGGAGAGAAGAATTCTAGTAGGATGATGAAGTGCGGATGTTCTTGGTGATTCAAGGAAGGTTATGATGATCGTTGGATCATGTCCAGTTCATGTTGGTGGTCTGCATTGAAGTTAGAGTTTGTATTTGAAGAATAACCACTGGATATTGGTGTTCTTCTTGAGACTGGCCGACCGGATGTATTACATGTCTTGTGGATGTTCTTGTAAATGTTTGCTGACTTAGATGATTGTTCCTAAGTTAATGCCTTGTATAAATAAGGGATTGTGAAGTCATTTTGAAGTGTGTCTTGTGGATATGAGTGAGTGGTAGCGAAGAAGAAAGTGAAAGGTAGAGTAGAAGTATTGAGCTTAATGGAATTGATTCAAGCATGGTGAAGATGCTATTCTCCAGTTCATGTATGTGATACTTATTTCTTTGTAGATAGTGTGTCTCTTGTAGGCAGTGAGCCCTAATTGGCATGTGCCATTGTGTTTTTCTATTCTTCTAATAGAGAATACATTCTTGGGTTAATCACCCCATGGTTTTTCCCTTAACCAGGTTTTCCACGTCAAAATCTTGGTGTCTCATGTGTTGATGAGTTTCTGCTTTTGATTTGAATCCATTATGTTTCATGTTTAATATACTGCTAATCACTAAGAGGATTTAAGTGTGTAATTTGGAGAAAGTTTTGCACAACTAATTCACCCCCTCCTCTCAGTTGTGTGCCCTAAGTCTAACAATTGGTATCAGAGCCAAGTTCCTCTAAAAGGAGCTTAACCGCTTGAGGATATCCAGGATGTCGTCATACAAGAAGGATAGTCTGAAGTTTGATGGAAACAACTTTGCTCTTTAGAAAGGTCGCATGAAATGTCACTTACAGTGTATGGGAATGGCATACTGGTCCATGGTTACAAAAGCGTATGTACCTCCACAGGGTGGTCCGACAACCCTAAATGAAATCACAAATGCTGAAAACAATCTGCGGACCAAAGAGGCTCTTCTAAGCACATTATCTAACTCAGAGCTCTCAAATGTTATTGACCTACCAACTGCCTTTGAGATTTGGAATAAACTGGAACTTTTGCATGAAGAAGATCAATATGTTAAATGTGCAAGGTTAGAGAGTCTAAAAGGGAAATTTGAAAAATTGAAGATGAGAGATGATGAAAATATTACCACTTTTATGCCAAGAGTGAATGAGCTGGTTTGTGGAATTAGAAATGCTGGTGGAGTCTTGGATGAAAATGAGATTGTTGGTAAAATTCTCAAATCCCTTCCTGCCTCTTACAAAATCAAGGTTGCTGCCATTGATGAATTCAGAGCCCATACAACTGTCACAAGAGACCAATTGGCTAGCAAACTGGCTACTTTTGAAATGACCGAGTTTGGAGATGATCCCCCCAAGACTAAATTTTCAAAGCCAGTGCCTCTGTGAAAGGTAAACAAAGATTTGATTCAGGAGAGAACTCATCAACGAAACTGTCATGGTATGAAAAGGTAAGAAAAGACCTGGAAGAAGAAGAAGTAGAAACTGCTCAACTTGAAGCCCTCATTGCAAAGAGACTGCCAAGAGGATCCGGTAAGTATGAAGGAAAATTGCCTTTTAAATGTTTTAACTACAATAAGATTGGTCATTTTGCCTCAAGATGTCCGGAAAGATTTTCAAAGCCAAATCCTAACAGATCAAGGTTCCAAAAGAACTGTTACTATGTTCATGAAGAAGATGATAATGAAGGAGTAATAGCTGATGAATCAGAGACAAGAAACAAATCCGAAAGTGAATGGGTGTTTATTGCCATCAAGGAAGAAGAACCAATATCCTCTATATCTATCAATCATAAAGTTGTAGAAAGAGCTTTGGCTGCCCAAGTTGAAGAAAAGGATGATTGGGTCATTGACAGTGGTTGCTCTCACCACATGACAGGTGACAAAAATAAGTTCATAGATTTGGAAAGGTATGAAGGAGTGGTGAAGTTTGGTGATAATTCTATTGGTAGAATCAGAGGAAGAGGAACTATTTCTTTTGATGGAAGAAACAAAACTCGTAATGTACTGTATGTTGAAGGTTTGAAGCACAATCTTCTCAGTGTTGGACAGTTGGTGGACAAAGGCTATGATCTCCGATTCAAGGATGGAAAATGCAAAATCTTTGAAAGTTCCGGAATAGAGATTGCATCTGGTACTCAAACTAAAGGTAATATCTTCCACTTGGTTGGTACTGGTAAAAGCTGCTTATTTGTTCAAGTTGATCAGAGTTGGTTATGGCATAGAAGGATGTGTAATGTGAATTTTGATAATATCATCAAGATAAGCAATACTCAGGCTGTAAGAGATCTTCCAAAATTGGTGAAACCTACTAACAGCTTGTGCAAGGAATGTCAGTTGGGTAAGCTGAGCAGAGTCACATTCAAAAGCAAGGAACTATCTTCTACTAGATTATTGGACTTAGTTCACACTAATCTTTATGGTCCGACAAGAACCAGGAGTTTTCAAGGTGATAGATACTTCATGTTGTTAATAGATGACTATTCCCAGATGATGTGGGTAACTTTTCTAAAAGAGAAATCAGAAGCTTTTGAGAAATTCAAAATATTCAAGGCTATGGTAGAGAATGAAACCGGATTGAAGTTGAAATGTCTAAGGTCTGATAGAGGTAGAGAATTCACATCCGGTGAGTTCATAGAGTTCTGTGAGAAACATGGAATAAAGAGACAGTTGTCTGCTCCTAGGACTCCACAGCAAAATGGAGTAGTGAAGAGAAAGAACTGGACTATCCAGGAAGCATCTAGGACCATGATGATGGAAACAAATGTTCCTCAGATCTATTGGAGAGAAGCTATCAGCACTGCAGTCTATACTCTTAATCGAGTTCAAATCAGAAGCAATACCGGTAAGACCCCTTATGAACTCTGGTTTGGCATTACTCCTACTGTAAGATATTTCAGAGTCTTTGGTAGCAAATGTTACATCAAAAGAGATGAAGACTTAGGCAAGTTTGATGCTAGAAGTGATGAAGGAATATTCTTGGGTTACTCTACTCAAAGCAAAGCATATAGGTGTTATAACAAGAGACTAAGAAAGATGATAGAAAGTACAAATGTGAAGGTTGATGAGGGAATAGAGAAACCCTCAAGGTTTTATGAATATGATGAAGATGATCAGAATGGTGTTCTGGTTCAAGGAGTTCAATCCTCTTCTAAAAGTAAGATTCAGACTGATCTGGTAAATCAGGAAGAAGAGATAGGTCTGAATGAGCCTGATCAAGAAGCAGAAGTACAAGAAACTCCCAAAGTTCCAAGGTATGTAAGACTAAACCACTCTGAAGATCAGATCATAGGTGACAAAAGCAAAGGTGTTCAAACTAGAAGGAAAATTGCTCAAAATTCTGATGAATATTGTCTGATTTCAAAGATTGAACCTAAGACAATAAATGAAGCCTGCAATGATTAAAATTGGACCAAAGCAATGGAGGAAGAGTTGATGCAAATTGAGAAAAATCACACTTGGGATCTTGTTCCCAGACCTAGAAACAAGAATGTGATTGGAACCAAATGGGTCTTCTGGAACAAACTAAATGAAGTTGGTGAAGTAATCAGAAATAAAGCCAGATTGGTCTGCAAAGGCTACTCTCAAATAGAATAAATTGATTTTGAAGAAACTTTTGTTCTGGTGGCAAGAGTTGAAGCAGTCAGATTATTTCTTGCATTTTCTTCGTTCAAGGATTTCAAGGTGTATCAGATGTATGTCAAATTTGCCTTCCTGAATGGTGACTTAGAAGAAGAAGTGTACATTGAACAACCAGATGGATTTCAATTATCTGAGTATGGTGATATGGTCTGTAAATTGAAGAAGGCACTATATGGACTAAAGAAAGCCCCAAGAGCATGGTATGAAAGATTGGACAAACATCTTTTGAAGATTGGTTTTAACAAAGGTACTACTGATAGTAACTTATATTTCAAAATTGACCATGAAAACATCTTGATTGTTGAAGTATTTGTTGATGATATCATCTTTGGAGGAAGAGACAGTATGTGTAAAACTTTTGCAAATCAAATGAAAAGTGAGTTTGAGATGTCAATGCTCAGTGAAATGAATTTCTTCTTGGGTCTGCAAATTACTCAGACAAAGAAAGGAATCTTTATTTCTCAGACCAAATATGTGAAAGAATTGTTGAGGAAATTTGGAATGGAAGATTCAAAGCAATGAATACTCCCATGGCAACCGGATGTAAGTTTAGCAAAGATGATGACTCTCCTAAGGTAGATCAGACAAAGTACAGATCAATGATTGGAGGATTAGTGTATCTTACTCAAACTAGACCAGATATAATGCAGGCTGTTGGTCTTGTTGCGAGATTCCAAGCTGATCCCAGAGAATCTCATGTCATGGCAATCAAAAGGATTTTTAGGTACCTAAAAGGAACAGATGAGTATGGTTTGTGGTACCCTAGAGATCATGATTTCTCTCTTCATGCATATATAGATGTAGATTGGGTAGGAAATGTGGATGATAGGAAGAGTACCAGTGGTGGAGCATTCTTTTTGGGAAAAAGATTAGTTTCTTGGCTAAGAAAGAAACAAGAGGCAATATCTCTATCTACAACTGAAGCAAAATACATTGCAGCAGCAGGTAGTTGCACTCAAGTTTTGTGGATGAAGCAGATGCTAAGAGATATTAAAGTAGAATATGAGGAGCCTATCACAATTTTCTGTGATAATTCAAGTGCAATAAATATTTCTAAGAATCCCGTGTTGCATTCTAAGACTAAGCATATATCTATCAAGTTTTACTTTCTGAGAGAGCAAGTGAACAAGGATGAAGGCAGATTGGAGTATGTGCCCTCCAAGGATCAGATTGCAGATATATTTACTAAACCTCTTCCCAAGGACTCTTTTGAGTATCTTAGGGAGAAGTTAGGGGTTATTGTCCCTCTGGTGATGAACTAGGATGCACTAATGTGCATTAGTCTGTTGGGTATAATAGTCACATCTTGTGATCCAGATTGATGATGGGAAGCTGCTACTCAAGGGGAGCAGCAGGTATGATTCTGAAGTATTGGAGTTGCAAGTATGAGCCCTTTACCATTGATGTCAAAGGGGGAGAAAAGACCTATGAAAAATAAGTGGTTGATGATCAAAGGGGGATCAGTAAAGGAAGAGAAGACATGTGAAAAGTTGTTGTTGATAGGGGGAGCTGTGACAGTAAGGAGAAGTTCTTGTCTTGATGGTTTTTCACATCATATGTTGCCATCAATGACAAAGGGGGAGACTGTTGCAAGTATGGGTCTAACCAGTGTTGTCATTAATGCCAACATACTCATGTTGCATTAATGAGAAGAATTGGATGAGCTGTGTGCTGAGGATATTGAGAAAATTAGTCTCAATCAGGAACAGTGAAGAACAATGATGACAACAAGGTAAAGTCCAAAATAGGTTGAGGATCAGAGGATATGGTTTAAAGGGTTTGTAGATATAAGTCTTGAGATGCTCCAGTCAAGTTTTCAGAGGTCCACATGAAGATCTGAAGAAGTTATGGTCACTCAAGTAGAACCGTTTTCGGTAGGTGTTCAGAGGTGACAGAGTGTCACAGATAGGTCCGGTGAGATCCAGAAATTCATTATCCCATTCTGTGGATTTGAGGGAGTGTTGAGGATGTCCCTATGAAGTATCAAATAGATTGGTTCATGGTTTGAATGTCCAGAAGAGCCTATTCCTTTGTGACAGTGATGACAGACTGTGTTCTTGAAGCTCCAGATGAAGTAGAGAAGAATTCCAGTAGGATGATGAAGTGCAGATGTTCTTGGTGATTCAGGGAAGGTTATGCTGATCATTGGATCATGTCTAGTTCATTTTGGTGGTCCACATTGAAGTTAGAGTTTGTGTTTGAAGAATAACCACTGGATATTGGTGTTCTTCTTGAGACTGGCCGACCGGATGTATTACACGTCTTGCGGATGTTCTTTTAGATTTTTGCTGACTTAGATGATTGTTCCTAAGTCGATGCCTTGTATAAATAAGGGATTGTGAAGTCATTTTGAAGTGTGTCTTGTGGAGATGAGTGAGTGGTAGCGAAGAAGAAAGTGAAAGGTAGAGCAGAAGTATTGAGCTTAATGGAACTGATTCAAGCATGGTGAAGATGCTATGCTCTAGTTCATGTATGTGATACTTATTTCTTTGTAGACAGTGTGTCTCTTGTAGTCAGTGAGCCTCTTGTGAGTAGTGTGCTCAGGCAGTGAGCCCTAATTGGCATGTGCCATTTTGTTCTTTCTATTCTTCTAATAGAGAATACATTCTTGGGTTAATCACCCCATGGCTTTTCCCTTAACCAGGTTTTCCACATCAAAATCTTGGTGTCTCATGTGTTGATGAGTTTCTGCTTTTGATTTGAATGCATTATGTTTCATGTTTAATATACTGCTAATCACTAAGAGGATTTAAGTGTGTAATTTGGAGAAAGTTTTGCACAACTGATTCACCCCCCCTCTCAGTTGTGTGCCCTAAGTCTAACAGATGGTGCATGTAGCAAAATAGGAAATGGGGCCGAAGTGTTATTTATCTCACAAGTAGGTAAAACTTTCAAATACTTCTTTGTACTAACATTTGAATGCACAAACAATGTAGCAGAATATGAGGCTTTGCTCATTGGTTTGAATATAGCCACCAAGCATAAAATAAGAAAGTTAGTTGTATACGGTGATTCAGAATTAGTTACTTCCCAAGTGAGAGAAAAATACTTATCAAAAAACAAGAGGTTGAAACAATATAGAAATGCCATCTAGGATGATATTGAGTTATTTGATGCCTTTTCAATCAATTGGATTGATAGATCAAAAAATATTATGGCAGATTTTCTAGCAAAAATCGCATTAAAAAGGGATGATATCACATTAGGAGGTATTACAGAAGTTGAATTCAAAACCAGACCCACTATCCTAGATAATGTACATAACTGGCAAGTGTTTGATAATGATGCTGATATAATTAACTTCCTGCATTGTGCTAATCATTATGAAAATCAAGAGATTGATTTTAATGTGTTTGTAGAAGAACATGATGGGAAAGAAACTCTTTTTGGTCAAGAGATAGTTCAGCTAAAAACAAACAAAATACCTAAGGGACTTATAGCATTGGAAAAGGCATTTGATGGACATGATAGATTTAAAATGAAAGACACACCAATAGTGCAAAATGACCTTGAAGAGATTAATTTGGGAACACAAGCAGCCCCAAAGAATGTATACATTGGAAAGAATCTTAACCCCAAAATCAGGAGCATGATCATCATTTTACTTAGGAAGTATAGACATGTATTTGCATGGTCATATGATGATTTAAAAGCATATAGATAAGATCTTTTTCAGCATGAAATACCATTAAAACCAGATGCTAAACCATTCTGGAAAAAATAGATGCCAATCAATCCTACATTAGCTCCTAAGATGCTTGAAGAACTCACACAATTAAGAGATGGGGCTATCATTAAACCCATTAGGTATTCTTCTTGGGTTTCTAATTTGGTGCATGTCAGAAAGAAAAATGGTGATATTAGATTATGTGTGGACTTCAAGAATCTAAACAAATATTCTCTTAAGAACAACTATCCCCTCCCAAATATGGAAGCAATATTGCAAAAGGTTACCAGATGTGAATTGTTGTCAATGATGGATGGCTTCTCAGGATATAATCAGGTGAAAGTCAAAGAATCATATCAATATAAGACTGCATTCACCACACCATGGGGAACATATATATATTTAAGGATGTCATTCAGGCTCACAAATGTTGGAGCAACATTCCAAAGACTTTGGATGTGGCCTTTGTTGAATTGATTAATAAAATCATGATAGTATATCAGGATGACATGACAACATATTCCAAAAGGGTTGAAGATCATTGTGCACATTTAGAGCAAATATTTATTAAAGCCCTAGAATATGGGATTTCATTGAATCCCAAGAAGTACCATTTTATAGTAACAAAGGGTAAGTTGCTTGGTCACATAGTCTCAAAAGATGGAGTAAGAATAGATCCTAAAAGAGTAAAAGCCATTGACCAAGTTCCCATTCCTAAGAATGTAAAAGCTATACAGTCATTTTTTGGCCAAATCAACTTTGTCAGGAGATTCATATCAAATATTGTAGAAATTGTTAGCCCCATATCAAGAATGTTGAAGAAGAATTCAGAAGTGAAGTGGACAATAGAAACAGTGGAGGCATTTGACACCATTAAGAAGGCAATCAAAGAAGCCCTTATTCTAATATCCCCTAATTTTAGTAAGCCATTCCAACTGTTCTCATTTGCTTCATATCATATAGTTGCAGCAGTACTATTACAGAAAAATGATGAAGGACATGAACAACCCATTTCATTTTTCAGCAAATCTCTTCAAAATGCATAATTAAAATATGACATAGTTGAGAAAAAGGCATGTGCATTGGTGAAGGTAGTTAAAGATTTTAGGCCATACTTGGTGGGAGATGAAATAATAGCATATGTCCCTAATGCTGCAGTAAAAGATGTATTAGTCCAAACTGAGGTCACAGGTAGAAGATGCAGATGCATCAATAGAATTTAGGAGTTCAATATTGAAATCCAGATCACTAAACTAGTGAGAGGACAAGGTCTTGCTAGATTAATGGCTGGAAATAATCTCGAGGCTTCTCAGATATGTAGTGCTAATGATGTTGATAACACAAGTTCTAGCATTGAGCATACTCCATGGTATACTGATATCATATATTATCTAAAGCACATGAAATGTCCTGAAGGGTATGATGATAACAAGAGGACACTTAAATTACAAGCCTCAAAATATGTATTTATTGATGGAGATCTTTACTGGAAGAATAGAGATGGTATCCTACTACTATGCCTAGATGAACATCAGTCAAAACATATCATGAAAGAGTTACATGAAGGTATGTGCGGAGGACATTTCTTAGAAAAGACTACAGCCCACAAGATCCTAAGGGCTAGATACTATTGGCCTAGAGTTTTTAATGATTCATATCATTACACTAGGAAATGTGAAGCATGTAAGAAATTTTTAGGAAAATTAAAATATCAGGGAGCACTACCCTTGAAACCCATGCAAGTGGAGGCTCCATTCTATCAGTGGGGCATTGACTTCATAGGAGAAATTGCAGAGAAGTCAAGTGGTGGACACAAATGGATTTTAGTAGTGATAGATTACTTCACAAAATGGGTGGAAGCAATACCAACTAAACAAGCAACAAGCAAGGTGGTTATCAACTTTTGGATGGAAAATATTATATTTAGATTTGACACTCCAGTGAGGTTAATCATAGACAATGGAATGTGTTTTAGGTCTAATGAGTTCAAAAATTTCTATGGTACACATGGCATCACCATGTCCTATGTTGCCCCTTATCATCCACAAGCAAACGGGCAAGCAGAATCCAACAACAAAAACCTTCTAAAAATTATAAAGAGAATGTTGGAGGGAAACAAGAAAACATGGCATGCCAAGTTGAGAATGGCTATGTGGGTTGATAGGATTACTGTGAAAAGAGCAATTGGGAGATCTCATTTTGAACTAGTGTATGGGACACAAGCAAGAATACCATTAGAAAATCTCCTACCAATTTACAAATTTGTTCATTAGGAAGACTTAAACATTCCTGAACCAATGGAGGAAAGATTAGAACATCTTGCAAAACTTGATGAGACAAGGAGACTAGCTCAAAGGAAGAATATCAAGTTGTAATCACAAGTGAAATACCTTTCTGAGAAAAAGGCCAAAGATAGGAAATTTTAGATGAATGACTTAGTACTAATGTGGAATGTTAGGTGCCAGGAGAAAGGAAAGCATGGAAAGTTTGAAGCTTTGTGGTTAGGTCCTTTTGTTGTAACTGGCAAAAGAGGTGATGATTCTTACTATTTGCAAAATATGTTCAGAGAAGCGCAGGAACTACCCGTGCATGGGCAATATCTGAAGCCTTTCTTTTCATAAAATACTAAAATCATGCACAAATAAAATTAAGTGTTGCCAATGCATGGACAACCCTTAAATAATTCTCAAAATACTTTTATTCTATGCATAGTAGTCTAGGGAAATCAAAATACATTAGGATCTGCCAGTACATGGAAAGTCCTATGAATATCTCAAAAAACAAAATTCCATGTATAGTAGTATAGGATCATCCCCGTTCCCCATCATTATCACTTCCATCTCCCATTCTCATACAATTGGTCTACTCCCCCAAGAGATCTGAATCATTATTATACTCACAAGGAGTATACATCCCAAGCAGAGCCACTGTTGGAATAGGAAAATTCAAAATTTCCTTGTATTCCTACCCCCCCATGTCTGACCAAATCAGAAAACATTACGCCCAAAATCATAATAATAATTGGTATATTTCATTCATCACAAATGGGTATCTCACCCATAAAACTGCATTGTAATGTAGGGCTTCAGTTCCTTAATTTTGGTGAGACATCACTTTCATCATACCGATCCATGCTCTATATGAGAAACAGGCTGAAATGAGTATCGACAAGAGAATGTTGGTCAGAGAGAGAATTTTAGAGATCTCTAATGAAGGGAGTGACAATGATGACCCTTTGTCAGAAAGAAAATTCCCAGTCACGCCGATTGGTATAAGAAAGCACTATCAGGGAATACTCCAAAAAACCCCCCAACAATATAAGTCATACCGTTAAAGGAATTTGGTGGGACTCTCACTGAACAACCCATGGAACGGATGGAATAAAGTGATCATCGGCAGGAGTAAACATCGAAGAGAGGAAATAGAGTGTCTCCGACACATTGATATCTCAGCGACCAAAGGAATTATTTCGGCATAGCTCACACTGATATGTATGGAGGATAAGAACCATCAGCAAAGCTGAACAAGTCAGAACGAAGTTTATAAGTCTTGCCAAACCAATAACTCACAATGATGTCGGTGACATGTTGTGACAATTACTCCAATGAAGGATGTGAACAGAGATATCAGGGAAACAACCATGATGAGTAACTTGAAATAAGTCATCTTGATGACATATCTTATTCTGATGACAACGAGGATCACGTCTAGACAAGACTCTCATTGATAGCCATATCTGAGACATTTGAGATATCGGAGAAGAATGTTATTCTCACGATGATGAAGAAAGTCAGGCCAATGATAACCATGCCCACTTCCATATCGGGTAGATCTTGAAAATATCTTGCCGATACAAACTCACATATAAAAGATCGCATTGAGCTAATAGATGAAAGGTCACAGTGATTGATCCATAAGCAAATGATCGCGCCATAAGAGGATAATAAATCATCCTGACATTACAAAAATCATACCGATGAAGAGAGTTATGATGATGTGACATTTCACAATGATCAAGAAAATTGAAACGCTGGAACAATTAATTGCAGACGAGGAAGAGATCCTCTATGCCATTCGAAACCACTGCAATCAAGTTTGAAAGAATTGTCTGAAGCAAGCACACAAGCGGAGATTTGGAGGAGAAAATAGCAGAATTTGATCACCGCCTTAGATAACATGTACATAAATACAAACTTCTGTACAATACCCTATAGTTTGAATTTACTGTCCAAGATTGTGATGTAGACTCCAGTGAAAGGAAAGGGCATAAAACAACAGGGTGAGACTCGTAAACCTAAGAAACAAAAAATTGACAAGAGCCGTGATGATAAAATAAAAGACAAGAAATTGAACAAGGACTTAATTGACCAATTACCTTGATCAACTCCCAAAGCCCGAAGGTCTGCACAACTTAGTGTCGAAGTGGAGAAAATAGAAGAGAAATATAAATATCTTGGAAACGTTTGGACTCCAATTAGAGGTTATGAATTGTTTAAATTCCACTACAATAGAAGAGTCAAGAATTTCCCAGTGTCAAACCCATGGCACTTAAATTTGGGTAAATTGGTCGTTCTTTATGTGTTTTTGAATGCTAAACTCCTCAAACTCCTGGCCAGGTAGTATAATCCAAGCCTCAAGGCCATATGCAACCCGCAAGGGGAGCCTATTATACATTTGTCTAAGAATGCCATTTGTGAAGTTTTTAACTTGGATGATTTATGTACTGTCCCCATATTTTATGAAGATTTGGATAAAGAGTATTGGAGAATGGATACTACATATAATGGATGGAGATTGCCTATTCACAGGCCTAGGGTAGAGGGAGAAATGGTGCCTCTCAATGAGAATGATGGACCTCCATTTCATGTGTCATTATTTGAACCATACATACAATACACATACTACTCTATGGGCCAAGTCCTAGGATCAAAGGTCCCTAATTTCATGACAATTCCTCTGATGGTGATAGCCACAGACATCCAGTGCCACAATATCAGGCAGTTTGATTATGCTTCCTATATTTTTGGTAGAATTGATTCTGGTCTAACTACAATAAAGAACAATGCCCCATCAGTTTCATTTGAACACTACTCACTCCCCATGCACATGGTTCTTTATTATGGCCAGAAAGTGGGATTATGGCCAAATGAATTCAAAGTTGTTCCAGTAGACCAGAGGGGGCCAAAGTCACCCATGCATATGTGGACCAGAATATGGGATAGTAGGTATGCCCATTCTAGCTATGTTTAGTTTGAAGAATACTGTGTGAAAGGGTTATATAGATATTTCAGTCATCCCTTTGAGTATTCATTATCAAATGAAATAAAAAATTTTCTTAGACCTAAAGATTTTGGTGGTCCTCCTACTATTACCCACAACTGGAGAGACTGGTATTGTTTTGAGGACACTCCTTTTATATTGCCTAAGACTGTTCCTGATAGAATTGCCTACTTAGTTATAGTTAGGCAAATGAATTGTTCTAATGTGATGCACTTGAGCTCCCATGACAAACAATCTTTTATGCCTAGTCCTCTGTGCTTTAGAGATTTTAATGTGGTATCCAAGGAGGTTTATGGTCTCATTATGGATAAACTGATGCATTACAATATGAGATGTGCTGAGGCAAGAAAAGGCTTTGATCCTAATGGTTTCATTAACCTTGCTCGGAGAAAACAAAACCTCAGTGGATACACACATATCCCATATCTACATGATGATATCATCAAGAATTTGGAAGAGACTGAAGTTGAATTAGTGGTTCAGAAATATAATAGGGACTTAGATGAGAAGAGGAAATAGCTTGCAGAGATTGAATTGTTGTCCTCTAGTGATGAAGGGCCTGCAGAAGAAGAAGAGCCACATCAACAAGAAACTACGATATCTAAAAGAAAAATGTAATGCTATTAGTCTCCTGGGATGGAACATGATGAGGAGGGGTCTACTGATGAAGATCCTAGATAAGTAGCATATGATTCTTTCATTTCAAATGACCAATTTATTAATTCTAAAGAATTTAAATCATTTTTGTACAAATGCAAAGGAAAAGAGATCGGGGAGTCAGTTGATAATGTTACAACTGATAATGAAAAACAATTAGTTGACTTGTTAAAGACCACAATGGATAATGAAATGAGAACTATGACTGCTGATAAAGGTAGACAACTGCTCAGAGAAGTAGGTGTTATGATATTCCCTAGTCTTGACTTGAATTCTCCTTTGGTATTTGATAGCTTTCTACATAATACATATGACAAATATAAGCTCACTCTAGAGGGTGTCACATAAGTGTATACGGGCACCAAATATAACAATGATGAAAATTCACTGATGATATGGGCCTTGTATCCACCCCATACAAAGACAACCATTATAGACACTGAGAAGGCTTTTGGGCATGTCATGACTTTGAAGGCAGGGGAGACTGACCCCTTGATCACTGTAGAAATTGGCATAAATATTGCAAAATTGAACAAAGCATAGGCTCAGATGCTGATTAAAGAGTGGGATGCATATAAACTGAGTTGTGAGAGATTAACAAAAGAAAATGATTATTTGAAAGATGCTGTTAAGAGCACCTTTGGAGGGTCAGTGAAAAGATTAACTCAGAGAGAAAGCTCACAAAGCACCCAATCACTATCTATTGACCAGATAGCTCAAATCTAGATTGATACTCTTGCCACAGTGCTCTAGAATAGGCATGCCAACATGGTGCATTGGATGAACCAATTTTGGGATATTTATTCTAAAAATTATAAAGTGACCCAAGAGTATGAGAGGCTTGACAAAAGTCTGCAGGCTCCATGAGATACAAGGCAAGGATGTTTCTGACACTACATGCATTTCTAGTACAAAAGATTTAATTGAGCAGCATCAGGAATATTATGATCAACTTAAGAATGATGCTAAAGAATGTATTGAAGCTTCAAAAGCAGGAGTGCCCACATTGTTCAAGGATGATAAAAAATTGAAGAGCAAAGAGGAATGGAGTAAAGACTGTCAATTGATGTTGCATGAAGCCTTAGGAGCTCTCAAGGACAATGATTCTACATCTAGAGAAGCTTGTAAGCATCTAGAGAAGATGGTAACGATGGATGGGATCACAAGAAATACTATTGAATTCACTGATACACATTACAGTTAGGAGTATTTGGATCAAATTGCTCAGCTATACCTATGGTTCAATAGAGCTTAAGAATTGTTATCTTTATTATTGTTATGTTAATCATGTTGATTCCCAAAAGACATTTTGAAGAGTTATGTCTCTTCATAATTATTTCTATGTAAATTGAAACATATGATGTTGAATTATCATCAGCAGTAGGATATAATACATGAAGGTTACAATGTTTTTAAAGACCATGTTACAAGCATTATATTGAAGAAGTAAATTGAAGTTCTCTGATTATGTGGTCTTGTTTTGGCATCAATTATTTGTTAAAATTATTCAGTTATTTAGTTGTCTCCAGTTCTGCATTTCCTTGTTATTCAAATTAATATATCAAGTATATATTTAATTTGTCAATGCACATTTTCTATACTTGTGTGATTTGATTAATTGGTTCCTCTAAGGGAATTAAAATCCTTCTTGTTAGTCATAGTAATCTGGGAGTGTTAGTCTAGATCATTAAGTAGAACCATATAATTAGGATTGTCATTCTGTCTCCAAGTTGATATTATTTGTTATTCTTGTGCATTTCATTCAATTGGTTCCTTCAAGAAAGGATTAAAATTCCTTCTGGTGACTAACAAGAAATCTAATTTTGTCTTTTAGATTATTAAGAAGAGTTTGTCAGTCATTTCCTTGCACGTTTATACAAGTTATAAACTCAAGTATTGTGCCAAACAGTTAGAGTTACTGCCCACTATAAGCCACTGGTCTTTGTCTTCCATTTGACTCTGTTTACCCAATGAGGCACTGGTCTTATTTTAATTCATCATCTAAAAACCTTTTTATTATTCAAGCACAGTCATAAAATTTACCTTGATATTGCTTATACAATTTATACCAATCATCCATTAGATATTAGACATAGGATTAATTAGCAAGCTCTCATCTATTCTACATCATTTTCCACTATAGGTAGATCTATTTACTTAGTCAAAATACTTACACTCAATTTGCTTTAGTTTTCAAGGTTCACCCGTATAGGTTTAGCAGGACCTAAAGTGCAAGGAATCATCAAACCCTAAAGGTTGATTCCATTGTGTTAGTTCAAAAATGTTGCAAATCTAAGCATAGAGCCTGGCATCCTCTTAGGATTAGCAACCTATATTTTTGAGACCTAACAGCTTCCAACGCCTAACATACCTATCATCCATAAATTCACTCATATTCCTAATCCTGACCAACAAACACACACATTGTGTAAACATAAAACTTCCACCCTTTCTACCCACCACATGGGATTCAAAAATAAACATTTGGATGCCTCCATTCAAAAAGCCACAAATCCTAAGGGTCTTAATGCCTTAGGAAATCAATCCAAAAATTCAAAGCAAGGTACATTAAAAAATCCATTCAAACCCATACATCTAAAAGCAAAGTCCAAAAGCAAAATCGTATGGGTACCTAAGCAAAAATCAAGCAAATCAAATGCGGTATCCACATCCCAAAATCCCAACCATCCTCTTCCATTCAAAAATACCATTCCATTCCAAAGTTTCAAATTCTTCCATCCCACATGCAAAGAAAAAATCATAAAAATGCTAAGTCCATGTGGGTTCCAAAAGTCCTAAATCATCCATCTCCTATGCAAACATCGCCATTGTTTCATAGGCCTCCATCCACTCAAAATCTTCCATGTTTATCATGGTGTGTGCAACCGTTGGTCATGATTCCTTTTCACACCTTCATCACTCCATCATTCACTCTTTATCCTACATATCTCCCCCATCACCTTCCTATGGTCCATGCTTTTGCATAAGTCTATTATAATCCACATCATAATCCACTTTCAATCCCTCCATAATCCACATCATAATCCACTATCTACCTGATCCATCTCACTTTCATGCCATCTCCCTACCAACATCGACGAGTACATTTGACATGGTCCATGTGACATTCCTCTCTAATGGGACTATCACATTTCATGGCACTAGACACTTGAGTCCCTCTCATCCATATCCATCTTCTTCCATTCAAAAATCAAAATATTCACAAAAAAAAATCAAAAAAATTGAAAAATAAAAAAAGTCAAGATAAATCCATTCATCCAATGGTGAAAAACTAGCAAACAGGCACCTTGGATAAGTACCATGATGAAAACCTGGTAAATAGGTGTCATGTGTAGGTCAATCTTCTATGTCATTCACACTTGGAGGCACCATGTCTCATCTAACATATCACTTTCATCCTATCATGCCATTTCCCTCCATCCACATACATACACCTAGCATATTGAGTCCATTCATTATCCCTTCCTCTTTTGATCTTGATAAATAAATGGGGGCAAAATGTTGAAACATGTCTTGAGTATCTCTTGGCATACCTCATCCTTTCCAAACAATCCTATCATAATCTTATCATCATAAGATTTGCCATGTCAAATACTTGCATTACACCTAGACTAGGGCATGTTATTCCTATGCAACATAGTCCTTGGAGATCACATCCTTGCTCTCTTACACATACATCCATTCCATTCCATAGCCTATCCTTTTATCCTATCCATTTATCCTGATCCTTTCATCCATGTACTATCGTCCATCCTTTTGTCTAATCTCATTCATTCCCTTGCATCTAGACTTGGTTTCCCCCTTGTCATTGGTACCTAGCATACAGGCTACTCAAATTGTAAATCCATTGGTATTTTTTCCAAAACATTTCAAAATCACAAAAAAATCAAAAGGTTTCAAAAAATAAAAAAACATCAAACATTTCAAAAAACCCAAAAAATCAAAACATTTCAAAAAATACAAAAACATCAAACATTTCAAAAAACCCAAAAAATCAAAACATTTTAAAAAACCCAAAAAATCAAAACATTTCAAAAAATCCAAAAAAAAATTAAAAATCCAACAAAATCCAAGCAATAAAACCATTCCACATCAAATCATCAAAATCACATTCTTCCAATCAAACAATTCATCACATCAAATTTATCAAAACAACTCCAATCACATCATCAAGTCAAGCCAATCTATCAATCATCCAAGCTATCAATAATCAAAAGCAAATCAAATAACATCATCCAATCAATCCATAACTTGATCAATCCAATCCATATCATCCCATCAATACAAAGACAAATCAGAACTACATCTCATCTTTATCGTTAAGTGCCTTGATCCCATGGATACAGGGTATGTAGGCAATCTGGGACACGAAGGAAGTGCCTAGATTTAGGCACAAGGTGATATTCCTCTTTCTTCTTTCATCATTCTTCTATCATTTATCTTCATCAATTCATCAATCTTTCAAAACATTTCTTTCAGTCAATCTAATTCTTCAATTTTTCTTCAATCACTTCTTCCAACTCAAATCCAATCAATCTCCATCAAATTCATCAAACCAAACACAAGCAGTGATCCAAATGCAATTCATCCTCAATCCATATCAATCAAGTCAATCAATTGTGTCAAATTATCCAATTGACCAATGGTCTTGATCCTAATCTTATCGTAAGCCAAATCAATCAATCAATCATCATCATCATCAATGGGATATATCATTCCCACATCCTTGTGTTGATCTAGGGATATATCATTCCCCGCAATGACAACACTATCATCAATCAATCATCATCATCATCAATGGGATATATCGTTCCCACATCCTTGTGTTGATCTAGGGATATATCATTCCCTGTAATGACAACACTATCATCAATCATCAATCAAATCAATCAAATAATTAATCATTGGTTTATAGCTTGATAGGGGCAATACCTTGTTTGTTTTGAATCATTTATGCATGCTTGCTTTCTTTCTTATGTGTGTTATCATTTTTATCTTGCATTTGCATCACATCGGTATCAACCCAGCTAATATTCATATCTTATGTCTAGAAAAGGTTGTATTACATTGGGACACAAGACACATCGTCATCTTGGTCCTTATACCTTGGTGAATAACGTCTAGTGCAACATCAAACATCATGGTTGGTCACTTTCATTGCAGCATAACACATCCATCCCTTCTTCTATCCATTCCCTTGTCTTTCTTCCTTAGCGATTTCCATTTCATTTCGAGAGCCTACTCGTGTTTGTCCAACTTGCCTAGCCTCTCGAGGGGGCATCATTATCCTATCATCCCATTTCATCATCATCCTTTTCTTCTATCCATACCTTAACTTCTTTGAAATGATGTTACTAGACTTAAATCTTATCATCTCACAACATCATCTCAAAGAGGGGCAAATGTAGACAATAAAAATTGTCTAGGTCTTGTTTACACATGACCCTGTATGTCTTTGCCCTAGGTCCTAGTTACACAACACATTATTGACATGAACTTGTATATGTTCTCCTAGGTCCTAGTTCATCCTAGTTCATCTAACCTTATCCCACTTAATCCCATTTATGCCCAGGTCCTAGTTTATCCCATCTTAATCCTATTTGTCCAACTTAATCACATTCCTAATTAATTAAATAAATCCCATTTATTTAATTAATTGCACCTAGTCACATGTCTCACATAATTCAAATTAAAAATTTGAATTATTCCCTCACCTCTCATAACATTGCGACACATGTCACATGTCTCATCTCCCACTTAATAGGCCTTCACATGTCAAACTAATTCAAATTTGAATTACATTCCTTTTATTCTCCATCGCACACTTCTCATGTGACTACAATTCCTCTTTGAGTGGGAAGCCCTAATCGATCTCAACCGTCCATTCGAATTTGCCTTTTCTATAAAGGTAGCATCTCTTGAGCCATTTGAAAAAAAAATTAAATCTTCTTCTAGTATCCTTACTCTGCCAAATTTTCCTCTCAATCCATAATCCATCTATCTTACATTCATCCAATCATTCATCTACCAATCCCTATCCTATCATTATGCTGCTGAATTGAGCAATCAACATATCAATCTTGTGTGTATAGCTAGAATGTTCATGGGTGCAGCATTGTCAACCCTATCAATGGATCGTGAGTTGATATGAGGTTTTCATTTGTTTAGTTTGCATTTGTTATCATTTCCTTCATGTCAATTTTCCATGATTTGACATTCAAACACTAACAATGAGCTAAGCTATGAAGCAAGACAATAAGGTTGAGAGTTTGAGTTGAGTAGATTGGGAACTAGAAATTTTAAGAAAACATAATGAGATGAATTGAAAATCATATGGAGAAGAATGAGGGGGAAGTTGCATTGACTCTCATAGAAGACAAGGACAACTCTTGACCAAAGTACAAGAAATATACATGGAATGTGATCGAGATGGATAAGGACAGTGCCTTCTCCAATGTGACTACCGATGTAACCTATGTGGAAGACATCCATGCTACCCTCACTAATATAGATCACAATAAATTTAAGAATGAAAGATTGCTCCTCACTATAATAAACAAGGATATAGGGTTATGAGAGTATCTCTACCAGTATAGGAGGGTAGGAGAATAAAATTGGATGCATGGGAAGACTTTCTAATTTTTCCAAAGAATATGCCTATGTCAAGTTTACTCTGATTCATATTCATGTGGATTTCATATGCCTTGACTAACCCCACTATATTATAGAGAAGGCTATAAAAGTAGTTTTAGGGTTGTGGGATAAAGGAGAGATCCCTCAAAAGAAGAGGGTAAAAAATTAGTAGGTGATGGATATGAGTAGAGAAACATTTGATAAGAGGAACTTGGTGATAAAAGATATTTTACACCCTATGTTGAGGTATGCTACAAAGGGAGCACCGACAAATTTTGTTGTATCAAAAAAAAATATGGCTAGTCAAAACCATAGTCCTCACTGCATATGAAATGGCATTCAATGGAAAATAATTTGACTTATGTGAGAATTATGGGAATAACTATTGGAGAATCGTGAGAGAACAAAATGGAGCTAGAACACTTTTAGGTATTGATCCCTAATTTTGTTCCTTGCACTCTACTGTATGAAGAAATTACTAATTATTCTTGGTTATAGTTGGTCAAATGAAAATATAGTAGGAGGCCAAATTAATGCACACATAAGGGGTTTCCAACAAGTCACAAAATATAAAGAAATATATGAGGTTTTTTTTAGAAATTTTCAATTGGAAACACAGGCCAATGAAAGGATTTCACATGAGATAGTGAGGAGATACTGAAATTAGATAACTTTCATGGTTAGTACTAATTTTGCATACATGGAAGTGGTGAAGCTTAGAACATATTAGGTACTTAGGTTACCATGTGAGGTCTCCAATGATCTAATTATCATCAATTTGCAAACCTTGCTAGCCCACCCTAAAGATCCTAAGGTAGAGAGGTTTAGAACATATAGCTAATTCAGGGACAAGAAAACTAAATAGGAAGAAAAACAAAATTTTGAGAAGAAGGGAAAACTATTCCAAACATTGGGGATGCATAAGGATCTAGGACCACTCATCATTAGAAAAATATATGGGTTAAAGTTCAAAGTTGTGTCCCACTTTTATAAAGGAAATGGCCAACATTGATCTAACTTTTTAACTTGAATAACTAGAAAGTGAAAAATATGTTTTTAATTTTGAAATAATGTAAACTAATGAAATGTAGATTTGTGTTTGTGTGTGTGTGTGCATGCATGCGTGACACAGTCGAGAGTGGAGGGACTTATCAGGCTATCCAATCTTGTAGCTAAAACTAAACAGTTAATGGGAAAATGTAAACTCTTTATTGAAATTATCATGTAGAGGACATTACAACAGTGAAAAGTCTTTACATTCAGTGATCAAAAGATCAACATTACAATAGAGGCCCAAATTCCCTATTCTTCTATCCTCATCCTGTTCTCTCTCACACCTCCTCCCTTCTCTATTCGCTTCATCTTTTATTTCTACCCTCACCCAACGTTACTCAACATAGCTCCACTACTCATAAAGGATCCCTGCATCACGATGATGGATTCTCAAATTGGCCGCCACTCCTTCCACGATCTCTACAGAATTCTTCATGCCTAAAATAATCCACCACATTTAGCTCTTTCATTATTGGTGCTAGAATGTCACATTCATGCCAATGAATGCACAAAGTGGTCAAACCAAGAAGGTCAACAAGATTTGGAAATGTCAAACACACATGCTTGCGATATTGGGAAGACCCAGATCAAGTTAGGCTAACATTGAAAAACATTGCAGAGTCTTCAACAAATGCGCTATCAGAAAGACCAAGAAAAGTTACGTTGAACGCTAGGCATCAGGGTGATGGGGAGACATTTGTACTATCTTCTGATGAAGTAGGTCTCACCGAAGAGTAGCACTATTGGGAAGAGATGAATCATGGTCATGCCGAAACCATACGAAGACCAAGAGCTAGTGCCGTCAGAATGACCGAGAGACTCAGAAAGAGTCATCCCGAAGAGGAAGGTCTTACTGAACACAAGCATCAAAGAAGGTCCCACCGATGAGTATATGCCAACCACATGAAGTGTCATTGGGAAGATAGATAGAACTTGGAATGGTTCTGGCTGAAAGAGTACCATCGGACTAACGGGTGACCCTACCAAGAGTCTTATCGAATAGGCCAGTCCCGTCGATAAAGGCTATTGCCGAGACCAAAATTAGAGTCTTCCTGAAAGAGTAAGGAACTCCTCCAACCAAAAGTACTTCCAAGGACATTTTGAATTCAAACCAATATGTCCCCTAGTCGAATGCCAACCATCAAAAGGAACCAGAATAGAAACGACTTTGCAAAACACACTAAAATTAGAGAAACTAAACTATGCATTTTTTTGGGTAATGTGGGATAACTTGTCCACCTAGATGCTCCTGCATTAATGCATGCATGCGTGTGTGTGATGAACTCTCTCAGATCATCCATCGGAAAGCCAATTTTGATTCGAGTTTGAACCTTCTACCTTTGCAAGTTGTCAAGGATGAATCACCAGGATAGTTGGTTCGGTGAGATGAGTAGGCATTTCATAAATTTTAGAAATGAGCCTTGCAATGAATTGCATGACTTGAGAAGATTGGGCATATATAAATAGATAAATTAATGTAGTTTTGTGTAAAATTGACACTAGAATTCAGCACCACTTTTTGTATTAACTATTTATGCAAAAAATAGAAAATGATTATATTATCTTGACATGGAATTTCTTCGCTATTGCATCACAATTTTTTTATTTTTTTAAATAAATTTTAGTATTTTTTCTTGGGAAGATAAAAAACCTTATATTTTTATTTTGATGGCTTACTTTTAGTAACTATTAAAAAATACAAACACTAATTAAAAAAATTATATTTTTGAAAACTACACTTTTACAGATCTAAAATGGGTATTTTTAGATATTTTTAAAATGTTATTTATGCCAATAAGAGTTGTGAGAATATTAAGCATTCCAAACAATTTTATTTTTTTGTAAATTTGCCCAAAGTGATCCTACATATGTATCTAGTGGACACTTCTAGTTGAAAAACTTGTGGCCTAGATATGATTTACCTAGAATGAATTTGGATAGAACATATGTTTGACCAAAATTGACTTTTAGATGGAAATTCTTTAATTCATTTGTGTTGATAAGTTGGCCTAAGGTGGGACACAATTTTTTACTTTCACCCGTATGACTCTCCTCTTGCCGTAGAAAACAAGGGAAAAAGGGAAGGAAGGCAGGCAAATAGGTTAGAAACTAGCTCCACATCCTATGAAATTAAAGACTCAAAGATCATCAAGCATTAGGAGACGCAAAAATAGAGAAAAAATATTGGAATAAGGAGAAAAGACAAACTTTTCTACTACACCATCACCATAGGAGAAACAAGGAGAAGAAAAATTTGATTCACCTACAAAAGTTACAATAGAAGCACTATTACAAATGAATGGAAAAATGAAAAGGGAGAAGATGTTCCTTGACATGGGAAAACAAGACAACAATAGAAAGATAAGTGCATATTTGTCCAAATATCTATGGAGGGAGAGAAAGAAAAATTTAAAGCTAAACATTCTAAGAAACTATATTTGGATATACCACAAAGAGGGACAAGAATTCAATTTAGAAAAAGCAAAGACAAAAAGAACATTATAGGTAACTGAAAGGACGAAACTTGAATTGCCCACAACAACATAAAAGAGTATAAAAAATCAAGTGGAAGAGATATTATTGAAAGCACAAGTCCTCTATAGATCATTTTTCATAAAATGAAAACCATTGGAAGTAAAACAAACATATATAACTACCTATATACCAAATAAAGAACTTATTGTTCAAGCCATGCTTCATTATATTGCTAGAATCCCTTACTCCAATGTTGCATTTTCCAGAGAAGTTAGTAGATGCAATCAAAACAAAAATAAGAGAGAAGATGCAAATCAAGTGGAAGAGAGCATCAAGAATGATGTGTTCGAGTAGATGTATGAAGATTAGAGTTATCACCCAATAGTATAACTTAGGTGAGACATCTTCAAAATGAAGAATTAAGATCTAAGAAAAAGGTTGACACCTTGTTGTCACAAACAAAGGAGCTAAAAGATAAAGTAATGATTGAAACAATTGATGTAGAAAGAAAAGACTACAATACCTTACCATAAGGAAAAGCTACAATAGAAGAGGAGAAATTGAGCAAACAAAAGTATACATACTATGGAACAAAAGGAGTAGTTGAAATAGAATTAGTGAAGGATATATAGGATAGTTCTACATAAGGAGAGATATATGACAAAGACATAAATGTGAGTCAAACCAAAATACTAGGATCTATTAGTGAAGAAGAAGAGATTGATAAAAAATACAAGGAAATAAGATAAGAAGAAACACTAAGATCACTAGAAATAAAGAAACTATGAAGAAATGACAATAGGAGCTAATGCAATACGTTACTCTAGATATGAGATGGACCATGGACAAAATGATAAACAAAAGGATGACAAGGGGAATATAATTATGGGTGAATCATCTAGACTAGATGCACCCAAAGGATAAATAGTAGATCCACTCTCACCTATAGTACTTGATCCCACAGAGAAGATAAAATAACTCATTACTCAAAAAAATAGATCTAGCTAGTGGTTACTGAGACAAATACTTCTCTCACTTCCACACCTTTGAGGCCTCAAGTGGATTTAACACAAACCTCACCAATTCAGTAGTTTGAAATGGGAGATATCCTATAAATAAATACTAGGGAAAGACTTATGATATACTATATGGCTATCTATGAGACATTAACAAAAATAATGGAAAAGTCCAATCACAACTACCACAATTCACTGTAGATTCTTCATTACCCTTAGAGAAACAATTGGGAACAATAATAAGTGGGATAATCATAGAGTTGAAGATTTTGGATGGGTAAAATGCCACATTTAAGGAGCATATTTTGGTATAATATGAGGAAAAGTAGCAAAGAATGATCAAGGGAAAATGTGTAAAAGGTCACATAGAGTTGAACAAAGAAATAAGGAAGACAAACAAGACCTACAACAACATCAATACACTATATCAATACTATTTCAGTTGGCGTACCTCCACAATATCTTTAAAATTTAGATGTATAACTTGAAGTTACAAATAATACAAGCCTCTAACTCATATGTTACCATGAGAGACTTAGATGGAGCCACAAGAGTACAAATTGAAATCTACACACTTAATGTTGGTATGTGGCTACTAATCATATAAATACTATCCACTCATAATGTATCCTTGTTGGGGTTCAGGGTTAGTAGTTAATTTTTGTTAACTGACAAATAAACAACGATATTGTAAAACTCTAATTCTAGATGCTTCCAAAAATCTTGTTATAAGCGGTTGGGATGTATGTTGCAGGATGGAATTCATGAGATTGTATTCTATTTTACACTGGATAATAAAATTATTAGATGGCTAAGTTTATGTGGATGTTGCCCATTTTGGGTGAACCACGTTAAAATTTTGTGTTGATCTCTTTTGTGTTATTCTTCATTATTATATTAGGGTTATTTAATCTGCATATAATTGTTAATGTTTATTGCTCCAATTTGCTCGAACCCTAACAACTAGTATCAGTGCAGGTTGTGTTTGATTATCATTTGCAGGAAGGTCTCACAGTTGAGTGGGAGTCTCATGGTTAAGTGGGAGCAATGGAAGATGAGGGTAAATTGAAGGTAGATAAATTCAATGGGTAGAAGTATCAGTTATGGAAGATGAAGATGGAGGATTATCTATATCAGAAGGATTTATGGAGGTTGTTGGAAGGAAAAGCTAAGAAACTAGCAGCAATGACTGATGAGGATTGGGAACTTCTAGATAAAAAGGCACTGTGAAGCATTCCTTTGTGCCTTGCACCATTTGTGGCATTCAATATAACAGAAGTGAAGACAACAGATGAACTGATGAAAGCTTTGGCTAAATTGTATGAAAAACTCTTAGCCTTGAATAAGGTATTTCTCATGAAGCATTTGTTTAATCTCAAAATGATTCAAGGTGGATCTGTGATAGATCATTTAAATGAGTTTAATACAATTACCAGTCATCTAACTTTTGTAAAAGTGAAGTTTGATGAAGAGGTGAGAGCTCTCTTGGTTTTATGTTCTTTGCTAGAAAGCTGGAATAGCTTGGTAATGGTTGTAAGTAACTCTATCTTTGGTTCAAATACTTTGAAATTTGATGATGTTGTTGGTGTTATCCTTAGTGAGGAAATGCGATTACAAGTGAGAGTTCAACATGAGGTAATTCTTTAACTGCAGAGAATAGGGAAAAAACAGAGGAGAGAGGAAAAATCCCAACAAATCATTTAAGGTGGATCTGTGACAGATCATTTAAATGAGCTTAATATGATTACCAGTTAGCTAACTTATGTAAAAGTGAAGTTTGATGAAGAGGTGAGAGCTCTCTTGGTTTTATGTTCTTTTCTAGAAAGATGGAATAGCTTAGTAATAGTTGTAAGTAACTCTATCTCTAGTTCAAATACTTTGAAATTTGATGATGTTGTTGGTGTTATCCTTAGCGAGGAGATGCGATGGAAAAGCACAAGTGAGAGTTCAACATTAGGTAATGCTTTAACTGTAGAGAATAGGGAAAGAATAGAGGAGAGAGGAAAAATCCCAACAAATCATGGGAAGTCACAAGGGAAGTCGAAGAAAGGAAGATCTAAATCTAGAGGAAGAATGGATTGATGGCACTATGGAAAGCCAGGACACTTGAAGAAGGATTGTTGGTCTCAAAAGGGCAAACAAGGAGACAAACAACATGATGATAGTAAGGAAGCTAATGTTACAAGTATTAAATTACAAGATGCTTTAATTTTGTGTTTAGATAATGCTAATGATTCCTAGGTAATAGATTCAGGGGCTTCATTTCATGCCACACCCCATAGGAAATATTTTATAGATTATGTTCAAGGTGATTTTGGACAAGTATATTTGGGTGATGATGAACCTTGTTAGATTGTTGGAAAAGGAAAGATAAAAAACAATTTGCAGAATGGACATGAATGGTTTCTATAGGAGGTAAGGCATGCTCCAAATTTGAGAAGGAATTTAATTTCTGCAAGACAACTGGGTAGTGAAGGCTACATAGTTACATTTTCAGACAAAATCTAGAAGGTCACTAAAGGTGCATTAGTAGTAGCTAAAGGTGAAAAGGTAGGCACATTGTATTTGTGTACTGGTAACACTTATTCTACCTTAGCTGCTACAGAAACAGTTGCTACCAAGATAGTTATAGCATTTTCTATAGGGATAGAAATAAAATTGTGGCACCATAGACTTGGGCACATGATTGAGAAAGGGATGAAGATCCTTTACTCTAAAAAGTTGCTACCAGGTCTAAAGCATATTGACTTCAAGGAGTTTTGTGAAAATTATGTTTATAGAAAATAGAAAGGAGTCTGATTTCTCACAGTTGGGAAAGAGAAGAAGAGTGAGAAATTAGAGCTTGTGCATTTAGATGTATGGGGACCTGTTCAAGTATCTTCTCTTGGTGGCTCTTGTTGTTATGTTACTTTTATTGATGATGCAACTAGAAAAACATGGGTGTATTTCCTAAAACAAAAATTAGAAGTATTTGAAACTTTTAAAAGGTGGAAAGCTTTGGTTGAGAATGAGACAGGAAAAAAGTTGAAGTGTCTCATATTTGATAATGGAGGTGAGTATTGCAGTAGAGAATTTGAAAACTACTATTCATATAATTGAATCCATAGGTAGAAAATGGTTCCTAGAACCCCACAAGAAAATGGTGTGTGTGAGAGGATGAATAGGACAATTATGGAGCGTGCAAGGAGCATGAGATTGCATGTTGGACTACCCTTACACTTTTGGGTAGATTTTGTACATACCACTATTTATTTAATAAATAGAGGACCTTGAATTCCTTTGGATGGTGGCATGAACGGATAAAAAGGTAAACTATTAATTTCTAAAAATATTTGGTTGTGAAGCTTTTTTCCATGTTGATATTGAAAATAGAACCAAGCTTGAGGATAAGTCTAAAAAATGTACCTTCATTGGATATGGAGTAGATGAATTTGGTTATCGGTTATGGGATTAAGAAAATCATAAAATCATTACGAGCAAAGATGTTATATTCAATGAGAAGGTCATGTATAAGGATTAGCTATAGGAAAAGAAGTGTGAATAGGCCAAAAAGGAATATGTGGTGCTAGATGAGATTCTAGAAAATAAAATACCAATGGTACCTAATGCTTAACAACAACAAGTTATCCCATAGACTCTTACAAGTGTTATACATTCTACAAGGATAACTAGACCTCCAGAAAGATTTTCTCCATCGTTATATTCTATATTATTAACTGATTTTGGTGAACTTGAAGGTTATGAAGAAGATGTACAAGTGTTGGAAATAGTCCAGACAACTGAGAGGGGGGGTGAATCAGTTGTCCCTAAAATTTTACCTATTATGAGCCTTTTAAATCTTCTTTGTAATCAGATTAATCATTCAAACATTTAACCATAAATAAACATGTGAGCAAAAACAACATGAACACACAACGCAATTTTGACGTGGAAAACCCATTTAAGGGAAAAACCACAGTGGGGGTTAACCCAAAAAAATGTGTACCCTGCTAAAAGTACTTAAGAAAATAGAAGGCACATGCCTTCAGGCACACTGCCCAGAGCTCACTACCTATAAGAAGTAATGATTTATACAGAAATAATGAACTGAGAAATAGCATCTACATTCATGCCTGAATTGGTCCCCTTGAAGGCTCAAGACTTCTACTCTTATCTTGAAAATCTTCTTCATAGATTCTTCACTCTATACTCCCTTCACTCCTCTTCTTCTCTGCTCTGCTTTTGATCCCTTCTTCAGATTTAATTCATTGTGTACAAGGATGCTTTTCAAAAACTCTTCAACAAGTATTTATATGCTTCATCAACCTTGGAATGATCAACAAGGTCGGCTAAACTTGACAGGATCATCACACTATTAGCCAAACACAACTAAGACTTGAATCTTCTTCTATAACCACGCCACGCTTCATAAAATGCTCTTAGATCATCCGCAACATGCTAGGAACATACAGTCGGCCAAGGATGGGAAGAACATCAACCTCAAAGAAGAAATCTTTAATCAACAAACTCAAACTTTAGTGCGGACCTCTAACATAGTAGCCACATGATCTAGAGACCTCCAAAAGCACATTGAAATCACCAATAACATTCATTCTAAACCAAATTACTAGAATCATTTGTGTCTTCCTCCAGAACCTCAAGAACACTATCTGCCATGACTGTCAAACTAGAAGGATAGTTTGCAAACCTCTGAACCACAAACCACTGGAGTTGATGATACACACTGACTTCCCAAACATGCCTTCAGATCCGTAGATCACAATTTTATATTACTAGAGAAATCCAGACCTCTTCCCTATCACTCTATATTTCCTGAGTATTCCAGGAACCAGTTCAACTCAGATGGCCATAACTCCTTCAAATCTTCATGTGGACATCTCAAATATTAACTGGAGCAACCTCTGACAATCCTCTACATAGCTATATGGTCCGCAAGAATTGATTGTTATTAATTTTCTCAATATCCTCAACAATCCGGTCTTCTATACAGACAACAATAGTTGACACTAATGGCAACAAGAATATGTTGACATCAATGGCAACATCACTTAGGCACATATTTGCAACAATCTCCCCCTTTGTCATTGATGGCAACATATGATGTGAAAAACTAAATTTAACCATCAAGACAAGAACTTCTTCCTCTTTCTCTTCTCACTTCTGCAACTAATTTCTTTACTGCTTCCCGTTACATCAATAACTAGTTTTTCACATGACTTCTCTCCCCCTTTGACATCAATGGCAAAGGGCACATATTTGCATACTGACTACTCCCCCTTTGATTAGTACCTCCTTAATATCAATCTGGATCACAGGATATTAATGTGAATTCCATCAAACTGATGCACCTTAGTGCATCTTAGTTCTGATCAGGAGGGGTAATAACCCCTAACTTCTCTCTGAGATACTCAAAAGTATCCTTGGGAAGAGGCTTAGTGAAGATATCTACAATCTGATCCTTGGAGGATACAAACTCCAACTTGACTTCATTCTTATTAACTTTCTCTCTCAAGAAATGAAACTTGATAGATATATGCTTTGTCTTTGAGTGCAATACCAGATTCTTGGAAATGCTTATAGTGCTTGAGTTACTACAAAAAATTGTGACTGGCTCCTCAAACACAATTCTGATGTCCTTCAACATTTGCTTCATCCACAAAACCTGAGTACAATTATTTGCTGCTGATGTATACTTTGCCTCTGTAGTAGACAGAGATATTTCCTCTTGCTTTTTTCTTATCCAAGAGACCAATCTTCTCCCCAAGAAGAAAGCACCATGACTAGTATTTTTTCTATCATCCGCATCTCCTTCCCAATCAGCATCTGTATATGCATGAAAAGTGAAATCATTGTCCTTTGGATACCACAGTCCATAATCAATTGTCCCCTTGAGATATCTAAAAATTCTTTTGACTGCCATAACATGGGATTCTTTTGGATCAGCTTGAAATTTGACAAGTCCAACTGCATTCATGATGTCAGGTCTGGTCTGAGTTAGATAGAGCAATCCTCCAATCATTGATCTATACCTTTTCTGATTTGCCTTTGGGGAGTCACCATCTTTTCTTAGCTTGCATCCGATTACCATAGGAGTACCTACTGGCTTTGAATCTTCCATTCCAAACTTCTTCAACAATTCTTTCACATACTTGGACTAAGATAGGAAGATACCTTTATCTGACTAAACAATTTGTAGACCTAGGAAGAAGTTCATCTCACCAAAATTTGACATCTCAAACTCACTTTTCATCTGATCAGCAAATTCTTTGCACATACATTCATTTCCACCTACATTCATTTCCACCAAAAATGATATCATCAACAAAGACCTCAACAATTAGAATGCCCACATGATTTATCTTGAAGTATAAATTACTATCATCAGTACCTTTGCTAAATCCTAACTTAAGCAAATGCTTATCCAATCTGGCATACCAACCTCTTGGAGCTTGCTTGAGTCCATACAAGGCTTCTCTTAGTCTACAAACCATATCTCCCTAATTAGACAACTGAAATCCTTCTGGTTTCTCAATGTAGCCTTCTTCCTCTAGATCTCCATTTAGAAATGCTGATTTGACATCCATTTGGTAAACTTTAAAATCTTTGAAAGCGGTAAAGGCAAGAAATAATCTGACTGCCTCTATCCTTGCCACCAGAGCAAAAGTTTCTTCAAAATCAATTCCTTCCACTTGAGAGTAGCCTTTACATACCAGTCTTTCCTTGTTTCTTACAACCTCACCATCTTCATTCAATTTGTTCCAAAAGACCCATTTGGTTACAATCACATTTTTGTCCTCAGGTTTGGGAACAAGATCCCAAGTGTGATTCTTTTCAATTTGCATCAATTCTTCTTTCATTGCCTTAGCCCAGTTTTCATCATTGCAAGATTCACTTACTAATTTAGGTTTAATCTTTAAAATCAAACAAACCCCTTCTTGATCTTCAGCAACTCTTCTCCTAGTTCGAACACCTCTATTTTTATCTCCTATGATTTTATCTTCAGGATGATTCATTCTTACATACCTGGGGGTTTTGGGAATTGCTTGAACTTCTGTTTCTTGAGCTGGTTCCTCATCTTCTACACAAATCTCTTGAGTTACTGGAGTTACCAGATCAATCTGGATCTGAGTCTGGATTTGATCTTGCCTTCCTTGACTTTGACTTTCATCTTGATCATCTGAATCATATCCGCAATAGTTGGAATAACCTTCTTTACTTTCATCAAATTTAACTTTAGCACTTTCAAAAAAAAATTTCAACCTCTTGTTGAAGCACCAGTAAGCCTTACTTTGAGTAGAGTATCCCAAGAATATTCCTTCATCACTTCTTGCATCAGACTTGCCTAAATCCTCATCTCTTTTGATTAGCATTTACTACCAAAAACTCTAAAATATCTTACAGTAGGAGGATGACCAAACCATAGTTCATAAGGAGTTTTACTAGAATTTCCTTTGATCTGCACCTGATTAAGAGTGTAGACAATAGTACTCACAACTTCCCTCCAATAAACTTGAGGAACATTGTTTCCATCATCATGGTCTTGGTAGCTTCTTGAATTGTCTGGTTCTTCCTTTCCACAACTCTATTTTGCCGATGAGTTCTAGGAGTAGATAATTGTCTTTTTATCCCATGCTTTTCACAAAAAGCATCAAACTCATTGGAAGTGAATTCTCCACCTCTATTAGATCTCAAACATTTAAATTTCCCACCAATCTTATTTTCAACCATCATCTTGAACACCTTAAACTTATCAAGAGCTTCTAATTTTTCTTTTAGGAAGGTTACCCACATCATCCAGGAGTAGTCATCAATCAGGAACATGAAATATCTATCTCCTTGCACACTCCTAATTCTAGCAGGACCATAGAGGTCAGTATGTACCAGTTCCAATCTCCCACTTGAACCTTGTTCCTTACTTTTGAATGAGTTTTTCTCTGTTAACCCAATTAACATTCTCTAAACATACTATCAGGTTTCACAACTCTTGGAAGATCTTTCATAGCTTGAGTGGAACTTATTTTGACAATGTTATCAAAATTTACATGACACATCCTCCTATGCCATAACCAACTTTGATCTATTTGAGTAATCAAACAACTTTTGCCTAAACTACTTAAGTGAAAGATGTTACCTTTAGTCTAAGTACCGAATGTGGTTTCAGTTCTAGAGCTTTCCAAGATTCTACATTTTCCATCATTGAAATCAAGATCATAAACCTTGTCAACCAACTGTCCAACACTGAGGAGATTAAGCTTCAATCCTTCCACATACAGAACATTATTGGTCCTATTCTTACCATCAAAAGAGATGGATCCTCTACCACAGATTCTACCAGCTGAGTTGTCTCTAAATTTCACAAGTCCTTCATAATTTTCAAAGATTAAAAACTTACTCTTATCTCCGGTCATATGATGAGAACATCAACTATCAATCACCCATTCATCCTTTTCAACAACTTGAGTAGCTAAGGCACTTTCTACATTTGCATAGCTAGTAGATTCGGTAGACATTGAATCTTCTTCTTTAATAGCAATGAATACCCAATCACTTTCTCCATGATCAAATTCATCATCTGTGACTCCTTCTCCAGCTTCTTGGACATAGTAACAATTCTTCTGACCCTTGTACCTATTAGGGTTTGGTTTTGAAAACCTCTTCAGACATCTTGAGGAAAAATAACCAATCTTATTACAAGAAAAACATTTGAGTGGCAACTTTCCTTCATACTTACCGAATCCTCTTGTCATATGTTTAGCAATGAGAGCTTCAAGATCTGTAGTTTCTAATTCAATATCTTCAAGATCCTTTCTTGTCTTCATAAGTCTGTTTGATCTTATAGAAGAGCTTTCACATGGATCGTATCTTTGCTTTCCATACACACTGGCCTTGAATGCAAACTCAAACTTAGGAAGAAAATCTCCAAACTCACTCATTTCAAATGCAGAAAGCTTGCCAACTAATTGATCCCTTGTGACTGTTGTTACTGTCCAGATTTCTTCAATGGCTGCAGCCTTGTGTTTGTAAGCTGCAGGTAAGGATCTGAGCACCTTGGCAACAATTTCTGTTTCATCCAATACTCCACCTGCATTTCTGATACCATTCACAAGTTCATTTACTTTCTACATGTAGGAAGTAATGTTTTCATCTTCACTCATTACCAATCTTTCATATTTACCCTTTAGGCTTTGTAGCTTGGCACATTTAACATATTTGTCACCTTCATATAGATTTTTTAATTTACTCCAGATTTCATGAGCAGTTTGCAAATCCAGGACATTTGCCAATTTGGTATTAGATAGGGCACTCAACAATGCTTCTTTGGCTCGAGTGTTGCATTTAGCATCTCTGAGTTCATCTATGTTTGAAGGTCCAATCTTTGGAATCTTACACACATTCTTGGTAATTGTCCAAAAGCCATCACCCATACATTCTAGATGACACTGCATGTGTACCTTCCAGAGGGAGTAATTTCTTCCATCAAATCTCAGACTTTCCTTCTTGTATATTGACATCTTGGATCTCCTCAAGTAGTCAATCTTCTTTTAGAGGAACTTGGCTCTGATACCAATTGTTGGAAATAGTCCAGACGACTGAGAGGGGGGGTGAATCAGTTGTCCCTAAACTTTTACATTGTATGAGCCTTTTAAATCTTCTTTGTAATCAGATAAATGATGCAAACATTTAACCAGAAATCAACATGTGAGAAGAAACAACATGAACACATGACACAAAATTTTGATGTGGAAAACCCGATTAAGGGAAAAACCACGGTGGGGGTTAACCCATAAAAATGTGTACCCTGTTAAAAGTACTTAAGAAAATAGAAGGCACATGCCTTCAGGCGCACTACCCAGAGCTCACTGCGTAAGAAGAGTCTCATTGCCTATAAGAAGTAATGATTTAAATAGAAATAATGAACTAAGAAATAGCATCTACATTCATGCCTGAATTAGTCCCCTTGAAGGCTCAAGACTTCTGCTCTTATCTTCAAAATCTTCTTCACAGATTCTTCATTCTATACTCCCTTTGCTCCTCTTCTTCTCTACTCTTTGTTTGATCCCTTCTTCTAATTTAATTCATTATGTACAAGGATGCTTTTCAACAACTCTTCAACAAGTATTTATATTCTTCATCAACCTTGGAATGATCAACAAGGTTGGCTAAACTTGATGTGGATCATCACACTGTTGGCCAAACACAACTGAGACTTGAATATTCTTCTATAACCACGCCATGCTTCATAAAATGCTCTTAGATCATCCACAACATGCTAGGAACATCTGGTCATCCAAGGTTGGGAAGAACATCAACCTCAAAGAAGAAATCTCAATCAACAAGCTTAAACTTCAGTGCAGACCTCTAAAGTAGTAGCTACATGATCCAGAGACCTCCACAAGCACATTGAAATCACCAATAACATTCATTCTAAACCAAATTATCAGAATCATTTGTGTCTTCCTTTAGAACCTCAAGAACACTATCTACCATGACTGTCAAACTAGAAGGATAGCTTACCGACCTCCAAACCACAAACCACTAGAGTTGATGATACACACTGACTTCCCAAACATGCCTTTAGATCCACAGATCACAATTTTATATTATCAGAGCAATCCGGACCTCTTTCCTGTCACTTTGTCTTTCCTGAGTATTGAAGGAACTGGTTCAACTTAGATGGCCATAACTCCTTCAAATCTTCATTTGGACTTCTCAAATCTTAATTGGAGCAACATCTAACAATCCTCTACATAGCTATATGGTCCACAAGAATTGAATATTATTAATTTTCTCAATATCCTCAACAATCCAGTCTTCTATATAGACAACAACAGTTGACACTAATGGCAACAAGAATATGTTGACATCAATGACAACATCACTTAGGCACATATTTACAATAGCAAGTAGATACCAAAAAGTAGTGGGAGCTAGGCATGAAAGAGGAAATGGATTCCTTTCTATAGAATCAGACTTGGGACTTAGTCCAATTGCCTGCAGGTAAAAGAGTATTGCCAAATAAATGGGTTTACAGATTGAAGGAAGAAGATGGAGGAAAGAAAATATATAAGGCCAGACTCCTGGTAAAAGGTTTTGCACAAAAAAAAGGTATAGATTTTGATGAAATATTTTCTCTAGTTGTAAATATGACTTCTATTAGAACTATTCTAAGTTGTGTGGTTATCAAAGACTTGCATCTTGAACAACTAGATGTGAAAACAACATTTCTCCATGGGGATTTGGAAGAGGAAATGTACATGCAACAACCATAGGGATATGAGGTCAAGGGCAAGGAGGGATTTGTGTGTAGGTTAAAGAAGAGTTTGTATGGCTTGAACCAAGCACCTCGGCAATGGTATTTGAAATTTGATAGTTTTATGGCTGAACAAGGTTACAAAAGATGTCATTCTAATTATTGTGTTTATTTTAATAAATTGGGTAATGGTAGCTATATTATCCTGTTGCCTTATGTTGATGACATGTTTGTTGCTAGGTCTAACATGCAGCATATTAATGAACTTAAGAAGAAATTAGAAAATTCATTTGCTATGAAGGATAATTTGGGTGTGGCAAAACAAATCCTTGGTATGAGGATCACACAGGATAGGACAAATAGATTTCTCAAAGTGAGTATTTAAAGGAAGAAAGGTACACAGAACACACTTCCTATGCTAATCTAATGAGGGAAGTAGAGTGAAAATTCAAATTAACCTTTCCAGTTACAACATTATTAACATAATAACAGAGATATTGCAGTAATACACATACACATAGAAAGTAGATAGAAGAGAGAGAGACAATATATATGTGGGGAAAACCCTTATGGGTGAAAAACCCCACATTCCAAAACACAGCTCAAATTTATTACAGTAAACAATAACATATTACAATACAGTTTTAGAGCCAATGCACTTTCAGAAGTCTTTGAATGTTGAATCTAGAAATATTCTAACAACATAATAGTACTTGTACATAAACTATATATCTCCCATCCAAGCACCTATTTTTATAGAGTTTATAAGGCAAATATAGAACTTTCTAGAGATGGGAATCCATCTTGGACTCATGCCCCAAAACCCATGCCTAAGGACACTTGTCCAACATCCCATCCCAATGTGGGCACCTTGTCCCAAGATAGGCTATGATAGATGCTCTTACGCACCTTACATCTGTCATAGAATCTGTCATAACTGACAGCACTTACAGTTGTGAGAGAATCTGACATACACTGACTAAAAATATCATATTCCTCTTACAACATGTCATAACCTCCCTTGACCACCCAAAGATGCCTTTCTCTCGTGCAAAGATACTCACCGACACATGTCATTAAATAAAAGTTGTTTGATGTTTCAGGGGCATTGTCCCTGAGCCCCCACGGGGGCACTGCCCCTCGACCCCACCTTGTACCACAACAGGGAGCACGCTAGGGGCACTGCCCCTAGAGCCCCACAAGGGGATCCACCCCTTGACCCCGTCTTGGGGGCACTGCCCCCAAACCCCCATTAATTATTCAAGGAAACTACGATTGCCAAAATCACCAAAATTTATCCTGCTGCATGTACACAAGGTGCCGACTATGCCAACTCAACATGGGATAAATAAATACAACATTAGGAATTTGCAAAGGTTGATACACCTTAATTCCCAACAAGTATGTAGAGAAGGTGTTGAAAAGGTTTAACATGCAGAATGCAAAAGTAGTTAGTACACCTTTGCCTAGTGATTTTAAGTTGACTAAGGAGATGTGTCCAAAAATAGAAGAGGAGGAAGACAAAATGTTTAAGATACCATTTGCATCAGCAGTTGGCGGCTTGATGTATGCAATGGTATCCACAAAGCTAGATATTGCACATATAGTGGGAGTTGTGAGAAGGTATATGAGAAATCTGGGAATGGAACATTGGAATGCGGTAAAATGGATTCTCCAATATTTGAGAGGTACTACTTCAAAGAAACTATGTTTTGGAGGAAAACATTCTACTCTAAAAGGATATGTTGACTCTAATCTAGTGGGTGATATTGATAGCAGGAGGAGTACTATAGGGTATGTTCTTATTATAGGAGGTATTGCAGTCAGTTGGATTTCAAGGCTACAAAAGGTTGTTGCGCTTTCAACCACTGAAGTTGAGTATGTTGTTGCTACGGAAGCTAGCAAGGAGATGATTTGGTTATAATGCTTTCTGGAGGAATTGGGACAATGACAAGAAGATATCCCTTTATACACTGATAGCTAGAGTTCCATTCATCTTGCTAAGAATTCAGCTCTACATTCAAAAACTATGCACATACAACTTAGATACCACTTCATCTGGTCAGTTTTGGAGGATGGACAATTGAAGCTAGGAAAAATTCAAACAAGTGAGAATTCTGCAGATATGTTCACAAAGGCAGTTACATGGGAGAAACTGATTTCCTCATTAGTTTCTGTTGGCCTTCACGACTGATAATGGTGGACATAAGAAACCAACCAGGCTTGTAATCCAGTGGGACCTACAAGTGCAGTGATGTTATCTACGATCAGTCTCCAAGTGGGAGATTGTTTGGTGTGAAGCCTGATTAGTCTCCAAGTGGGAGATTGTTGGTATGTGGCGATTGATCATGCAATTTTTTTTCCCTTTTTTGTACGTTCGGGGCCAGTAGTTAATTTTTGTTAACCGATAAATGAAAAATGACATTGTAAAACCCTAATTCTAGAAGCTTCCAAAAAGCTTGTTATAAGTGGTTGGGATGTATGTTGTAGGATGGAATTCATGAGATTGTAATATGTTTTGCACTTGATAATAAAATTATTGGATGACTGAGTTTCTATAGATGTAGCCCATTTTGGGTGAACCACATTAAAATTCTGTGTTGATATCTTTTGTGTTATTCTTCATTGTTATATTTGGGTTATTTAATCTGCATATAATTGTTAATGTTTATTGCTCCAGTCTGCTTGAACCCTAACACTTAATTCCTCCACTTGAAATAATAAACAACATTACATTATAGATGAAACAATTAAGGGAAGTGGCAAGTTTGTTACTATTTCTAATGATTAGCCTTTTGATAGATGCGTGGAAACTAGGAGATTTCATTGACATTCCTTCTTTTATTAGTGATGGAGAAGTTTCATTGATTAATAGTAATGGGCAAGTCCACCACCTATAATAGGATAATTTCCAATAGAAAAGTACTTATTACCATTTGCAAAGGATTTATATAAATATCCTTCCATAAGAGGGATTTTGGTACAAGATTAGGTAGAATTTTCATAATAGTATAAAATTTAGACAAATTTTGACAAGAAATAGCCTCATAATTTTTTTTTAGCAATGGTGGATAGAGCCAACATGTCTTTAGGACAAGGCATGGTTTAAGTTGGGGGATGATGTTGGTAGAATAGAGCCAAGACATTCCCATTGGGTTGAAAACATGAAAGGGGTGCCTAATGGAGATCAATGGTGAAAACATGCAAGGGTGCCAAAGGATGACAACAAGAGAACACATCCTTGAGCATAGTAGAATTAGTTAAAATTATTGCATACCAATAAAATAGTAGTGCAACACATACATATGACTTTTGGAAACTCTAGAGAGGCAAGACTATGAATAAATATGAATGGGGACATGTGTCTCTATATATAATAATGAACCTATATGCACCACACCTAGATAGGAGTTAGATAGAATAAACATATATGGAGAAGTGAGATATATATATATAGACATGTATACATATATGTGTGTATGTGTGTGTATATATATGTGTGTATGTATACATATATATATGTGTATGTATATATTTATATATATATGTGTGTATATATATATATGTGTATACATATATATATGTATATATACATATAAATATATATATACATATAATATGTGTATATATATATGTGTGTGTGTATATATATATGTGTGTGTGTGTGTGTGTGTGTGTATGTGCACACACACATATGTATACACACACATACATATATATATATGAGAGACATGAGAGAGAGAGAGAGAGATGTATGAAAGAAAAAGCATGTAATGGAGGATAGTTAAAGGATGTATGATGATGTATTATATTATTGTATGATGTATATGTGATGAGGGGGTCAATTCTAGAACACACAATAACACATATTTCACACACAGAAAATAGCAATGTTATTTTATTGGTTTGGACAACACATTACATTACAAAAACTGGAATCAAATAAGAGGATGAATCCTCAATAGGCTGCAACACATTACAACTTCCCTTCTCTAGATTCTGGAACCTTCTACCTTTTGTAGCTTTGAATCTGCCAGGGTTTCTATTTTCCCTCCCTTTCTTGACTCTCCACTTTCCACCGTTTCTCTATCCTCCTAAGGATTCCAAAAAAATGGTCATAAATAGCCTTTTTTTGGCACCTTCCAACCAAAATTTTTAAATTTGTATCTCCCTCCAAAAATAGCTCAACTTCTAAGAGCCATAACATTTGATTTGAGTGTCCAATTGATGAACCGTTTGATGTGTTGGAAAGATCGTGAAGTACTCTATGTGATAAGAATCTTCTCTGGTGATTCTACCCATTTTTGGGGTTGTACAAGGCCTCTAAGTGCCTCATATTTGACTTTGAAACTTTTTAGTGGTTTTAAAGAAACAAAAACTTTAATAGCTTTCAACCCATAAGTGATCTTTGGCCAATTCCTTCACCAAAGGTCATATTTTCCAATTCTAAAGCTTTCAGTAAATTTATGCTTCTGTAAGTGCTCAAATGTAAACTTTCTAAAAATAGTAGTTGGTTATGTTTAGTAGGTTGGAAAAACTAAAGGTTCTACATTATTATTCAAGCAATTGTGTATCAAAAAATACAAAGTTTGAAAATAATAGAAAACAAATGCATCATTTTCTTGGGTGATGCAAGATTTATTTCACACCATTGGATGCTCTTGCATCAGGACACCTAAGGTAATTTGAGAAGTGACCTTGTCACATCTCAGGTGTTCGAGGAAAACCCAAATGGTCAACCTTTGCCTTAGACAACTAGGAAGAATTTTCAAGAGGTCTTCCTTTCCACTTCACTAGATATTCTTCATATTACCTATTTTGAGTACTTCTTCCCACATGGCTATCTAATATTTCTTCTATCTCCTTTGATGTAGATGCTGGAATATTCAACTGCTCTTCTATCGGTCCAACCTCTATGTCACTTTTATGATACTTTGTTAAATCAACAATGTTGAATAGAGAGGAAATATTGATTCCACTTGGCAACTCTACTTCATATGCATTTCTTTAATCATACTTCTTCAGAATCCTACATGCTCCAAATTTCTTCATTCTTGGCTTATTATATGTTCCCATAGGGTACCTTTCCTTCCTTAGGTGAACCATAACATCATCTCGAACCTTAAACTCCTTGAATCTTCTCTTTTGATTTGCCTTAGCCTTGTACTGTGAATTCATCTTATTGATATGATTTCTTACCTCCTCATGCAAGTTCTTTAGGTGCTCTACAAAGTCTTAGGCCTTAACACTTCTTTTCTCTCCTCTATCCATCTTCCTCAACTCAAAAACATTTCTTAGAATACTACCATATACAATCTGGAATGGAGATTTACTTGTACTTATATTGATATAATTCTTTTATGCAAACTCCTCTTGTGGTAACATCAAATCCCATCCCTTAGGCTTATCTTCTACCAAGCATCTCAACAGGTTGCCTAAACTCATATTTAGCACCTCTATCTATCCATCAATCTACAGATGATGTGTAGAACTAAACTTCAAATCAATCTTCAACTTCTTCCATAAAGACCTCTAGAAATACATAAAAAACTTTGTATCTTGATTTGAAACTATGCTTTTTGGTACACTGTGTAGTCTTACCACCTCTCTGAAAAATAATTCTACACTGTGTAGTCTTATGGCATGGAATGAAGTGTGTCATCTTTGAAAACTTGTCAACCACCACAAACATGGAGTCATGTCCTCTCTGTGTTCTCAAAAAACCAAGAACAAATTCCATGCTGATGTCTTCTCATGGTCTCTCTAGTACAGGTAACGATTCATACAATCCTATATTCTAACTTACCCCTTTGGCCACCTGACATATTCTACATCTTTTCACAAATTTCTTCACATCCCGGTGCAACTATGGCTAGTATTAATTCACACTAATAAGAGAAATTGTCTTATCTCAACCAAAATGTTCTACAAATCCTCCTCTATATTCTTCTAGATCAAATTCTCTCTCATGGAACTCCCTAGAATGCACAATTGGCTTCCTTTAAACAATATACCATCTTAGATCATGAAATCTAACCACCTTGTCCTACCCAAAGTAATAGGTTCCAAAAAATCTTTCCAAGGCTCTGCCAAATTTGGATCTTTAGGGTACAAATCCTTATGTTCATTGAACCCAACAACCTCTATCTTCATCTTTGTCAACAAATTTTGCCTTATGATTAAGGCATCTGCAACTCTGTTTGATCCTCCACTCCTATGCTTTAAAACAAAAGTATAACTCTGCAAAAACTCAACCCATTTTAAGTGCCTCTAATTTAACTTCCCTTGACTATTAAGATACTGCAAAGCCTGATGATCAGTATACAAAACAAACTCTTTCAGAAACAAATAATGTCTCCATTTTTTTAAAGCCTAAACTATAGTATAAAACACCTGATCATAAATAGAATACTTTTTTCTTCGCATCTTTAAGCTTCTCACTAAAATAGGTAATGGGCTTACCTTCTTGACTTAAAATAACTCCTATAACATTGCCACTAGCATCAAAATCTACCTGAAATACCTTTTTGAAATCTAGAAGTGCCAAAACATGTTGCTTTATGAATTTTTGACTCAACATATCAACACTCTTGGCTACTCTTATAGTCCATTTAAACTCTTTTCTATCCTATGTCATTGTCTCAGTTAGGTGCACACAAATGCTACTAAAGTTCCTGATAAGTTTTCTATAAAAACTTGTCAAAACATGAAAAGATCATACCTCTGTAACATTCCTTGGGGTAGGCCAGTCAATGATAGCCCTCACCTTCTCTGGATTTATTTTAAGACCCTCAACTGAGATAACAAATCCCAGGTACACCAACTCCTTCACAAAACTATAGTTCTTCAGATTTATTAGCAATTTTTCTTCCCTCAACTTCTTAGAAACTTTTTGAACATGCATCAAGTGCTCCTCCAAAGTCTTTCTGAAAATCAAAATATCATCTAGATAAACAATGAGAAATTTATGCAAAAACTCTTATAGTACCTTGTTCATGAGCCGCATGAATGTGCTCAATGCATTGGTTAGCTTAAATTGCATGAATAACCATTTGTATAGGCCCTCCTTAGTCTCAAGAAGGATGTCTTCCATTCATCTCCTTCTCTAATTCAGAACTGGTGATATCAACTCTTCAGATGAATCTTTGTAAAGTACTTGGATCCACTCAGACAATCCATTATGTCATCCATTCTGGACAATGGAAATCTATAGTTGATCATGATCTTGTTGATAGCTTGAGAATCTGTACACATTCTCCACTCTCCATCTTTCTTTAGTGCTAGTATTGCAGGTACCATACATGGACTTAGGCTCTCCTTTATTAGTCATTTCCTTAACAACTCGTTAACTTGTCTATTCAACTCTTCATTCTCTAGAGGAGTCATTCTATGAGTTGCTTTATTTGGTAAATTGGCTCCTGGCATCAAATCCAATTGGTGACTTATCTTCCTTATTAGTGGTAAACCTTTTGGTACATTATCAGAGACAATGTCCTAAAATTCTTCCAATAGATCTGAGACTTCTGCTGGTACATATTCACATTTATCTTGGCTAATCTTAGGAATCAATGCATAGTAATGATGCTCATGATTCATACCATTCAAAGATTTCCTACCATCTACTAAGAAAATTCTAGTAGTAATACATACCTTTTCTTCCACCTCCTTCAAGGGCTTCAACTTATGATGAGCTCCATCCTTTATTAGGGAATAGGTGTTTTTATGGGCATCAAGGACATCACACCTATCATACTACCATGGCCTTCCCAATATCATATGACATGCATACATCAGTATGATGTCACACAACACCTCATCATGGTAGTCTCCAATCTTGAACTTGACTAAACACTGCTCCTTGACTAAAGCTCTATGGTCCTTATGCAACCATGATATCATATATGGATGTGGATGCCTTCTCCTTGTCAACTCCAACTTGTTAACCATCTCCTCTGAGACAAGATTATCAGTACTTCCACTATCAATAATAATATCACACTTGCACCTTGGTGGAATAAACTCTTCCTCTGATTTGGTTCTTTCTCCTCATTTAACAAGGTTCTTTCGACAACTAGGGTTTCTCCCCTTTCAGCATCTTTAGAATTCTTAGATTGTGCATCCTCATCTACATGTGCAACTTCTGCATTATCTTCAAGTCTTCTATTTGTCCTTCCTTGTTGGGGACACTCGCAGGCTTGATGTCATTCTTCTCCACATTGGAACTAGGTTCCTCTAAAACCTCCTCTTCCAGGTCTTTTCCTAGGTCTTCCTCTTCCTCTTTCTCTTTGCTCACCATTATTTTGGTCATAAGGATGGAATGCAATATATCCTTTCTAATTTTGATTGGTGCATGCTTCTTCACTTTTATTTTGATCTTCATTTCAGCCTCCATAAGATCTTGCACCAATCCTTCTGCCATGACCTCTTTGTCTTTGCTTTCTTTTAAATCTTTTATTCATCTTCTCTTCCACCTTCAAGGGAAACTAGTACGCATCGTCTAAGGTGATCATTTTGAATAGGCTCAGCTTTTCTTGAATAGTTGGCCTCAACCCATTAATGTAATGAGCTACCTTCACCTTGTTAGCCTCTACATAGCCTATTTTGATAATAATCTTATAAAACTCTTTTGTATTCTCCTTAACAGACTTGTTACCTTGCTTCAATCCTTGCAGCTTCTTCAGCAACTCTAGCTTATAGCCCACCTGAATGAACTACTTATTTAGTTTGTCCACCATTCGATCCCATCTGATAATCTTTCCTTTTCCTCTACTATTTTTTTTAACTAGACCTCCTTCCACCAAATACTAGAATGACCCTTCAACTTTGCTTTTGGAAACTTGACCCATTCTGAATCCTCCACATCTTCATACTCTAAATATTCCTCCATATCATTTATCTGATAAATAAGCTCTTCTAGATTTAGATCCCCATAAATAGGTAGAAACTTCAATCCTAGGCCTCTTTCCCATCTTGAAAATGTCCCTCAATAACCTAACTTGTGCAGTATCTCTTGCATCATCTTGTTCTTCCTCAGATAGCTCTTCTTATTCAGCTTCATCTTCACTTTGTTTTCTTGTTATTGGCTCAAACCCTCTTCACAACTCCTCTTGTAATGCATGGATTTGCCTTTGTAGGGCTCTAAAACCCTCTTTTATCAAATAATTTGACCCAGCACGACCATGTTTCCTTCATGGAGGCAATTTTTTTTAGTTCTATACAAAACTCACAACCTTAGTTGATTTCTACAGCAAACCCACAACTTGAGGTCCTAGTGCAAACTACCTCACAATCTCTATCTACACACTAGGAACCCTTAGTCTAATACCACTTGATGAGAGGGTCAATCCCAAAACACACAATAACACATATTGTACACAAAAAATAGGAATGTTATTTAATTGTTTTGGACAACACATTACATTAGAGAAACTAGAATTAAATAAGAGGATGAATCCTCACCAGGCTGCAACACATTACAACTTCCCTTCTCTAGATTCTGGAACCTTCTGCCATTTGTAGCTTTAAATCTACTAGGGTTTCTATTTTCCCTCCTTTTCCTAACTCTACACTTTCCTCCTTTTCTCTACCCCCCAAGGATTCCCAAAAATGGTCATAAATAGCCCTTTTTTGGCATCTTCTAGCCAAAATTTTGAAATTTCTAACTCCCTCCAAAAATAGTTCAACTTTTGAGAACCATAACTTTTGATCTAAGTGTCTGATTGATGAACTGTTTGATTTATTGGAAATCTTCTAAATTTTTCTATGCTTTAAGAATCCACTCTACCGAATCCACCCATTTTTGGTGTTTTACAGAACCTCTAAGTGCCTCATATTGAATTTTTTTCAATGGTTTTTAAAGAAATGGAAAGTGTAATATCTTTTAGTCCACAAGTGATCTTTTGCCAATTCCTTCACCAAAGGTCATATTTTTCAATTCTGAAGCTTTGAGTAAATTTCTGCTTCCATACATGCTCAAATGCAACCTTTCTAAATATAGCAATTGGCTATTTTTAACAAGTTGGAAAAACTGAAGGTTCTACATTTATTCAAGTAATTTTGTATCCAAAAATATAAAACTTGGAAAGAACATTAAACAAAATAATATTTTTTTTGGTGATGCAAGATTACCTTTACACCACTGGATGCTCCTGCATCAATATGAGAAGTGTATCAAGGTTATATGCAGATAAAAATAGTGTATGAATGTATGTTTATTTCCCTTTGCACTATTTTATAATCCACCACATTATTCTATAATCTATTGCACGTGTTTTTATTCTCTTCCTTATCCATCACACTAGGGTAAAACATAACAACAACATAGAAATAAGTCTACAATTTCTTGTCAATAGACTAAACATGGTTCCCTAATCTAGGACCCAAAATTCAATGTCCCTCCATCAATGTTAGCATGCTAGAAAGAGGATTTAACTCTTATATCATAAAATCCATCATAACATCACACCAAACTTTGGTTCTCTACTTCCAATCCATTATATCACCTAAAATTTTCTCTATGATGTGTCATTCTTACATGTCATAATTTAGTCAAAAGTTGTAGTCCACCATGTAACCTCTCATTTACATACTCTTACGTGCGTCATGGGATCTTGTTATATCTTATAATATCATAGATACTCTTACACATCTTGCATGACATTAGATATTCTTACACATAAATAGTACAACAAACATGTGGCATAGATACCTCAAGTGGGATGACCCTTTCCTTGAGAGCACATTAAAAATATAAGTTTATAAATAAATCCAACATTAGGATTTGCAAGGTGTATGACACCTAGTCCCAACAACCATAGCATTAGAGATATTTGATATATCTTGTGATTAGAATCAATATAATCTTGTTCCAAATAAAAGTGCTCTTGTTTTATCTTTATTTGAACTAAAATTGTGTTATAATAAGGAAATTGTGAATTAATGTGTAACTATTTGTGTGGATAGATAGTCCTCCATTGGACACTTCATCTACATCTACATCATGGTGTGAAATATTATAAAATACAAGTTGGTGTGTTATATAAAAGGATGAACCCTAATTTATTTTAGTAATTTGGAATCTAGAACCTCTAAGGAATCTAGAAAAAGCATTTATGAGAATCTGGTGTAGTAATGGATGGAGGTCCAAAGAATGTACTATCTAAACCATGTAGCCAGAGTAAACACAACAGAAATAACTCAATTACAAAATGTAATGGAAGATTGATATATTCAATATATCAAAGACTTACAATGCTCATATGTAGGCAACATGTGGGCTACAATCAAAGGGTTCACATGCCTGCTTTCTAGGTTACAACAAATATGCAAGATATAGCATTGAAGTGCCTTCCCAAAACAAATATTTTATCTAAAATATCATGATCATTAACTAAAGACTGACTTCCTAATGCATCTAAGAGATCTATATATCATCTTCAATCTCATAGAATCCTCTGTGTTGGCCACAGAAGGTTACAAATTCCAATAAAAGATGTAACGTGTAGAAACACGTGGATCAACCTACAACATACGGTATTGCTATGAAAATGACTGAAACATGGTGTAGACCTCAAGGAAGGTCTATTTGATCCTTATTTGCCTTGTGATATGTTCTATTTGGATATGCAAGTCATGAAAGTACTCAACAAACCTTCTCTCAACTGGCTACCTAAATGCTCTGCTTTGTGAGAGCTGATGATCTTCTAATAATGACAACTTTCTGTAGACAAATCCTAATCAATTAAAATCTTAGTATGATGTAACTGACATGGCATAGAGGCTAAATCCTACTCCGCAAGCTTTGATATAAAGATGCAGAAAAATGTGGTAGCAAATGCTAGACTATAATCATTGAATTGTAACTGGAATGAAAGAAAGAAAAAGAATTCAAATAATTTTGGTTGATGCAAGATTGTTCTGCAACCTGGGATGCTCCTGCATCAGACACCCAGAGTTGTTAAAAAAAGTGAGTCCCTCACTTTGTTGGGGCTAGAGGAAAACCAAGGTGGTCTACCTCAGCCTAAGATATCCATGATGAATCTTCTTCTAGTCTTCCCTTCCACTTAACCAAATACTCTTTGTATTGTTTTCCTTTGGTACTACGTCCAACTTTTCTATCCATGATGTCCACTATATGCTCTGGTTGTTGTGGTGGTAACCAATTCTTCAAACCATCATCAATGCTATCACTTGACTCTCCTTCATGATACTGATATTCATTTGGAATGTTGAATATTGGTAATATACCAAATGTCTTCGTTAGCTCTACTTCATATACATTTCTTGAATCTCTAAGAATCTTACATGGTCCAAACTTCTTCATCTTCGGCTTGTTGTATGTTCCCACTAGAAATCTCTCCTTTCTTAGATTTACCATTACTTCATCTCCAACTAAAAAATCCTTGTCTCCTCTTCTCATTTGATTACTCCTTGTACATGCTATTCATCTCCTCTAAATGTTTCTTGACTTGATTATGCATTGTCTCCATGTGTCCTGCAAATTATTGTGCCTCTGCACTTCTCTCATTCTCCCTACTCACATCTCTTAGCTTTGCAACTCCTCTAGGTTGTACTCTTGTCACAATCTCAAATGGTGTCTTCCCTATACTTCTATTCAATGAATTATTGTATGAAAACTCTCCTTGTGGTAGAATTAGATCCCAATTTCCTACTTTGTCTCCTACTAAACATCTCAACAAGTTACCCAAACTCCTATTTTCCACTGAACCATTTGTTCATTTGTCTGTGGGTGAAAAGTTGAACTAAACTTTAGGTTCTTCTTCATCTTCTTCCACAATGTCCTCCAAAAATATCCAATGAATCTTGTATCCCTGTTTGAAACTATACTCTTAGGTAATCCATGCAATCTGACAATCTCCTTGGAAAATAGGTCAACAACATGCACTACATCATTTGTCTTCTTACAAGGAATGAAATGTGTCATCTTTGAAAATCTGTCCACTACTACAAATATAGAATCATATCCTCTCTGTGTTCTTGTCAAACCTAATATGAAATCCATACTTATATCTTCCCAAGGTCTCTTCGGTACTGTCAAGGATTTATACAATCTAGTATTCTAACTACTTCCTTTTGCAACTTGACATATTCGACAACTCTAAACAAACTTCCTTACATCCTTATATATCTGAGGCCAAAAATAGTGTTCACTTACCAAAGCTACTATCTTATCAATCCCAAAATGTCTTGTCAATCCACCACTATGCTTCTCCTTGATCAAATTGTCTCTCATTGAACTCCTAGGTATACACAACTATTTTCTCTTAAACAACATATCCTCCTAAATGAAATAATCCAACCACTTACTTATATCTGCCATAGCAGGTTCCTTACATGCTTTCCATGCTTCTGCAAAATCAAGATCTTCTTCATACATGTGCTTAAGTTCTTCAATTCCCAACACTTCTACCCTCATCTCTGTCAGCAAATTCCTTCTTCGACTCAATGCATCTACAACTTTATTTGACTTTCCACTCCTACGCTTCAATAAAAATATGTAACTTTGCATGAACTCTACCCATCTCATATGTATTTGATTCAACTTTCCCTGACTGCTCAAATACTGCAAAGCTTGATGATCAGTGTACAACACAAATTCCTTAGGTGGCAAGTAATGTCTCCACTTCTTCAAAGCTTGAATTATGGCATAGAAATCTTGATCATAAACTAAATAACTTCTCCTTGCATCATTCAATTTCTCAATGAAATATGCTATTGGTCTCCCTTCTTGACTTAACACTACTCCTATTGCACTTCCACTTGCATCACAACCAACTTGAAATACTTTGTCAAAATTTGGTAATGCTAACACTAGTTGTTCTGTCACCTTTTGCTTCAAGAATTCAAAACTCTTATTTTCTTTTGATGTCCACTTAAAATCCTTTCTATCACCTCTCATTGTATCTATCATTGGTGTGCATACTATACTGAAATTTGTGATGAACTTTCAATAGAAACTGGGTAATCCATGAAATGATCTTACCTCTCCAATATTCACAGGTGTTGGCCACTCGACAATCGCTCTTTCTTAGGGTCCATCTTCAGTCCTTCCACAAAAATAAAAAATCACCAATATACCAATTCTTCCTTCATGAAACTACATTTCTTGATGTTTATCAACAATTTCTCTTTTCTCAATCTTTGTATTACTTTTCTAATATGCCAAAAATGTTTTTCTTTTATCTTACTAAAAATTAGAATATCATTATAGTATACGATAATAAACTTACCCAAGAATTTCTTCAAAACCTCATTCATCAGCCTCATGAAAGTACTTGGTGCATTAGTCAATCCAAAAGGCATCACTAACCACTCATACAATCCCTCATTTGTCTTAAATGCAGTCTTCCACTCATCTCCTTCTGTGATCCTGATCTGATGGTATCCACTCTTCAAGTCTATCTTTGTGAAATATTTTTCTCCACTCAAATAGTCCATAATGTCATCTATCCTTGGCAATGGAAATCTATACTTAATAGTGATCTTATTGACCACCCTAGAGTCTGTACACATCCTCTATTATCCATCTTTCTTTGGTGCTAGTATTGCAGGTACGACACATGGGCTTAAACTTTATCTAATCAATCCTTTCCTCAATAGCTCCGGTATCTGTCTATTTAGCTTTGCATTCTCTATTGGTGTCATCCGGTGTGCTACTTTGTTAGGAAAACTAGCTCCAACTATAAGTTCCATATGATGACCAATACATTGGATTGGTGGCAATCCTTTAGGCACGTTAACTTATACGATATCTTGGTACTCTGTCAACAATTCAGTTATCTCCTCTAGTGGTGGTTCTTCTTATTTTTTTGTGGTGTCTTCTATACTTAAGATTCTGCACTTCTTTGGAATCAAAGAAAAACACATATTCTCATGTCTCAATCCATCCAAGAATTTCCTTCCATCTACCAAACAGATTCTAGCAGTTCCATATACTTCACTCTTAGGCTCATCTTCTAAAGGTATCAAGATATGTTTCTTTCCTTTTGATGTTATAGTATAAGTATTCTTTCTTCCATCATGTATATATTTTGTTATCATACTACCATGGTCTCCCAAACAATATATGAAACACATCCATCGGCATAAAATCACACAATACCTCATCATTATAAGATCCTATATGAAATTTTAGCAAACATTGTTCACTCACCAGTACCTTGTGTTCATCTTAAATCCATGCTATCTTGTAGGACTTAGGGTGTTTCAATTTCTCTAGGTTCAGCTTAGTCACCATCTCCTCTAAAACCAAATTATCAGTACTTCCACTATTAATGATCACTTTACAACATTTACCTCTTGATTTGCATATTGTTTAGAACAAACATTTCGTTTGTTGTGGTTCCTTAGTTGTCTCTGCTTGAAATAATGCTCTCCTCATGACTATCGATTCTCCTTTCTCTAGCTTTCCAACTAAGCTAGGTGATTCAATAGGTTATTCCTTTGCATATGCTGCTCTTGCACTATTCTTTGTCCTCTTGCTTGAACTTCTCTAATGACATTAAAATGTTCCGTGTCCTTCACCTCCACACTTAAAACAAGTTCCCCTAAATGATCTCTTATCAAACCCTCTTTCATATCTCATGTAGCCTTCATTGCGGTAGAAATTTCTATCATCTCTCTGGTATGAATTGCTATCTTTGTCTTCCTTCTTGTATGGACTTCTTTCCTTGTTCTACTCCACATAAGGTCTTTCTCCTCTAGAATATGTTTTGCCTATTTGAAATTTACCTTTTTTACCTCTCTGTCTTTGCTCATTCCTCTTATTCAACTTGTCTTCAGCTTTGAATGCAAATTGATATGCTTCCTCTACTATTGTCATCCTCACCAAACTTAGTTCTTCTTGAATATTCATCATCAATCCATTTATGTATCTTGCTTCTTTGTCCTTCCTTGCTTCACTATGTCCATTCCTTATCATCATCTTATGAAATTCTTCAATATACTACTTCATAGATTTCTTCTTTTGCCTTAGGTTTTGTAATCTCTTCAACAATTCCAACTCATAATCGGCAGGTATGAACTGATTCTTCAAATTTGTCACCATCCTATTCCATTTTATGATCTTCTCTTTTCCTCTCCTATTCCTATCCAATTGAACTTCTTTCCACCAAATAGTAGCATGTCCTTTCAACTTAGTTTTTGCAAATCTTACTCTCTCTGGATCTTCAATTTTCTCATATTCAAAGTATTTCTCCAAGTTATTTATCCAATCAATCAATTCCTCAGGATTCAAATTTCTAGTATAGTTCGGTACTTCCACTCTAGGTCTCTTTCCAATCTTCGAAATAGCTTTCAACATCTTCACCTTATCTAATTCTTCTTCATCTAGGGCTTCTTCATTTCGGTCAGTAGTTTGAAATTTATCATCATCACTTTCATCTTCATGTCTAGGGTTTAGTCCTCTTCTTAGATATCTTCTTCTACATCATCCAATCTAACCTTCATTGTTCTCATCATCTCTATCATTTCTTCCATTCTTCCAGCAACATTGGCCATAGCAAGCATTCTCCTTGGTGGTATCTCTTCCTAGGATCTGGTGCAACTGCCTCAATTCAGTGATCTAACTACAAGGTAGCAACTGCCTCACAATAGGCACTCTATTGACAAACACAAGTAGACAACCTTAGGTCGGCACTCTATTTATGACAAGATCTTTTGAAATGCCTTCACTTCCCAAAGGATTTAAAACATCACTCTGATACCACTTGGTGCAGTCATGGATGGAGGGTCCAAAGAATAAACTATCCAAACCATGTAGCTAGAATAAACACAATGGAAACAATTCAATTATAGAATGGAATGGAAGATTCATATATTCAGTATATCAAAGAATTACAATGTTCATATGCCAGAAACATACATGCTACAATCAAAGAGCTCACATGCCTATTTTTCAGGTTACAATAGATAGGCAAGATATGGCATTGAATTGCCTTCCCAGAAAAAATCTTTTATCTAAACTATCATGATAATAACTAAAGACTGACTTCCTAATGCATCAAAGAGATCTATATATATCATCTTCAAGCTCATAGAATCCTCTACATCAACCACAAGAGTTTATCAACTCTAATGAAAGATGTAATGTGTAGAAACATGTAGGTCAGCCTACAACATAGGGTGTTGCTCTGTAAATGAATGAAACATGGTGAAGACCTCAAGGAAGGTCTATCTGATCCTTATTTGCCTTGTGATATGTTCTATTTAGCTCCACAAGTCATGGAAGTGCTTCACAAACCTTCTCCTCTCAACTAACTACCTGAATACTTTGCTATGTGAGAGCTCATGATCTTCTGATAATGATAACTTTTGTAGACAAATCTAAATCACTTGAAATCTTTGTATGATGTAACTGACATGGCATAGAAACTAAATCCTGCTTCGTAAGCTCTAATATGAAGATGGAGTAAAATGCAGTAGAAAATGTTGAGTTGTAAATCACTGAACTATAATTGGAATGAAAGAAAATAAAAGAGTGCAAATATTTTTGGTTGATGCAAGATTGCTCTAGAACCGAGGATGCTCCTGCATCAGAATCAAAGCATTATCTTTTGACATTACAATTACATCAACATCCTAAACATATTGGATGATTACTTATTGTCTTTGATTCATTTTTTGTATTGTTATATATAAATATTAGGGTTTTCAACAAAGGAGAACAATTCTAGCCTAGAAAACTCCTCCATGGTGTCCATCAAAACCATTCTCTTTTAAACACAAGTTATAGACATCAAGGGGGAAATTTCCTAACATTAGATTAGGTGCAATTCAAATCCACATGTAGTGCTTAGTATTGTGAGTAGAGTTTAGATTCATGGGTGTGGAGATGACTTCTATAGGCATGGAAGTGAACTAGAGATGAGTTTACATATTTCCTTAAAAATCTATTCACATGATTCATGATTTTTTTCACTACTAAGGCTTGAACCTTTTGCTTGGTATATTATTCTACTAGTTGATGGGGCCAAATTTGCAACCAAATTCTCTTAGTTATGGCATTATTTTAGATTAGAAATCATTTTCTATATCTACAAGATAGAAATTCCATTATATTTGCTAATTCAATTGTGGATTCTAATTTTTCTATTTAGTCCAAATTGTTAGTGTTTTGTAATGTGTTCATTTAGATATAAGCTGAGGAAAATAGGGTGGCCCTTGAAGCTTAATATCTCCAAATTTTTCTCGACTATTGGAAGAATTCCCCTTACACTATTGCTAGGGTCTTGCCCTCATTGCCTCCCTATTACAAATGCCCCAGATAGCGACGATGATCCAACCATTTAGGGTTCTCTTGGCACCACCCTCATAACTATTAGAGAGGCTTTTCTTAGGCAACCTATTAGTACTTTGGACTTCACCTCCTAGATATTAGGGTGGACGCTCACCTCCTACTTACTATTCTCGTACATCCTCTCAACATCATTGATGCTCCCCTCCCTTTGCCCCAATGGCTAGGGAAAGTTTTTATGTTTGACTCTTATTGTTTCCCTACCATGGAGTACTTAGATTTTGCTTGGTGTTCAAGACTCAGTAGAAAGATGACCCTAATGAGGGAGAAGACACCACTCTTACCAATTGGAAGTGGAAGAGGGACAAGACCTACCTAGTAGAGGGTGGGTTAATCCTAATAATTGAGACCCCACTCCTAATGTTGGTTTTATAACTATTGTTGCTTTGTTTATGTTAAACTTTGAACATATAATTTAGATAATTCTTTTCTTTTCAAAGACATATTTATTGTTGATGTTACCTTTTGGGTGGCTACATAATACTTGGAACTTTATTCCCCAACCACACCAATTTGGTTTAAGGCATGATGCTATTTCAACTTCTATTTTTTCCAGGTTAATTGTACATATCTACTTTGGTTTTAATAATTAGGTCTAAGTAGTAATGATGCCCACTAATATTAGAAATGTCTCCATGACAAGTTGTAATGATTCCCCCCACAATCTCAAGTATAGGTAGCAAACTAGAAAGACAACAAATTTATGAAAAGAATGCAACAACAAGAAACAAGGGCCTGCACAAAACTATCTGACCCACATTTTTTATGGTTTTGAAATCCCATTTTTGTCCTATACATTTTTTCAGATAATTGAGAGAAAGTCATGTTCATCGAGACCGAGAAGACAATAATCTCACCCAATTCTTAAGATTGGTATGTTCTTTTTAATGCTGCCGAATAGTTGTCTGCATTTAAAACGCCCTTGTTATTAGGTATTGCTAAACTATTCCTGCATCAAAAGTTGCAATTATATGGAGGAAGGTGGTAGACAATTAGAATGCAGTGGGGGCGGCATGTTGAGTGGAGATTGTGAAATGAATACATTGTTTGAGCAAAAAAGCAGAATTAGTGCTTCTGTTATTCCTTTCATTTATAAAAGGAAAGCCTGCACGCGGCTAAAGTGTTATATTTAATCATAGCTTGTGCTTAAATAGTATACATAATGATATATTATGTTAACTTATCTATTCCTTCACGTGAAGAATTGTGATTTGCTTTATCCTCGGGTGCTGCCGCTCCTCTGTCTTTTGGTGGGCCGTCACACTGCACGCCCCTTCTATTCACTGCTCCTTCTATAGTTTTGTCGAATTCAAAGGATATATATATTCATGGATCTGATTGATGGCCTTAGCTTGATGAATTTCGTATATCTTACTTGTCATTCTTTTATTCCCTACGACTCAACCAGACACGCTTATAACTCACTCTTGTCCCATGATGCTTATATTCTTGTAATCAAGCGCCATTTCTCTTTTTGTATTAAATTCAGTACTACATTCTATAATATATTATAGGTCTAAAATCTGATTACAAACTTGAAAGAAAATAAAACCCTTGGAATAATCTAGGTGTGACTAAAGTGTTTAATTTAGTATTTATATATTATTATTCATTGCTTATTAAAATAGGTTTATATGTATAGTATGTAAGAAAATGAAAGATAAATTATAATATATAATGAGTTCATTTGTATTTCTAAAGTTGAGGAACTGGAGAGAGGAATCTTAAGGTGAACATTGAGATAAAGATTTGTGTTGATGACTCTTAAAAATGTAGGCTATATGTTGGGTCATCTTTTCAATGAATAGAGCTACACATATTTGATCCTTATAATGAATATGATCTTGTAAATCTCATGATTAAGGTGCTATGAACTTTGTAAATTCTATGTATTTAATTACTTCTAATATTGTTTATAAATCATTCACAAGGGATGAGGGATTTACCATTAGCTAATTTTTTTTTTACCACTGGGGTTTTACTAGTGCAGTAACTTTTATTTACCGGGGGTGGTAACTAATTATTTATTAGCAGGTAGTTACTATTTACTAAAAAGGCATCTTGGAGGTTATGATGGTTTTGGGTGCTCAACTTTCCATGAGGTTGTTTTGGTCACTTATAATCATTATTTGGATGATTATAACACCTTGGGAAAAAAGACAAAAACTACTTTGGGATGTGGACAAATGAGATGTCCATAAGGACAAACTATGTGTCAACTTCAGTTAGTGAGTTGTAACCTACATTATGATATGCAATTAATGCTTGGATTCTTCCAAGGAAGGTGTTGGGATGTGATAACCAACTTGGACACCCCATATAGGTGGTGAAAATGCAATATAAGCAAGGCTTAAGGTGGTAGTAAGGTAATATGATCAGTTAAAGTGAAAACTCAGTTTGTAGGTGCTGAAGAAGTGAAGACTAAAGAGGAAAAAGGAAGGACTATATGTAATTTCTATTTTTGAAGATAATACAAACTTGGGCCTCTATTCTTCATGGAGTTTCTTCCCAAAAGGGTTTCTCCACATAAATATTGTGTTATGTGTTTTTTCTTCTATTCCATATCTTTTCTATGTTGATGATTTACTTTCTTACAATCTCTGTTTGGTTATATATTGGTTAAGATTACATTTGTAGTTGAGTTCATATTTCTATTTTATAGTTGATCACCTTCATTTCTAATATTTACTATCAGAGCCTGACCAAATTCCATTTTTGAGTGGAAGTGTGAAGGTTTTAAGAGATATAGTAGGAGTTCTAATTGCATTTGTTTTGCAGATTTGTGTGTAGAAGCCATGGCTCATCCTCATCTCTCTTACACATTAAGAAGTTTAATGGAACTAGTTAGAAATGGAGGATCTTCTAGAGGAGAGAAATCAATGCCATGTTGTATCAAAGGAAAGCTACCCACCAAGTTCAAATTGGGACATCTAGGAAAAGTTGGACAAGAAAGCTCATGGGATCATCCATCTTTTTATTTCAAACTCTATTTTGAATGAACCTATGACATATTAACTATTGAAATGGTTAGGTGAGTTCTACCAAGCGAAGAGTCTGGTAAATAAATTATATTTGAAAAGAAATTTATTTTCTCTTAAAATGAAGGACGCTGATCTGATAGCAGAGCATTTGAATGCATTTAATTTGATTTTGAGTCAGTTAGTCTCTATTGATGTTAAGATAGATAAAGAAGATAAGTTTATCATGCTTCTATGTTCTTTTCTTGATTCATTGAAGAACATGATTCTTTCCTTTAGTGTTAACCTTTCAGATACTTTGAAGATAGACAATGTTGTTGCAACCTTATTGTTAGAAGAAATGAGGAAGAAAGACACTACAGAGGGTTCAAAGGATGCTATCCATGTCAAGGAAAGGTCCATGGAAAGAGGAACTAAGGAATATTAGAAGGGACCTAAGGACAAATCCAAGGCAGATCTAAGACTTTGAATAAAAAGAATAGAGTCAAGTGTTGGAATTGTGGTAAAAGATGACATCTAAAGAAATAATGTAGAAACAACAGTCCATGTTTAGTGGGATTCCACCATATAGAAGTCCTTTGATTGAGATGATGAAGCTTTTCTCTCTTCATGTAATATTATATCTAATAAACATTTGTTGATTGATTTATGATGTTGCTATCATATGAATCCTCATGAGTGATTTTCTACATATGAAGAATATGATAGAGGAGAAGTGTATTTTGGGTCAACAACAATTCATATACCATTTTTGGAGAAGGTATAATTGTGTCTTAGTGATGGGAGGTTAAAACTTCTCCTTAGTGTTTTACATATTCTTGGAATAGTTAGAAATTTAAGTTAAATATCTAAGTTGAATGATTTAGGAATACACATAACATTTAATAAGCATGGTTGTAAATTGGTGAGAAGGGCTTTGGTGATAGCTCAAGAGGGACAAGGATAGGAAATCTGTTTAGGCTAGATGCCACCACTATTTTTAACTCTACCAATGTAACTAAGAATTAACTAAAAATATATGTATGTTGTGGCATCATAGATTGGGGCCACATAAGTGAAACTAGTTTTAAAACCCTTTTAAATAAGAAATTGTTAGATGATTTTTCTTATTCTGATGGGAATTTTGATTTATGTGCACATTCTATGTTTGGCAAACAAAACAAAGCATCCTTTCCTTTGGATAGTAATAAGCTAAGAGTAAATTATAAATTATTCATTTGGATGTATTTGGTCCTGTGGATATTGGTTCCATTGGAAAATCTTGATATTTTGTGCCTTTCATTGATGATGCTTCAAGATTTACCTAGATTTAATTTATGAGACATAAATATAAAGTTTTCACTAAGTTTAAGGAATTTAAAGCCTTAGTTGAAAAGTAATCAAATTATACGATAAAGGTTTTGAGATACGACAATAGAGGGAAATATTGTTCTGAGGAATTTGATGAGTTTTGTAAGAATGTAAGTAGTGTTAGATAGAAGGCTACTTCATACACTCCTAAACAGAATAAGGTGGTAGAAAGGATGAATCAAATAATTATGGAAAGATCCAGAAGTATGTTAAGTGGTTCATAGTTGGATAGAAGTTTTTCAACAAAAGTTGTGAGTATTTCTTGTTACTTGTTAAAGAGATCCCTTATCAAGTATGGATAGATAAGAAACCTTCTATTTCATGTTTAAGGGTTTTTGGTGATGAGGTTGTTGGCAAGAAATGAGAGGGATACCAGTCTAGAGATATGGTCCCCAGTCAAGTCTGTAAGTCTAGTTTATACCTCAGCTAGACAATGAGAGAAACATGAATAAACGTTAAGGAAATCTAATATGTGGTACAAGATAAGTAAAGAAAAGAATCATAACACATATACTATGATATCACAATCTTTATATCTCCATTATATTCATTTCTCATTACAAGTATATACATTTCCATACTGATAGATTTGAGTCTCTGCCTTATACATAATACTCACATGCACTCTACCTCTCTATCACTCTTATACTTCATCATTGCATTGTATGTATTTCCTATATATCTACATAGAGGTGTGTCCTTTCCTAAACTACTTCTTTGTGAGTCAATTATACCCTCTACATGGCCTTTGCAGTAACTTGCAGTAGGTTCTTCTTAATGCCATGTTCTCTGCCAACATCACTCCCCCTTTTAAAAGTATGTCTTGTTCGCAAGACATGTTCTTCAGTTTGTAAGTAGGATGTTTTTATAGATTACCCTAAGCTGAGATAGAGTAGGTATCCCACTATTTCTTAGCATATGCCAAAATTTGTATCTAGCTTTTAAGCTGGGTATATGTATCCTCTGCATCTCCTAAGGTAGCTAATAACATTACCTTCTATGTATAGTATGTTTAAGCTCAGTGAGTACTCTGATTAGGGATGCCAACCTTAAGCTTATTACTTCTCTAAGCTACTAGATCTATGATTTTATCTATTCTCTCTGATCCCAGAATTGCTACAGTTGAGAGTGTAAGGTCTCTACCTATGCCACTATGCCTCCATTAGTGTCTTGTACTAGATCATAGGTACTGGCCCTTTGTGTTATCTGTGTTTCTAATGCCTCTAATTGATCTTTTATATTCTTAGTAGTAATAGGCCATTGTAAACAAAATTGATAGAGTACCTTGGCCTCTTTCATACTTTATTGAATGGTCTTTATTTGAGCCTTAAAACTTTGCATCATCTATTTTATTTGATGGGTAGGAGGTAGGGATGTGTCTATCTATGCCTCAGGGATTTCCTTTTGTATTGTATCTACCACCTCCATTAGTATCTCACTTCCTTCAATACGTTGCTGCAAAATATCTTCCCTCAATGTGGAGTGGAAGATGTCACCCAATTGTAATTTCTACAAGGGTGAGAAACCAGATAAATTTACTTGTCCCCTATCATTCGTAGTTATAGTAGCTGAGGAGTCACCATGGGTTGTACATCTATTTTTGTTGCACTAGAAAATATTTGATAGATTCAATGAGTGAGGCAAAGAAGGATGTATTTTGGGAATCCGGTTGGTAATCTTATGTATATGGAGCCTCTTGTTGTTGCTGTCCATCATCCTTCTTAGTATTGGTGTTATGTAGAGGAGAAATGCTTTGTTATATATTGTGAAGAGAATTTGTATCAAGTTGTGCCATAGTTTTGTCTACCTCCTTAACTGTATCATATATTTTCTTTGTTATTTGTTTAGTTTCATCATGTATCTTATCTCTGTCTGCTCATTCCATGTTCATTAGGGTATCCACCCTTTGCTTTGACCTCAGCTCTATGGCTTGAATTTGTGCTATTTTATCCTTCTCCTCCATAGAGATAGAAGTACCCATTCCATCAATAGCTTATTTCTTGAGATCCTCATCCATTTTCAGGGATTTCCCTCTTATTTGTCTTAGTGTATCTGCAAGGCTATCTGATAGCAATCCCATAATTTCATCCATTGTTTTATTGGTTTTTATCATATATTTAATTACTTGTCTTTCAATTATCTTCTTGTTATCCTCAGATACCTCAGGGTAAAGTTCTACTATCTCTTTTAGAAAAACATAACATTCAATCCCATTGAGGATTGCATCTAGGCTTAATGGCTCATGTGGAGTCTCCTTTGTTATTGGATTTTATTTCTTTTTCCTTATCAATTTTGATACCTCTTCTTCCCCTTCTTCCTTTTCTACCTCCTCCTTAAGGTTTTCATTCTTCTTTCTTTTGGCCTATTGCTTTGTCTTGCACCCTTTTTCTTCTTAGTACTCATATATACCAATGTTTGTAATGTTTTGCTCGTACCAATGGCTATTTTTTGTGATGATGTGGTAGTTTGTATTATTTTTTGTGCATTGGATACTGCAAATGCACTTCTCCCTGATCTTCTAGGTGTTTGTGAAGCAGTGTACTCTTGCAGAGCTAAGGGTTTAGATTGCAAAGCTCCTGCAGTGGCTTGTGAGGCGGATGCAGTAGATGTGCCCTCTAGAGGTGGTATTTCCCATTGTTTATGCAATTTATCCTTGTGCTTCTCCAAATGATCCTCTACATTCTTCTTATCATTTTATCCATTTCCTCCCTATATGTCCCAAATCTTTCTGATGCAATATCTTTAGGTTTGGTCAATTAAATTTTAGCATAGACATTTATTTCAACCTTAGAAACTTAATAAGGCAAGCTAGGTATCTAGAAGGTTCTAGGCTCTACTACCTCCATATAAGTGTAATCTTTATCTACCATGAAAGTAATATGATTCATATATTGTTTCATAGATTCATATGGTAGTCCTTCTTGAGCTTGTATATCTGATTGCAAGGTTTTGAGGAAACCCTAGTACATGGTGCTAAAAGCTTTTGTGTCACTAAAGCTCCTAATGTGTTGTTTTATTTGTGTGACAACTGATACGTGTTATTGCCAAAATTTCCCTTTGAATCTTGATAATTCATTAAGGAAATAAAATACTAGGCATATAATTAAAGTTCCATACCAAAAATTGTAGCTTGACTCCTTTGTTCTTTTCAAGTTTTCCATTAGTTGTTCCCTCATCACTTCACAGATGTCAAAATCTTTTCCCTCTTTCACCGTTGGATATGCGGTTTTAATTATTGTGGCAGTAATCAAACCCTCTCTATTTGCATAATATATTTTGTAGGTTATTCCATCGTGGCATACCAGACCCTTGAATCTATGATATCCTTTACACTAAGGCTCCACCTATCAGATTTTTCTCTTGTTATCTTAGTAACCTTATCATTCTTGATTGCCTTAATTTTTGGTACTGGACCTATTGATCTAAGTCCAGTCACCACTCTGATTGCATGCTTTGTTATCCGGTAGAGTTTTTCCAAATAGATGAATTCATCATGGATCTGGCTAAGAATTATCCTTACTCACTCGTGGGCATCATTAAAATCTAGATAATCTTTCCATATATCCAATTTCTTGGTGGCAATGTTCTTATATTCATCATAGTACCTTGTATCTCCAAGTAGTGTATCCCTTAGTTCCTCAAACTTTATATGGTTTATCTATGTGATTGTGGCATGGATTACTTCTTGATACCTTCAATGTAGACCACATCCACTAGAACATAAGAAAAAGATCCATCTTTTTCTACTTCCATTGCCTTGAATAGATATTTCTTGTCTTTAGGCCTTGGTTTCTCCATCACATCGATGAGTGTTGGTGTGGCCATCTAGTCTTACTCACAGTTTTTTAGTTAGGGTTTGATTGTCTTGTAGCTTAGAGCTTAATTTTCTCAACTTGCTAGGATGAAAATGAGGATTTTAGGTCATATTAGGGTATAAATAGCCCTAAAAGTTTCTTTTCACATTTATTGTTTTTACCCACAATTTGTTTTTGTAGGCTTTTCCAACCTTTTATTGTTTTAAGATTCTAATAGTTAGTTTATTCTACAATATGATATAGTATGATAATTTGTTACTATGTTACCTATTTTAATTCCATGACATTTCATCTTTTCATCATGGAGATTTGTGATAATGCTTCAACTAAGCTCCATTAATATATATGGCAGTGATTCTTCCTTCCATATCTTTCAATTTTACCACTCCATATTTTGTAATTTCATGTATGTATATGGCCCTAGCCATCTGATTTTGAGTTTTCCCTCTCTCTTAAACTTACTGTCATACAAAAGTACCAAGTCTTCTTCATTGAAATTTTTCCTTCGCAGGTTCCTGTCATGCCAAGCCTTATGCTGTTTTGTTGAACACACCAAGATACTGAGAGGGGGAGTGAATTAGTATCTAAACAAACTTCAAATCCTCTGAAGTAGATTAAAATTTAAGCATTACAACATCAATATAAACATAAAAGATCAACACAATGTACATCAACACATAACACCAAATATACATGGAAAAAAAAAGAAAGGAAAAACCATGGTGAGGATTAACTCACAATATATGAAGCTCAAAATTATAACTTTGTTTTAGGGCCACAACCCAAGGAAGTTACTACTCCCTGCTGACTTTGTTTTAGGGCTACAACCCAAGGAAGCTACTACTCCCTGAAGAAAGGTTTTAGGGTCACTCCCAAGGAAGCTACAACTCTCTGTTCACTTCTTTTAGGGCTACAACCCAAGGAAGAAACTACTCCTTGAACTAAGAACAAACTCAGAAATTATTATAGTATGACAGTCCTACTACCTAGAAACTGACATTGAAGCTCACACCTTTGATGATTGCAATTCTACTTCTTTTAATGATTGGATCAATTAGGCACACTCTTCACTTCCCCCTATCACAGAAATGTCTTCAAGATGAATCAGGACAACCTCTAACACTTCTACTCTTTCTCCTTTAGTGACACATCATAATGCATAATATGTTCATATTCTACTCTTCTACACACTCACATATTAATCTACGCAATCATACCTCACCTAGACCAACTAGGTTTACAATATATACATGACATTACATTGATTTCATTACAAGTCAGCCAGAGATAACAACATGAAACATGCATAGGGCAAGCCCTATCATGAACAACACGCTACTCCAGAAAGAAACACATGCCTTGTGGATCCCTATACATGCTTAGACCCATCCTAAACATCCTTCATAGCACCAATCTTCAAGGAATATCATCCCCATGTTACATAAATTTGAATTAGGTTGCCCTTAAGCAAGAACACATGAAGCTTGTATCACATCGGTCTTCACAATCTTGGCAGTACTCATGAATAATTAAACATTGCTTGCTCTTCTTCTAGATGAGTCAATAGGACCTATACAGCATCTCCAAACATTCATTGAACTCTGCACAGCAACAACATTGTGGCACATATCTTCAACTTTCTTTAGTTGGCCAGTCAGAGGTATAGCCTAGAAAAATCATCATTTCAGGCCTTAGCTAGTTCTACAGAGAGCAGAAAAGCACATGGTGGAGCAACACAATATCAATAGGACCATCTTTCATAAGCTAATTTTTCAGTTCAAGAAGGAACAAGTTGATGCACATCATCAGCATATGTCCTAAGAATAGCTAGGCATCTGGAATTGTCTTTATCACAACTGTTATTTGAAAACTAAGCTTGCAGACCTCCATAACACTTGAAAATAATATGGATAAACTCATACATTGCTATGAACATATCCTTAAAACTACATAGTCATATTTGTCACTACAGAGGATTGTGGAGCATTCCAAACAATCTTCATCATTACTTAATTATGTCAGAGCATAGACCAAAACTCTATCTTTCATAACTTTCAATGTGGAGGGACAAATACTCTGAATCTTTGGATTTAGCACCTTTACATTATTCTGAACTTAACGTTTGAACCGCATGACCATAGCTTCAAATGTAGAGGAATGTGGAGCATTTTACCAGACATTCTTTTCAGGCAATTCTCTATAGTAGAAACCTTCACCAACTTTCGGAGGCCAAAACCTTCACGTAACAACACATACCTCCTTAGGAACAATAGGAGGGATCATACAACATGCCACAGGTCATCATCAACATCTTCTCATCCTCAGCATAGCTTCTAATTCCCATCTTAATGTATCACCATTAATCTTAGTGCTTCTAATTCACATCTTAATATTTCATCATTCATCTTAGTGTTTTTATGTCCCATCTTAATATTTCATCATGAAATCAACTTTTCTCACCATAAGAATGCTCAAAAGAACTTGACTTGATATTGATCAGGGCATGACATCCAACCATGAGCATCAGTAACTAACCATGAACCTTAGGAACATTATTAAACCTTAGCAACCATGAACATCAGTATCACCATTGCACCTCTATTACTATACTATTATATCATCATCACAAATTGAGTGTTGACCTCACTCTAAGTGTTGACATCAATGACAACACATATTGCCAACAATCTCCCCCTTTGTCATTGATGGCAACAAACACTCCCTCCTTAGATGTATATTTTTTCTCTCCCCCTTTGACATCAAGGATAAAGGGCAACTACTTCTTTCCCTTAGGGCACAAACTCTCATCTTAAGGTGCACATTGTCTCTCTCTCTCCCCCTTCTTCAAGGCTCCCTCTGTCAGCAACCACAACTACCTACTCCTGAGAGGTAGCCACCATTAGTCTAGGAAAAAGATATAGCATGAACTCCCCCCGGACAGATGGACCACTATGCATCTAGCAAGAAGGAGGAGTAATTACCCCTAACCTCTATCAGAGATCTTCAAAAGTATCCTTTGTAAGAGCCTTTGTGAAAATATCTACAATCTTATCCTTTGTTGGAACATATTCCATCTTTACTTCCTTATTTGCAATCTTATCTCTCAAAAAGTGATACCTGATTGCTATATGCTTGGTTCTAGAATGCATAATTAGATTCTTGGAAATATTGATAGCACTTGTATTACCACACAAAATAGGAATAGTCTCATCATACAATACCTTGATATCCTTCAGGCTTTTCTTCATCCACAACACTTGTGTATAGCAGGATATTGCTGCAATATACTCTACCTCTATAGTTGATAAGGACATTGAATCTTTCTTCTTGCTCTATAATGAAACTAATCTACTTCTTAAAAAGAAAGCACCACCACTTGTACTTCTATCATCAACACAACTAGCCCAATCAGCATCAGTGTAGGCACTTAGATTAAAGTCATTGCCTCTTGGGTACCATAAGACATAATCCAGAGTTCCTTTCAAGTATATGAATATTCTTTTCACTACCTTCTCATGTGTTTGCTTTGGATTAGCTTGATATCTAGCAACCACATATATTGCATGCATAATATAAGGTCTAGAAGTATTCAAGTACAACAATCCTCCAACCATAGATTTATAGGAAGTTTGATCAACCTCCAAAGACTCATCATTCTTTCTCAAGTGACATCTAGTGACCATAGGAGTGCTCACTAGTTTAAAGTCCTCCATACCGAGTTTCTTCAACATCTCTTTGACATACTTATCTTGAGAAATGAAGATACCATTATCTAGATGAGCAATTTGAAGTCCAAGGAAGAAAGACATCTCACTAATCATAAACATCTCAAACTTGTTTTTCATCTCCTTACAAACTTTTTACACATATCATCATCTCCACCAAAGATGGTGTCATAATATATAATTAAACTATCAATATCATATCATTTCTTCCTTTATGTAAAGATTGCTATCTGTAGTACCTTTCTTGAAGCCTTGCTGAAGTAAGTACTTATCCAACCTAGCATACCAAGCTCTAGGTGCTTGCTTGAGACCATACAAATCTTTTTTGAGTTTGCACACCATGTCTGAATCTTCTGATATCTGAAAACCATCTGGTTGCTCAATGTAAACCTCTTCCTCTAGATCACCATTCAAAAATGTTGACTTGACATCCATCTGATAAACCTTGAAGTTCTTGTGATAAGCAAGGGAAAGAAACATTCTAATTTCCTCCATCTTGGCTACTGGATAAAAAGTCTCCTCAAAATCAATTCCTTCAACTTGAGAATAGCCCTTACACACCAATCTTACTTTGTTCCTCACAACTTCGCCATCTTCATTTATCTTGTTCCATAATACCCACTTTGTTTCGATAACATTTTTACTTGCTGGTCTAGGAACCAATTCCAATGTCTGATTCTTCTCTATCTAATTCAATTTTTCTTCCATTTCCATTATCCACCCATCATCTTTGCTAGAATCAGAAAAGGTTTTGGGTTCTACCTTTGATAATAAACACAAGTTTACTTGCTCACATGCTTTTGCAAGACTTCTCCTAGTCAGCACACCTTTATTCTTGTCCCTAATGATTTGATCTTCTGAATGGTTCCTCTAAACATACTTTGCTGGAGTCTTGGGTATTTGCTCTGGTTCTTGTTTGTTTTCTTCTTTCTCTTATTCTTCTTCATCTTCAATGCATGGAAAACTATTAGATTTGGAGTCCTCTGGTTCTTGTGAGATTTGATATAAATCTTCATCTACTTTGACATTTGTGCTTTCAATCATATTTCCCAATCTTTTGTTGTAGCATCTATAGGCTTTGCTTCTAGTTGAGTAACTAAGAAAGATCCATTCATCACTTCTTGAATCAAACTTTACTAGGTCTTCTTCATCTCTTCTGATATAGAATTTGCTGCCAAAGATTTTGAAATATCTGACAGTAGGAGGTCTTCCATACCATAGCTCATAAGGGGTCTTAGTGCTATTGACCCTCAATTATACTTTGTTAGTTGGAAAGACAGCAGTGTCAATTGCTTCCTTCCAGTACATGTCAGGTAGATCTGCATCCTTCAACATTGCCCTAGCCATTTCTTGCATAGTCTTGTTCTTCCTTTCTACTACCATGTTCTGCTATGGGGTTCATCTTCTGAAGAACAACTACCCTCTATGGAATACAAGCTTCTTTTGAAATTGTCTCTCTTGTTACTACCCCTTGATTCTTTAAAAGGACATTTAGAAGAAAAGTGACCAGTGTTCTCACAACTGAAACATTTGAAAGGTAACTTACCTTTGTGTTTGCCGGTGCCCTTCTTCAATCTCCTTACAAAGTTTGCCTCTACCTCATCAACGCCATCATCTTGATCTATTGCTTCATCTTCTGCCTTCTTACTTGCTCTGAATGTTGCTTCCTTCCTTGGAAGACCTTTGTCAAATTCTCTCATTTCAAAAGCTATGAGAGAGACAAACAACTGATCTACTATATATGTATCCAAATCATGAGTCTCCCGAATAGAAGATACCTTATGACTGTAAGATTTGGGAAGAGTTCTCAGTACCTTCTTCACAATTTCATTTTCTTTCACTTCACCACCAAGAACTGTGATGCCATTAACTATTTCATCCACTCAAAGCATATAACTAAAGATTTGAGTCTTTGCTTGATTCACTTTACTGTCTCCTTCATAAATGCTTTCATGTTTTACCTAGACATCCTTGGTAGATTTGCAAATCATTACCTTTAGAAGTTTTGAATTAGCTAGTCCACTCATGATAGTACTCTTTGCCTTGGCACTATTATCATAAAACCTTATCTCATTAGCATATGTAGGCTCAGAACCAATAGCAATGTAACCCTTCGCAATAGCTTGCCATACACCAAACCCTAGAGAAGATAGATCTAGTTTTCCATCCTTAGCTTCCAAAAGGAATAATTTGTTCCATCAAACATAGGTACCTTGTGAGATCCATTAAGAGCCATCTCAGGTCTTCCTCAAGTGGTTAAGATTCTTCTGAGTAACTTAGCTCAGATACCAATTGTTGAACACACTAGGATACTAAGAGGGGGCTGAATCAATATCTAAACAAATTTCAAATCCTTTGGAGCAGATTAAAACTTAAGCATTATAGCATGAAAATAAACATGAAAGATCAACACAACACCATATATACATGGAAAACCTAAGAAGGGAAAAACCACGATGAGGATTAACTCACAATATACGAAGCTTAAAATTACAACTTTGTTTTAGGGCTACAACCCAAGGAAGCTACTACTCCCTGAAGAAAGGTTTTAGGGTCACACCAAAGGAAGCTACAACTCCCTACTAACTTTGTTTTAGGGCTACAACTAAAGGAAGCAACTACTCCCTAAACTAAGAACAAACTCAAAAATGATTACAGTATGATAGCCTTTCTACTATCTGAAAACTAGCATTGAAGCTCACAACTTTGATGATTGTAATTCTACTTCTTCTGATGATTGGATCAATTAGGAAGACTCTTCACTTCCCTTCTATAACAAAAATGTCTTCAAGATGAATCGAGACAGCCTCTAACACTTTTGCTCTTTCTCCTTCAATCGCACATCATAATTCATAATATGTTCATATTCTACTCTTTTAAACACTCACAGATTCATCTTTGCAATCATACCTCACCTATACCAACTAGGTTTACAATATATACATGACATTACATTGATTTCATTACAAGTCAGCAAATACAACAAGAATATTACATTTTACAAGTCAACCAGAGATCACAACATGAAACATGCATAGGGAAAGCCCTATCATGAACAACACTCTACTCCAGAAAGAAACAAATGCCTTGTGGATCCCAATACATTCTTAGACCTATCATAAACATCCTTCATAGCACCAATCTTCAAGGAATATCATCCTCACATTACATAAATTTGAATTAGGTTGCACTTAAGCAAGAACACATGAAGCTTGTAGCACATCAGTCTTCACAATCTTGGTGGTACTCATGAATGATTAAACATTTATTGCTCTTCTTCCAAATGAGTCAGAAGGACCTATACAGCATCTTCAAACATCCCTTGAACTCCACACAGTAACAACATTGTGGGGCATACCTTCAACATTCATCAGTCGACTAGTCAGAGGTATAGCCTGGCAAAATCATCATTCTAGACCTCATTTAGTTTTGGAGAGAGAAGAAACGCACCTTGTAGAGCAACACAAGATCAACCTGGCCATCTTTCATCAGCCAATTTGTCATTTCAAGCAGAAACAAGTTGATACACATCATCAACATGTGTCCTAAGAACAACTAGGCATCTAGAACTATCTTTATCACAACTGTTATTTGAAAACTACGCTCATGGACCTCTAAAACACATGAAACTCATATGGATACACTCATACATTTTTGTGAACATATCCTCAAAATTTCATAGTCATATCTATCACTGTGGAGGATTGCGGAGCATTCCAAACATTCTTCATCATTACTTAATTCTGTTAGAGCACACACTGGAACTTTGTCTTTCATAACTTTCACTACAGAGGGACAAATGTTTTAAAACTTTGGATTTAGCACCTTAACATCATTCTTAACTTAACTTCTAAACCACATGACCATAGCTTGAAATGTGGAGGAATGCAAAGTATTTTACTAGATAGTCTTTTTAGGAAATTCTCTGTAGCAGAAACCTTCACCAAATTTCGAAGGCCAAAACCTTCATATAACATCACATACATCCTTAGGAACAATAGGAAGGATTATACAACATGACATAGGTCATCAACAACATCTTCTCATCCTCACCATAGCTTCTAATTCCCATCTTAATGTATCATTGTTCACCTTTCATCATTCATCTTAATGCTTCTAATTCCCATCTTAATATTTTATCATTCATCTTAGTGCTTCTAATTCCCATCTTAATATTTCATCATTCATCTTAATGCTTCTAATTCCCATCTTAATATTTCATCATTCATCTTAATGCTTCTAATTCCCATCTTAATATTTCATCATGAAATCATCTTTGTTGACCATAAGCATGCTCAAAAAAACTTGACTTGACACTAATCAAGGCATGACATCCAACCATGAACTCAGCAACTAACCATGAACCTTAGGAACATTACTAAACATTAGCAACCATGAACATTAGTATCATCACTGCACCTCTATTACTATACTGGTATATCATCATCACAAACTAAGTACTGACCTCACTCTAAGTGTTGACATCAATGACAACTCATATTGCCAACAACTTTCTCTTAAGATTCATGTTATAGGCTACCATCGACCAATTTTCATCCATTTTCTCTAGTTTCTCAATTCTCTGTGTCAAGGATTCCTCCACATTTAGTTTTAGAGTCTTTTTGGTATGAAAGTTAGGAAGTATAAAGTGTATTGGTATAGTAGCATCTAGGACATAGACTAGCTCATAGGGTGTGAAATTTGTGGTTCTTTTGCCAGTGGTGCAGTAGGCCCAAGGTACTGTAGGTACCTTCAGATCCCAATTTCTTTTATTTCCATCATACATTTTTATCAATGTCTTACCAATGATCTTGTTTAATGCCTCACTTGCCCCATTTTCTTGAGGATGATATGGTGTTCTCTTGTTGTGTACTAGTATAAAGGCTTGTAGTAACTCTACAATCATGTTATTTACAAAGTGCTTTCCTTGATCACTTGTGATACTGAGTGAACATCCAAATCTAGTGATTATATTCTCATAGAGGAACTTTGTTGAACACCTAGAATACTGAGAGGGGGGGTGAATCAGTATTCTCTTATACCATACACTCATTAAATCATTAATTCATTTTCCCATTCAACAACATTAAAGAAAATTAAATATAACATGAACAACCACGAGGCATGACACATGAACACCAAGATTTTTACATGGAAAACCCAAAAAGGGAAAAACCATGGTGAGTGTTAGCTCACAATATATTATGTAGTAACAATACCAAATTACAAAAGAGGCTCACTGCCTTAGGGCTCATTACCTAGGGCTCATTACCCGGGGCTCACTACCTAGGGCTCACTATGTTAAGAAAAGTGTTTGAACCTTGCAACTTTGAAAGATTACTATGTTTCCCAATTTTGGTCTTTTTGAATACCCTTTATCTTGGATAATGGTCTGGAACTTTCAAAGTTTCCAAAAGAGCTAAAAATAGTGAGACTTACTATTTTTAATAACTTTTTCAATTGAGCTTAGATTGACCTAAAATTTTTCCCAGAAGGTGTGGAACAACTAAGTGAACATCTCGGGTGAGTTTCGTCTCAAGAGCATATCTGGATCGCGAGATATTAAAGTTTCTATTTTTTGAATTGAAAAAAGTTTTGAACTTAATTACTAGAATTGAAACTTCCCTAAATGCTTCAAAAATCATTGTAACCAACAAAGTTGGTAACATGGTGCTATATCTCTTCACCATCTTTCTGAGGCATTAAATGGTTCATCAATCAGACACCAAGATCAAAATTTATGGCCTCCAGAAGTTGGACCTTCTGTTTTGGGAAATGTAAAAATGTGTTGGACACATAAAAGAGTTGTAAAGGGGAGAGTTACACATGTTGGTGTGTGTTTTGGCACATCACAAGGCATCTTTGATTGGAGATAATTTGGGTGCCACTTTTGTGTGGTTTTAGCTCATGGTTTTGTAATTACCATTGGTGGTGTATTGTCTTGTATCTCCTATATATCAGGAGCTTGAGATGGAATTTATATGTAAGAATCTTATAGATTTCAAGTTACCTTCTAGATCTCTGGTTGGATATAGTCCTGTAAAAGCTTGCTCTACAATTGTAATCTTCGTGATTCCTGAATAATATATTGGGCATCTTTGGAGTGTGGGGTTTTTTACCTAAAAGGCTTTTCCCCACGTATATCTTGTGTTGTGAGTTTTGTGTTTGCATTTGGAAGTTGTTATTATCTTTCTATTAATGTGCATCTTAATCTATAACTATAAATGTAAAAATTTGCATAAATCTTTCCTCAGTAGATGAATGTAGGAAGCATTTTCCGCATACCTTGCTTCCTTTCAGTTGGTATCAGAGCTTGATCACCTTTGGTTCTAGTTGTTTGGTAGAAGTTTTTTTTGAGCTGATCTTAATTTGAGTGGGAGCTTGTGTAGAGAATTTTGAAATTTTTGTTACAGGTAAGAGATGGCGAGCACATCTAGGAGGTTTGAGATAGAGAAGTTTAATGGCAATAATTTCAAGTTGTGGAAACTCAAAATGGAGGACATGCTTGTAGATCAGGATTTATGGGAAGTCGTATCTAGTACAAAACCAATGGTAGCTGATTCGGTGCTCTTGAATATCCATGAAGAGAAGACTGCAAAGGAACTTTGGAAGAAGCTTGGAGATGTTTATTAGGCTAAATCCCTGGTGAATAAGTTATTCTTGCAAAAGAAATTGTATTCTCTGAGGATGGAAGATGGAGGATCTGTCGTTGATCACCTAAATACATTCAATATGCTTGTTGCCTAGTTGACTTCTGTTGGTGTGAAGATGGAGGAGGAGGATTGATGTATGACATTACTATGTTCCTTACCAGATTTGTGGGACCACCTTGTTATGGACATTGGGAGTACCACTACCACCTTCAAGATAGATTAAGTGGTTTCTTCGATGTTGTCTGAAGAGATGCAGAGAAAGTCTTCCGAATTGGCTAAGGAGGCTCTTGCGGTTTGTGGTAGATCTAAAGAGAAGGGAAAGAAAAAGGATAAGAACAAAGAAAAAAGAAGATTCAAATCCCGTGGGAGATTTAAGTCTCTCATAAAGTCCAAGGCCCTATGTTGGAACTATAGCAAACCTAGTCACCTCCGCAAGGATTGCAAGGAGGAGAAAAAGAAAAAGAAGAAGAATTATGATGTGGATTCTCACAAGTCCTCTCAAGATGATGGAGAAGCATTTGTTGCTACCTTGGCAATGCATGCATATGAGGATGTGTGGCTTATTGACTCTAGTGCATCTTTTCACATGACCTCACATCAGGGTTGGTTTTCAAAGTATGAAGAATACGATGGTGGAAAGGTGTACATGGGTGATTATTCTCACCTAGATATTGTTGGCCATAGAAGAGTCTTGATTTAATTCCCTAATGGACGAGTAAAGGGAATCAATGGTGTTTTGCATATCCCTAGTTTGACAAGGAACCGTCTTTCTGTAAGTAAATTGAATGATGTGGGTGTGCAAGTTGTTTTCTTGAATGGAGGATGCAAGATGACTAGAGGATCTCTGATTCGCTAAGGGTGTTTGGATTGGCACTCTGTTTCATCTTGATGCATGCACAGTTTAGTACAATAGTGCCTTTGTTTCGAAGAAGAGAGCTTCAAAGTCTTCATCCTCACCATTGGAACCAACAATGAAGAAAATTATTGCATCTACTTCTGATGGTTGTGCTTTCTGGGTACCTAAGGGTGCTCATTCTATGAAGATGAGACTGCTAGCTGAGAAGACAACATTATGTCACCAAAGGCTTGGTAACATTGGTGGAAAGGGTTTGAGGACCCTGAAGATTAAAAATCTTGTTGAGGGTATGAATAATTGTAACCTTGAGTTTGATTTCTGAACATTAAATTTATGGAAAACAAAACTGTGTTCAATTTTATTCTAGTTCTCACAAATCTTCTGAGGTGTTGGACTTGATTCATTCTGATGTATTTGGTCCTATTAATGTTCCTTCAATTTCAAAATCTATTTACTTTGTTTCATTCATTGATGATCACAGTAGAAGGACATGGGTGTATTTCCTTAGAAGTAAATCTAAAGTCTTTAATAGATTCAAAAAGTTCAAATCTCTTGTATAGAATCAAAAGGATAGAAAGATTAAGTGTTTGAGGATTGACAACGGTGGTGAGTTCTATTCAGTAGATTTCAACAAGTTTTGTAAAGAACATGGGATTGAGAGGCACAAGATAACTCCATATACCCTTCAGCAGAATGGCGTTGCAGAGAGGATGAATAGAATGTTGATAGAGAGGCCAAGGAGTATGCTAAATGGAGATGGTCTTAAACAAAAGTTCTGGGCTGAAGCTGTTTCTACCGCTTGTTACCTAGTTAACAGATCTCCTACATCAGTGCTCATTGATAAGACACCTATGGAGGTATGGTCTGGTCAAAATCCTTCATTGAGACACATTCAAGTATTTGGTTGTGAGGCATATGTACATGTGCCTAAGGAGAAGAGGTCTAAGTTGGAGAACAAGGCTGTAAATTGTATCTTCATCAGTTATGGCATCGGTGTGAAAGGGTACAAGCTTTGGAATCTAGTAGCTGAGAGAGTTCTATATAGAAAAAGAATGATCTTCAGAGAGCTCAATCCTTCTTCTGTTGTCTTGTAGCCAGAGAAAGAAGAGAAGAAATATGATGTGGTTTAGCTTCCTTCCACCCCTGAGAAAGTTGAGCCAAAAACATCTATTGGACCTGATAATGAGGAGAGTTCTAGTAGCAATGAAAGTTTAGAAGAAGATGAGAAACCTCAACCTCAACCTTTGAGGAGGTCCATGGGGATAAGGCAGTAACCTGATAGGTTTGGTTACTCATTGCATGATTCTAATTGTATTTTTGCTTTGATTTCTAAGACTGACGAGCCTAGAACTGTGAAAGAGGCTATGGGTATGAAAGATGTAGTTTCCTGGAAGGAGGCCATGGAAGAGGAGATGGATTCTTTGGAAAAGAATAATACTTGGGACTTGGTGTCTTTGCCTGAAGGACAAAAACCTATTAGATGCAAATGGGTTTTCAAAAATAAATTTGTGTAGATGGCAGTGTTGAGAAATATAAGGCTAGATTGGTTATGAAGGGGTATTCTCAGGTGGAGGGAATTGACTATGGTGAGCTTTTCTCTCCTGTTGCAAAGCTAACATCTATTCAGTTCCTATGTGAAGACAACATTCCTTCATGGTGACTTTGAGGAGGAAATCTATATGTCACATCCAGAGCACTACATGGTGAAAGGTAAAGAAAATTTGGTTTCCAAGTTGAAAAAGTCTTTGTATGGTTTGAAACAGTCTCCTAGTATGTGGTACCAGAAGTTTGATGCCTTTGTGTTGAGTATTGGATTTCAGAGATCAAAATCAGATCATTGTGTTTACTACAAGTTTGACAATGATTGCATTCTCTTTATTGCATTGTATGTCGATGATATATTACTCATTGGGAATGGTAAAAGTTTGATTTCTAATTTGAAGTCTCAGTTGTCAGTACAGTTTGAGATGAAAAATCTAGGGGTAGCTTGGTACATTCTGGGAATGGAAATCAGAAGAGACACAGAGCAAATAGAAAACTTTGGTTAGGCCAAAGTAAGTATGTTAACATTGTGTTGGAGAGATTCAACATGATGGATTGTAGACCTTTGACTATTCCTATTACAATGGGACAAAGTTATCTATTGAAGATTGTCCAAAGTCTCCTTCTGAGATAGAGGATATGAGTAGAGTTCCTTATGCTAGTGTGGCTGGCAGTTTGATGTATGCAATTGTTTGCATAAGACCAGACATTGCCCAAGCAGTCAGAGTCCTAGTCAATTTATGGCTAATCCTGGATGGGTACATTGGGATGCAATGAAGAGAGTGTTCAGATATTTGTGGGCTACTTTTGAGTATTCCTTATGTTATCATGGTTATCCTATAGGACCTCAGCATTCACTTTGTATTTGTGGATTTGTGGATTTAGATTGGACAGGTGACATTAACAGCAGGAGATCCACCAATGCTTATGTGTTCACTATGTTTGGTGGTGCTATTAGTTGGATGAGTAAGTGGCAACCTGTGGTTGCTTTGTCCACTACTCAAGCTGAGTACATGGCAGCAACTCATGCTTGTAAAGAAGTCATTTGGCTTAAGAGATTGTGTTCTGATGTTGGGTTTGATGTAGGGAAGATTAATATTTGTTGTGATAGTCAGAGTGCCATATGTTTGGCAAAGAATCCTACTTTCCATGCAAGGACTAAGCATATTGATGTCTAGTACCATTTTTTTTGTGACATGGTAGAGGATGGGAAGGTGAACTTAGAGAAAGTTGATCCTTTGATGAATGTTGTAGATTCCTTGACAAAACCTGTGAGCACAGAGAAGTTTAGATGGTGTTCAGAGTCTATGGGCCTCTCGGCCCCTAGTAATTAAATCATGGTATTGATACTGCCTTTACTCCTGCAAGGTATTTGACAAGTGGGAGAATGTTAAGAAAAGTGTCCCAACCTTGCAACTACAAAATATGACTATTTTTCCTAGTTTTGGTCTTTTTGAATACCCTTTATCTTGGATAATGGTTTGGAACTTTCAAAGTTTCCAAAAGAGCTAAAAATAGCGAGACTTACTATTTTTAGTAAGTTCTTTGATTGAGCTTAGATTGACCTAAAATTTTTGCCAGAAGGTGCAGAATAGCTAAGTGAACATCTCAAGTGAGTTTTGTCTCAAGATCATATTTGGATCATGAGATATTAAAGTTTATGTTTTTTTAATTGAAAAAAAGTTTTGAACTCAATTACCAGAATTGAAATTTCCCTAAATGCTTTGAAAATCATTGTAACCAACAAATTTGTTTACATGGTGATAGATTGCTTCATGATCTTTCTAATGCATCAAATGGTTGGTCAATCAGACATCTGGATCAAAAGTTATGGCATCCGAAAGTTGCACCTTCTATTTTTGGGAAATGTAAAAATGTGTTGGACACATAAAAGAGTTGTAAAGTGGAGAGTTACACATGTTGGTGTGTGTTTTGGTACATCACAAGGCATCTTTGATTGGAGATAATTTGGGTGCCACTTTTGGGTGGTTTTAGCTCATGGTTTTGTAATTACCATTGGCAGTGTACTGTATTATATTTCCTATATATCAGGAGCTTGAGATGGAGGTTGTATGTAAGAATCTTATAGATGTTGAGTTACCTCCTAGATCTCTAGTTGGATATACTCCTATAAAAGCTTTCTCTGTAAGTATATTGTAATCTTCATGATTCCTGAATAATATATTGGGCAGCTTTGGAGTGTGGGGCTTTTTACCTGAAAGGGTTTTCCCCATGTATATCTTGTGTTGTGAGTTTTGTGTTTGCATTTGGAAGTTGTTATTATCTTTTTGTTAATGTGCATCTTAATTTGTAACTGTAAAAGTAAAAACTGGCATAAATCTTTCCCCAGTAGATTAGTGTAGGAAACATTTTCCACATACCTTGCTTCCTTTCACACTACCCAAAAGGACTCACTGTCCAAAAATGCTCACTAAGAAAAGGCTCACTACCAAAAGAAAGAAAGAGATGGAAGGATGGCTCAATGCCAAAATGAACTCCTAAATTGCATCTACAAATGCATGATTACAGATCCAATGATTCTCAGAAAGTTGTTTCAAAACTCTTCATCTTGAACTTCTCTGCTACACTGTTCTATTCTTACATGAAGATAAGATCTCTCTTCTTCTGCACTTGTCACCTTCACAAAATCACAATCTTTCACATGTCACACATACACACACACCTTGATATTCACACATCTATCTATCCAAACATCAAATTGGATCTAATATATATATCTACAACACTTAGATTCTTCACATTAGGTCAGCCTACTAAAATGAGGCATGTAGTTAATCAACATGTAGCTTGTCAGCCAAATTCATTCACCATAATGCTTTGTGAACCCAATTTACATTTGAAACACATTCTCATATGTCAGCCCGAACTGTAGAACCATTTAGGATAAAGTTCCAATCAATAGAACTTGCCACATACAAATCAAACTAACAATTCAGCCTCAAACACAGACTATCACTGGTTCAGTCTAACTATTAGATCATAACCTTTGCTGCAGACCACAAAACTTTCTCAAATTCATATCAAAGACTCTTTAGACATCCCCAAGCTCACCTTCAGAACCACAAAGCATGATATCAACTTGTAGAAAAATGTGGACCATCAGAACACATGCCCTATCACAGTCAAACTCTATCAAACCAAGTAGCAATACTTAGTAGCTCAAAACCATCATTCTGGTGGACTTCAAACTCTGCAACTTTGGATTTAAAGACTTCATACAAGTGTTTATAACACCTTAAAATTGCATGACAAAATATGCAACACTAGACGAATGTCAACCAAAACAAATATGTGTTTTACTCTTATTACCTTTGTTCTCTATAATGTCAAACTCATGCAACATGAAAGTACACTTCTGGAGATGATCAAGGGATGAAACTTTGAATATATAATCATCTAAGGATTAGGAATATAATACCAAAACCACACAACCAGATCTTCAATTGCAAACCAATGCCACTCAAAATGTTATCTTTCTTTCGTTGTCTCTGAACTCTTCCAACACTTAGCCAAATTCCTTAGGTCTTCCTTTGCCAGACCAAAGTCTTTGTTCCAACAATCTCCCCCTTTGGAATTGATGGCAAAACTTGATGTGAAAAACTATTATACTACTCCTCCTTACTCTTTTCACACTGCTCCCCTAACTTCATGCTTATCTCCTTGTTTTTTTAGTTATTTTTCTTTATGTTTTTCACATGCTTCATGATGGTTCCCAAATCTACATGTATTAAATCCTAAAGACTTGCCACTTCTTATACTTAGAATCAATGAGAGACTCGACCAACAGACTGGGAGATTATCTCCTATCTCCCCTACACTTCAGGTTCTACTGCACCTAGGGGGTATTCCCTTATTCACAATCAATAAATATAGCTTTTCAATACTAGGTAGAATGTTTTGATATATTTGAGCCAAGATTTGTAAGATTAACCCTAGACTGGCAACATTCTTGGATTATCTTCACTATTCAAATCTGAGAACATGCATCACCTAAACTAAAACAAAACATAAAATAAAATGATTTGAAAGACTTATCATTAAATTCTATTATCTACTGGACCTTTGGGTGAATAAACCCTAGACCGGTGCTTTATCAGGGTAACAGAGTCAAATGCTATAGGAAGGATAACCCATGCATACTGTATGGCGTGTATGGTTTCCCCTTTTCCCATGGTGTGGACCACATTTGTCTGTTGACATGAAGGGACAGATTCCTTCGGTGGATGACAAGCCCATCCACTAACTAGAACTAGGACTAGAGCTGGGACCCATACTGTCATACCCAACTCGAGGATCATCATTTGGGTCATATTCACAATTGGCACATGTCATGTGAGAAGCATGAGGGATACAGCCAACTGCTCTTGGTCGGTCAAGCCAGGAATCAGGTGATTGTGGCTCACTTGGATCGGGTTCTTTCCAGATGATGCTCATTGTCTTTAACTTGTAAGGACCATAGATTCCTTGTTCCCTTGCACGGTGTTCAGTAACCTCCATTTGATAGGTCTTGGAATGAATCCAGATGGGAGTCTAGTCTTGATGGAGCATGCACAATCTGCTGGGAATATTCCAATATTCATACTAAGATCCACGTCCTTGAGGTCCATAAGTTTGACACATATGACGGCTGATAGGATTTTCTTCAGCAGAGTCAAATGTGAGCTTGAAGATGCAACCTGTATAGGAACTGGTTCCCATGAATTCCAACACATTTGTTGGTGGATAAGGTCCTTGAAATAAATCTCTGATTAAGTCTTTGCCCTTTTGGTCACTAAGTCACTGCTCAAGACGTTGAACAGATGGGTTTAAGAATTTAACTAGTAGGGTAAAGTCTCTACACCAGTTTTGAAGAACATGTCCTACTTCAAGATCAATAGGTTTGGCTTCAGCAAAAAATTCAAAGAATGGACGTTCAGTCCAGAGACCTTCTTGAGTAAGGTGCAGCTTTGCTATTATCATCTTGAACTTATCAAACAGGAAATCATTGGCCATCTAAAAATTGTGGCAATTTCTATGTGTGAATGGATTAGTGCTCCATTCTAGGTAACTTGGCTCATACCATTTCTATTCTTAGACTCTAATGACATGAACTTTTCCTGTGTTAACTTTTGGTAGGGTGACAGGCACATCTTGTTCGACCTTGGGTGCAAGGTGTCCTTCTCGTGATAGGAAATCTGCAAACAAATTTTCAACACCAGGAAGATGAACAATATCAAATTCAAAAGTATTTAGAAATTGAGCCCATCTTAACAATCTGCCTCTGATCACTTTATCTTTGGATTCCTTTTTAAAGAAACCCCTCAAATTCAGCAAATCACTGCATATTAGAAATCTTTTATCACCCACAAATATTTGAAAAGCTTTAAGAGTATTAATAACAACAAGAATTATTTATGAGTGTTGTGATAATTCAATTCACTATTCTTAAAGATGTTAGAGATGTATCTAAAAATTTCTTCACGCCCTTGCAGCGTTTTCTCCTTTAGAATTCCTACCCATGCACCTTCACTGGTATTTGTCTCAATGATTTTTGGACCATCACCTGGTAATCTCAAAGGTAGAAGATTAGCACATTTAGACTTTATTTGAGCAATAATAGCTCTATGTTCCTTGCTCCATGGAGGTGGATTCTTTCCCAATAAGGCATTAAGCTCAAGCCTATCTTCAGCCAATTTATGGTAAAAACCAACAATATAATTGACTAAACCCAAAAATCTTTGAAGTTACTTAACATTTGTTACCTGAAGATTTTGGATGCGGCTCAAAATATGTGTTTGTGCCTACATTCTCCCCCCTGGAAGAAGCTTGATGTCGATAAAAACAATCTGTTCTTGTGCAAAATGGCACTTCGAAGGATTGACTGCTAATCCATGTTGTTGACAGACAGTAAGAAACTATCGCAAATGGTGAAGATGTTGCTACATATCCTGACTAAAGACAAGAATGTCATCAATGTAAGGCAGAATAAAATATCCATTTTTTGCTGAAAAATGGAAGGAGCGGTTTTGATACCAAAGGGAAGAACCTTCCACTCATAGAGCCCTTGTGGAACAGAAAAAGTTGTCTTATAGAAATCTTTTGTTTTAAGACCAATCTGCTAGAACCCTTTAGTTAGATCAAATTTAAAATAGATATGGTTGCCTTGTATAGTTTGCCAGATATGATCCTTGCTGGGCAAAGGATGCTGATTATCAAGAAAACATTCATTTAATGGTTTATAATTTACAACCAACCTTTTCTCTGGTAACTCTGAACCATCTTTAGCATATTTTGGCACATACATGGCATGGCAAGAAAATGGAGAATCTAAATTCTTAATCAAATCCAGAGCATACAATTCATTTATTTCTTTACAGCATATTTTTGTTTCTACATGGCCCATAAAGAAATAATTAGCCTTAGATTTAGGGTGAGTTTCATTACCTGAAGGATCCCTTTTAAGTGGTAGACTGCAGACCAAATCTTGCTTATGTTTCTTAAGATCCTTTGTGAGAACAATAGCTGTAAACTCAGCTTTTAATGCTTGTAGTGGTTCTTCAATGGCTGCTAGTTGTCTGGCAATCCAGACAATATTCACTTCCTTCTTCTTTGGCATTTCTTTCTTTGTTGTGAATGCCAAATCTTGATGAAGTCTAGGCACCTAGAAATGTTCCTGCAGAGTGATGAAAATGGAATCGATTGTAATCGGTTCCCAATGTTGCATTGCTCTACTTCCAATCACACCATCATAATCATCCACTTCATAGTGGACAAATATCAGTTCATCAATGAATCCATTACTTAACTAAATAGGTACTTTACATATCAACTTGGATTCATGTTTACCATTACCAAAGATTAAATCAATAGAACCTTCAATCCAGGCATCAGCAGGAAAACAGTTATACCTTGTCTGTGACTCTTGCAACTTGGACCTTACCTTTGTTCTTTTTCTTGTTTCTTTTAGGGCACTTATTAGCATAATGCTTGCCCTTACAGATATAACATGTGGGTTCCCACTTATTTGAACCTAAACTTTTCTTATCCTTTTTCCTGAAGTATCCTTTCTTTTTAGAATACTTGTACTTTTTCTTCTTCTTATTATAGGACTTGTCAGATTTTTCACAAGAGTAACACTTAGAAGAAGATTTACTTTTTTTAGGAAACTGATTGGATGGCATAATTTGGTAACAAGCTAATGAAGACAACAAAGGCTTTACCTTTTTCATCTCTTTCCATTTCTAAGATTCTTGACAAGCTTCCTCATTTATCTCAGTTAGGAATTGAACCAATTGAGGGAAGGTGAGTTCCTTCATCTCAATACCATCAATTACCAAATTCTATTTTCTATCTGATATCTAAAACTTCATATTTAGAGGGTTGGAACCATCATCACTGCCTTACAGTAATAGCCCAAGAAAGAGTATCACTTGTGACTCTTCTTCAATGATCCTTTAATACAATATACTTTCCCCTATATCTAATTTAAAGCCATTTTAATCCATTCCTTGAACAAATGCAATGAATCAAATATACAACATAGCAAATGTATCCAGACAAGATCAAAAAACCCTTGTCAACTTTACTTGAAAGAAAAGCATTCATACTCAAGGAGACAGTCACAGATAATACACACAAAAATGTTTTTCATATACTACAATCTAAATAGAAAATAAGCCATTTAGAAATTTATTCACCTACAAGAGCATTTCTCTTCTGAAATCTAGACTCCGCAGCCTTTTTTACAATCAGTCTACTCCCCAAATATGTTGATAACTTGTATCCAAAGCCCAGAAAAATCCCCTTTTACAAAATCCCCCTTCCTATGAAAAAGGCTAGCCCTTTTATAGAACCGAAGAGCTATGTCATTTTATAGCACATTACAATTTAGTCGGTTACATTTTCATTTTACATTAAAGATTAGGGACCACTGGCACCCATTACAATGAAAATTACTCATGAGAAAAACAATTTGTTACTGTAACCGCTTGGGAGTTTATCATGCTCAGCTTAAACAACCCAGGATCTAATTTTTTGAAAAGATGCTCACCATTTTCCTTCCCAATGCTCAAAAGAAACATCTACAACTAAAAAAAAATTCAATTTTGAATGTAGACCATTGATTCGATTAGGGATGACAAGATGGACACTTGAAATGCTTTGAAAATCCATTCAACTCCATTGAAAAATCCATCACCAATGAAATTGTGCCAATCAGGTCGTCTCAACAATCAAAACACATATTGGTAATGAAGACTGCCACACGTGTCATGAAATCATAGTTGTGCAATAGAAAGTGGGCCACCTCCATTTGGCTCCACGGGTGCACATTAAGCCTCCACGTGGATCTCTACTATGTAAGACTTCTCCTTTCTTCTGAGAACTAGCAATGTGTTACCATCTTGTAGTAGTGTGGAGAATCTTTCCTACAGACAAGATTCTCCTGCGACACTACTCTACTGTTAGATCTTTCAACACCTACAACCTGACTTCTTCTCTCAACACCTGGTACCATATCCTTCATTCAATTGACATCTTTGACATTATGGCCATAGGCCACAATATACATTACACTTGTCTTCATCTTGTAGCCGCACAATATAGATATGACATCAGCTCCAGTACTGTGCAGGCTTGCAACATCCTACCAAGGACATAAGACTAGAACCATATAACTTTGATGGGCTAGAACAAGTAACTCAAGACTTGGGGCCAGTCAACTCATGACATAAAAGATATAAGGTTATAAATTAGCTAACTAGGAACCTAGGCTAGACAGTCAACAACAAATTATAACATAATGTAAACTCTTGAGCATGAGACTTAGGATTTTAAGGAAAATAGGAAAAAATTTGCATGAAACTGACTCAAAACCCTAAAACCCAGGTAGGTACCACCATTGGCTCTAGTTGGGGACACATGCATCTTGTAGGCATGGTGAGGATCCAGAAGTATTCAAGGTGTAGACCATGTGCCTAATCCATTGGGTTGCTTTGTAAATGCTCCATCCTGCATCAAAATTCATACCTTCATTTTTCATTGGGTGGCCCTGGGCCAACAAAAATGAAGAACCAATATTTACCTCTGTCAAATATCCTATTTTCATTAGACTGTTCTAGGTCAAATTTAGAAGCACCACATTCACTGGTACTATCATGAAATCATATCATCCTATTTCTAACTATGCCACCTTCATCATGCTTTTGTTGATCCATGTTGGCAAAAACTGAAAAATCCACAAAGATAGTATCCCTTTGCATACATGGATTGTGTATTAGTGAAAACATGTCACAAAGTAAACCATTAGAATCATTAGAAAATGAACAACTATTCAAGGATATGTTATCAACATAAGCTTCATGTTCAAATTCTTCCATAGCTTGACACTTACTCTTATATACTAACCCAAAAGGTGTATCTACCACAAATTCTTGAAGAAGGATAGCCTCCAAATGATTTTGTACCTTATCATGAATCAACTCCTCAACCTCTCCATTTATGATCAAACATTCACCCAAATTTAATCCCTCCTCATGTGTTATGACTTAAGTCTCAAAGGCTCTACCTTTTCTTGCTCAACCTCTATACATTCCTCCCTAAGAAGAAGTAGAGATCTAAGGTATAACTCCCTTTGTTTCTTTGCATGATCTAGCTAATTGGCACATTCCTTGATCTATTGTAAGTGTTGTCTTGCATGGGCAGCCAAGAACTTTGCCTCCTTAGCTCTTTGTAATCATCCATAGCACATATCTTGTGTCTTCTTAACATCCTCCATGGTATGATACACAAAACTAGAGTTGTTGTAGCTTGAATCTTGAATATCTTCCTCATGCAAAATAGAAACATCCATCTCTTCTTCATATACATTATCTTGAACAACTGGGACATACTCACTTATAAATGCATCATCCTGAGTATTTATCTCACAAGCTAATCCATCATACTTAGCATCTATATATTTCTTTGATTCTCCAACAACACTGCTGCAAGATACATCTTCATATATATCCTTTATCTCTTGATGTATGCAACCTGCATTTGCATATCTCTCTCCTATGGGCTGATCAAAACCTTCATTTTTATCATTGCAGGACGTGCCTTCATTTTTTGCCACAATTTTTTCATTTTTATGCATTATGCCATGACTTTGCTCAATAACATGACTACTATCAATATTCTAAGGCATAACTCTTCCTGTATAATCAACTCTAGCTTTTTCCATAATCCCAATCCAAGCAAATATCAGATCAAGATTTTGAGGCTTTAATTCCTTTGGCAAAGTGCTCAAACCTGATTCATAAACTTCACAAAACAAATCAACACACAAAGAATCCTCGAGTCTACAATACTCTGGGATTTCTAACAAAGTATTCATGAATCGTGTATACAAAGCACATGTCTCTTCAAATCAAGCAATGATTGAACAAAAAACTTAGGATCAACAACACTTGCATTCTATTCATAGGTTTCTTGAAACTCTCTGTGATTCACATGAGGCAATGATGAACAAATTGGAATAGCAGAAATATATTCATTTTGAAAACTATTTTGATTCTTTGATTTACATTGATTCATAAACTTCACAAAACAAATCAACACATAAAGAATCCTCAGGTTTGCAATACTCTGGGATTTCTAACAAAGTACTTGTCTCTTCAAATCAAGTAATGATTGAACAAAAAACTTAGGATCAACAATACTTGCATTCTATTCATAGGTTGCTTGAAACTCTCTGTGATTCACATGAGGCAATGATGAACAAACTGGAATAGCAGAAATATATTCATTTTGAAAACTATTCTGATTCTTTGATTTACATTGCTCATCTGCATGTGATGTTTTACAATAACCAACACTTGCAGACATGTATCCTATTGGTATTCCATATTTCTAATTATTTTCAATGTCCATTGCAATTTTATAAGCTTGATGAAGTGTAGTAGGTTCCTTGTCTCTCAACAAATAACTCATTTCCTCATCAAATGCACTGAGATAAACTACCAGGCACAATACATCATTTGGTCTCATATATTCATGAATATGTTTGAGAAACTTTGAAAACCTTAGGTTAAAGGTTGAAACCAACTCATCCTTTTCCTTTTGGATGTTCATGAATTGTGTAATTAATGAAATCACATCAGTCCTTTCACCAAATTGTTCTAGAAATGCAATCTCAAGATCTAGCCATGAAGAAATAGAACACAAAGGTAAATCTGAAAACCAATCCCTAGCATCATCCTTTAATGACTGAACAAAAAGATTCATGACAACATCTTCAGCCTCAATCTCATAATCTCTTATCAAATCATAGAAATCTTGTAGATGCTTATGTGTGGATTCTGAATGCTCTCCACTATATTTTGGCAAACACTTTCTAATCTCAATAGGGATAGCATTTGGGTAACCACTAATACCATTGAATTTCATGGATTTGTATCTTTCCACATAGAATAACCTTTTCTGAGAACATGACCAATTTTGTCGTTCTAATCTAATTATTTTGAATGAAAGAGATGAAATACCTAGGAATATACTACAAATTTGAACAGGTTCAACAATAGAGTCACCACCTCTCCAAAGAGGACAAAAAATCAAGAGGCCAAAAGCTCCTACCTAAGCCACCACATTCTAGATTCGTTTCACTAGCAGAGCACCTTTTAAAAGTCTTTAAACATGCTGCAACAAACCCTTTCTCCAAGTATGAAGACCTTCAATATCTGACCCTAATGATCAGATCACGATAATGGCTTGACTCTTTTCAAATGGATAACTAAGCATTTTTCCCTAGTAGAGTCACCAATTATGTTTCTTCCCAAATCTCTAATCATCAAATCCTAAATACTTTCCACTTCTTATACTCAGATTGAATGAGAGACTTGGCCAACAAAGTGTGAGATTATCTCCTATCTCCCCTGCACTTCAGGTTCTGCCACAGCTAGGGAGATACTCCCTTATTCACAATAAATAAATATAGCTTTTCAATACCAGGTAGAATGTTTTAATATATTTGCACCAAGATTTGTAAGATTAACCCTAGACTGGCAATATTCTTGGATTATCTTCAATGTTCAAATCTGAGAACATGCATCACCTAAACTAAAACAAAACATAAAACAAAATGATTTGAAATATTTATCATTAAATTATGTTATCTACTAGACCTTTGGGTGAATAAACTCTAGACCAGTGCTTTATCAAGGCAACAGAGTCAAATGTTACCATGTAAATGTTTTCTATCTGACATCTAAAACTTCATATTTAGAGGGCTGGAACCATCATCACTACCTTACAGTAATAGCCCAAGAAAGAGTATCACCTGTGACTCTTCTTCAATGATCCTTTAATATAGTATACTTTCCCCTACATCTGATTTAAAGAAGTTTTAATCCATTCTTTGAATAGATGCAATGAATCAAATATACAACATAGCCAATGTATGCAGACAAGCTCAGAAAACCCTTGGCAACTATTGTCACATAGAATTGCACCCAGCTTGGAGAGAGTCCAAGCATTCTAATGACACAGTGGGAATGATCTCAAGGTGTGGGACCTTGCAAATTGAGATCAGACCTCTAGAGAAGGTTGGTTCCTCATTCTAAGCCTAAAGCTCAAAGAAAACTATCTAAACCTAGTGATAATGCTTGCAAGGGAAAAGGGTTAGGAGGAAACATGAAAAGAAGTGAAGGTGATGAACCAAATTTAATGTGATTGGCTACAAATGAATCAACATAGTAATAATCTCACAACTGGCAAGACTCACATAGGCTAAATTGATTTCAACAGAGGCTAGAATAGATAAGTATAGAAATGAAAGGGACCGTTTTATCCACAATGCATAATTCACACCAATCCAAATAGTAGACACAATGCTAAAATCAAAAGAGAGAGGCAAAATAATAGTTTATGTTGATTATAGAGGTCAAATAACTATTACATAAGAGAGAATAATGCAAGAGAGAGACAGAATAATCAATTACATTCATTGTTGAACAAAACCAAAGACATGAGAGGCTTAGCAGAAGAGTACAGTCCATCACATCTAGTTGTTCTTGCAATTGCATTATAGAGGTTTGATTACAGAAATTCTCTATCCTATAGTAGCCCAAAAGAATAGCCAACCCTGAATACATCCTTGAGATATGTATATATAGCATTTTAGTACTCTACTATAGCAGCCATGGTGGGAAAAGAAGAAGTTGGTGAGAATTGACTATGTTGCATTAAATTTTGCTCAAAAACACCACAAATTAGGGTGGAGCCCATAACCCTATCAGGCCTACAATCCTATAAATAGGTTTCCCATATGCAAGATAGGATAGGGAATTGAAGATGAAAGCCCAAAAGTCATTGTATATCATAGAATATCTACCACTGAGATGTGGGAGTCCCTTCACATTGAAAAATCAAGCTAACCCTAGGAACTCTGTCTGTAGAGCCCAACCACTGAGATAAATGCTCTAGCGCTAGTGGGAAGTTTGAAAATACTAAGTTTGAACTGGAGCCATCAGATGAGGGAATGGTTCAAAGATCAATGGCCCCACAAGCTTGTAGCATGCACCTTTTACCTCTTACAGACCCCCTTGGATATGTGCAAGATCTCGCAAGCGCACAAAGAATCTACCTAGCAGGAAAGATCCAACCGTGACACTGCACCACTGTTAGATTATCAATCCCACCACAACCCTTCATTCATCTAACACTTGGCATGATCTGCTTCACCTGATAGAATCATTGATCATATGGCCATGGGCCCCCAACATGCTTGACACATCTCCTCATTCTGAAGTTGGGGGGAAGGAAAGTGACATCACCTTCAACGGCCCACAGGCTATGACACACTTTCATGTGGAGGGGAACGGTAGCATTCTGGGGCCTCCATCTAAAAATTTGTTTCCTTTGAGTTTTGTGATTCAAAAAGCTACCACATATCCCCCATTCATATACCATTATTCTTAACTTTGAAGCCATACACATGTCATGATTTCGTGGCTGCACAGTGGAGAAATTGCATCAACGTAGGCAGGCTATAGGCTCGCGACATACCACCACATGGCATCATTAGAGAGGTTCCAGGGCATCCCTTAGAGTGTTCACTTCCTTTTTCCTTTGCGACCCGGAAAGCCACTACGCATCTTAGTATCGTAGCTGTGCACTAGGTTTACAACGTCAGCAAGATTCATCTGTGACGCCACACTACCATTGATTTACATGGGATCCCACCAAACTTACTTTACAGTTGTCTACATTTCATAGCCCCATGGAAGGTCTATGACATCATGTTAGGTGGTCTGCAAGCTTACAAAATACCACCACGTAGAATTTCGAGCCTGAAAGGATTTAAGGCATAAAGAAATAATGTCGACAGGCAATAAAGTGTAACCTTAGGACTTGGGGCCACTCACTTGACGATTTAAAAGGCTTCAAGGTTGTAATAGATGGTCAACTTGGAATTAGAACAAAGGTAAAATGACCATGAAACCTTAGGGTTTAAGAAAAAATAAGGGAGACCCTAAGAGGCTTGGAGGGTTTGAATGATTCGGCCTACATATCAGAGAAGGAAAACACCAGAATTAAGAATTATTTTGACTATTGAGCCATGAGAATAAAATAGTATAACATTTTGGTGACTTTGTAGGGGTGTTTTCCTATCTAAACACATGGAAACCAAAGGCCTTATCAATCCTTTGGGCATGGGGTCAAATGAGATTGCAACAAGAATAGAGGAGCTGAACAACTAGGCACATCACCAAGGCAAAATAGAACCACAAGCAAGCATGTATTCTCCTAATGAGAATACAGTAGAGTGCAAGGGCACTTATTGAAGGTAGACACCTAACTTATTTACAAGATATCACAACCACACTAAAAGAAAGGATTGAGATGAATCCCATTGATGGGGATTGGCAGAACCTCTCCATTCAACCTAGAAAGTTGGAATGTATTGGCCTATTTGCAACTGGTAATGATATAAGGGCCACTCCACATGACATCAAACTTTGAATGTCTTCCATTTTTGGCCCTATCTACATCCCATATCAGCACTATATCTCCTTCACTGAATGTTCTGTCAGTAGATTTTCTATTAAAGGTTCTCTTTACCTGACCATGGTGATGTTCAAGGGTCTTCATGGCAGCATCCCTCTTCTCCTCAAGTTCCAACAGCTCCGCAAGTCTGACTATCATGGCATCATTTTCCATTAATTCCAGCTGCTACACCAACTCAAGAGAAGGCAATTCCAATGATAATGGAACCCTTTCTTCCCTTCCATATACCAGCATGAAAGGGGAATTACCTATGGCTCTTTTGGGAGTGATTCAATTAGCCCAAAGAGCAATCTTTAACTTGGAATGCCAAGTTCTTTGATCATCTTCCACTATCTTCTTGATGATTCTGATTAAATATTTGTTAGTGGACTCAACCAAACCATTTCCCTAAGGATAGTAATTAGATGAGATCTTCATGTACACTCCATAATTCAATGCCCATTCACTGACTTTTGTGCCTACAAAGGCCTTAACATTATCAGATATGATGGTGGATGGCACACCAAACCTTGTAGCTATACCCTCAAGGAAATACACAATAGATGCTTATGTAGCATCCTTTAATGCAACTACCTCTGTCCATCTAGTGAAATAATCAGTGGCTATGAGAATCCACTTATGGCCTACACTAGAAGGGGGATTAATTACTCCGATGAAGTCTAAACCCCATTGAGAAAAAAAGCTGATCTATTTTGATTGGATGAAGGGGAAGAGCTGTCAGTCTCTGCTTCCCAACAAATAATGTACATTCTTTACATTTTTTGATCCACTTATGTGCATCACTAAATAGACTAGGCCAATAATAACTAGCCCTCATGATTTTTATTGTAGTTGTCCTTGGAGAAAAATTGCCACCAGTAGGGCCATTATGAAATTCTTCTAAGACTCTAGAAGTCTGATCTTGTATAATTCATCTAAGAAGAATTCCACTAATGTCTCTTCTAAACAAGACACCATCAACAATAACATAAGGGATGGATTAGAGTCTAAAATACCTTCTTTTAGCTTGACCCAATCTATTAGGACATCTACATAATTGCAGAAATGTGAACATGTCATGATACCAGTCCGTTGGAGTATTGGGTTCAACTAGTTGTGTCTTCCCTTGAATGCATATGGCCTTACTTGTATCTTTGACATTTGTTGTCATTTGTTCACACAGACCTTTGCCATGAACCAGCCTGACAATGTTGTTGTTGATGTCATATTCCATTACCTTGGTGATCCACATAGCTCTTTTCTCATTAATATCCTTGCTTAGGAGGAACTCTTTCACACTGGGGTGGTTCACCATCAACTAAATTTTGTTGTTTGAAAGCATATGTCTGAACTTTTTTAGTGCCTTTACTACAACAAACACTTGTTTTTCTATAAAATCATAATTCAGTTCATATTCTTTGAGAGGCTGGCTGAAGAAAGCAATTGGTTGTTCCAATTTCTCCTCATTTTGTTGTGTCAGAACAGCTGATATACCCTCCTTGCCTCCAAGGGCATACATAATGAAATCTTTCTCATAACTAGGGTTTATCAGTGTAGGAGCTTGTGCAATAGCTTGTTTGACAACTTCAAAACTATCCCTGCCTTCTTTAAACCATGTGAAGGCAGTATTCTTCTTCAGCATAGCTGTGAGGGGTTTTGCTAATGAACCAAAATTAGGTATGAACCTCCTCACAAAGTTGATCTTTCCTAGAAAACTCTGTAGACCTTTCTTATGATTAGGGAGAGAAAAAGCAAGGATGACATTTGTTCTTTCAGGATGAATGGCCAATCCTTCTTTAGAAACCATATGTCCTAATAGATTGCCTTCTAGAATAGCAAATATACATTTCTTTGGATTCAATGATATCTGAAATTCTCTGCATCTCTCAAAAACTTTTCTTAAATGATCCAAATGGTTAGCTGCATGTTTATAATATACAGTCAAATCATCAAGATACACTAAAATAATATCATTGATCAACCCTTTGAAGGCCAAATCCATTGCTCTATGAAAAGTGGCTCTAGCATTTGTAAATCCAAAATGCATCTTTTGATAAGCCAAAGTACCCCATTTGGTGGTAAAGGTTGTTTTATACTGGTTTGATTCTTTTACAAGAATCTGATTGTAACATGAGTAGCCATCTAGAACTAAAAACCTTTCAGCACCTACTACTGTTTGTAAGATCTATTCCGTGGAAGGGAGTCGATAGTGGTCCTTAAGTGAGGCCTTATTCAAGTCTCTAAAGTCCACACATAATCTAATTTCTCCATTCTTCTTCCTAACTGGAACTAAGTTGGAGCCTACCCAAGAGGAATGTTTGATGGGATAAATGATTTTGGCCTCTATAAGTTTGGATAGCTCTTTTCTCATTAATGGATTAATTTTGGGATTGACAGGCCTTTGCTTTTGGTAAATAGGCTTGGCATCAGGGTCCAGGTCAATAGTATGTTGGATTACACCAGGATCAAATCATTAAATCCCTATAATCCCAAGCTATCAAATCATTAAATTCATTACAAAGCTCAATGAAACCTTACCTTTCAACTTTCTCACATACCTTGCCATGTTTGAGAAATCTGCCTTCTACAATCTCCACCTCTTCATAGTCCTACTTTCTGGCTATCATGTTCATTTTCTCCTTCTTTGGCTGATCATCAGCACCAAATATACTTTCCAAGGTAATCAGTCCTCTATGCAATTTGTTGGTCTTTAGCTAGATTATATGATCACCATATTGTTCTTGTAACACTGATTGAATTTTGGCATCAAACTCTACATCATCTTGGCCACTTTCAAACACTTTCCATCTTATCACATTGTCAGGAACAATAGGCCTAACAATGATCTTTACATGTTGATTTGAAACTTGTTTGACATTCTAAGGAATATAAAACTAGGAACCAATTATAGCTAATCTATCAACATCCTTATTTCTTTGTCTAGGAACTGCCTGAATATTTAAGGCATCAAAGTCTTCAATCAAGTCCTCGACCCTGTGTTTGTATGACTTTAACAAGTCATTCTAGGAAGCACTTAGTTTTCTAATTTGGTGAACAACCAATTCACTATCACCAAATACTTGTAAAAATTTTATTCCTCTTTTTTGAGCCAACTGTATGCCCTGAATCAAGGCTTCATATTCAACTACATTGTTAGTACAACTAAACTGCAATCTGAATGAAGAGAAATAATTTTCCTTTTGGGGTGAAATGAGTACAACCCCAGCACCTGCTCCATTTTTGCTTCTAGATCCATCAAAGTATATCTTCCATATCCCACTTGGATCTAATTTTTCTTTCTCAAGATTGGGGATAGTAGCATCCTCCTCATGGATACAGTAACTACCCATCCTTGTTTCTTCTATGTAATATGGAGTGTCAAATTGAAAATAATTGGCCCACTCATCTAGCAATATATCAGGTATCTCCTCCACAGGTGTGGCAACCTCATGCCTATTGATGTCCTGCTCTTCAAAGTCATGGATTGTACAGTTCATGTTGTTAGGGTTTGGAGAGTAGGGCTCTATGTAGTCATTGGCAATTGGTTCATCTGTAATGGTTACTTTAGTACCATATCTAGTTCCAAATAGCATGTGGGACCAATCAGAAGACAAATGCCCACCTATCTTTGCAGTGAAATCCCTAGACAAACAAATACCAAAGTATGCTGGGAGGTCAATAACAGATATATCTTGTGAAATAGAGTATCCAGGGCATGCATGCAAAGTGAGTTCTAAACCTTTAATAACACCTACTGCCTTGACAGTAGTACCATCTAATTGCACTACACCCTTGTTCATAGGTTCATATTCTATACCTAATCTATCAACAATATTTTTTGGCATGACAGAGGTATCTGCTCTAGAATCTATCATACAGTTATGCAACAATTTATCAACTATGATTAGGGAAACATAAAATGGAGGGGGCTTGTTAGTTTTGCTTGTACTTACTTCCTCTTTTGGATGACATAGGTTGGTTGGAGTACTTATCTTTTCTTTTGTTACTTCCACATCAAGTTGACTGAAATCAGTTAGGGCTTCTTGGAGAAGATTGTTTTGGGCTGGGATCAATAAGGCATCCCACATAATGACATTCAAATTCATCTTCTTCATCTGATCCACTATATTGAAGGGTACTTGACTACCCTTTTGGGATGTTTTAGTGACTAGTCACCTTTTGACTACTGACTGGATTAGGGCTATGTTATTGATGTAGAGAAGGGGTGGATAATCTCAAATCAAGTCAAAACTGATTCAACAAACCAAACTTTACAAAATTAGAACCCTAACTTGGAGGGTTTCTCTCACAATCTTCCTTTTTGCCTAGTAGTACTTCAAAAGAGGTTTTTCCAACACAATTCTCAGGGCAGACATGATACACAAATTATGAACATAGTTACAAATACCTATTTGGACATTAACAACATATCAAAATCTCATGGGTGGTCCCTTTGTACGGATCCCTTAAAAAATGGATTGTCCTACTTCTTGACTAGACTTAAGGTGGGGCAACAATTTATGTTTTTTGGTCATAACTTTCAAAACAAAACTGATATCCAAGAAATAAGACTTGCTTCAAATACCCATTTAGCCCTTATTTAACATATATCAAAATTAGGGTAGGTTATTTTGTATGGAGATGCTCAAATTTAGACTATTCTTACTCAAATTAGGCCTATTAGGGTTTCAGACCTATTTTAGTAAAATGGCCATAACTTGTTTGAAACACAATGAAATTGAATTAAATAAAAATAATAAGGAAGTAGACTCAATTATATTTCATTTCAAATTGGTCTCATTCCATGAAACATCTGTACAAGACCGTACCATTCACCAGAATAGAGAAAAATGTTCAAAAAATATAGAAAATAGTTTATGGCAGTTTTTACAAAAATGCATGTATCTCCCTCAAAAATCAATATAAATGGACCAAATAAAACACCCATTAAGTTGAAGAGTGCCTACTACAATGGGTAATCAGCCATTCATTTGCATCAGTAAGTAAAAATCTATACAATTGACTGTAATAGAAAATTAGCGTTCTAAAATATAAAAAACAGAGATTTCTATTCATTATTCTTCAAAGAATCTTCAACCACACCATCTCCAACCACCTCTACCAATTGAGTTCAACCTTACAAATCCTTTTTAAGGAATTTCCAACTATTTTCAAATGGTTACAACCAACTTTTCAAGTTATGACTGTTCATCTTCCCACATTTACAACTTATGACTCTTCATATTCTATGTTTTTACAACTTTTGACAACTTGTGCAACTAAACACTTCCACACACCTAGTGACCTACTATGAACTTAAACACACATAACATGGTCTTAAATGACCTTATTACATGGAAGAACATCAAACAAAATCAAAATGCTAATTTTGAACCTACTAAACCTAGGGTGCTCCTGCACCATACTCCTGGGGAAGAAAAGATTCAAGCTCCACTTGAATGGAATGTAGAAACAAGAGAACTATACTTGAAAGCTCCTACCTGATGTCTTTAAATATCTTTGCATTTGCTTTGAAATAGTCCCATACTAGTTTCATCTTCACTATAGGTTTTTTAAACAATTGACAAAGTTGTTTGAACTTGTCAATATAAACATGTCCTCCATTTGCACCTTTGAATCCTTCTTTCAACAATGCTTTTACAACTGAAACAATAACTCTATATTGTATATATAAAGTAGCAAACTCAAGTTGCTTGATTTCTTGAACTTAAAGGGACTGAACTATTGCTAACCCTTGACAAAACATATGACAGACATATAAACTATTGTAACATCAGGAAATGTCCCCTTGGGGGCTTTTCCCTCATAAGGTTTAGCTCCTGGGTCTTTAGCATGCATTTAGGACATCTTAGTTCATAATTTTGCATCCCGATGGAATGAGGCCTAGGTTTCATGGCAAAGTAGACCTAGGAGGACCCCTTGAGCTATACCCTACCCAAAATAGGGGGAGGACTTGGGCACTCGTGCCCTAGTCCAGCCCTATTTTGGGGCAGCCCTAATTTTTGGGTGTCGGTTTGTGACCGTTATTTGGTCCTTTTACTGACACGGTAAGTTTTGATTTTTTAAATCTTGGCGGGAGTGCTTGTAGTTGAATATAAAAGTATGTTTAGACATTCATTTGTAAACTAGATTTCAATTAGATGATTACTAGCAAGCTATTATGTTCTCAAGGTGATTCAAGGCTTTCATTATGTTGCAAGAGCAGACTTGTGTGTTTTGTGTGTTGATATTTGTAGGTTTGAGCATCAATTTCCTCATGGAATGAAGAGCATCTTCCTCCCATGAGAGCTTCACTACAAGGTGAGATTATATTATGTTTTCATCATTGATTCCTTTGGTTTTTGCCTTTGCCTCACAAGGGCACACACTCTCTATCTGACAATGGTGTTCAAAGACTCAAGTGTCCTTCAGAGCTTGACTGAGGCAAGCCTCTAAACACCATAACCCCCAAACCAAATCTTGTGATTGCAAGTTACAGGTGTCACATTTGGGAGAAGTGAAGTTGCAGGAAGGATTGGCAAGCATCAAGGATTCAGGATCTAAAGAGAAGTAGGACACCGGAGCATTTCCAAGACTTGGGTGCTCGCTCTAGTGTCCTCTGTAGATAAATTTCTAGAAACAAAAGTAACAGGGCTGATCAGTGTCGAAAGGAGGTTTGGATCTCGCAAAGAAACTAGTACCTTAGACTAGGGCACCCACTCCAGTGTCCTTGACTATTCCGCTTCGTAGCCCTAAAAATAGGTACTCTGTGATTTGGTATTTTACTCTTGTCTGCAAGAGATTTTTCTGTTATTCATCAATTTGTTGCCGTATTTGCATAATTAAGGTTTTAATGGTCAATTAAGCATAGGAGAATGAAACTTGATAATTAAATTCTCTAATCCAAGTTTCCCTACATCTCACAACCAACCTAGGGTATGATAGTGCTCACCACTCAACCCTAGATCTTTGAATGTATAGTGGAGAGGAGGATTTAAACATCAAAACACTAAAAACATTAACAAATCTAATTTTCCCCTAAACATTTTGGTGAACCCATATTTTTGGACTTAAATTACAACTTTCTAAGTGTCTGTCTTCATATTTGGATTGATTTCATTCATTCATATAGTCATTCATTTTATTGCATTGAGAAAAATTCAAAAAAAATGAAAAATTTAGAAAATACAAAAAAATTGCATTGTTTGGCTTACTAAATTGCATCAATCCTTTCTAAATTTTTCTAATTCATAATTTTTGTATTAGATATGATATAAACTACAGAAAAATCTAAAAATTCATAAATTTGCATTGCATTTTCATTAATTTACTAGGTTTTTGTAGAAATTTTGACAATTTTTATATAACCTAGTAATTCCAAAATCTAGGGTTAGTAGGAGCAATCTTTTTTTCAATTTTTTTTACTAATTTTATAGGCTCATTCAAATTAACATTTGACTGTAGTCTTGCATTTTAGTGTAAATTTGCATTTAGATTTAAAATATTTGCATTTTTGCATAGAAAATTTCAACAAAAACTAGCAATTTTCATGCATTTTCATTAGATTTGCATTGGCGTTTTGCATAAAAAGGCTTAAAAATCATTTTCAGATCTAAGAGTATTTAATTTCCATCATAAATTAGACTTCAAAACATTTACATAGCATTTTGTCCCAAGATCTCAAACCTAGGGCTTCAAAAACAATGATTTTCACTAAATTTAGCCTTATCAACTCTATAAACTTGCACCATAGGTGTGTTGTGAAGTATATTAGCATACTAATTTACTTTTATTAGGGTAATCATTTTCCTCTCCTCATAAAAAGATTCACAATACTCTTTTATCAGGCTCTTGTAGTGAAAATTTTGCAAAAAACTACACATTTTGACTATTTTTGCCCTAGGGTTTGACCTAATTTGCAGTCCAAGTGTGTTGTGATAAATTTTATGGATTGAGGTGACTGATATCATTGATATTATTTGTTGCAAATCCTAATATTCATTACAACACCTGTTTTGCTAGGTCTTAGAATTGAAAAACGGTGAAAAATAGCCTATTTTTTGCTATATTTTAACTAGGGTTTTACCTTAAGTGGCACTAAAAGTGTGTTGTGTTGGGTATTTTTGCATCAAGTGGCTATTATTACTAATATTATTTTCTGTCCATCATCATTTTCCTCACAACACCCTTTGTTATGCCCTTTTGCATTGAAGTTTGGTGAAAAAAGTGCCCATTTTGACATATTTTCACTATATTTTGACTTGGCATTAACTGGAAATCGCATAAAATATGTGTTGAGAAGGATACTTTTATTGTTTTGGACTAATATCAAACACATAACTTTCTTCCCTTGACTAAAATCCTTACAACTCTCTTTGGTTCATTCATTTTCATTAAAAAAAGTACAAAATTCCAAGCATTTTGGCCATCAATCAGATCCTTCTCCTAGGATTTGTTCTCTTAGTTTGTACGTTGTGTGTTGTATGCTTTTATAAGCTTTATGACACGCTGCCCTAAAAATAATATGATGAAGGGGTAAATCATAAAACACACAACAATAGAAATTGCACACAGAAAATAGAACTTTCTTTATTGATTTGGACAACTTATTACATTACAGAAGCTCAAATACAATCAAAGGAATCAACCCTCCACATGTTGCAACACATTACAACTTCCACTCGTAAGACTCTACAATCATCTACCCTCTGTAACCCCAAATCAGCTAAGGTTTCTATTTTCCTGCCTATTCTTGACTTTACGCTTCCCCCCTTAACTCTACTACCCCCCAGGGTTCCCAAAAATGGTTATTAATAGCCTTTTTAGTAGCCAATAACCTAATTTCAAAATTTGCATCTCCATCCAAAAATAGGTCAACTTTCAGGAGCCATAACTTTTGATTCGGGTGTCTGATTGACGAACTATTTTATGCGTCAGAAAGCTCGCGAAGTGCTCTACGTGCTAAGAACTTGCTTTGTCTGTTCTAGCCATTTTTAGGCCCATACGGGGCCGTTTAGTGCCCCAAACTTGAGTTTGAATAATTTTCAGGCATTTTTCGGGAAACATAAACTTTAATATCTTTCATCTTGCAATTGATCTTTGCGTGATTCCTTTGCCAAAGGTCTTAATTTTCAGTTATGAAGTTCCCTGTAAATTTTCACTTCATTCCATGCCCAAATATAAACTTTCTAAAAATAGCAGGTTGCTATTTTTAGCAGTTTGGAAAAATTGAAAGTTCTACATCATTATTCAAGCGATTATGGAACTAGAACCACAAATTTTGAAAAGAAATAGAAAGAACATCAACAATTTTTAAACACATCTTTTTCTTGGGTGATGGAAGATTGCCCTTACACCACTGAATGCTCCTACATTAGACACCTAGGGTAATTTGAGAAGTGACCCTGTCACATCTCAGGTGTTTGTGTGAGGAAAACCCAAATGGTCAACCTCTGCCTTAGACAACCAAGAAGAATCTTCAACAGGCCTTCCTTTCCATTTCACCAGGTATTCTTCATATTGCTTGTTCCAAGTACTTCTTCCCACACGAATATCCAAGATCTCTTCTATCTCCTCTGTTAAGTAGATGCTAGAATACTCCACTATTCCTCTGATGGTCCATCATCTGCTCCACCTTCATGATATTCTGATATATCAGCAATGTTGAAAATAGGGGAAATGTTATTCCCACTCGGCAGCTCTACCTTATATGCATTTCCTGTATCATGTTTCTTCAAAATTCTGCATGGTCTAAATTTCTTTATTTTCAACTTATTGTATGTTCCAATTGAGAACCTTTCTTTTCTCAAGTGAACCATGACTTCATCTTCTACCTAGAATTCCTTATATCTCCTCTTCTTATCTGCCTTAGCCTTGTATTGACTAATTATCTTATTAATGTGCTTTCTCACCTCTTCATGCAAATTCTTCAGATGTTCTACAAAGTCTTCCACTTCAACACTTGTCTTTTCTCCTTTGTCCAGCTTCCTTAACTCAGAAGCATTTCTTGGGCTATTTCCATATACAATCTGGAATGGTGATTTACCAATACTCCTATTGACAGAATTGTTGTAAGAAAATTCTTCTTGTGGTAAAATCAAATCCCATCCCTTGGGCTTATCTCCTACTAAGCATCGTAGTAGGTTACCCAAACTCCTATTCACCACTTCAGTTTGTCCATCAGTTTGTGGATGGTGTGTAGAACTAAACT